>JALXJV020000006.1:37326006-38542417 GCA_024633595.2 Lepomis macrochirus
CTCTAACTTTGTCTGTCTGCTGTTTGGTGTTCAGCAGGTAGCGTACAGACTTTCATTAAAACATCTCAATTAAACATTAGTAGAGACTAAGCTTTAAAAGAGATCACTGAATAGTTCAACATTTCCTTGTTGGATTTCTCTGCCACCAACTAAACCAGATTCCTGCATCTCCGGTTTATCTACTATCTTCTTTCAGAATGATCTGCACATCATTAAAGAAAACAAACTGACTGCCAGTTGTAAATGAACTCTCTTAGTTTCCCCTTTGGAATGTGAAACTAGTTACAGTCGATATTTAGGTCAACTATGTCAGATATGGTTTAAACAGGACCCAGAAGCAGACAAAGACGGGAGGCCTATCACAGAGTTTATTGAAGTGCAGTCAAGACAAGGTGGAGGCCAGTAATTCAGCTGGGTGGCAGGCTCGACGAAAGGCAGGGGAGGGGGTACTCCTCCAGAGAAGCAGGCAGGTATGGGCACAAGGGAAGGCGTCCTCTCCAGACTATGAAATCCAAAAATAAGAGACAATAACGTAACAGAGAGTACAAGGTAGCAACAAGGCTGGTGCCGGCTACAGACCTACAACGTAACAATCCAGCAAAGACTGTGGAGAACTGCTGGTCTTATGAAGCAGCACAGAAAGACATGACACGAATCAGGTGTGCTAATCAGTCTGCCAGACAGGTGAGTGAGTCAGACCCATGCTTCCCCACCACACACCCCTCCTGCCAACCTGCAAAGGTAGAAACTAGGTAGAACCACAAGGAAGAGAGAGAGAAAGGCGGAGAAAAACCACACACTCGCCTCACACACTCAAAAACAGAAAGTAACAAAACACAGTCATCCACACACAGACCCCCCCAGCTTAGTCATAGTTGAGACATCATGGCAAACTAGACTATTATCCGGCCTCATACTCATTCCCAAATATTTAAGGACAACTTTGTTGAGGATCAGAGGGGCATCCTCAGTTTCAGTGGAAAGTCTGTTGGACTCTGTGGTGTTCATTTACTTACTTGTATTTAGCTTGAGAAGCCTTATTTAGCGCAGGTTTGTTATTTGAAACCTCACATCAAAAAATATGAAGAATAACCAGTTGACTGCAAATCCCTGTAATTAATCAATTAAAAAAGACAAATAAAGATGTTATTGGTGTTGTTGAGCCTGACCGATATGGGATTTTTAAGTCCGATTCCCGATTTTAATATTTGAGGATTTTAAAATCTGATATATAGGCCGATATTCTTTTCCCCCCCTTATTTTGAGAAACGCATAACATAAACAAAGATTATCCCTAACATTTGTTATGTTGAGACGTCACCAAGATACCATTATAATGCAGTTTAAAAATAAACTTTGTTATTGTGGGTGGTGATGGAGCAGCAGATAAGGCACATTTATTCATTTAGCTGACGCTTTTATCCAAAACGACTTACAATTGCTTCGTACGCCTCTGGAGCAACTAGGGTCAAGTGTCTTGCCCAGGGTCACAGTGGGGGATTGAACCCAGGTCTCTCACACCAAAGGCACACTCTTAACCATTGCGCCATCCACCAATGTGTCCCGGAGCAAGACACTGTTGATCCAGAAGCTTGTGACCTCTGGATGAGGTGAGTGAGCTCTGGGATAAAAATAGGTCATATCCGAATTTTTTGCAGCCTAGAGTAACATGTAAATTAAAGGGTCATTATGTAGTTTCCAGCGGCCACTAGCGGTGCGGTTTTAAGATTGTGTGCTTGTGCGCGTGCTCGCTTGAACTCATGAGCGAGCAGAATCCGAAACACAACAGCTTTCATACAGAAATCCTGCAATAAACGCAGGAACAGCAGCAGCATGCAGGCTGTGGCTTTTCACACAGACATGTTCAGGCTCTGTTACTTCAACGTTCCCGTCTTCAGCGCAGCGAGACAGCGGCATATCGGCACAGTACTCCTGAAAAAAGGCAGAGTGAGAGCGGCTAAAGACAAACAGGGAGACAGCCTCACACAACATGGTGGAAACTCCCACTGCAATGTTACAGTAATATTTTTATCAGCTTGATGTTGAACTAATCCACGCTCGTTACATGATAAAGATACGGTGACTGCATTTTAGCCGGCGTGCTACAGCGTTAGCTCACCTGCTGCGCTCAGTAACCATCTTTACTATCTGTGAGTCTGTCACTGGAGACTCAGCAGTGTCAGCACAGCTACATGTACTGGATGATAATGAAATGTGTAGTGAGCTGGACTGAATACTATAACGAGATTGTGTTACACTTCACAACAGTTGACTGCAGTGAGTAAATTTACTGTAGTGTTAGTGGATGACTCTTCCTCTTTTATGTGGGCCACACAACTGCTTCTCTTTTTCGGACCATTCTCTGTAAACCCTAGAGATGGCTGTGCGTGAGAAATCCCAGTAGATAAGCAGTTTCTGAAATACCTGAACCATGCCACGTTCAAAGTCACTTAAATCCCTTTTCTTCCCCGTTCTGATGCTTGGCAGCAACTCCACATGCCTAAATGCATTGGATTGCTGCCATGTGATTGGTTGATTAGCTATCAACCAACTTGGTTGATAGCTGTTGGTTATCTCTTACTTCTTTTCCTAGGTATTTACCTTATTGATGTGTTTATTATAGCCTTTTGTCACATGTTGTCATCCACATCACATCTAATGTCTTACTATGCACCTTGGATAGAAACAGTTACTGGTTCAGCAACTATTGTGTTCTGTGTTCACATTGAATAAACTCAACTCCAGAAATTCTCGTTTTTACTGCATTGTGTATATAATTGAAAGAACTTCGACACCTGCCTATGTCTCTGGTTGAGATTGGAATTAGCTGTGGTTGATCTATTTTAACCAAATTACAATAAATTAGCTATTTCTCAATGCATCAATGATATGTTAATAGTTACGACTGTGGTCGTAAGTTCAGAGTTTATTATGTAAATAGGTCTGGGCCACAACATCAGAGGGATTAGTGGATTCCGTCTCTGCTCGGTGGGGGATTGGTGGCGGCGGTTCCAGCTCGTGGCAGATGATTGGTTGCTTCCTGATGGCTTGCTACTTAAGCGGAGAAGATGGCGGTGGCTGCACGCGTGTGGGCACCTTGGCATCCTCCTCCTCTCCCAACAGGCTGCAGTCTTGTTTAAGTAGGGGTGGGCCGCCAGTTCTGTTTTCATCTTTCTCTCTTGTTTATTATATTCAGGGAGGTCAGTTGGTTGTGGTTGAGTTTGTTTGACAGGTTAGTTCTGATTTCTAGATAGAGGTGTTTTGTTTGTTATGTTGGCCTTGGCTCACCCTGAAGTTACCTAGATTATCATTACTTGTTTTCATCTGTTATAAATAAATTCACTATTTCTTATTTCTTACGTTGTGCTCATGTGGCTCCTTGGGACTTGGGGAAGATGGGATAGTTTCGTGTTGCGTCAGGGCCCCTCGACCGGGCGTAACATCGTTCAGAAGTGCTTATCAGCTGTTTCAATTTAGATTTTGAACTGCTATTGCAGCAGAAGTAGAGGCTGTATACAGTATTTAAGTATTGAAAATGTTATCTTCATTTCTGACATGTTGATCGTGTGCAAGCATTTTTAAATAACACAAAAAACATCCATAGTTTTGGTATTGGATAAAATTGTAGAGAAACTTGGCGTTCTATAAATGGGTTAACTGACCGTATATTCTGTGTAAACAACATGAACTTTGTTTATGGTATGGTGTGAACAAACCATTGTGGGGCTGTTTAGAGTTTTGATGTGAATACAGATTGGACAAAAAGATGTTAGTGGTTGTAAAAAACGGTACAACTATTAGACTCAGTGGTATTTAGGCTTTTACTTCATTGTATTTAGCTTTTGAAGCTTACGGAGTACAGGTGTGGTTCCCGAAACATTCTATTTAAAATTTAACGACTAACCACGTGATTCAACTGAAAAGACAAACAGAGAAGGTGGTTTACAAGTTCATGAAGATGTTGGTTGATTTTTAACAGTTTGTTTTGTCTTCTTCTTGTTGTGGCTTTAGGTGTCACTCTGCAGTTAAAGACCGCAGTCATAAAAATGCTAAAATTTGTCATTTTGGTTCCTGCTCACAGGTAGTTTGCAGGATTGTTGCTGAATTACAAGTTCAAGTATCAATGGAAAGTCAATCAAAATGCACAGAACTATATGGTGAAAAAGACATTTTTATGTATTTCTTAGGCAATTGCTGCAACTACATCAAACTACAAAGACCAAACATTAACTTTTTTATTACCTGAAATCTTATGTAGATGTATCATATCTAAGATGAGACTGTATTGAACCCTCGGGGTGTAATTAGGTACTTCACCATGCAGCAAAAGCAGAGAAAGATACGAAAGGATAAAAACAGAGCAAATGAAGCAACATCATTGATCAAAGTTACATTCTCGTATTCCTGAGCAATATATGTTTCTATATGATCACTTTAGCCATCTTTTAGTCTTTTAAATCATATTTACATGAGTTTTACTTTTACTTCTATACTGCCTTTTGTTTTTTTGATATTTTATCTGAATGCCTAATGGGTCATTGCACTTTGAAGTGCCTTAAAAGCTTAACTGCCATATCAGCTGCGCCCTCATGAACTCTGCAGCTTCAAATACAAAACAGTGGGCAAAGCAAAGTGAAATACAACACAAGTATGTCTTCATGCAAAATGTTTTCACTCCTTACTATGTGTTCAATGAAAACCAGTTTTGCAGCTGGCCTATTGTTCTGAAACAAAGTGTGCATGCCAATAAACTCACCAGGACTGTCACCAGCTTGTAAGGTCAGCCTCCAAGTGTATATAAAGATGCTGCAGGTGGATGCGAGTCGCAGAGAAACAGGTGAGTTCGGAGCATCATGGCTTCCACACTGGTGCTTCTGCTTCAGCTGCTCCTGGTCTCACTGTCATCTGCATCATCTTTCTTTGGGGGAACCGTGACCTACACCTACAAAGGAAGAAACCCTGATGGAACATTTAGGGTGAGAGAAACAACTTTAAATGATTTGCAACATGCTTTACAGAAAATGTGAGAATATATTTTCATGGTGTCATATTCTGGGAATAGCTTAACTTATCAAGTTATCAGTAATATTGTTGTTAATTTAAATAGATTTGATTATATTGATTTCATTGAGTTGAAAATGTAAATTATTTATGGTTATTTTACTTCCTCTGATACTGAGGATGCTGACATGCTGCTTAAGAACCTAAGCTAAAATATACTATATATATATACCTAAAATATACTGAAATACAATTTACAAAAATTTAGTAAAGAAATCATCTCTAGCTGTACTTAATCTGGTATTTTTTCACAGGTTGAGCTTCGCAACAGGGCAACGTTTGCTGATTGTCAGAACTCTCTTGACTGGTTTTGTTACAGCGGCAACTGTGGCTATAATACCTCAAGTCAGAGAGGCCTAGTTGACTGGAACAACAATGCACCACAATATAACAACCAATGGTGTGAAACTGAAACAGTCAGTACAAGAAATATCCCAAGTGACAACCCTTTTCAAATGAAGTAAGATTTTTGCTTTACTTAAGGTGAGACATCACAGTCTAAAATGATGATTTTTGATCATTCTCATTTTTGAAGCATTTTATCTGTAAAATTGTAGAAAAAAAGGGTCCAACACACAAATGGGTGGCATCTTTTCAATAAATCCATGAAAAAACAATATTTTGATAAACTGTTCTGTAAATGTCTGGCTTTTGTTATATTATCACAATAAAACCATTTAAAAAATCATCTGAGTCCTAACAATGTGCTGGAATACGAAATTGTGTGATATGTAAATCAATGCATATTTAATAAATAAATGCCTCATTTGCATATAAAAATTGAATGTATAAAAATTTATTATTGGGATATGACTAAATTTGGGGGGGGGGGCAACTTGACTGTGATGTCTCACCTCATGTGAATGTTTTTGCTATATTCCTGTTATATTTATATTTTATTATATATACATATTTATCCTGCTAAAACTTCAGTTGCACACAGTTGTATTTGCTGTGGTTGTGCTTATCATAAAAGTAACAGCTGCCAGATGTTGTATTTCAAGAGTGTTGTTTCCATCACACCAGCGCTGCCAGCTGTTGTTGGATCCCAACGCGCAACTGGCTTCATAGTTTGAGACTTATGACTTATGTGGATTTGGGAACAAGATCTGACACTGGAAAACCAAACCAGTCGCCTGAAGTTGCCATTCTACCTTTGCTACGGTGAGTCCCCTGCTGTTATCATTAAACAGTAAGGATAACTTCTTATCTCTTTGTTAAAGAACCTGTGTTCTCCTTGTTCCATGTTCTCTTTTGACCATCAGTAGTAGAAAAAAACCCCACTCTAGAAGCCAGATAGCTGTGCCTGTCCAAAAATACTGGAACTATGCTGAAAACACAACCTGCAACATGTTTTAAAATAATCTTTTTTATTAACAGGATAAATCAGCAAGAAGAAATAACTCACACAAAAGAAATAAATGGATATGTAAAAGAAAATAGAAAAAACACCTAACAATAAGAAAATAAACATTTTTACTTGGATTGTATTCCACACTATGTTCACAAAGAAAAACGTGCCACAATCCATACCAAGCCATAATTTGGAAAATGCTATAATCATGTAAAAAATTAGTGGCTTTAAACTCATTATTTTCATTGAACATTAAGGCTGTTAAGTTTATTTTATTTTACTACCTGCATAGTTAGGAGGAAAACATGGAGCTCTAAAAAAACAGAAAAGTAAATACTTTTGCACTATTTTTCTGTTGGGTAGAGTCACATTATAGTGAACCTACACTTTGTTAATAAAATGTTGAATATTCATACTTGGGAATATTAATATCTTAAGAGCCTGTTTGATATTGGTCACCACCTGACATAATCCTTTGCCCAAGTGCTTATGAACCTTGGGAATAGTTTTATAATGAACACAATTAGCTATTAACCATTAATCAGTTTTATAATCTGGAGATGAATTCTCCGTTATAAACCAGTGCACACATCGTACCTGTGTTTAAATTAAAACATTTATTTACTAACTAAGGTGAAGACAAGTGAAGTGTAAATAACAATATACATACAATGATTATATGGCACCAACAAAATCCAAGAAAGTTGGACCAAGATTAAAATAGGTTCAATTAAAATTCTTGGTTGGCTGTTGTTAATGTGAATATGGTTCTCAAATGATAAGAGAAGGAATAAATGTTAGAAATTGTAATGAGTCAAAAATGTAACATCAGGTGGTGTATTTTATATTTAGTAGGACTGCTTATTCATATTTTAGTATTATTAGAAATTGTGTTTAAAACAAAAACCAAAAAAAAAAGCAAAAAAGAAAAACAGGTGAAACTGTCACAATTTAGGCTGTGTGGTGTGTTCAGGCAAAAACAGAAATTTACTCAGAAGGTCCAGTCTTTTATGATTCTTTTGAGACACAAACATAAAGCACACAGCTTACTGTGAAACTAGAAATCCAAAAGCAAACCAAGAGCAAACAATAATCCAGGCAGGGATGGCTCTAACTCCACAAAAACCCTGTCGAGCCAAAAACTAGTAGCAGTACAGGCAGAGATTAGGCAGATGCAGGCATGACAGGGCATGACGCTACAATGATCCAGCACAGACTGAACAGACCACAGGATTTAAATACGAAGGTTAACAAACAGGGCGGGGACATAAAACAGGTTGATCACATCCAGGAAGAAACAGAATAGGAAGCAAAACTAGACACAGATAGCAAACACAGACAACTTCAGATTAAAACAGGAAGAAAGGCAAGACACTGACACATGGACTGAACTGATAGATAACTTTTCAAATTTGCAGTTTGATTTTTAAAACTGTGGAAGGAAAGAGCCAAAATGCCTGTAGAGTTTTATGGTCACGTCTGCTGATCAGTTTCGTGTGAACTGAGAAGGGAGGAGAGCATTTTGCATGTGTGCTTTTGGTTTATGCTTCTAACCTCTCTCAAGGTGGTTTTGTTTATCCAGAGGTTTTGTCAAATCTTCAGTTCATGTGAGGGTTAGACATTCAGTTTATGCTTGGAAAGTGTTAAAGCTGGCATATAGTCTTAATGGTAAAGCAAGTCACTTTAAATTCACTGGAGGTTCAGTGTGTGCTTCTGTCACAACAGCACTCAGGAAAAGACAAAGTCAGAACGTGTTCAACCCCCAACTACTTTGGATTTGGGGGTGGAGGGCTCTTTAGTCAGGCAGCGTCTGCTTTTAGGGTGAGAAACTCACAGCCTCTTGCTATGAATGAAAACAAAGGGAATCTGGCAATTCAACATGCTTCACAGTGTGTGTTTTTTTACCTGTAAGATTTTTTAAACCAAACTAAAAAAAACATTTTTTTTCTTTCCTTATGAATAACAGAAGAAATCTTTGCGATTCTGTATATGCCATGTTTTAAAACTGTACCACCAATACCTTTGTATTAAATTTTGCATTTGCCTGTTTTATATTTCCCTATCCAGCGTGCTGTTTGAAATTCGGCTAATTTGATCCTTTTGTGTAAAAGGAGCCTTTGCCACACTCTTACTAACCTGTGTTAATGTGTCTGTTCAAGAGTTCCTCAGAACTGCCCACGGACATACAAGCTGATGTCCTTTGATCCTGATGGTGACAGAGTTCGATGCAGATATGGAAATATCTTAGGTACTGAGTGCAGCTCGTGCAGCCAACCTTCAGGCTTCGACTTGGATCAGGTTTGTTGAAAAATCAATTTCCCAATAACTTGGACAACACTGGATTGATGCTTTGCCTCCCTTAACTACTAAATGTTCACATTGTCAGGGCTCTTGCACATTACGCTACAGAGACTCTTATGCCGATACCGGAGTGTATGGATTTGAGTTGGTGGTGGAGGACTTCCCACAAGGGCACATCTCTCTGACCTACACTGATGGATCCAGATCCTCCAGGGATCCACTGAGAAAGAGACAAGCCAGATCCCCAAGGAGAAAGAGACAAGCTACAAGCACAGCACCAACCACAACCGCACCGCCAACCACAACCCCATGGTGGTGGTTTGGTTTTACAACAACCCCAGAACCAACTACAACCCCAGAACCGACCCATGACCCATGGTGGTGGTTTGGTTTTACAACAACCCCAGAACCAACTACAACCCCAGAACCGACCCATGACCCATGGTGGTGGTTTGGTTTTACAACAACCCCATTAACAACTACAACCCCAGAACCAACTACAACCCCAGAACCGACCCATGACCCATGGTGGTGGTTTGGTTTTACAACAACCCCATTAACAACTACAACACCCCAGAACCAACTACAACCCCAGAACCCACCCATGACCCATGGTGGTGGTTTGGTTTTACAACAACCCCATTAACAACTACAACCCCCTTAACAACTCCAGAACCAACTACAACCCCAGAACCCACCCATGACCCATGGTGGTGGTTTGGTTTTACAACAACCCCATTAACAACTACAACCCCCTTAACAACTCCAGAACCAACTACAACCCCAGAACCCACCCATGACCCATGGTGGTGGTTTGGTTTTACAACAACCCCAGAACCAACTACAACCCCATTAACAACTACAACAGCAGAACCGACCCATGACCCATGGTGGTGGTGGACAACCACGACAACAACACCTTTTCCTCCAACCACTGAAGCAACTATTACAACCACCCCCCCATACACTACCAGCAGGACACATCTGCACGCCACCACTCCTCCTCTCAGTAAACTACCATTGCAATTCTCTGTACTTGGTAAGTTGGGTTTTTCTACACATTTTAGTGAACCTCAATCACACTGAGCAATAAATATGCAGCTGCACAGCCCTCCTTGTGTTGAAACCTTCATGGTGGACCTCTAGCAACACCTTATTTTGCAACATTACACATGGCCGGACTGAAAAACAGGCATCCAGGTCCCCCAAAAAAGTTTATTTATCAGTTAACTATTATCAGTAATTTTTTGTTTCCCACCATGAAGAAAACTGTCCTGTTTTTTCCACATATGATCCAATGGGGTTTCAAAAGCCTTATTTAGTCTGTAAACAATTCATCAACTTCTGACAATGTTTTGATCATTACATGTGGTAACCCTTTGTTTTCACTACACACTGCCACAAATGGAGCTAAGGTTAGGAATGAACATACTTGTTTAGTGGCCTCAGTTTAGTCAACACTTGGTGTGACATTGCTGGACGCTAAGGTGTGAGTGCAAAAGCTTCAAAGTTCTGATCCAGTGGCAGGTACTGATTGTTTATTTTATTTTATTTTTTCACCAGTGGACCCACCTGCTCCTTCGTGTCAGGAGGGACTCTACTTGCCAAAGTTTGTGAACCCAACACCTGAAAATGGAGCACACATCCAAGCACAGGTCAACAAAGAGGTGGAGATCAGAGTCAAAGCACAAACTTACTATACAACGTAAGTGAGAACCAACATGAAAAGTGTGGCAGGAAAACATTCTCGGGATTTCAACACGTAAAATAATCCCAGCAATAATGAATCTTCTGGTTTCTCTTTTGTTTTCATACAGAATACATGATATCATCATCAGTGGGCCGCTGAATATCCAAAAGCACAGGACCACACATGAAGAGTTTGTCCTAAGGTGGACGCCTACTCCAGATGACCTGGGAGGTCATTACCCCATCTGCTTTGCTGTTGAGTCAGTGAATGGGTGAGCCTTGGGTTATGTTACTTAATTATACACTTTTGTCAGTTTGACTGTAATTTGAAAACAAAACAATTTTGACATATCAGCTTAATTGAATGAGGTAAAAGGGTTAAGTCAGTGTTCACTGATGCCTTTCAGGTATGACATCTATCAGTCTGAAATGAGGTGTGTTCTGGTGGACATCGGGACGACGCAAGGTGAGTCTAAGCCCTTTCATGTCAACTTTGTGTAGTGCAGCTGCAACTGTGTGTTTTTTCAAATATAATGTGAGCTTCTGCATTTCATTCCTCATGAAACATTTGCAAAGCCCATTTTTAAAGTATTTAAAATCTTTTAAATTTTTTTACATCCATACTAGCTAGCAATTTTTTTTCTTTGTCGGCGCATTGCTGCATGTTTGGTCCATTACTGCAGCTTGTAGATCAGTGGAATAGTGTAACAACATTATGTATAATATCACATTGTCACGAGTCATGGGTGTTCGCAGAGGAGGTGAGAGCCTAAATGCAGGACACCAAGGCAGAGCAGATATTTAATCCAAATGAGAACAGGTAACCGGCTTACACGCAGTTGACTGGAAAGTCCAAACAGGCAGACAGAACACTAACAAACAAACATGACAGAGAGAGAACACTACAATGACTGGACACAGACTGAGGGGAAAAAAACAAGAATATATACACACATGGGTTAACGAGCTGGGAGGGACCAACACAGGTGACCGGGATCAGGTTAACGAAGCAGGCAGAGAGGCAGCAGGAAAACAGAGAGATAGGCAGGCAGAGACAACCGGGGGTAACAGAGGAGGCAGGCCGGCAGATAGACAGTTAACCCAGAACACACAAGTACACAGACCAGAAGTAAACACTAAGACAGGGCCGTGCAGAGACCTTTGGAAGGGCAGGTGCTCAAAGTATAAAAAGGGCACATGGAACAAGGATTTAAATCGGACTCTTCGGCCCCGTGTCCACCAAAGCGTTTTTTTCTGACGCCAGCGTCTTTTTTCAATACATTCCAATGGGAGTGCCGCGTTTTTCCAAGCTACTAAAAACGCCAGGAGCGTGACGAGGCGCTGAGCATCTTTTCCGCGCTGGGCCTCCAAAACCAAGTACCCCTGACTGCAGTGTGCAGATCGGTGAGGGCTCAACGATGGGTCAATGTGGGCGGGGTCAAACGTGTACAATAGCGTTGCAGCACAAAGGAGGCTAACCCTATCAGCTGTAGGGTTAGCCGGTAGACATGCATATATTTACTGACTTAGGTTTAGGCACTAACTAATGTCATGGTTGAGGTTAGGGAAATTGCCTCGGGGAGGCTGTCAACTCCTTAAATAAAAGCATCGCTAGCTACCTAGCTAGTTAGCGACCGGAAGCACTGCTCGCGCATCCGGTCACCCGGGGGCGTCACATACACGCTGCCGGGATGCGTCCGGATGCGTCTCATACACAGTACCTGGGGGCATAAACTATACATGCAAAATCGCCGTTTTGTGTACTATAGACACGGCTTTCCCAAAGCCTGTATATGTGACGCAAAAGCATGAGAACAGGCTGAATCAAGAGATCAGGGGGTGACATGCGACATAATTTTTACTTAAAAATCGTAACACAATTGAAGCTCTTAACACAGGGGACAGGGACAGTGCTCATTAATTAACAGCTGCACTGTAAATGAGCCAGAGTTAGTTCAACAGGCTAATTTCCACGTTAATTAATTGGCTAATTTCTATCCATTTCCACGAACGTAAATCTCAAGTGAAGACGAGGGAGACGGGGCTTCTCGTGCTTCTTGGAAGGGCAGTGCTCGGTGTGGGCGGGGTCAAACGTTTGACCCCGCCCACATTGACCCACGTTGAGCCCCGGCCCGATCTGCACACTGCAGTCAGGGGCTTCTCTCCAAAACGCACCGTAGCGCTGGCAGCTAGGCGTTTTCAGAACAGCAGGTGGCGTTTTCAGCTGGCAAAAAACGCTTTGGTGGACACGGGGCCTCACAGAGCTGCACACTAAGAGCTGCAGGTGGAGGAAATAAGATACCAGATTAAAAAAAGTGTGGAAAGTAATCTGAGACGGAAATTTGTCTAATCATATATCTAAATAAACAAATTAAACAAACAATAATCTTTTATAATATTCCTGACATCAAAGTAAAGAGTGAAGAAGAAATGGCCCTTTGAGATTTCAGAAAAATGTATGAAATGTTTGTGAATCTTATTTCCTCCACCTGCAGCTCTTAGTGTGCAGCTGGATTAGTGAGCGTCTCCCAAACACTCAACAATCTTTACATCTTTTCATGGTCACATAATTGTTTAATTAGCCAATATATGTCCTATGTTTGTTCTAACAATTCATACATTTTGCTGAAATCTTACAGGGCCATTTCTTCTTCACTCTTTACTTTGATGTCAGGAATATTATTTATTTTACATCGGCACTGACACTTTTATATTTTTTCCAGTTATTGAGTTTTTATTGTAGTTGAGCTGTTGTAAATGCTACTGTTGCTGTCAAATGTAAATATATACAATACTGTTCTGAATTGAATGATAGTTTTTTTAAAGGGCTGAAGGCTATAGGTCAGAGAAATAGGCTTAAAATTTTACCAACGTTGTTCTACTTATTTTAAGGCACAAGGCATTTATTAAGTTACTTTAATAATCCTACTTCAAGTGCAAAGATTTTAGTCAAATTACATAGAAGAGATCAGAGCTCTCGACGCCCGTGAAACTTTTCTCCCCAAACAGAACGAAGTGAACAGAGCAGCTTAGTTTATAGTGTAGAAGTAACATCAGCTGTCGGCGTGTTAGCCGCAGCTGATGTTACTTCTACAGGCGACATACAGCGATATAGAACAGCTGTGCTGCTCTCTTTGCAACAATCCACAACGAGCACATTGCAGCAAACCCCTCTTACCTGCGGAGTCGAAGGCGTCCTGTAGGCAGAGCTGCTGAATCACTAACGCGTCTGAACGGGAGGGCTCGTCACGGATGAGGTCATCAGGTGAAAGGTCATAATGTGGGTTATTTTATTTACTGCGAAATTATTATTAATTTATTTTACTAATAGTTTGATCGGACAGGCCTTCACAAAAGGGCCTTTACAACTTTTAAAATAAATAAAATGAGGGAAATTTTGCGTTTGAAAAAAGGGCACTTTGGGCAGCAAAGGGCAAAAGGGCAGGTGCTCAAGCACCCATCGAACCCCCCTCTGCACGTGCCTGCACAAAGACATGAACTGAGACACAGAACCAGGAGCTAGGAAGCAGGGCTAAGACTCAGGGCTAAACCTAAGAGACAAGAAAGATACTAAGTAACTTAAAGAGGCGATGAATAACATAATAAACAAGGCTACACCGATACGTGACAGACAGGTACAAAGTGAGCTAAACAGAACCAGTAACTGAACACATACACAAGGCTAAACAGAGAACACAAGACCAGGAACCAAACCTCAAAACAGGAAACATGGAAACAACTGACTAACAGAATGAAGTAGGGAACAGAGACGGAAGCCGATGTCCGACAGGCAGAACGTGACACACAGAGTATCACTACACCCACGTGAATGCACATGTATAAGTGCAAGTCATCTTGCACTTATAGTGCAACTAAACACAGAGCTGATATTAATACAGGTTTTATCACAATAGTTTTTATAAGACATACACAGTTTTGAACATAGTATGTAGTAAATCATTTAAATATATATGTCTTGCTCCAGTTGCAGCCAATGTGATCTGCAGTCAGTCCACAATGACAGTAGAGGTTGAGAAATCTTCATTCTCTGGACTCAATGAGGATCATTTGCGGCTCAGTGACCCCGCCAACACCGCCTGCAGCCTCCGGACACATTCCAACAGCACTCACTTCATCGCTGTCATCCCCCTCAATGCTTGTGGCACTCAGATCGAGGTATGGCAGGGTGATATGTTTTATTGCCCACTGTGCTCGTCTCTCAGTTACTGGTGTTGGTTTCATTTCATTAGCAGAATGAGGACTGAATACATAACCTTTTACTCTGCAGGAAGATGATGACAACCTAATCTTTAAGAATGAAATCACCACGGTCGACAACACAGAAGACCTGATCACCAGGAAACACCTGCTGGAAGTTCAGTTCTACTGCCAGTACCCCAAACGGGGGAACGTGACACTTGGCTACACAGCACACAGGAAAAGTGTCACAGTGTGGGAGAAAGGCTTTGGTACTTTCACTTACCAGTTTGAGTTCTTTCCTGATAGCCAGTTCCAAACCATGATTGATCCAAATTCATACCCTCTGGAGTATGACATAGGGAGCAGGATCTACATGCAGATAGATGCCACCTCTTCAGCCAACAACACCGTGCTGTTTGTGGAGTCCTGCAGCGCTGCACCGTATGACAACCCAAACTACCAGCCAACCTACTCCATCATTGAAAATGGGTGAGTTCAGCCCAGAGGACTGCCAACAGAGGACATAACAGTAATGTTTGCTAGTATTTCTCCTTCTACCTTTGTAGACAGTGGATAGATACATAGAAATTAAATGTCTCCCTATCTTCCACCTGACTGTTTTTATCCTTAGAGGCTCTCCTACACAATATGACCATCTCAGGATGTAAAAGTTAATGCTTCACTTAACCATCTTCAGCATAACCTATACTCTGTTTTCTTATCATGTAAATACCATAAATAAAATAATATTTCTTTAATGGCACCTATTGTAAGGCTTATGTTGTTTTTGTTTTTGTTGACTAGGTGTAAAGTGGACTCATCTGTTGAAATCTATTCCTCCACCAACAAGAGACAATTCCAGTTCAGCATGGAGGCCTTCAGGTTCATTGGCTTGCATGATCAGGTGAAGAAAATGTGGTTAGACTGGATCAAATGCCTGCAAATGTCTCTGTAATATCTCTAAATGCTTTAGTGAATAGGTACAATTCCTGAATTGTGTAATCTAATGTACTCTTGGTGCATGGGGATAGGCAATAATGAGAAAAAGAGGTTGAATTCCAGCAGACAGTCAGAACTAACTTTATGTCATGGACCTTCATCAGACATCACATGTACAATGTGAAACAACACATCGTTTTACTACAGCCAATCAAAATGGGGACCCAAATCTCTGAACACCATATTTGTGTTTGACAATTTCAGTCACGTATTGTTTGTCTCATTTTAAGGATGTTTTCTGAATATTTTTTACGTGATATTTGCCATTGAATCGGCTCAGGTCGTTTGAGATTTGGCCCCCCATTTTGATTGGTTGTTACAACCTGTGGCTCCAGAATAAATATGTTGTTGTTTCACATTGTTAATTTGATGCCTGATGATCATGACTGAACCATTATATCTCTAATAAAAACAGCTCTGACAGTGTGAATTCAGTGTTTCCCATACACTGATTTATTTGTGCCGGCCCACCACAATATCAAGGCCCCATATTGATTATTGATTCTTTTTACACAACTTAAAATGGGTAAATTTGTATTTCACCCAGCCGCTCCTCTTATTCTCTCTCTCTCTCTCTCTCTCTTTCTCTCACACACAAACACAACAGCGGCTTTTTATACAGAGATCCTCCAATAAATGCAGAAAGAATACTGGATTTCAACCTGTTTTTGTTTCCCAAGTTAAATATGAACACAGATGGAATCGAATATTTGGTAGAACTGCACTAACTGGCACGTACAAGAAAAGCAGAGGTTGGATCTTGAATGTGGGATCTGACTGCAACTCTGCCATTTGTCCAAAATACTGTGTTAAGTCTGCTGATGCAATGACACTGTGTCCTGTTGTATTCAGGTTTACATCAGCTGTTCAGTCCTGATGTGTGAAGCAGGGGACCCCACACCAGGTGCTCACGGGGATGCATCAACTCCACATCTCAAGCTGATCACCACCATAACCACAGAAAGAGAGGGCGGTCACCCAGAGTTCAAGGCACCTTGTTTCCCAGGGTCCCCTAGCAACTTGAGATCAGCAGAGCCCCGGAAGCCCAGGTAAAGTACAAGAAGTGTTTTTATAACAGCACACATGCTTTGTTTGATGGATGGATAAGATCTAACTCAAATTTTTTTTCTCCAGTAACGAACCTGGATCTGAACCTGGTCTTCATCGCTGGTTGTCTTCTTGCAGCTGTTGGCATGATCAGTACATTGTTCATCTACAAAGCCAAAATATCGAGAGTCAAATACCAACCTTTGCCTGCGTTTGTAAATTAAGACAGCAGCGTGTGCAGAATATCTTGATTGATGTGTGTTAATCTATCCTGTCATGATCATTCCTCATTCAAATGCTACATTTACAAGTCAAAATTTTTATGGCTTATTTTATGGCTGGTCAGTTATTGATACAGTTGCTTAACTTTCTTACGTACATGTTTGCTTTGCTTACTTACATTCAACTCTTCTCTATTTTGAAAACTTTGCTTTTGCTGAAGCTCATCATGTAACCTGTGCAGCAACCGACAGAATGATCACGACTGCAGTAATCCATTATGTAACAAAAGGCTATAAACTATTAAAGTATACAACAAACCTGTCAAATGTGTATTTCTGTCTTAGTAGAGCAGGGTATCTAAACTTAAGAGTAAAACTATGAAAGCTGGTACGTTAACTCTCAAGCTTCGAGCATGTAGCCCACTGATCAGAGTCATCACCAAACCTTTATCCACAATCTGCAATCCTGAAGCAAAAGCCGAGCTTGATAAAAGACACATCAACAACAAATATTGTTTTCTCCTTCTCTACAGCAAGACAAGTCTGAAACTCTGAGGGCTGCATTGTTCCATGCTTACTGAGAAAAGTGTTACAGACTGTGAGATAAAGATCGGTTTATGCCGTGGTGGTAAAACATCACATTTTTATTTTTTCATTCTACATTATAAATACAAGTCGTGTTGCGTTGATGCGCCACAAGATGGCGTAACTACTCTCTTTATTGTGACATCAGAATGTATTTTGTTTATCAGCAACAGCTGAATGTAGGTTTCTCAATGGTTAAATTATGTTTAACACTAAACTCAGTATGATTTGTAGCCTGCACCCCCAATATATTCTAGTGTAATTTATAGTCAATCTAAAAAGCAAATTGATTACAATCATATTATAATTACATCTTAATATATATTTTTTATTTGTTTTTAAAAGAATTGTATTGTAGAATGCAATATGAATCAAACCATGACTTTTCCAAGTGTTTGTGGGGTGAGCATCATTGGATAATCCGTAATTCATTTGTAATTTAAAAACAACAAAAAAATGTAGTTAGATCAGTTATTTGTTATTTATTTTAGACAAAAACCAACTACCCTTTTTTAGTGTCTGTGTCAAAAAACGAAAAACCAATAAAAAGACAGAACGAAGGGAATACGGGTTTAAATTTATTTTTGATTTCCCAGACGGACCAAACCCCATCAAATGTTTGTATATCTGAACATGGAAACACATTATTTTATTTTTAATGCGCCTGGACTGCTCTAACTCACATATTTTCATAATTTGTAAGCCGAACACAGGTTGCTTTATGAACAACAGAGTTAATGTTGGTACCTCGGCACATTGCTGCTGAAGATAAAGGTGATCTGATTACTGTAAACCTGCAGGTGCAAAGAAGGAAGGGCACAATGAAAATTTCTCGACATGGCTTGACTTCTAACAAGAACGTTCTTCTTTCAGTCCTGTACCACAATTAGCAGCAATGCATCTAAAAACTTAGTTCTATCTTTTCTTCAAAAGTATAAGAGAAAGACAAGTTAAGCTTCTATGTATAAACACATGTCAACCATGCAATTGAAAATGCTTTACGAAAAACAAAAGCAACACAGGGTTATATAAAAAAGACATTTAATACAATTTTAAAGAGTAAAACAGAAAAAACAAACAAGATAAAACAATAGAATAAAAGTGAAAGTGCAGTGTAAACTATTAATCCAAAGCATTACAACAGCAATATGTAAGTAAATAAAAAACAATTAGTCCAGCAGATTGTGAATTGGGAGGAACTGTTGGATGTTCTGGAGGTGTTTTTCCTTATGAATAACTGGAAGATGTCGTGATTCTCTTGGTACATTACTGATGGGACTGAAGAGAAATGATCTGCCTATTGTGAACCTGCCGGTGCAAAGAAGGTGGAGCACAAGGAATGTTTCTCGTAACAGGACTTGAAACTAGAATACATTCTACATACTGAGGTGGTGACTAACCCTGCACCACAAGCTGGATTTGGCTCAGCACCAGTCCTGCACAGGAGTACCCTGATAAATAAATATCAGTTTTTAAAGTACTGAAGTCAGACAATAAGTACAACACAATTTAAAAAATTGGGTTATGAGTTTTTAATGGATTGAGAGTCACCTGTTGAGAGCATTACGTATTCAGTGTGTCAATGTTGGGTGAAATCATCATCATTCTCTGTGAACCCCAGAGATGGTTGTGCGTGAAAATCCCAGTAGATCAGCAGTTTCTGAAATACTCGTCCAGCCCGTCTGGCACCAACAACCATGCCACGTTCAAAGTCACTTAAATCCTCTTTCTGATGCTCGGTTTGAACTTCAGCAAGTTGTCTTGACCCTGTCTACATGCTGCCATGTGCTTGGCTGATTAGCTATTTGTGTTAAAAAGAAATAGAACAGGAACCTTATAAAGTGGCCGGTGAGTGTATATAGCCAATTTTCTTTATTTGATTAAGGCTACTTAGGTTAAAGACTGAAGCCCATTTTCCACCACTGGTGCCAGTTCGACTCGACACTGTCACGGGTGTACTGAGTGCTGGCTGAGCTGTGGACCCAAATGCAGACCAAAAGTAAGGCGAGGGGAGGATGCAGTTCAAACAAAAGATTTAGTCAGCAAAACTTAACTGCACAGGCTTCCATAGAGCTCAAGGCAAAGTCCAAACAAAGGTAATCCAGAAAACACAAGGCGATCCAAAAACGCAGGGAATAATCCAGAACAGGGAAAACAAAGGAACAGGCAGGAACACTCAACACTAGATGCAAGGATGTGACAAAGACTAGAGACACAAGCAGGCGGGAGCAACACAGGTGAGGGGGTTCAGGACTAATGAGACACAGGCAGGTAGAGACAGCAGGGGAAACAGACAGACACCAAGGCCATAGGGAAAATAATAACCAGGAATAAACAGAATATAAATATCTGAACCAGAACATAAGCAGACAGATCACTAATATACCCAAAAACTCACCTAAGAGGGAAAACAGACTGAGCTAAGATACAAGACAAGACAGATACTAAGTGACTTAAGGATGCAGATAATTAATAATAATAACAACAGGGCTAAACTAACTAAACAAAGACTACACAGAGAAACACAGAACCAAAAAACGGACTCAAAAAGGAAACATGAACACAAAAACCACAATCCTAACAGACACGACTCGCCTCGCCTCACTTTTGGCCCGCCGTCCTCGCCGTCCGCAACTTAGAGTTTAATTATCCAGAATTTGAAGACAGAGAGGCGGGATGAAAATCCTCTGCTCTTGTTCCTGGAGTCTCAGCTGCTTTGGCCGCAGTGGTCTGTGTGACTCGGGGACCAGAGGGCTCCGTGAAGGTGCCCCCGGCGGCGGCTCGTTAGCTTCCATCAGCGAAATCTACACAGTTCATTTATGGCCTGAAAAATCTCCAAAGTAGATTTAGTGATGAAATAACGTTCGGAAATTGTAAAACATAAAACATCTGTTGCTGGCCTCTGTCGCACAATGATGAAAGAGTGAATAGACGGTTGACCAATCAGCAGTCTGCATATTAGTATCGCCTCAGCTCGCTTGGAACCTCGACGAAGGTGATACGAAAATAGCACCAGGTAGCAGGTACGGGTAAAACTTTTCCCCAACAGAAAACCAAAAAAGGCCAGCAGAGTCGAGGCGAGTCAAGCTGGGACCTTGAGGTGAAAAAGGGGCATACTTTTGATGAGTGTGACTGATAGTTGATTTATCTCAAACTGACTTCGTGCTACGGGTCTGTTGTCATGACAATAACGCTCCTACGCTATCCCACTTAAAAATCGTGCGAGTTTAAGGTCGTCCTTGTAATGCAGTAACAAGATTGACAGAAGCGGCAAGCAGCATAGGCTTCTAACCTTATATTTAACATAATTTATATTTATATTTTGTATGTATATATAATTGGGCGGCACGGTGGTGCAGTGGTTAGCACTGACGTCCTGGCTTAGGTTAATTGGTGACTCTAAAAAACAATTGTCCTTAGGTGTGTGTGTGCCTGGTTGTTTGTCTTTGTGTGGCCCTGCAATGGACTGTTTCTCTATGATTTGGCGTTATGTTCAATGTTTTGTCATATAATAGTATAAAGTAAGCCAAACAGTCCTGATTCAACCCACTGGACCTGTAAAAGCTTTCACTTCAAGTTAATCACTAAACGGATCAGCAGGTTCTGGGTTTTGTTGAACACCTTCACAGAATGATTAACTGCACCTGAAGAGAACGATTATGAAACTTTTCACATTATGTAAAGCCTTGTAACGTTCAACATTATTGTAAGAAACAGGTGTGTGAAAGAGAACAAACAAACATTCTGGGTTTGCCCAGAAAACAGCGCCGCAAAGTATTTATTCCCTACTTGTAGGCTAACAACATTTTGGTTTAGTTGCTACTTTGCATTGTTTTTTCACCCGTTTTATGAGCAGATTGCACATATAGGCTAAGCACCATGTAGAGACAGTGGTGTTCACAATTTATATTAAGGCCTTTCACGATATACAGTAGGTTATATAGGGCCACTGTTTAACTATATACGTAGCCTGTTTAAGTTACATATACAGTTAGTAGCCTACGCGTTTTTTGCTGAGTGGCTGCTTCTGTTAATCTTGTTACTGCATTACGATGATAATCTTAAACTTACAGAATTTTTAAATGGAATAATGTAGTAGCTTTATTGTCATGACAACAGACCCGCAACAGATGAGTTGTCTCTGTTTCCACAAGTTGGATAACGAAACAAACCAACGCTTTGGTGCGCTGCACGTCTTTATTCAATGCGACCATAACACAGAGATATTGCTAACAGTGTTTAGGCAGCATCGGCTCTGGAAAGGTTAACTCACACGGTGCAATATACATTTGCATTAGCACAAGTAGGACACAGTACTACCTTTATTGGCATTATTCATAATACAATGTGAGCAATTGCAAATTAATCACACTTCACGCACAGACCACTGTGAAGCACAGAATTGAACATTTTCATGCTACAAGTGTCACATGGGCTGCTGATTATCTCCGATTTACTGGAAAGACAAATCTGAAAATAGCCTACCACATCAGTTTCAGTTTACGTGACTGAGAAAACAAGACTGTCACAGTGCCTGGCTGGCAGTGAGGTGCAGCCACAGCAATTAATGTAGGCATCTCAACTTTGATTGAAAAGGAGAGCTTAGTCAGGCTCAGTGGTACATTGGGTGTGACATTTGCAGGAAAGCCAAAATAAACAACCTGTTTGAAGGAACAATAGGTCTATATCTAATATCACTTTTTATATTACCCTGTTGCTTTTTATGTTTATGTAAAGCACTTTAAATTACCTTGTTGTTGAAATGTGCTATACAAATAAACTTGCCTTGCCTTGTCTATGCAATGATGCAGCCAGCAGTCAGTGGCATTAACCTGATGGGTCATGGGTTCATTTTCAGGGGTCAGTATATGATTCAGGGGATTTGGAAAATTAAAATATATGCTTTATACTTGGCAGGCATTAGTTAAATACAAACAAACCTGTCAGCTGAGGTGGTAAAGCTTTCTGCTCCTGGAGACGATTACAAAAATAACAGTTGTACGTGACAAAGTGCAGCTTCATCAGTTCATCAGTTCTGTTAACTAATTCACACCTCGATATTAGTTTCATGTGATTAAGAAGTAACAGTATGCACACAAGAAATGAGGCTGTGAGCTTTGAACTAAATGTTGAGGTCATGAATGTCTAAAAACTATTGGATGGATAACCAAAACCTATTTTTTCCAAGTGCACCACCACCTGTTGGCATAAAACAATGTAATACCGGCCTTTTTTGAATGCTCTGTGCAACACAATTTCCTGCACTGCAGCTTCAGAAACGTCACAATTTCATCTCCTGTACAACTAATTTGATGGCATATTTTATTTTACAAGCCAATCATTTCCTTATTTAAGAGCCAGAACAACATTTCTTCGTCTAACAGTGATTTGAGATTCTTGCACTGCCAGTTTGCACAGCAATGATCTCACATGTGTTGACAGACTGCCGAAGCATTAATCAAAATGTACCTCATCTCACCTCATCAAGTACTTTATGAGTCCTATATTATGATTTCTGATACATTAACATTAGCATGATCAACTAGCATTTGGTGCTGTTAATATGGACTTTTGACGGTGTAGTTGTCTTTAAAGCAATGATACATCAAGTGATAATCTCATGTGGGGTTGTCCTGTTTTTCCTTTTCCTGCACCAGACTGAGTTGATGCCAAGATGCACCTTGTCACGTACAGCTGTTATTTTTTAAATCGTCTCCAGGAGTGGAAAGTTTTACTACCTCAGCTGACAGGTATGTTGCGATGCCTGTAAAACACAAAGACTAATTTTACAAGTTTTGTTTCTCCAATCCCCTGAATGATCTCCTGCCATAGACCGCTGCAGGCATGCTCAATCATTGTACACCTATGCAGCTCTATTGTTCTTCCCGCCAGTGCTTGTTTATGTCGGCATTTCTTCAAGTGTTGTACTCACTGAGCCTGACAGCCAGGGCCAGGCACGGTGACAGCCTTGTTTTCTCAGTAAACTGAAATTGATTGGTACACTGCTGTTGGATTTGTGTTCCTGTAAATCGACACTTCTAAATGTTCAGTTCTGGGAAACAGCTCATGTTTAAGTAAAGGCGATGCAGCTCTGATCTGACGTTAAATTACACTGAACATAATTATAACCCAACACTTTTGTTTTTGCCCCCATTCATCATGAGCTGAACTCAAAGGATGTACACAAAAAGCCCTTTTCTCTCAAATACCGTTCACAAATCTGTCAAAATCTGTGTTAGTGAGCACTTCTCCTTTGCCGAGATAATCCAGCCACCTCACAGGTGTGGCATATCAAGATGCGGATCGGACAGCATGGGTATTGCACAGGTGTGTTGCGATGGATGTAGGTAGAGGACCCAAATGCAGGATGCAAGGCAGAGGAGGTACAGTTCAAAAGGTGATTCATTTTAAACAAAAGGCGAGCACACTTACACACTGAGTGGCTGAGTCCATGAAAAGACAAAAGAGAACGAAACAAAACTCCAATACAGGTAACCCAAACAGAAATCCAAAGGAACAGAGTGAATAGACAAGCGAAGCTGACAATAGGAGTTAGAGCGCACACGACAGACAGGAGGAGTAACACGAAGAAAAAAGACCGGACCAAGACTGAAGAGAAACACCAAACATATATACATCAGAGACAAACGAGCAGGGCAGGAGAACACAGGTGACAGACATGAGGCTAACGAGACCAGGCAGGCAGAGAAGCACAGCTGAGACACATCAGGTAAACAAGCAAAGTCAGACAAGGACACCAGGTACAGAAGATAAAATAAAACAGGAACTAAAGTTCACAAGGACGCACAAGCACAGATCTACCAAAGTAAAAACACAAGGACAGCAAAATCAGGACACGGACAGAGACGGGACCAAACAGGTGACAAGACTATACTAAAACAGGGAGACAAAAGACTAAGGACTAAGACAGACCATCAGAAGTACATTGAACATGAACTAAAGTACAAGACCAAGAATTAAGATGAGAGACAAGACAGTTACTAAGAAGACTTAAAGCGAAAGAACCAAAACAATAAACAAGACTACAAAACCATAACAATATCAAATAAACACAGGAAAACCCAAATCCTAACAAGGTGTGCCTCAGGCCACTGTGAAGCCAAGATGTGACAGATGTGTTACCAGCCTCACCGTCTGCAGGTCCGCCTCGTCTCTGGAGCAGCAGCAGCAGGTCGCCCAAACAGCCACTATTCCCTCCCAGCATAGTGGCTTTGGCCTTAGAGTCATCTCGACACATTTGGAGAAGGTGCGAGGGGCCAGTGGATAACCAAACGGCAGTCGGTTGTACTACTATTTGGACTAACTGGAAGGAGAAACACATGTTGCTCAAGATATCTTGATCAACATGTCACCTAAATTTACATAAAACAATTTGCAAATACAAATTTCTCTGTTCCCTGGGTGTAGTTAAGAGCTCACATCTGATTGTGACACTTTTTTACATCCTGCTGTGCCATTTACTTGACCATGCTGAAAATATTTCTACGCTTATATCCTCATTAAAATAAATTACAAATATTTCAGATATACAGACCACTCATAATAATACCTTATAAATCACAAACTTGCTGAGCTTGAGTAACGCCACCAAACAAAACTGTGTAATTACTGTAGAAAAAACTGGTCGCATTGTGTTTTTTGGCCAATGGAACCTGCATACGTTCAGCTGTATGAGTCAGTGATGCATTCAGGGGAATTTATTTAACGTTACACATTCCCTGACGGCTGTTTTCGGAACCTTTGAAATATCCAGTATATCCCTGTATTCAGCTATGCGTGGGCGTTGTTAGGATCTTGAAACATTGGGGGCTTAGCCCAGCCTATAAAACCTCCACCAAGCATTAAAGCTATTGTAAACATACTCTACTTATGTGACACAACATAGCAACACTATTAACTGTGTCATTTCTGCTAAATTGTAATGTTGTGTCTAAATCAAATAGCCTGATATAACAAAAAAAGTGTGACAGTATTATCCGGGGGGTCTGGGGTCTGGGCCCCCCCCCTAGAAAATTTTGAGTGTTAAACACTTAGTTTTCTGCATTATGGTGTTTTATGCACCAATTTCTGCATTTTCTGCATCCATTTATTGTGGAAATTATTTATGTAAAGGGACACACAAAATTCAGGCAGCCCACAGGGGGCTGTACTGTTGCTTTTAAATGACTTGAAGGCTGGCAATTCTGCCTTCAGATGTTAAGACTGATTGTCGTAACGTTGACGTCCTTGTTGCTGAATTTTGGTGAATATTTAAGAACATTTTGATATTTTAGGACCTTTTTTCCCATCTTAAATGTGCAATTGTACTCCAGGACACTGGCATGGTTTAATAAAGGTTTAACACTTTTGCTGCCCGGGATTGATGAGATCCGCCCAGAGATGCTAAAAGCTTTGGGTGTGGAGGGGCTGTCATGGATGACACGTCTCTTCAACATTGCGTGGAAGTCGGGTACAGTGCCCAAGGAGTGGCGGACTGGATCTACCGGACTCGATCTACAGGTCAAGTTTCGTTCCTACCCTCACCTATGGTCATAAAAGCTGGTGGCTGGTGTCAGAGTACTCTGACACCAGCGCTGCTCCTTTGCGTTGAAAGGAGCCAGTTGAGGTGGTTTGGGCAGGGTTCCCCTGTTTAAAAAGGGGGACCAGAGAGTGTGTGCCAATTACAGGGGTATCACACTTCTCAGCCTCCCTGGTAAAGTCTACGCCAGGGTGCTGGAACGGAGGGTTCGGCCGATTGTCGAACCACAGATCGAGAAGAGGAACAATGCGGTTTTCGGTCCTGGTGCGTGGATCAACTGACCAGCTCTTTACTCTCACAAGGATCCTGGAGTTGTCTTGGGAGTATGCCCATCCAGTCTACATGTGCTTTGTAGATCTGGAGAAGGCGTATGACCGGGTCCCTCGGGAGATACTGTGGGAGGTGCTGCGGGAGTATGGGGTGAGGGGGGCCCTTTTTAGGGCTATCCAATCCTTGTACATCCAAAGCGAGAGTTGTGTCCGAGTACTTGGCAGTAAGTCGGACTCTTTCCAGGTGGGGGTTGGCCTTCGCCAACCGCTTGGCGCTTTATCACCAATCCTGTTTGTGATATTCATGGACAGGATATCGAGCCGTAGCCGTGGCGAGGAGGGGCTGCGGTTCGGTGGGCTTTGGATCTCGTCACTGCTTTTTGCGGATGATGTGGTCCTGATGGCATCATCGGCCCGTAGCCTTCAGCTCTCACTGGATCGGTTCGCAGCAGAGTGCGAAGCGGCTGGGATGAGGATTAGCACCTCTAAATCTGTGGCCATGGTTCTCAGCAGGAAACCGATGGAGTGCCAACTCCAGGTAGGGAATGAGTCCTTGCCCCAAGTGAAGGAGTTCAAGTACCTCGGGGTCTTGTTCACGGTGAGGGGAGACTGGAGCAGGAGATTGGCCGGAGAATCGGAGCAGCGGGGGCGGTATTGCACTCGCTTTACCGTACCGTTGTGACGAAAAGAGAGCTGAGCCGTAAGGCAAAGCTCTCGATCTACCGGTCAAGTTTCGTTCCTACCCTCACCTATGGTCATGAAAGCTGGGTCATGACCGAAAGAACGAGATCGCGGGTACAAGCGGCCGAAATGGGTTTCCTCAGGCGGGTGGCTGGTGTCTCCCTTAGAGATAGGGTGAGAAGCTCGGCCATCCGCGAGGAGCTCAGAGTAGAGCCGCTGCTCCTTTGCGTTGAAAGGAGCCAGTTGAGGTGGTTTAGGCATCTGGTAAGGATGCCTCCTGGACGCCTCCCTAGGGAGGTGTTCCAGGCACGTCCAGCTGGGAGGAGGCCTCGGGGAAGACCCAGGACAAGGTGGAGAGATTATATCTCCACGCTGGCCTGGGAACGCCTCGGGATCCCCCAGTCAGAGCTGGTTAATGTGGCTCGGGAAAGGGAAGTTTGGGGTCCCCTGCTGGAGCTGCTGCCCCCGCGACCCGACCCCGGATAAGCGGAAGATGGATGGATGGAATTATCATGTAGTTGTGTTGATTAAATCAAAACTGTCCCTTAGCTTTTCACTTTCTTCAGTACAACTATTCAGTTTCTACAGTTTCAACTATTTAGAAATTATGACATTTTTTTGTGCCAAAGTAACACAGCTGGAAACCAACCATGTTCTTCTTCAGGTATTAATAGGGGCCAACTTGAAAATCAGATCAGAGTAGTACTGTACATGCTGGAATATATATTGTACATTATTACTGAAAATTAGCAGTAATTTACATCAGTGTCATGTTGCATAGTACCATGGCTATTTCTATAATAGTACTGAAAGACATAATAAGATTCCTATAGTCACTGAAAACAAGTTCAGGCCAATTGCTGTATTGATTTGGGCTGATGGATGGATTGATTATCCTGAGAAATACGGTTTACCTGCCTCTTTAGTGAGCGAGTCTCTAACTTTGTCCGTTGCTCTTTGGTGCTGAGTAGGTGTACAGTGGTTTTATCAGACTTTTTATTATCATTAATTTTAGAAAATTGCCATCAGTCAAAGAAATCACCGATTAATTCAACATTTCTCTGTTAGAGTCCCTTTATCTTTCAGTCACTAATCCATCTTCTTGCTTCTCCTTTTTATCTTACCTCTTGTTTTTAAATAGACACGAAAATATTCGTTGTTGTAAGTGAATGAACTCTTTCAGTTTCAGTTTTTGGATTTTCATGTGAACTCGAGTCTTACCTTGCCTCATTCTTCTCCCCAGATATTAGCACATGATCAGATTCCTGACATTGTCATTCTCAAAAGGGCTACGCGATCACTGCTGAGACTATTAGACTTAGTGGTATTCATTCTTTTACTTCATTGTATTTAGCTTTAGAATCTTATTGAGCACAGGTGTGGTACCTGAAACTAACTAACCACATGATTGCCCATCCCTGTTGTTAATTAACGGAGAGGACAAACAAAGGTGGTTTACATTCTACAAGCACAATGTCAGAACAAAAAGTTCATGAAGATGTTGATGTTGTTTCTGTGATATTCATACCTATCAAGTAGGCCTATATTAGTATATATAGTCCCGTACTTTACCCTTCTTTCCCGCCGTCCTCCCGTATTAGTATTTTCCCGTAAATCTCCCGTATTTTAACCTGCGTTATTAAAAAATAATAATAGGCCTACCCCGGGCCAGGGCGGAGTAAAAAACAAAAAAAAACATCAGGTGCGTTTGACTTCATGCAGCGCTGACTTAAGGTGATGCATGTTGGACTTATATGGTATGCTGGTTAGAAATCGTGTCCGACTTTAGCCGGCGCTGCATGTCACATGATATTAAAAACTTGCAGGAGCAAGGCCACTGCAGGCGCCGAGTCCGGCGGCCGCAGTTGCTCTTTTCAGGCTGCGCAAAGTTGGAACCACACTTTTGCCTGGTCTCGCGGCATTTTTCTTTGCAATTGGCTCGAGATCAGTCATTGATCTCAGCTCACAGTGAGCTCACGCAGGTAGAATGTGTCCGACTTTACGGCGCCGTTTATATTCCCCGACCCTGCAGTCACCTGCAGCTCACGTTAGACTATGAAGTCGGCGAAAGTCAGCCGCCGTCAAATATATAATATACCCAATCTGAGCTCTGTCACTAGCCTCGCGATAACTGCCACCTGCAGGTAGACGTTAGACAAAAGAACTGTTTGAGCTCTACTGTCATGGAAAATGAACCACTCTGGCCCAGGAGTGCATTTACACTCCTTCCAAAACAGTCTTAAAGAAGCAAAGTCTGCAACAAAGTTGTACAATAACTCACTAAAAGAGTAAAGAAAAGTTATGTGAAATTTAAAGAAAATGTGAAAAAAGAAAAGCAATATGAAATGAAAAGAGTGTGTGGAATGAAAATAAAATGTAAATGTAAAGACAAGCAATGTTAAATGAACAGAAAGTATGCAAATAAGCATTTAAATAAATGCTCTTTATATATAGGCGTACCATTTTGTGTTTTCATTTAGGCTATAACACCTGTCTTAAAGGGATACTGGAGCTTGGTTGGGGTGGTAGGACAGCTCGCGGTGGACGCCACAATATTTCCCTTATTTTCAAATCCAACACTTGACAGGTATGGTGATATTTTGAAGTCTGAATGCCTAATGGGTCATTACACTTTGAAGTGCCTTAAAAGCTTAACTGCCATACCAGCAAACTTGCTGTGCCCTCATGAACTCAGTGCTGCAGCTTCAAATACAAAACAACAGTGGGCAAAGCAAAGTGAAATACAACACAAGTATGTCTTCATGCAAAATGTTTTCACTCCTTACTATGTGTTCAATGAAAACCAGTTTTGCAGCTGGACTATTGTTCTGAAACAAAGTGTGCATGCCAATAAACTCGCCAGGACTGTCACTAGCTTGCCAGGTCAGCCTCCAAGTGTATATAAAGATGCTGCAGGTGGATGCGAGTCGCAGAGAAACAGGTGAGTTCGGAGCATCATGGCTTTCACACTGGTGCTTCTGCTTCAGCTGCTCCTGGTATCACTTTCATCTGCATCATCTTACTTTGGGGGAACCGTGACCTACACCTACAAAGGAAGAAACCCTGATGGAACATTTAGGGTGAGAGAAACAACTTTAAATGATTTGCAACATGCTTTACAGAAAATGTGAGAATATATTTTCATGGTGTCATATTCTGGGAATAGCTTAACTTATCAAGTTATCAGTAATATTGTTGTTAATTTAAATTGATTTGATTATATTGATTTGATTTGAAAATGTAAAATTGTTATTTATGGTTTATTGATATATATGATATTTATTGATAAATATCTCTCTAAAATAGTAAAACTTCATACTGATACTGATGATGCTGACATGCTGCTTAGGAACCTAAAAGGACATAATGTTATTTTATTTTTTGTTTTGCTTGGGGGTTATTTGTACAGCAACTGTTCATCCAAATTTCTTTACTTCTGACAGAATTGATTTTGGGATGGATGTACTGTAAAATTCTATGGATTGTTTTTGTGGATTTACACTAAAAGTTTAAATTATACTCCATTTTACATTTTAACTCCAGAAAGCTTAGTTGTTTCTCAGAATCAAGACACATTAGTTCCATTAAGGTAAACTTAAGGACACCCTAAATTATATTAGATTGTAAAAACTAACTTTGATTAATAAATGCTTGCAAGACAACGTGTAGTCTGGTCTCAGAAAACAAGAAATGTACCTTTTACATTGTAGAAGGAACTGGATGACATGATAATGCTTTATGAAAGTGGATGATCTTTTGACTGTATTTCACACTGCATAATATTATTATGGATTTTATCCTGTTGTTCTTTTCTTAGTCATCTCAAGATCCAATGACTGACTTCTTTAACATAATATTGTAGATAGAATTATAGATTAATTTTAACTTGTGTTTTGACAAAATACACTGAAATACAATTTACGAAAATGTTCTTAGCTTCATTAGAGGAACAATTTATAGCTGTATAATAACTTAATCTGATATTTTTTCACAGGTTGACCTTCGCAACAGGGCAACGTTTTCTGATTGTCAGAACTCTCTTCATTGGTTTTGTTACAGCGGCAACTGTGGCTATGATACCTCAAGTCAGAGAGGCGTAGTTGACTTTAGCAACAATGCACGACAAATTAACAACCAATGGTGTGAAACTGAAACAGTCAGTACAAGAAGTATCCCAAGTGACAACCCTTTTCAAATGAAGTAAGATTTTTGCTTTACTTAAGGCGAGACATCACAGTACAAAATGATGATTTATATATATATATATATATATATATATATATATATATATATATAATTAGTGGTGGGCATAGATTAATTTTTTTAATCTAGATTAATTTCACTGTAATCTTGAAATTAATCTAGATTAATCTAGATTAAAATGGCTCATTTGAATTCTGCCAAAGGCATTCAGAATATGTGTGCGAACGGGTTTCAAGTAAGATTTTTGCTTTACTTAAGGGGAGACATCACAGTCCAAAATTTTATATATATATTCAGATCCTGTAAATTTTATGTTTGTTAGCACTATCCAAGTGAAAGTTTGACCGTCCTTTTTAAAACTCTCCATATTGAATCATATGTCATTTGAAAGCTTGTTTTCTAGAGCACAATGTTAGCTAGTTTATAAATTACATATCTGTAAGAGATGTGTTCATATGGCAAACAGACATTTTTATGCTAAGTATGTTTCTAGTTCTGAAAATAAAATGTTTTCCGCCAATTCATATTCCTGGCCCTTCAAAGCAGTTGGAGCATCATATGTTTCTTAGGCTGGTGGGACGGCATTTACAGAGGTTTTTTAAAATATCTTAGATCATTCTCATTTTATGAGGCATTTTATCTGTAAAATTATGGAAAAAAGGGTCCAACTTACAAATGAGCGGCATCTTTTAAATAAATCCATGAAAAAACAATATTTTGATAAACTGTTCTGTAAATGTCTGCTTTTTGGTATATTATCACAATAAAACAAAAAAAATCTTAACAATGCGCTGGAATATGAAATTGTGTGTAAATCAGTGCATATTTAATGAGAAAAATACCTCATTTGCATATATAAAAATTGAATACATAAAAAAAGTGTTATTTAAAAAAGCTTTAATTTATGTTTACTTTCAGCTTGTAAAGTGTTATTGGGATATGACTAAATTTGGGGGGGGACTTGACTGTGACGTCTCTCCTCATGTGAATGTTTTTGCTATATTGCTGTAATATTTATATTATAAATATATATTTTTCCTGCTAAAACTTCAGTTGCACACAGTTGTATTTGCTGTGGTTCTGCTTATCATAAAAGTAACAGCTGCTAGATGTTGTGTTTAAAGAGTGTTGTTTCCATCACACCAGCGCTGCTAGCTGCTGTTGGATCCCAACACGCAACTGGGTTCATAGTTTGAGACTTATGACTTATGTGGATTTGGGAAGAAGATCTGACACTGGAAAACCAAACCAGTCGCCTGAAGTTGCCATTCTTCCTTTGCTACGGTGAGTCCCCTGCTGTTATCATTAAACAGTAAGGATAACTTCTAATCACTTTGTTAAAGAACCTGTGGAAAAAGTTCTACTTTGACCACCAGTAGTAGAAAAAAACCCACTGTGGCAGCCAGATAGTTGGAATCTCTATTCAGACATCCTGTTTGTAATTCTTCTAATTTGATCCTTTGTGTAAAGGATCCTTGGCAGCAGACTGTTACTAACCTGTGTTAATGTGTCTGTTCAAGAGTTCCTCAGAACTGCCCACGGACATACAAGCTGATGTCCTTTGATCCTGATGGTGACAGAGTTCGATGCAGATATGGAAATATCATAGGTACTGAGTGCAGCTCGTGCAGCCAACCTTCAGGCTTCGACTTGGATCAGGTTTGTTGAAAAATCAATTTCCCAATACCTTGGACAACACTGGATTGATGCTTTGCCTCCCTTAACTACTAAATGTTCACATTGTCAGGGTTCTTGCACTTTACGCTACCGAGACTCTTATGCCGACACCAGAGTGTATGGATTTGAGTTGGTGGTGGAGGACTTCCCACAAGGGCACATCTCTCTGACCTACACTGATGGATCCAGATCCTCCAGGGATCCACTGAGAAAGAGACAAGTACAAATCACAACCGCAGAACCAACCACAACCCCATGGTGGTGGTATAGTACAACTACAACCCAGGTACCAACTACAACAGTAGAACCAATCTCAACCCCATCGTGGTGGACAACCACAACAATACCAACTACAACCACAGAACCAACTACAACCCCAGAACTAACCACGACCCCATGGGGGGGGTGGACAACCACAACAACACCAACTACAACCCTAGAACCAACTACAACCACAGAACCAACTACAACCACAGAACCAACTACAACCACAGAACCAACTACAACTCCAGAACCAACTACAACCCCAGAACCAACTACAACCCCAGTAACAACTACAATAGCAGAACCCATCCATGACCCATGGTGGTGGTTTGTTCCAACTACTGAAGCAACTACTACAACCCCAGAACCAACTACAACCCCAGTAACAACTACAATAGCAGAACCCATCCATGACCCATGGTGGTGGTTTGTTCCAACTACTGAAGAAACTACTACAACCACAGAACCAACTATAACCACAGAACCAACTACAACCCCAGAACCAACTACAATAGCAGAAACCACCCATGACCCATGGTGGTGGTTTGTTCCAACTACTGAAGCAACTACTACAACCACCACTCCATACACCAGCAGGACACACCTGCACGCCACCACTCCTGCTCTCAGTAAACTACCATTGCAATTCTCTGTACTTGGTAAGTTGGGTTTTTCTACACATTTTAGTGAACCTCAATCACACTGAGCAATAAATATGCAGCTGTACAGCCCTCCTTGTGTTGAAACGTTCATGCTGGACCTCTAGCAACACCTTATTTTGCGATATTACACATGGGCTGACTGAAAAACAGGCATCCAGGTCCCCCAAAAAAGTTTTACTAGAATTATTAGATTTTAACATTTATCAGTTAACTATTCATCACAATTCATCAACTTTTGACAATGTTTTGATCATTACATGGTGGTAACCCTTAGTTTTCACTACACACTGCCACAAATGAAACTAAGGTTAGGAATGAACATACTTGTTTAGTGGCCTCAGTTTAGTCAACACTTGGTGTGGCATTGCTGGATGCTGAGGTGTGAGTGGAAAAGCTTTAAAGTTCTGATCCAGTGGCAGGTACTGATTGTTTATTTATCTTTTTTTTTTCACCAGTGGACCCACCTGCTCCTTCATGTCAGGAGGGACTCTACTTGCCAAAGTTAATGAACCCAACACCTGAAGATGGAGCACACATCCAAGCACAGGTCAACAAAGAGGTGGAGATCAGAGTCAAAGCACAAGCTACATATGCAACGTAAGTGAGAACCAACATGAAAAGTGTGGCAGGAAAACATTCTCAGGATTTCAACACGTAAAATAATCCCAGCAATAATGAATCTTCTGGTTTCTCTTTTGTTTTCAAACAGAATACGTGATATCATCATCAGTGGGCCGCTGAATATCCAAAAGCTCAGGACCACACATGAAGAGTTTGTCCTAAGGTGGACGCCTACTCCAGATGACCTGGGAGGTCATTACCCCATCTGCTTTGCTGTTGAGTCAGTGAAATGGTGAGCCTTGGGTTCATTTCCTTACTGACAGAATTAGTACCTTAATTTATGCACATTTTTCAGTCTTTTTCAACATTGCTGGGAGGGTCAGGAAAATAGGTTTTGTTTATGAATACAAGGTCAAGGACATAACAAATCAAACCCTATACAAATATATTAGACCCCCCCCAAGAAAACATGGTCATCTTAATTAATTATACACTTTTGTCAGTTTGACTGTAATTTGAAAATAAACTTTCACAATGACATATCAGCTTAATTGAATGAGCTAAAAGAGTTAAGTCAGTGTTCACTGATGCCTTTCAGGAATAACATCTATCAGTCTGAAATGAGGTGTGTTCTGGTGGACATCGGGACGACGCAAGGTGAGTCTGAGCCCTTTCATGTCAACTTTGTGTAGTGCAGCTGCAACTGCAATGGTGTGTTTTTTCACCAAATATAATGTAAGCTTCTGCATTTCATTCCTCATGAAACATTTGCAAAGCCCATTTTAAAGAATTTAAAATCTTTTAAATGCTTTTACATCCATGCTAGCTAGCAATCTTTTTCTCTTTGCTAGAGCATTGCTGCATGTTTGGTCCATTACTTGTAGCTTGTAGATCAGTGGAATAGTGTAACAACATTATGACTAAGCATGACCATACCCATGTGAATGCACGTGTATAAGTGCAAGTTATCTTGTCCTAGAAAACAACTCTATAGTGCTACTACAGGTTTTACGGGGAACCTTTAAAGCTGCATTTAGCAATTTTTGACCACTAGAGGGCAGAAATACTTAAAAACACAGTGCTGATATTAATACAGGTTTTATCACAATTGTTTTTATAAGACATACACAGTTTTGAACATAGTATGTAGTAAATCATTTAAATATTTATGTCTTGCTGTAGTTGAAGCCAATGTGATCTGCAGTCAGTCCACAATGACAGTAGAGGTTGAGAAATCTTCATTCTCTGAACTCAATGAGGATCATTTTCGGCTCAGTGACCCCACCAACACCGCCTGCAGCCTCAAGACACATTCCAACAGCACTCACTTCATCGCTGTGATCCCCCTCAATGCTTGTGGCACTCAGATTGAGGTATGGCAGGGTGATATGTTTTATTGCCCACTGTGCTCTTCTCTCAGTTACTGGTGTTGGTTTTCCTTTTCATCAGCAGAATGAGGACTGAATATATAACCTTTTACTTCACAGGAAGATGATGAGAACCTAATCTTTAAGAATGAAATCACCACGGTTGACAACACAGAAGACCTGATCACCAGGAAACACCTGCTGGAAGTTCAGTTCTACTGCCAGTACCCCAAACGGGGGAACGTGACACTTGGCTACACAGCACACAGGAAAAGTGTCACAGTGTGGGAGAAAGGCTTTGGTACTTTCACTTACCAGTTTGAGTTCTTTCCTGATAGCCAGTTCCAAACCATGATTGATCCAAATTCATACCCTCTGGAGTATGACCTAGGGAAGAGGATCTACATGCAGATAGATGCCACCTCTTCAGCCAACAACACCGTGCTGTTTGTGGAGTCCTGCAGCGCTGCACCGTATGACAACCCAAACTACCAGCCAACCTACTCCATCATTGAAAATGGGTGAGTTCAGCCCCTACTGCCAACAGAGGACATAACAGTATTTGTAAAGGTTTGTTTTTTGCTTGTGTAATTGAGGTTGTAGCTAAATTGCTCATAGATGTGAAAGAAGAGTGAATTTAAAGTGTTGTCTGTCTGTCAGCCAATGTTTGCTGACATTTGTCCATTCGTCTACCGGTTTGTAGACAGTGGATGGACAGACGGATATTAAATGTTTCTCGATCTTCCACCTTAGAGGCTCACCTATACAAAATGACCATGTCAGGATGTAAAACTCAATGCTTCACTTAACCATCTTCAGCATAACCTATACTCTGTTTTCTTATCATGTAAATACCATAAATAAAATACTATTTCTTTAATGGCACCTATTGTAAGGCTTATGTTGTTTTTGTTTTTTGTTGACTAGGTGTAAAGTGGACTCATCTGTTGAAATCTATTCCTCCACCAACAAGAGACAATTCCAGTTCAGCATGGAGGCCTTCAGGTTCATCGGCTTGCATGATCAGGTGAAGAAAATGTGGTTAGACTGGATCAAATGCCTGCAAATGTCTCTGTAATATCTCTAAATGCTTTAATGAATAGGTACAATTCCTGAATTGTGTAATCTAATGTACTCTTGGTGCATGGGGATAGGCAATAATGAGAAAAAGAGGTTGAATTCCTGCAGACAGTCAGCACTCATTTTATGTCATGGACCTTCATCTGACATCACATGTACAATGTGAAACAACACATCGTTTTACTACAGCCAATCAAAATGGGGACCCAAATCTCTGAACACCATATTTGTGTTTGACAATTTCAGTCCCATTTTAAGGATATTTTCTAAATATTTTTTATGTGATATTTGCCTCTATTGTTTGAGAATCGGCTTAGGTCTTTTGAGATTTGGCCCCCCATTTTGATTGGTTGTTAGAACCTGTGGCTCCAGAATAAATATGTTGTTGTTTCACATTGTCAATTTGATGCCTGATGATCATGACTGAAACATTATATCTCTAATAAAAACAGCTCTGACAGTGTGAATTCAGTGTTTCCTATACATTGATTTATTTGTGCCGGCGCACCACAATATCAAGGCCACATATTGATTATTGATTCTTTTTACACAACTTAAAATGGGTAAACTTGTATTTACTCTCTTTACTCTTATTCTCTCTCTCTTTCTCTCACACACAATCACAACAGCGGCTTTTTATACAGAGATCCTCCAAAAAATGCAGAAAGAATACTGGATTTCAACCTGTTTTTGTTTCCCAAGTTAAATATGAACACAGATGGAATCGAGGATTTGGTAGAACTGCACTAACTGGCACGTACAAGAAAAGCAGAGGTTGGATCTTGAATGTGGGATCTGACTGCAACTCTGCCATTTGTCCAAAATACTGTGTTAAGTCTGCTGATGCAATGACACTGTGTCCTGTTGTATTCAGGTTTACATCAGCTGTTCAGTCCTGATGTGTGAAGCAGGGGACCCCCACACCAGGTGCTCACGGGGATGCATCAACTCCACATCTCAAGCTGATCACCACCATAACCACAGAAAGAGAGAGGCGGTCACCCAGAGTTCAAAGCACCTTGTTTCCCAGGGTCCCCTGCGCTTAACGAGATCAGCTGAGAGCACCGGAAGCCCAGGTAAAGTACAAGGAGGGTTTTTAGAACAGCACACATGCTTTGTTTGATGGATGGATAAGATCTAATTCAAATTTCTTTTCTCCAGTGGTGAACCTGAATCTGAACCTGGTCTTCATCGCTGGTTGTCTTCTTGCAGCTGTTGGCATGATCAGTACATTGTTCATCTACAAAGCCAAAATATCGAGAGTCAAATACCAACCTTTGCCTGCGTTCGTAAATTAAGACAGCAGCGTGTGCAGAATATCTTGATTGATGTGTGTTGTCCTATCCTATCATGATCATTCCTCATTCAAATGCTACATTTACATGTCAAAAGTTTTTATGGCTGGTCAGTTATTGATACAGTTGCTTAACTTTCTTACGTACATGTTTGCTTTGCTTACTTACATTCAACTCCTCTCTATTTTGAAAACTTTCCTGTTGCTGAAGCTCATCATGTTTCATAACCTGTGCAGCAACCGACAGAATGATCACGACTGCAGTAATCCATTATGTAACAGAAGGCTATAAACTATAAAGGTATACAACTAACCTGTCAAATGTGTATTTCTGTCTTAGTAGAGCAGGGTATCTAAACTTAAGAGTAAAACTATGAAAGCTGGTACGTTAACTCTCAAGCTCCGAGCATGTAGCCCACTGATCAGAGACATCACCAAACCTTTATTCACAATCTGCAATCCTGAAGCAAAAGCCGAGCTTGATAAAAGACACATCAACAACAAATATTGTTTTCTCCTTCTCTACAGCAAGACAAGTCTCAAACTCTGAGGGCATTGTTCCATGCTTACTGAAAAGTGTTACAGACTGTGAGATAAAGATCGGTTTATGCCGTGGTGGTAAAACATCACATTATTTTTCATTCTACATTATAAATACAAGTCGTGTTGCGTTGATGCACCACAAGATGGCGTAACTACTCTCTTTATTGTGACATCAGAATGTATTTTGTTTATCAGCAACAGCTGAATGTAGGTTTCTCAATGGTTAAATTATGTTTAACACTAAACTCAGTATGACTTGTACACTCCCAAATATATTCTAGTGTCATTTATAGTTAATCTAAAGAGGAAATTATCACAATCATATTATACTGAGATTTTAATATTTTTTATTTGTTAAAAGAATTGTATTGTAGAATGCAATATGAATCAAACCGTGACTTTTACTTTTTTTTTAAGTGTTTGTGGTGTGAGCATCATTGGATAATCCGTAATTCATTTGTAATTTAAAAACGAAATAGATGTAGTTAAATCAGTTATTTGTTTTTAGATAAAAAACAACTACCCCTGTTTAGTGTTTGTGTCAAAAAAACAATCTGTTAAGAGGTAGTATTATGCTCTGATTTATATTTGTTTTGTCTGTTTTCAGTTTTGATATTTTTGTGACCCAGCCAATCACAATGCAATGTGTATGTCATGTGATCTAATCAGTGCTTGAATGTATGCACGTGTTTTCCTTTTGTTAAATAAAGATGTGAGCCAGTCGGGCTGGCTGCCCGCTGTGAAGCAAAGCAATACTTAGTGTGTTGTCTGTGCATACTCCGCTAACAGGTTATGGGCCCAGGTAACGATAGTTTTGGGGTATAAGGGCCCCGGGTGAAGGTCGCAACGAAAACTGCGTGTGCCCGAATATGAAGTTGGAGTTACAAGAGACCTACTGACATGAGTAGTAGGGAGAAGTCAGCGGTGACAACGAGCCGCTGGTCGAGACTAGTTTTCGACGGGGATGAGAAGAATTATGAGTTGTGGGAAACAAAATTTTTGGGCCACCTTCATTTGCAAGGACTGAAAGAGACTATACTAAATGAACCCTCTGACGAAGAGGATGAAGACACGGCGAAGAACGCCGAAGCCTATGCGGAGCTGATACAGTTCCTGGATGACAAAAGTCTGTCACTGGTCATGAGAGATGCAGCAGATTACGGACGTGCGGCGTTGGAGATTTTGCGGGGATACTATGCTGGCAAGGGGAAGCCCCGAGTGATAAGCTTGTACACAGAGTTAACTTCACTGCAAAAGTCGGCCAGTGAGAGTGTAACGGAATATGTCATCAGAGCCGAGACTGCAATCACAGCTTTAAGAAATGCAGGTGAGACTCTAAGTGACGGCCTTTTAATAGCAATGGTTTTGAAAGGACTTCCAGAAACATTTAAGCCCTTTGCTATTCATGTTACTCAGAGCGATGACAAAATGACTTTTGCCGAATTTAAGACAAAGCTTCGAAGTTATGAAGACATTGAAAATATGCGAACAATCGCATCCGCCGACAATGTAATGAAAGCAAAGGCACAGATGGGAACGAAATCCGCTTCGGCTGACTGTGCGGCTGCAAGTGCTGCTGACATTGTCTGTTACAGATGTGGGACGAGGACATGCCAGCGTAAACAGTGGTGCAATCAGTGCAAAAGTACCACCCACCGAGATGCAACCTGCAGACGGAAGAAGCAGCGGGATAACGCGAGGAGAGTGTCCGAGGAGACGGGTACCAAGGAGTATGTTTTCCGGGCAAGCGACGCTGAGGTGAGGAGCCATGACGATACGAGGGGAGGCCTGATGGTGGATGCAGGTGCGACTTCGCACATCATCACAGACATTGCAAAGTTCCAGGGGTTCGACAGCAGTTTCCAGGCTGACACACACTGCGTGGAACTGGCGGATGGCACGAGGTGCAACGGAGTGGCCAAGCACAGAGGAGACGCGGTAGTAAGTCTGGTGGACAGCAGGGGACGGCGTTTCAAAACGACACTGAGAAACGCGCTGTACATCCCAACGTATCCACAAGACATCTTCTCCGTGAAGGCGGCCACCTCGAACGGAGCAACGGTGATCTTCAGAGAGGAACAGAACGTTCTGCTACATAAAGACGGTACCGAATTCCCCATACACGTACACAACAAACTGTACTATTTGCGCACGATAGACAATGAATGTGTTGACCAATGTAAAAAATGTCATGACTTAGAGACATGGCATGAAATATTGGGTCATTGCAATTATGGGGATATAATTAAGCTGCAGAATGTAGTTGATGGTATGGAAATTAAAAAAAGAGGAGACAAACCTATCCCACATTGTGAGATTTGCACACAAGGGAAGTTTATTGAGACTAGAAACAGGAGGCCAGATGCCAGAGCTAAAGCAGCCCTAGAAATGGTACACACCGACTTAGCAGGGCCTATAGACCCAGTGTCTAGAGACGGACATAGATATGCATTATCTTTCACTGATGATTATTCTGGTGCGGTGTTTGTGTATTTTTTGAAAAATAAGAGTGACACAGCAACCGCCACAGAAAAATTCCTTGCAGATACAGCTCCATATGGGAAAGTGAAATGCATTAGGTCTGACAATGGGATAGAATTCACAGGAAGGGAGTACCAGGCATTATTGAGTAGAAATGGTATTAGACATGAGACCTCTGCACCATATTCTCCACATCAAAACGGCACTGCTGAACGTAATTGGAGAACCTTATTTGACATGGCTAGGTGCATGTTAATAGAAAGTGCTTTGCCAAAGATATTGTGGACTTATGCAGTCCAGACAGCTGCTGTAATAAGAAACAGATGTTTCAACAACCGTACTAAACAAACAGCTTACTTCATGTTAACAGGCAGGCAACCAAACATTTCTAGGAGGCAGAAGTTTGGATCACCATGTTACGCTTACCAACATGGCAGAGGAAAGCTGGACTCGAGGTGTGAAAAGGGCATTTTTGTAGGATATGACAAAAATAGTCCGGCATACATGATCTACTACCCTGATTGGGATAAAATACAGAAACGTAGACTAAGGATAAGTACTGAGGTGGGCACAATACAGATTGATGACGATGACGATGATTTTGGGGTCATGAATAATCCTAGGGGAGCGGGAAAAGGCCCTGACACTAACCCAGAGAGTTCTCAGGAAGCTGTCACAGAAGAGGTGCCAGTAGTATGCAAGAACCAAACACAAACACATGGAGATGAACCTGAACTAAGGAGGAATCCTGCCAGGGAAAGGAAAAGGCCAGGTTATTTAAGTGATTATGTGTGTGGTCTTGAAGGTGATGTTTCGGACATTGATTATTGTTACAAACTTGTATGAAATATACCCCAAACGTACAAACAAGCCGTAACATCAGTAGACGCAGATGAGTGGGTTAAAGCTATGGATGAAGAAATGTCCTCATTAAAAGAAAGTGTAACTTTTACCCTGACCAAGCTACCCGAAGGTAAAGAACTAGTGGGGGGTAAATGGGTTTATGCAATTAAGAGAAATAATGATGGAACAGATAAATACAAAGCACGATATGTTGCTAAAGGTTATAGTCAAGAAAGAGGTGTGAACTATGATGAGACTTTTTCTCCAACTGCGAGTATGACAAATATCAGAGTGTTGATGCAAAAAGCAGTACAAGAAAGTATGATCGTCCATCAGATGGATGTGAAGACAGCATACTTGCATGCACCTATAGAATTCAACATTTATATGAAGCAACCAGAAGGCTACGAGGTAAAAGAGCAAGGTAATGCTGAACTAGTGTATAAACTGGAAAAATCACTGTATGGACTTAAACAGTCGGGCAGGAATTGGAACAGAATGTTGCATGAGTATTTATGTGAACTGAAGTTTGTTCAAAATCCAGCTGATCATTGTGTTTACACAAAGCTTACAGAAACTGAGAAAAGTTTCATAATCATATGGGTCGACGACTTGATTATTGCAGCCAACAATGTGCATGTGCTTAATGGTGTGAAGGAACTGCTCAGTGCAAAATTTAGAATGAAGGACCTAGGAAAATTGACACATTTTCTTGGAATCGATTATGAGCAAGATTCTGATTGTATTAAAATGTCTCAACACAAGTATATTGAGAAAATCCTTGAGCGATTTGACATGGAAAACTGTAAGTCCAGAGCTACTCCCTGCGAGCAAAAACTAAACTACACTGATAATGCTGAAACAATGAGTGATGTCAGGAGATACAGGGAAGTAGTAGGTAGCCTAATCTACCTGGCAACATGTACAAGGCCAGACCTGAGTTTCGTTGTAAGTAAACTGTCACAGTATTTTACGAAGCCAACCATAGAACAGTGGAACACTGTCAAACATGTCTTGAGATATCTAAAAGGGACACAAGACAAAGAACTGTGCTACAGGAAAAGTGGCAATGAAAACATGATACATGCATACAGCGATGCGAATTGGGCAGCTGATGTAAGTGATAGACGTAGTACTACGGCGTACTGCATCAGCTTGAACAAAAACGGCCCATTGATCTCATGGAAGACCAAAAGGCAGCCTACTGTCGCACTGTCCACCTGTGAGGCTGAGTATATGGCACTAGCTGCGACTGTACAAGAGTGTTTATTCCTACAGCAATTGCTAGAAAACATGGATGGTCTGAAATATGAAGCTAGAGTGTATGAGGACAATCAAGGTGCCATAGCCTTAGCAAAAAATCCGGTGTATAGACAGAGATGTAAGCATGTGGAGATTAAATACCATTTTGTGAGGTCTGTAATAAACGAGGGCAGGATTAGTCTGGAGTACTGTCCAACTGATGATATGATTGCAGATATACTAACAAAACCAGCAACTAAGCTTAAGTTAATGAAATTTAACTCATTTATGTTTGGAGCATGAACTCGCCAAGATTAATAAAATAGAAATGTGAGAGCAAGTGGGGGTGTTAAGAGGTAGTATTATGCTCTGATTTATATTTGTTTTGTCTGTTTTCAGTTTTGTTATTTTTGTGACCCAGCCAATCACAATGCAATGTGTATGTCATGTGATCTAATCAGTGCTTGAATGTATGCACGTGTTTTCCTTTTGTTAAATAAAGATGTGAGCCAGTCGGGCTGGCTGCCCGCTGTGAAGCAAAGCAATACTTAGTGTGTTGTCTGTGCATACTCCGCTAACACAATCAAAATCAAAAACAGACGTGGGTGAAAATCTCAGTAGATCAGCAGTTTCTGAAATACTCAGACCAGCCACAGCTGCTGGCTGAGGTGTGGACCCAAATGCAGACCCAAAAGCAAGGCGAGAGGAGGATGCAGTTCAAACAAAATATTTAGTCAGCAAAACTTAACTGCATAGGCTTCCATAGAACACAAGGCAAAGTCCAAACAAAGGTAATCCAGAAAACACAAGGCGATCCAAAAACGCAGGGAATAATCCAGAACAGGGAAAACAAAGGAACAGGCAGGAACACTCAACACTAGACGCAAGGACGTGACAAAGACTGGAGACACAAACAGGCGGGAGCAACACAGGTGAGGGGGTTCAGGACTAATGAGACACAGGCAGGTAGAGAGACAGCAGGAAAAGAAGAAGAAGACGTAATGGGCGGCGGAGTAGCGCGATATTCAAACTGAAAACGACAACAACACCGCAAGTTTTTTCGGAGAGAAAGAGTTACCGGAGGAAATTGAGCAGATCTTCACAAACTACCGATAGATCCAGAGTGAAAGGAAGACGTGTGGTGAGTCTCCTGAAAAGGAAAACGCTTTTACTGCTCCTGGTTAAAAAGTTCACACAGTCTGGGATTGCTTAAAGTCAGAGTCAGCCCTTGTCCAAGGGAGCGGATTGGGATGGGGGAAGGGAAAAATGGAACACAGTAAGAAAAAGCACAAAAGGGAATGAGGATACAACTCTCAAGAAAGGGATATGGAAAGCCAGCAGAAGAAAATAGGAGGAAGATGTATCAAATAACAAGAAATAATATGACTAAATTACAAGTACATTGTGAAAATTCTGATAGTATTAATGTATTCTTCTCAATGGAAGAATTAAAAAAAGCTATAAATCAGGGGAAAGATACCTCACCAGGTAGGGATGGACTGGGATACCAATTATTTAAGAACTGTGGAGAAATGATAGAAGAAGAAATTCTTGCCCTAATTAATAATGTATGGGAGAGTGGATGTCTTCCCAAAGAATGGAAACATGCTGTCATCATTCCAATTATGAAACCTGGAAACTGGAAAACCACCAGATAACCCCAGCTCTTACAGACCAATAGCATTAACCTCTGTCCTATGCAAAATAATGGAGCGCATGATAACAGACAGACTTTTGGAAAAACTGGAGAAAAGCGGGTTTTTTGTGGAATATCAGAGTGGATTCAGACAAGGACGATCAACAATGGATGCTGTATTAGATTTAGATAATGACATTAAAAAAGCCATTGCAAACAAAGAAGCAGTTGTAGCAGTGTTTCTAGACATTGAAAAAGCCTATGATATGCTCTGGAAGGAGGGGTTGTTAATTGCACTTTATGATGCTGGAATCACAGGAAGAATGTTTAACTGGATGAAGAACTTCTTATGTAACAGAACAATTCAGGTGAGGGTGGGAAATGAACTATTAGATGAACTTGAGATAGAGAATGGAACCCCTCAAGGCAGTGTAATAAGTCCACTGCTTTTTAATATACTAGTTAAAGGTATGTTTAGTAGAGTGAGGAAAGAATTCAAGTTCTCATTGTTTGCAGACGATGGGGCCATCTGGAAGCGAGGGAGGAACATCTCTTACATCTATGGTCAAATGCAAACTGCGCTGAACAAAGTAACCCAATGGGCTAATGACTGGGGCTTTAAAATATCTACAGAAAAAACGAAATACATGGTATTTGGACATAAGAAGAAAATTTCTACACAGATGATACAGATTTATACAGAATATTGAAAGAGTGAAACATTTCAGATTTTTAGTTATGTGGTCAGACGAAAAGATGACATGGAAGAAGCATATTGAGATGGTTTCCTTGAAGTGTGAGAAAATAATTAATATCCTAAGATGTGTAGCTGGGGCTGATTGGAGAGCTGACATTGAATCTATGATGATGATGATTTATAGGGCAATGATAAGATCAACTATGGTTATGGCTGTGTGGTATATGGGTCAGCAGCCCCCCTTCAGTGATTAATCAACTTGATAAAGTCCAAGCAAAAGCCCTTAGAGTATGTAGTGGGGCGTTTCGCACAACTCCAATTCCAGCACCACTAATAGAAACAGGGGAGATGCCATTAGAAATAAGAAGACGCAAAATTGGTTTGAAATATTTAATGAAACTAAGATGACAGGATGGAAAAACACCAACAAAAACTCTGTTAAATCAGCACTGGGAGTTCATGGGAACAGCAAGAAGGATCAAAAATTGGCATTGTGAATTTGAATGTATGTCCACCAATAAGTCCAGATATACTATCATGGCTGATCCCAGATCCCAATGTTGACCTACATTTTATGGAAACAAGCAAAAGAAACATGTCAGAGGCTGTAGTGAGGGAGATTAAAACCTGGATTTGCCAAATATGGGGAGACCACCTACAAATCTATACTGACGGATCAAAGGATCCTAAGAGCGGTAAAGTGGCTTTTGGCGTAAGCATCCCAGAAATAGGTTATAAATAAGGAGGTAGGATTCCAGATCATATGTCGGTTTTCACAGCAGAACTAGTGGCAATTCTATGGGCATTAAAGTGGGTCGAAAATAATAAACAGGAGCGAGCAGTTATATGTAGCGACTCAGCAGCGACTCTGATTACTTTCAAAAATACTAAAACGAAATCTAGACCCGACTTACTTGTGGAAATTAGGCAGGTGTTTTACAGAATTCATAAAGCAGGGTATGAGATGGTGTTTATGTGGGTTCCGGCACACATGGGAGTGGAGGGCAACGAGGAGGCAGATGTGGTAGCAAAGAAGGCGGTACTGGAGGAAAGAGTTCAAATTAATCTACAATATGGGTCTCCGGATTACACAGAAATAATAAATAGGTCAGTGAAAGAATTATGGCAAAAAACATGGGAAAACGAAAGGAAGGGGAGAACATATTATTTAGTATAAAGAACTATAGAGAAAGGAAAAAGTGCTTTTAGAGGTAAGAAAAGAGATGCAGTAATTCTATCCAGACTGAGGCTTGGACACTGTGGGCTGAGGAGTGGGCCGGCTCTGATTGGTAAGCACCTTGATACCTTGAGCAATACGCCACAGATGCGTCGAGACTGCCGTAGCAAGCAAGAAGAAGAAGAAGAGAGACAGCAGGGGAAACAGACAGACACCAAGGCCATAGGGAAACTAATAACCAGGAAGAAACAGAATATAAATAGAACATAAGCAGACAGATCACTAATATACCCAAAAACTCACCTAACAGGGAAAACAGACTGAACTAAGATCCAAGACAAGACAGATACTAAGTAACTTAAGGATGCAGATGAATAATAATAATCACAGGTCTAACTGAACAAGACTACACAGAGAAACACAGAACCAGAAACGGACTCAAACATGAACACAAAAACCACAATCCTAACAGACTCGACTCGCCTCACTTTTGGCCTTAGAGTTTAATTATCCAGAATTTGAAGACAGAGAGGCGGGATGAAAATCCTCTGCTGTTGTTCCTGGAGTCTCAGCTGCTTTGGCTGCAGTAGTCTGTGTGACTCGGGGACCAGAGGGCTCCGTGAAGGTGCCCCTGGTGGCGGCTCGTTAGCTTCCATCAGCGAAAACTACACAGTTCATTTATCGCCTGAAAAATCTCCAAAGTAGATTTAGTGATGAAATAACGTTTGGAAATTGTAAAACATAAAACAATCTGTTGCTGGCCTTTGTCGCACAATGATGAAGCAGTGAATAGTGAAGATTCTCTCTGACATGAGAGATGATATGAAATAGCACCAGGAAGCAGGTACGGGTAAAACTTTTCCCCAACAGAAAACCAAAAAAGGCCAGCAGAGGCGAGGCGAGTCGAGCTGGGACCTTGCGGTGAAAAAGGGGCATACTTGTGATGAGTGTGACTGATTTGAGTCTGAGTTGATTTATCTCGAACTGACTTCGTGCTACGGGTCTGTTGTCATGACAATAACGCTCCTACGCTATCCCACTTAAAAATCGTGCGAGTTTAAGGTCGTCCTTGAAATGCAACAAGATTGACAGAAGCGGCAAGCAGCATAGGCTTCTAACCTTATATTTAACATAATTTATTTTTATATTTTGTATGTATATATAATTGGGCCGCACGGTGGTGCAGTGGTTAGCACTGACGTCCTGGCTTAGGTTAATTGGTGACTCTAAAAAACAATTGTCCTTAGGTGTGTGTGTGCCTGGTTGTTTGTCTTTGTGTGGCCCTGCAATGGACTGTTTCTGCATGATTTGGCGTTATGTTCAATGTTTTGTCATACAGTAGTATAAAGTAAGCCAAACAGTCCTGATTCAACCCACTGGACCTGTAAAAGCTTTCACTTCAAGTTAATCACTAAACGGATCAGCAGGTTCTGGGTTTTGTTGAACACCTTCACAGAATGATTAACTGCCCCTGAACAGAACGATTATGAAACTTTTCACATTATGTAAAGCCTTGTAACGTTCAACATTATTGTAAGAAACAGGTGTGTGAAAGAGAACAAACAAACATTCTGGGTTTGCCCAGAAAACAGCGCCGCAAAGTATTTATTCCCTACATGTAGGCTAACAACATTTTGGTTTAGTTGCTACTTTGCATTGTTTTTTCACCCGTTTTATGAGCAGATTGCACATATAGGCTAAGCACCATGTAGAGACAGTGGTGTTCACAATTTATATTAAGGCCATTCACGATATACAGTAGGTTATATAGGGCCACTGTTTAACTATATACGTAGCCTGTTTAAGTTACATATACAGTTAGTAGCCTACGCAGTTTTTGCTGAGTGGCTGCTTCTGTTAATCTTGTTATTGTATTATGAGGATAATCTTAAACTTACACAATTTTTAAATGGGATAACATAGTAGCGTTATTGTCATACCAACAGACCCGCAACAGATGAGTTGTCTCTGTTTCCACAAGTTGGATAACGAAACAAACCAACGCTTTGGTGCGCTGCACGTCTTTATTCAATGCGACCATAACACAGAGATATTGCTAACAGCGTTTAGGCAGCATCGGCTCTGGAAAGGTTAACTCACACGGTGCAATATACATTTGCATTAGCACAAGTAGGACACAGTACTACCTTTATTGGCATTTTTAATAATACAACGTGAACAACTGCAGATTAATCACACTTCACGCACAAATCCTGTTTCCCAGAATTGAACATTTTCATGCTACAAGTGTCACATGGGCTGCTGATTATCTCCGATTTACTGGGACAAATCTGCAAATAGCCTAACACATGAGTTTCAGTTTACATAACTGAGAAAACAAGACTGTCACAGTGCCTGGCTGGCAGTGAGGTGCAGCCACAGGAATGAATGTATGCATCTCAACTTTGATTGAAAAGGAGAGCTTAGTCAGGCTCAGTGGTACATTGGGTGTGACACTTGCAGTAAAGACCTGTCAGCTGAGGTGGTAAAGCTTTCCGCTCCTGGAGACGATTACAAAAATAACAGTTGTACGTGACAAAGTGCAGCTTCATCAGTTCATCAGTTCTGTTAACTAATTCACACCTCGATATTAGTTTCATGTGATTAAGACGCAAGTTAAAAAATTACAAAAGTATTCTCAACAAAACAGTATGCACACAACAAATGAGGCTGTGAGCTTTGAGGTCATGAATGTCTGAAATGTTTTAGTTATCCATCCAATAGTTATTTTTTTTCCAAGTGCACCACCACCTGTTGGCTAAAAACAATGTAATACCGGCCTTTTTTGAATGCTCTGTGCAGACTTCAACACAATTTCTTGCGCTGCAGCTTCAAAAACGTCACAATTTCATCTCCAGAACACCTAATTTGATGGTATATTTTATTTCTTTAAGAGTCAGAACAACATTTCTTTGTCTAATAGTGATGAGATTTTTGCGCTGCCACATGCTTTCAGTTTGCACTGCAATGATCTCACATGTGGTGACAGACTGCCGAAGCAGTCATCAAATTGTACCTCATCTCACCTCATCAAGTACTTTGTGAGTCCTATATTATCATATTATATTATCGTATTATGATTTCTGATACATTAACATTAGCATGATCAACTAGCATTTGGTGCTGTTAATTTTGACTGGACTTTTGATGGTGTAGTTGACTTTAAAGCAATGCATCACATTTTATTTGTTTTAGTAGATACATCCAATGATAATCTCATGTGGGATTGTCCTGTTTTTCATTTTCCTGCACCAGACTGAGTTGATGCCAAGATGCACCTTGTCACATACAGCTGTTATTTTTGAAATCGTCTCCAGGAGTGGAAACTTTAACTACCTCACCTGACAGGTATGTTGCGATGCCTCCAAAACACGAAGACTAACTTTACAAGTTTTGTTTCTCCAATCCCCTGAATCATCTCCTGCCATAGACCGCTGCAGGCATGCTGAATCATTGTACACCTATGCAGCTCTATTGTTCTTCCCGACAGTGCTAGTTTGTTTATTTTGGCATTTCCTTCAAGTGTTGTACCCACTGAGCCTGATAGCCAGGGCCAGGCGCTGTGACAGTCTTGTTTTCTCAATAAACAAATTGATGTGGTAGGCTACTGTCGGATTTGTGTTCCTGTAAATCGACACTATAAATGTTCAGTTCTGGGAAACAGCTCATGCTTAAGTAAAGGCGATGCAGCTCTGATCTGTCGTTAAATTACACTGAACATAATTATAACCCAACACTTTTGTTTTTGCCCCCATTCATCATGAGCTGAACTCAAAGATCTTATTCTTTCTCTATGTACACAAAAGGCCTTTTTCTCTCAAATACCGTTCACAAATCTGTCAAAATCTGTGTTGGTGAGCACTTCTCCTTTGCCGAGATAATCCAGCCACCTCACAGGTGTGGTATATCAAGATGCTGATCGGACAGCATGGGTATTGCACAGGTGTGATGCGATGGATGTAGGTAGAGGACCCAATCGCAGGAGGCAAGGCAGAGGAGGTACAGTTCAAAATGTGATTTATTTAAACAAAAGGCGAGCACACTTACACACTGAGTGGCTGAGTCCATGAAAAGCAAACAAAAATCCAACACAGGTAATCCAAACAGAAATCCAAAGGAACAGAGTGACTAGACGAGCGAGGCTGACAATAGGAGTTAGAGCGCACACGACAGACAGGAGGAGTAACACGAACAAAGACCGGACCAAAACAGAAGAGAGACACCAAACATATATACACACCAGGGACAAACGAGCAGGGCGGGAGAACACAGGTGACAGATATGAGGCTAACGAGACCAGGCAGGCAGAGAGGGACAACAGGGGAGAGAAGCACAGCTGGTACAGAAGATTACCAAAATAAAACAGGAACTAAAGTTCACAGGGACGCACAAGGACAGATCTCCCAAAGTAAAAACACAAAGGACAGCAAAATCAGGACCCGGACAGAGACGGGACCAAACAGGTGACAAGACTATACTAAAACAGGGAGACAAAAGACTAAGGACTAAAACAGACCATCAGAAGTACATTGAACATGAACTAAAGTACAAGACCAAGAACTAAGATGAGAGACAAGACAGTTACTAAGAAGACTTAAAGCGAAAGAACCAAAACAATAAACAAGACTACAAAACCATAACAATATCAAATAAACACAGGAAAACCCAAATCCTAACAAGGTGTGCCTCAGGCCACTGTGAAGCCAAGATGTGACAGATGTGTTACCAGCCTCACCGTCTGCAGGTCCGCCTCGTCTCTGGGCCAGCAGCAGCAGGTCGCCCAAACAGCCACTATTCCCTCCCAGCATAGTGGCTTTAGCTTTAGAGTCATCTCGACGCATTTGGAGAAGGTGCGAGGGGCCAGTGGATAACGGCAGTCGGTTGTACTTCTATTTGGACTAACTGGAAGGAGAAACACATGTTGCTCAACATATCTTGATCAACCTGTCACCTAAATTTACATAAAACAATTTGCAAATACAAATTTCTCTGTTCTCTGGGTGTAGTTAAGAGCTCACATCTGATTGTGACACTTTTTTACATCCCATTATGCCATTTACTCGACCATGCTGTAAATATTTCTACATTATATCCTCATTAAAATATATTACAAATATTTCGGATATACAGACCACTCATAATACCTTATAAATCACAAACTTGCTGAGCTTGAGTAATGCCACCGAACAAAACTGTAATTACTGTAGAAAAAACTGTATGGTCGCATTGTGTTTTTTGGCCAATGGAACCTGCATACATTCAGCTGTATGAGTCAGTGATGCATTCAGAGGAATTTATTTAACGTTACACATTCCCTGACGGCTGTTTTCGGAACCTTTGAAATATCCACTATATCCCTGTATTCAGCTATGCAGGGGCGTTGTTAGGATCTTGAAACACTGGGGACTTAGCCCAGCCTATAAAACCTCCACCAAGCATTAAAGCTATTGTAAACATACTCTACTTATGTGACACAATATAGCAACACTATTAACTGTGTCATTTCTGCTAAATTGTAATGTTGTGTCTAAATCAAATAGCTTGATATAACAAAAAAAGTGTGATAGTATGAACCGGGGGGTGCTACCCCCCCCAGAAAATTTTGAATGTTAATAGTGTAACTGTCTTAAAGACATGTTTAATTGAAATGTCTATTTTGTATATTTGTATGTGTAAGTTCATGAATAGTTGAGTTCATACAGCGATTTGAAAATAGGAAAAACGTGAAGTAAAATGTAAAAAGGGTAACATTCACAAAAATATCTTATGTGTAATTTAAATAATAAATTTTATTTAAAATGTTCCTTTAAGTAAGGTTAATTTCAACGAACAAGAGTGATGGGTAATGGGTCACATGACCAAAGTTGGGATAGGGGCATGACCGTGGCATTGTGGGGAAGAGACAATGTGGAGGCAGAGCAGAGCATGCAGAGGAACGACATACTGTAAAGCCCCAAATAACCATATTCTGCACTTGGTTCAAGAGGCGAACACGGTAATTGCCTTTTATTTGTTTACCTTTGTGTATGGTACTTGTTGGTGTACTTTACATAGACAATATTATTGTTTGGATATATTGTATTATTTCATTCCATTTCGCTTGTGTTAATGTGCTTGGGCCTGTTTATAAATGGACACTAGCTTGAAAGGCCTTAAAGTGAATGTACGATGAATGTTTTAAGCTGTATGTCTTTTATTTTCTTGTAGTTTTCACGGTGTCTGCTGACGAAGGAGAGTGCGATAAAATAAATCATCAAAAGACATCTGTATGATTCGTGGCCATTATTTCTTGGGACCAGTGTAGCTACACTTAGTTTCCTGCATTATGGTGTTTTATGCACCAATTTCTGCATTTTCTGCATCCATTTATTGTGGAAATTATTTATGTAAAATTCAGGTAGCCCACAGGGGGCTGTATCTTTGTTTCACTGTTGCTTTTAAATGACTTAAAGGGCTGACAATTCTGCCTTTAGATGTTAAGACTGATTGCTCATTTGATCGTCCTTGTTGCTGAATTTTGGTGAATATTTAAGAACATTTTGATATTTTATGACCTTGTAAATGATTATTTATTCCCATCGTAAATGTGCAATTGTACTCCTGCCTGCCTTGGCCAGGGCACTTGGAAAAATATTTTTCTGGTTTGATAAAGGTTTAATAAAACAATTCAAAATCTAAAATTGTAACAGAATATAATGCAGAGCAGCTCGCAGCTTTCAAATATATTTCTCCTGTAGATCAACTTTTAATATCATCACTGCTGAACCAACACACAGGCAGGTGTGACTGACTGAGGTAACCTCTTGTGTGCATGTGGCACCTTTTCACTTCATCAATAATAAATTGAATAATTTTAATTCAGTTAGAAACTACTGGACTTTAATAGCTCCTGTGTTTCAGCAGGTTTTCTGCTCATGTTCAAAGTTCTGCATATTCAGAATCTCACTGGCTTCTCTGACATTTCCAGAATAAAGGAATATTTTGAGAGGTCAAACAGGATAAATCATCATAGACTTTGCAATCAATCTGCGGTCCACCTGCGTGCTGCATCATGTATACGGGATCCATACCATGGATGTTGCACCACTACTATCTATGTGAGAGTGGGGATGTTTTGTTGTGCAGGATCACAGCCCCTAAGTGTCCACATGAGGAAAGGTCAAGATAGGCTATCAGAGTAAAAATGGTCTGTCTATTGCATCAGACTAGGCAACTTGATGAGTTTATTTTTTTAAGTAGCCCATTAAAATATTCCTGCAAATGCAGTGAAGAAGCTGATTATCTGTAATTTAATTTTAAATCTCCATGAAGGTGTTGATAAGATCATTTTAAAATATCACTTTTGCTGTCCAGCCAACTTTTAGTACCTGTGCCTTTTATTATGGAGATGTAGCCAACCAAACCGCTTGCTTTGCAGAAGCACAGGCTGCCAATACAATCTGATTATTCCTGAAGCATCTAAATAATCTTCACAACGCAAAGAATTATTGTGGCAGAAACACAAGAGCAGCTCGTTGATGAAGCAGGTAAACAGGAAGCTGTGCATCATGCATAAAACCCAACAGGACTATTTTATCCACCATTCATTCATTCATTCATTCTCTCTCTCTCTCTCTCTCTGCTGAGTGAAAGATTAGTTTCACCAGCGACATTCTGTTTATGGACTCACCGTCGGACATCGCTATAAAACAAATACTAACCGATGTGTATTAAAGAAAAGAAACAGGCTGATGTCCAAAGCGATGCTCTGTTCAACAACAGGACACTTTTAATATATCTCAGTCAATGCAGTGATCATCTGACAAATATCTTACAGTGTGTAGCCTTAATTTATTCTGCAGAGACTAAAGACTTTCAATGCGCCGTTAATGGAAAGTGAAAGAGTAGAAAAATGAGTCAATCCTGAGAAATACTGTTTACCTGGCTCTTTAGTGAGCAAATCTCTAACTTTGTCCGTTGGTCTTTGGTGCTGAGTAGGTGTACAGTGGTTTTATCAGACTTTTTATCATCATTAATTTTAGAAAATTGCCATCAGTCAAAGAAATCACCGATTAATTCAACATTTCTCTGTTAGATTTTTCTTTCAGTCACTAATCCATCTTCTTGCTTCTCCTTTTTATCCTCTTGTTTTTAAATAGACACGAAAATATTAGTTGTTGTAAGTGAATGAACTCTTTCAGTTTTTAGATTTTCAGGTGAACTCAAGTCTTACCTTGCCTCCTTCTTCTCCCCAGATATTAGCACATGATCAGATTCTTGACATTGACATTCTCAAAAGGGCTACTCGATCACTGTTAAGACTATTAGACTTAGTGGTATTCATTCTGTTACTTCATTGTATTTAGCTTTAGAAGCTTATTGAGCACAGGTGTGGTACCTGAAACTAACCACGTGATTGCCCTTCCTTGTTATTAATCAACGGAAAAGACAAACAAAGGTGTTTTACAGTCAAGCACAATGTCAGAACAAAAAGTTCATGAAGATGTTGATGGATTTTTAACTTGACCCAGTTTGTTTCATCTTTGACCTTCATTTGGTGGCTTTAGCTGCCACCATGCAGTAAAAGATGGATCATAAAATTTGTCATTTTGGTTCCTGCTCACAGGTAGTTTGCAGGATTGTTGCTGAATTTCAAGTATAAATGGAAAGTTAACTGCACACTGTTAACTTACACAGAACTCTATGGTGAAAAAGACATTTTTATGTATTTCTTAGGCAATTGCTGCAACTTCATCACACTACAAAGACCAAACATTAACTTTTTTACCTGAAATCTTATGTAGATGTATCATATCTAAGATGAGACTGTATTGAACCCTCGGGGTGTTTAGCCGTGCAGCAAAAGCAGAGAAAGATACGAAAGGATGAAAACAGAGCAAATGAAGCAACATCATTGATCAAAGTTATATTCTCGTATTCCTGAGAAATATATGCTTCTATAAGAACTCAATCACTTTCCAAGTGACGTCAGTAAAGTCTGTGAAGGTTCAGGGCTTAGGGCTTTGGGGGGTCATTGGGATTGGGCCACTGAGTGCAAGAGGCTACAAGGGGCTCAAGGTGCTGTAACTAGGAACGGGACGGCCCTTTCCCACTTTATCCCGTTACCTTGACAACGCTGAAAAACGTTGCACACTTTTTATTTTATGCTTTTGCCTGATTAATGAAGTCCTGCAGGCTCTTATAGTGACATCCACTCTACAGAGTGGAGGAGCTGTAAATATCAATATATTTGTCAATAATCATGAATAGGTCGACACTATTGTTGGTCAAAACAGCATCATTAAGCAAAACTAATATAAATAGTTGAATAAACAAAGTGTGTAGGCTAATAAGGTGTATTCCTCTGACTTCATGTGTTCTATGCACCTTCTTAAGTTCAGAAAAACTCTAACAATGTTAACATCAGCGTTGGTGTCAATGCTTGTTTGTTTACCGTTTTCTTCTTCTTCTCCTATATAGGCGTATTTGCCGTGATTTCTCTCTCGCTTCCGGGCTACCGCTATGACCTGTGGGCAATTCCCTCAGCCAAAGTTTGCAGAAATGCGGACTTACGGAAAGGGTCTAAAAAGGGCTCAAAATGTCCGCGAGAGAGCCCTCGCGCACTTGACGATTTGACAGTGAGACGGACCTAAGCCCTCACGGACTTCCCGGGAACGCGCCTCAAAGTCTGTGAGTCTGTGAGGGTGGAGATTGGGATTGGGCCTATGAAGTCGGCGAAAGTCAGCCGCCGTAAAACGCACCTATACCCAATCTGAGCTCTGTCACTAGCCTCGCGATAGCTAGGCCTACCACCTGCAGGTAGACGTTAGACAACAGAACTGTTTGAGCTCTACTGTCATGTAAAATTAACCTCTCTGGCCCAGGAGTGCATTTACACTCCTTCCAAAACAGTCTTAAAGAAGCAAAGTCTGCAACAAATTTGTACAATAACTCACTAAAAGAGTAAAGAAAAGTTATGTGACATTTAAAGAAAACTTTAAAAGAAAAGCAATATGAAATGAAAAGAGTGTGTGGAATGAAAATAAAATGTAAATGTAAAGACAAGCAATGTTAAATGAACAGAAAGTATGCAAATTTAAATAAATGCTCTTTATATATAGGCCTAACATTTTGTGTTTTCATTTAGGCTATAACACCTGTCTTAAAGGGATACTGGAGCTTGGTTGGGTGGTAGGACAGCTATTAATATTTTCCTTATTTTCAAATCCGACCAACACTTGACAGGTATGGTGATATTTTGAAGTCTGAATGCCTAATGGGTCATTGCACTTTGAAGTGCCTTAAAGGCTTAACTGCCATACCAGCAAACTTGCTGTGCCCTCATGAACTCAGTGCTGCAGCTTCAAATACAAAACAACAGTGGGCAAAGCAAAGTGAAATACAACACAAGTATGTCTTCATGCAAAATGTTTTCACTCCTTACTATGTGTTCAATGAAAACCAGTTTTGCAGCTGGCCTATTGTTCTGAAACAAACTGTGCATGCCAATAAACTCGCCAGGAATGTCACCAGCTTGTCGGGTCAGCCTCCAAGTGTATATAAAGATCCTGCAGGTAGATGTGAACAGAGAACTTTGAGAAACAGGTGAGTTTGGAGCATCATGGCTTCCACACTGGTGCTTCTGCTTCAGCTGCTCCTGGTCTCACTTTCATCTGCATCATCTTACTTTGGGGGAACCTTGACCTACACCTACAAAGGAAGAAACCCTGATGGAACATTTAGGGTGAGAGATACAACTTTAAATGATTTGCAACATGCATTACAGAAAATGTGAGAATATATTTTCATGGTGTCATATTCTGGGAATAGCTTAATTTATCAAGTTATCAGTAATATTGTTGTTAATTTAAATTGATTTGATTTGAAAATGTAAAATTGTTATTTATGGTTATTTTTAATTTGTCAGTTTTATTGATAAATATCTCTGTAAAATAGTAAAACTTCATCTGATACTGATGATGCTGACATGCTGCTTAGGAACCTAAAAGGACATAATGTTATTTTATTTTTTGTTTTCCTTGTGGGTTATTTGTACAGCAACTGTTCATCCAGATTTCTTTACTTCTGACAGTAAGAACTGATTTTGGGATGGATGTAAAATTCTATGGATTGTTTTTGTGGATTTAAACTAAAAGTTTAAATTATACCCCATTTTGCATTTTAACTCCAGAAAGCTTAGTTGTTTCTCAGAATCAAGACACATTAGTTCCATTAAGGTAAACTTAAGGACACCCTAAATTATATTAGACTGTAAAACCTTTCTTTGATTAATAAATGCTTGCAAGACAACGTGTAGTCTGGTCTCAGAAAAAAAGAAATGTAGGTACATTGTAGAAGGAACTGGATGACATCTTGTTAATTGCTTTATGAAAGTGGATGATCTTTTGGTCCGTGCACGAAGTATAATTCATCTGCAGTTGTTCACGTTGTATGATGAAAAATGCCAGGTTAGGGGGTATTTCCTAATTTCATTGTCCTACTTGCGCTAATGAAAATGTATATTGAACCGAGTGACTTTATTTTTCTAGTGCCGATGCCACCTAAACGATGTTAGCACTCTGCTGTGTTACTGTCGCATTGAATGAAGACGTGCAATGCAATTCAGCGCACCAAAGCGTCGGCTTGTTCCATTATCTAACTTGTACAATGGAAATTGGATAAGGAAGTTAAAACACCGGAAACAGAGACAGCTCGCCTTCAAAGTAAAATGTCCGCGTTTTTAACGATCAATGGAAACAGGAGCAGAAACTTCATAAATAAATAATTTAGGCTTAATATTGAACATAATTCATAATTGTAATATGCCTGCCACTTTACTATACATTAAACTAACTATTAATTAAATTGTCTCAAATACGGGAATTAGCCTAGTATTTTACAGGCCTATTAGTGCTGTGATTAATGCCTATATAGGTATAGGCTAACGATCAGTTTATTTATTTACTTCAGGCTAATTAATCTCTGAACGTTAAAAACTAGTGATGAGTCTGACTGGTAGAAAGAGTTGATTTATCTCGAACTTTGACCTTATTGCTGCAGGTATGATGCCATGACAATAACTCCCCTACATATCATCCCATTAAAAAACCCGTTTAAGATGATCCTCGCAAGATTATAAGCGGCCACTCAGCCGAAGCACCGTATGCTTAAGACATATTTATGTTTAGCTTGACTAGCCTCAATTTAAAAAGTGTTGTCAATACGACTGTCTCTAAGTGATGCTTATGTGCAATCTGCTCACAAAACGGGTCTCTATTAGCCTTCATTGGATTTACAATGTAATAACAAAGAAACACTTTTCAGTGTCGCTTTACTTAAGAGAAATGTGACTTTTTCTACCACTTTCTGATGCCCGTTGCTAATATTTGGCAAAGCTTTGATTTTTGTGTAATGTGGCCTATGGTTCTCAATGGTTTGGAGTTTTATATTTCATCATAGAGTAGGCTAAAGTTAGCCAGAGTCTTGATTTAACTCACTCACCTGTCAAAGCACAGCAGGTTTCATGCATAGTCACTTAATGTTTATCACTGAAGGATCAGTCAAGGTCTGGGTTTTATTGAACACCTTAAACAACAATTAATTTTTGCCTCTGAATGTTTAAACTCAATAAACATAATGTAAAGCCTTGTTGAAACATTTACCATTATTGTAAACAATGTGGGTGTGTGAAAGAGTCGAACACTCTGTACTTTGTATAAATGTATGAGAAACCCCAAAGAGGGAGAACAGTCTTTACTCCATCACCTCCCTCCTCTCCTTCCCTCATGGACCCCTTTAAAACAGTACTGGAAATGCTAAATATGACATATAATACAGGATACAAATTGAAAATCTCTCCACCTTGTCCTGGGTCTTCCCCGAGGCCTCCTCCCAGCTGGACGTGCCTGGAACACCTCCCTATAGGGAGACGTCCAGGAGGCATCCTTACCAGATGCCCAAACCACCTCAACTGGCTCCTTTCAGCGCAAAGGAGCAGCGGCTCTACTCTGAGCTCCCCGTGAATGGCCGAACTTCTCACCCTATCTCTAAGGGAGACACCAGCCACCCGCCTGAGGAAACCCATTTCAGCCGCTTGTACCCGCGATCTCGTTCTTTCGGTCATCACCCAGCTTTCATGACCATAGGTGAGGGTAGGAACGAAAATCGACCTGTAGATCGAGCTTCATTGATTAATTTTATACTATTATTTATTTTTTCTTAACGTCTTCCTTTGTTCACTATAGAGATGAACTTGAGGCCTATAATATTATAATTATTATTATTATTGTAGTAGTAGTAGTAGTATTACATTAAGCCAATCTGTAACCTAAAATCTAAAATAAAACTACTGTTACAGCCTACTCACTACAACTACTACATCGTGCGTCCTGCAATAATTCAAATTAACCAGCAGATGGTGTGTGCGCGCACTATTCCACACAAGGCGATAAACCTGGGCTGAAGCTAATCCTTTTTGGGGCTTGTCACGCATGCAGTCCATGATCAAGCAGCAATGAGCGGAGAAATGTACACGTTGACAAGAAGGCAGCAGACTTGCACAGTGCGAGTCATTGACATGACCGTGGCCAATCTGTCGCAGATCTTTCAGGTACATGCAGTTTCTGTTAATTGACTGTTAAAACAAATAGTGACGTTAAACAGGTAAGTTAATGTTAGTGTAACGTGAGGGTTCGATGTGTGGTGTTGGGAACACTCTTTATGAGTAGAAGCAACAGGATGGAGACGGATAACTTTCTTACTCAGTCTTTACTCTTCGCACTTCGTCAGCTCCATAACAACAACAACACTTCCTTATTCTGCCTGTCACATGACTGAACTAACCAATCAGAAGCTAGCAGGAGTTACACTGAAGTAAATGCAGCGAAAACACAGAGGTAGATTCTGCTCAATATCGTAGCTGATTTACAGATTCAAATGTAATGATTTAAACATGTAAATATGTAAATACCAACTGTGTAATACAAATATCTAATCTTACATTAGCTACAAACATGCGTCTGCTTGCTGCTAACATTTGTCTTTTGTAGGTTGATTCAGACCTGGCCCTATACTTTTAACCTAGAAGCAAAGGGGATACAGTATTTTACGCCACTCTATGAATTCACTAAAGAAACACAGAAATCAAGTGTAACTTATGAATGAATTGCTTGAATTGCATGAAATTCTTAAACTAACAAGCTAGCGCTAGCTTGATCCTTCCCCTCCCATGCCAGCCTATTTGTCCAGTTATCTCTGAAGGCAAGGCAAGGCACGTTTATTTGTATAGCACATTTCAACAACAAGGCAATTCAAAGTGCTTTACATAAAACATAAAAGCAACAAAGGGAAATTGTAAAGTAAACATCAACGGGAATAATCAACTCCTTTGTGTTACTAAAATTAACATCATATTGACAAATTCCAATATCAGCAGACAGTTTTATGATATCTAGGGGAACTCTGAATGACCATTGATAAGCTCACTGAATTTTTGTTAATGTTTATGTTGAAAACAAGTAACCGTATTTAATGCAATGTTATGTTGATATTTCAGTACCGGTGTTTTCATTTGTTACAATTAACAGATCCAACCCCAGACCATCTACCTCACGGAGAGAGACAGTGGCGTTGTGGTTTTTGCATCTCAAGACTACTTTTCTCATGTTGACCTCACCACTGGGGTAACTTATCTTGTTGAGGGTCAAGATTTAGCACCAGTTTCCACCTTGCCAGTATCCACAGCAGGTGCAGGCAGTGGCTTAAGGTTTCGGTTTCCCCCTCCGAGCACACTGCCTCGCCCCCTTGCACCTCCAGCACCAAGAAAATACTCCAGGTAAAAAGTTTGGTAGTAGTTTACATGTAACATGCTCTCGCATCATTTACTTGCAACTTTGCTAATTTAAGTTGCGCTTAAGCTTTTGTCCCTCAAGGTCTTGCTCTTTTAACTGATCAAGAATACATTGCTATTTTTTTCAGTATGCAGTTATACTGTCTACACACTAGTGGTGGGTCTGTGTGTAACTTGGGTGTCCTCTTTCTGTCATTGTTTAAGACCTGTTGTTGTAGCTCAGATAATGGATGGAGACATCAACCTCCACAGCCATGTTACAACAATAACATTCACCGAGGACCAAGCCAATGTTCACTCCATTGCAAATGTGGTGAAGTTAGCACTGGACATGGAGATGGATATGGTCTTGACGGATGGCAGTGGGAGACGCATCCTACCTTCCCCTGGGACATCTGGTAAGTTATTGTTATTTTTGTTGTAAGTACTACTATTCTTAAGTGTCCCACAGAATGACAGCGTAACTGTGGCGGGGCGACTTTAACAGGTGACATGCCGAGTTTTGCATGCACTTCCAAAAACTGCTTCTAAACACTTTAATTCTCTTTGTAGGGTAAATAATTAAAAATATTTCATTAACGTTTAGATTAATTTATGGGTGTTGATATTTTACATTTTAGGTTAGTAGAAGCAACATTCCTTAGGGGTGGGAATCTCTGGGCACCTCACGATTCGATTACGATTCAGAGAGCTGCGATTCGATTATAAAACGATTATCGATGCATCTTGATGCATCATATTTTTTCTATACAGAATCTCTGGATAATTACTAAGCATTTAATTTGCACAGTAAAATCCAAAATAAACATCTCCTAATTGGCTTAAAAGGACTAGTTTGCATAACTAATAAGAACAACAAAAAGTCATCCAGGACTGAATGCCTGGGTAAAGAGCTGGGTTTTTAGTAGATTTGTGAAAGTGATCTCTGTGGGGATGAAGTTCCAGAGGGTGGGGGCTGTGACGCTGAGGGCTCTGTCCCCAAAAGTCCGGAGTCTGATGGGGGGGACAAAGTGAGCCCTTGTACAGGGAGATGTTAGCTAGTGCTAACAGCCTTCACTTTTCCAGCCGTTGGGGAAACTACAGACTTTTATTAACGGACACACAGCGACTTATGCTGCACTTTTACTATCTGACTGAAGTTTACTGCTGATATATTTCACCGCTAACTTTCACCGTCACGTTGTGCCGCTCTCTCTCTCTCACTCGCTCGGCCTCACAAACAGGATACACAGAGAGCTGCCGAGTGTCACCATGCTGGCGGTGTGCGACTTAAAATAATTACTTGCGCATTTATATTAATGATTCTATGACACTTTGGGATGGTTGTTCATTCATTCTTCCACGTCTGCATCGCGATGCATCTTAGAATCGATTATTTCTCCCACCCCTAACATTCCTTGAGATGAGCACAGCAAAGTGTTTGAAAAGGTCCTGTACAGGTGGATGCTTAATATGGCAGAACAGATGTTGTAGACTAACATACCCGCTGAGATTTGCCTCCACCTTTTTTCTTAGCATAAAAGAGTGATACCACACTCGAGGTGCATGTAATTCTTGGCTGGCATTCGTCAACACCTGGCACTGCGTCACCATGATGTCACATCAACTTGACATGACAATAGGTGTGTTCGAGATGACTGTGGCTTACTTTCGCCGACTTGATAGTCTAACGTGAGCTGCAGGTGACTCCAGGGGCCGGGTATAAAAACGGCACCGTCAAATTGGACACATTCTACCTGCAGCAGCTGCAGACTACACGACTTTCAGCGTCAGCCGATGGCCGAGCCGTTCACACTACACAACTTGCCGTCAAGCTGTGTTACCTGACGCTGGTCTCCAAACCATGTTTTGTCGAGAAAATACAGTAAAATTTGAAATGACACGAACCTACAGACAAAACAGCTGTTGTTTGTTATAAATTTACCAATTATAAAGACAAAGAATCTGGGTGAAAGAATGGATTAGCACATGCAGGTAGCAGAGATTGTCTGAGCTACAGAGAGCTGGAGGGTAAAACGTGTTTTGCAGTGAAAAACTAGCTGCCTGCTCTGCCAGCTGCCTGCTCTCATTGGCTGGATGTGGATGTCGAGTCGACCGAGTCCTCCGGATATTTGGCGTTCTAGATATCTGGCGGACACCTGTGATGTGTCAGAAACCTATTACCTCGCCAGAGCAAAGCGGCAGCAGGCGCAGTTCTGGCGCACGCGGTTGTTTTCTCTGGCTGCACTAAGTTGCAACCACCTTTTGCCTGATCAATGTTCTAAGCTCACAGTAAGCTCCTGCAGTCGCCTGGGGCTCACGTTAGACAATGAAATCACAATTGAATTCAGCCACAGTCATCTGGAACCTATTGACTACCAATTAGGCCCATTCTAAAGTTAACAAAGCTGTAGGCCCATTCTAAAGTTAACAAAGCTATCCTTATCGGCTAGGCTTCTTACATGCTTGCTAATAACTTTTTTTAAGGTTGGTTTCTGACATTGACAGCACCGGTGTTTAGGATACTTCCATTGTTTGCACGCAGGATAGAGGGAGAGGAAGTGAATATGTGCGCATGAATATCGTTTAAGAAGTACTTTTGCTTGGTGGCGGCAGAGCTAAAGAGAGAGCTGAATGTGTGTTAAAATGTGCAGCTCCCCGACAGCCAGTTAGCTCCTGACTGTGAGGTTACAACTCACGGCACAAAAAGGAGAACAACAAACGCATGTGTGCACATTTTCAGCTGAGGTCTGTGGCTTACTTTGGCTTCAACTCAACAATCAATCTTGATTTCAGTTAAATGCTAAAGTTGCTGTTACTGTTTCCTTGTCTGTGGTCTGCTGGTAGAACACTGGCTTCTTTCTGATCAGGTGCCGTCGTGCTGTTGCCGAAGCGACATAAAGTTGGTTTTACGGTGGACGGACGGTAACGTTACAGAGTTGTTGTTTTATTTAGCTTGAAGTAATCCCATACTTTGGACACTTTCTTCTTCATCCCTGCTATTTTCTCTCTCTTCCTCCACTTTGCAAACCATTATATGTTTGTTCACAACATAAGCGCAATGTGTGACAGTAATAAATGTCCCTGCGAAATACTGTGCTGTAACATATATATATATATATAATATACCCTATAAACAAAACTAACATTGCTTTCTCTTGTTTGTTTTCAAATAGGCCTTCCGCCAAGACCTATTTGAACAGTTCTGCAGAAACAAGAGAAGAAGGTAAAGGGATTATCATATTACAATTCAAATGTACTTACTTACAAAAAATACTTACTAATATCCGTTAAATTTTAACTGGGAGTTTTACCAAATAGCCTGATGCATGCCCTGTCTGCAGTCCATATGATTGTCTTGGCAAACAGTGGCACTTTTTGGGAGGAACGTGACTTACTGCTGTGAAAGAGACTGAGCAAAACATTGACCATACACATGCATGCCTTTTTTTTAAGGTCAAGCCAGAGTAACCTGTGTGGGGTCCAAGTGGCCATTGAAGAGTTTATCCAGGTGGCTGAAGCTCTCCCTACTGTGGCAGCAGAGATGAGGGAAGCAGGGCGCATGCGAGATATGCTCACCAGGCAGCAGGTGGAGACCTTGAAGGCCACTTTTCGGTGTCTCATATGTCGATGTGAGTACAACGTCCAGCATAATTCTCACCTATGACTTTGTAACCTCTGTCAAGTTTACAATACAACTTGAAACAACTAAATTTGCAAATTACTCAGGTACTATATTTAGCAAAGTATAAGCAGTAAGTCTGCACTGACTTAAGCTTTTCCACACACACCAAGTGTTAAAACAGTCGCTGTTCCCACAACATTCAGCATAAAAATTAGTGTTAGGCAACGATAACATTTTTAAACATGATTAATCACATAAAATTGAATAATGAATTCTAAAGTAGTGTATTGCGCAATTTTAATTTAAATGTAGTGCTATATACACGAGTTTAATAACATGTGGTTTGCAAACACTTAACAAACAAATAAGGTGCTTTTTACCAGCAGTATTCCCTTTACACAGTAGCAGTAAAATATTTCTTGTAAATCTGAACTTACACATTAATATAATCAAATCAAATACCAAACCAAAGCTATTTGCCACTGCCAGGGAATTACCTTTTATCTAGCTTGTTAAAACAAGTTACCATCATAGTCCACTTTTCTTTCTTTCAGCAGAAACAGTCTGTTCAGTAGGGTTGGGACGATGTCTACAAAACTACATTGAAACATTGGGATGGACGATGCGGGTGTGGGTGGAAAAATATGTAAAAAAGATGACAGTGTAGTCTGCCAAAGCCTCCCTCCGCTGCTTGTTTGGGTGGGTGATTTGCAGGCTGATTAACACCCAGCTCCTCCTGTGACCCAAGGCTTGACTGTATGTGTGTTCAGAGTCAAAATAATAATCATTAAGTAAAAACTGCGTTAACGTGCGATAAGATAATTGTCGGCGTTAATTAATTAATGCGCTAACGCTATAATAACACGTTAATGTGCCCAACCCTAATAAAAAAGTTCAACTATGTCACATTTCATTACTCATATAATTATACCATGTAAAATCTTATTGTATTCTTCCAACTGACATGGCTATACCTTTACCTTACTTGTCACTGCTCTCCTCTTAATTCCAATTTCAATTCAGGTGGCTTTATTGGCAAAGTCATGTTGCCTAAGTAGTAGGAATATCTCTCTCTCAGTTCAATTCAGTCATGAAAGTTTCAAAAACAATGCTTCCAAAACATCAAAATTGGAAAATACTCAATCAATAATTGGCAACATAAATATTTAACATATTTAGATTGAATTAAATGTACTTACAAATATACTGCTTCATCTTCAGTTGCTGCTAAAGTACTTCAGCTTCTGCTTCAACGTCTTTTATGTACTGCTTCAACGTTTTTAACTTCTGCCTCAAGTAAACTAAACTAAAAAACTACTTCAATTGCATCAGACTTAATATACTATATTGAGTCCTTTCAAGTACTTCAGGACATTCTTCTGCTAATAGATTAAGTAGTGCATCAGGTATTTCAAGTTCTTCTATTATATTGAGGACATTCTAGTACCACAAAGTAAAGCAAGCATACTCCCAAAAAGTAGCTGTTTCTCTATGTGTAGTCTCAAAGGACTTAGGACTACACAGTAGACTGTCTTTCATCATTTGGAAATATATATTTTAATCTTTTTGTGTTAATGTCATTACAGCTGAGATGGAAGGCCCACTGTTGGCGCTGTGTTGCCGCAGCTTAATTGGATGTCAACAATGCATTGCAGTCCTGTTCACCAGAAGTGAAGCATGCCCAAAGTGCCGGACTCCAATTACCCAAGACAGGACAATCTCTGTGGCTGGGCTGTCAGAGGTTTTGGAGATCATGAGGGGCCTTGAGTAGCCACTGATTTCTGTTCTCCCTCTTTGTACTCAATAAATGTATGAGAAACCCCAGAGTGTTTGACTCTTTCACACACCCACATTGTTTACAATAATGGTAAATGTTTCAACAAGGCTTTACATCATGTTTATTGAGTTTAAACATTCAGAGGCAAAAATTAATTGTTGTTTAAGGTGTTCAATAAAACCCAGACCTTGACTGATCCTTCAGTGATAAACATTAAGTGACTATGCATGAAACCTGCTGTGCTTTGACAGGTGAGTGAGTTAAATCAAGACTCTGGCTAACTTTAGCCTACTCTATGATGAAATATAAAACTCCAAACCATTGAGAACCATAGGCCACATTACACAAAAATCAAAGCTTTGCCAAATATTAGCAACGGGCATCAGAAAGTGGTAGAAAAAGTCACATTTCTCTTAAGTAAAGCGACACTGAAAAGTGTTTCTTTGTTATTACATTGTAAATCCAATGAAGGCTAATAGAGACCCGTTTTGTGAGCAGATTGCACATAAGCATCACTTAGAGACAGTCGTATTGACAACACTTTTTAAATTGAGGCTAGTCAAGCTAAACATAAATATGTCTTAAGCATACGGTGCTTCGGCTGAGTGGCCGCTTATAATCTTGCGAGGATCATCTTAAACGGGTTTTTAATGGGATGATATGTAGGGGAGTTATTGTCATGGCATCATACCTGCAGCAATAAGGTCAAAGTTCGAGATAAATCAACTCTTTCTACCAGTCAGACTCATCACTAGTTTTTAACGTTCAGAGATTAATTAGCCTGAAGTAAATAAATAAACTGATCGTTAGCCTATACCTATATAGGCATTAATCACAGCACTAATAGGCCTGTAAAATACTAGGCTAATTCCCGTATTTGAGACAATTTAATTAATAGTTAGTTTAATGTATAGTAAAGTGGCAGGCATATTACAATTATGAATTATGTTCAATATTAAGCCTAAATTATTTATTTATGAAGTTTCTGCTCCTGTTTCCATTGATCGTTAAAAACGCGGACATTTTACTTTGAAGGCGAGCTGTCTCTGTTTCCGGTGTTTTAACTTCCTTATCCAATTTCCATTGTACAAGTTAGATAATGGAACAAGCCGACGCTTTGGTGCGCTGAATTGCATTGCACGTCTTCATTCAATGCGACAGTAACACAGCAGAGTGCTAACATCGTTTAGGTGGCATCGGCACTAGAAAAATAAAGTCACTCGGTTCAATATACATTTTCATTAGCGCAAGTAGGACAATGAAATTAGGAAATACCCCCTAACCTGGCATTTTTCATCATACAACGTGAACAACTGCAGATGAATTATACTTCGTGCACGGGCCTCTTTTGACTGTATTTCACACTGCCTCCCTGCATAATATCATTATGGATTTTATTCTGTTGTTCTTTTCTTAGTCATCTCAAGATCCAATGACTGACTTCATTAACATAATATTGTAGATAGAATTATAGATTAATTTTAACTTGTGTTTTGACAAAATATATTGAAATACAATTTACGAAAATGTCCTTAGCTTCATTAGAGGAACAATTTATAGCTGTATAATTACTTAATCTGATATTTTTTCACAGGTTGACCTTCGCAACAGGGCAACCTTTGATGACTGTCAGAACTCTCTTGACTGGTTATGTTACAGCGGCAACTGTGGCTATAATACCGCAAATGAGAGAGGCGTAGTTGACTTTAGCAACAACGCACCACAATATAACAACCAATGGTGTGAAACTGAAACAGTCAGTACAAGAAGTATCCCAAGTGACAACCCTTTTCAAATGAAGTAAGATTTTTGCTTTACTTAAGGTGAGACATCACATTCCATATATATATATATATATATATAAAAAATTTAAAAATTTATATATATATATATATATATATATATATATATATATATATATATATATATATATATATATATATATATGGTGGGCATAGATTAATTTTTAAAATCTAGATTAATCTCACTGTAATCTTGAAATTAATCTAGATTAAAATGGCTCTTTGAATTCTGCCGAAGGCATTCAGAATATGTGTGCAGACGGGTTTGAAGTAAGATTTTTGCTTTACTTAAGGGGAGACATCACAGTCCAAAATTTTCTATATATATTCAGATCCTGTAAATTTTATGTTTGTTAGCACTATCCAAGTAAAAGTTTGACCGTCCTTTTTAAAACTCTCCATATTGAATCATATGTCATTTGAAAGCTTGTTTTCTAGAGCACAATGTTAGCTAGTTTATTAATTACATATCTGTAAGAGATGTGTTCATATGGCAAACAGAAATTTTTATGCTAAGTGTGTTTCTAGTTCTGAAAATGAAATGTTTTCCGCCAATTCATATTCCTGGCCCTTCAAAGCAGTTGGAGCATCATATGTTTCTTAGGCTGGTGGGACGGCATTTACAGAGGTTTTTTAAAATATCTTAGATCTTTCTCATTTTATGAGGCATTTTATCTGTAAAATTGTGGAAAAAAGGGTCCAACTTACAAATGAGCGGCATCTTTTCAATAAATCCATGAAAAAACAATATTTTGATCAACTGTTCTGTAAATGTCTGCTTTTTGGTATATTATCACAATAAAACCAAAAAAAATCATCTGAGTCTTAACAATGTGCTGGAATATGAAATTGTGTGATATGTAAATCAGTGCATATTTAATGAGAAAAATACCTCATTTACCTCATTGAATACATAAAAAGTGTAATTTTAAAAAGCTTTAATTTATGTTGACGTTCAGCTTGTAAAGTATTATTGGGATATGACTAAATTTGGGGGGCCGGGGGCCTTTGACTGTGATGTCTCACCTCATTTGAATGTTTTTGCTATATTGCTGTAATATTTATATTATATATATAATATTTATCCTGCTAAAACTTCAGTTGCACACAGTTGTATTTGTTGTGGTTCTGCTTATCATAAAAGTAACAGCTGCCAGATGTTGTATTTAAAGAGTGTTGTTTCCATCATACCAGCGCTGCCAGCTGTTGTTGGATCCCAACACGCAACTGGGTTCATAGTTTGACACTTATGACTTATGTGGATTTGGGAAGAAGATCTGACACTGGAAAACCAAACCAGTCGCCTGAAGTTGCCATTCTTCCTTTGCTACGGTGAGTCCCCTGCTGTTATCATTAAACAGTAAGGATAACTTCTGATCACTTTGTTAAAGAACCTGTGGAAAAAGTTCTACTTTGACCACCAGTAGTAGAAAAAACCCCACTGTGGCAGCCAGATAGCTGGAATCTCTATTCAGACATGCTGTTTGTAATTCTTCTAATTTGATCCTTTGTGTAAAGGATCCTTGGCAGCAGACTGTTACTAACCTGTGTTAATGTGTCTGTTCAAGAGTTCCTCAGAACTGCCCACGGACATACAAGCTGATGTCCTTTGATCCTGATGGTGACAGAGTTCGATGCAGATATGGAAATATCATAGGTACTGAGTGCAGCTCGTGCAACCAACCTTCAGGCTTCGACTTGGATCAGGTTTGTTGAAAAATCAATTTCCCCATACCTTGGACAACACTGGATTGATGCTTTGCTTCCCTTAACTACTAAATGTTCACATTGTCAGGGCTCTTGCACTTTACGTTACCGAAACTCTTATGCCGACACCAGAGTGTATGGATTTGAGATGGTGGTGGAGGACTTCCCACAAGGGCACATCTCGCTGACCTACACTGATGGATCCAGATCCTCCAGGGATACACTGAGAAAGAGACAAGCCAGATCCCCAAGGAGAAAGAGACAAGCTACAAGCACAGCACCAACCACAACCGCAGCCCCAACCACAACCCCATGGTGGTGGTATAGTACAACTACAACCCAGGTACCAACTACAACAGTAGAACCAACCTCAACCCCATCGTGGTGGAATGTTCCAACTACAACCCCTGAACTAATCACGACCCCATGGGGGGGGTGGACAACCACAACAACACCAACTACAACCACAGAACCAACTACAACCACAGAACCAACTACAACCACTGAACCGACCCATGACCCATGGTGGTGGTTTGGTTTTACAACAACCACAGAACCAACTACAACCACAGTAACAACTACAATAGCAGAACCCACCCATGACCCATGGTGGTGGTGGACAACCACAACAACACCTTTTCCTCCAACCACTGAAGCAACTATTACAACCACCCCCCCATACACTAGCAGCACGACACACCTGCATGCCACCACTCCTCCTCTCAGTAAACTACCATTGCAATTCTCTGTACTTGGTAAGTTGTTGTTTTTTTACACATTTTAGTGAACCTCAATCACATTGAGCAAAAAACGTGCTGCTGCACAGCCCTCCTTGTTTTGAAACCTTCATGCTGGACCTCTAGAAACACCTTATTTTGCAACATTACACATGGCCGGACTGAAAAACAGGCATCCAGGTTCCCCCAAAAAAGTTTGGGAAACCAGATTTTACAAGAATATTTAGATTTTAACATTTATCAGTTAACTATTGTCACTATTTTTTCCCCACCATGAAGATCTCTGTCCTGTGAAAAGCAAATTTTTCCCAAAAAAATCAGCTCTTCATGAGCAAATAAAAACTGTCCTGTTTTTTTCCACATATGATCCAACAGGGTTTCAAAAGCCTTATTTAGTCTGTAAACAATTCATCAACTTCTGACAATGTTTTGATCATTACATGTGGTAACCCTTTGTTTTCACTACACACTGCCACAAATGAAACTAAGGTTATGAATGAACATACTTGTTTAGTGGCCTCAGTTTAGTCAACACTTGGTGTGACATCGCTGGATGCCGAGGTGTGAGTGCAAAAGCTTCAAAGTTCTGATCCAGTGGCAGGTACTGATTGTTTATTTTATTTTATTTTTTTTACCAGTGGACCCACCTGCTCCTTCATGTCAGGAGGGACTCTACTTGCCAAAGTTAATGAACCCAACACCTGAAGATGGAGCACACATCCAAGCACAGGTCAACAAAGAGGTGGAGATCAGAGTCAAAGCACAAGCTACATATACAACGTAAGTGAGAACCAACATGAAAAGTGTGGCAGGAAAACATTCTCAGGATTTCAATAAGGCAGATAAACCCAGCAATAATGAATCGTCTGGTCTCTCTTTTGTTTTCAAACAGAATACATGATATCATCATCAGTGGGCCGCTGAAAATCCAAAAGTTCAGGACCACATATTATGAGTTTGTCCTAAGGTGGAAGCCTACTTCAGATGACCTGGGAGGTCATTACCCCATCTGCTTTGCTGTTGAGTCAGTGAAATGGTGAGCCTTGGGTTCATTTCCTTTATGACAGAATTAGTACCTTAATTTATGCACATTTTTCAGTCTTTTTCAACATTGCTGGGAGGGTCAGGAAAATAGGTTTTGTTTATGAATACAAGGTCAAGGACATAACAAATCAAACCCTATACAAATATATTAGACCCCCCCCAAGAAAACATGGTCATCTTAATTAATTATACACTTTTGTCAGTTTGACTGTAATTTGAAAATAAACTTTCACAATGACATATCAGCTTAATTGAATGAGGTAAAAGGGTTAAGTCAGTGTTCACTGATGCCTTTCAGGAATAACATCTATCAGTCTGAAATGAGGTGTGTTCTGGTGGACATCGGGACGACGCAAGGTGAGTCTGAGCCCTTTCATGTCAAATTTGTGTAGTGCAGCTGCAAATGTAATGGTGTGTTTTTACACCAAATATAATGTGAGCTTCTGCATTTCATTCCTCATGAAACATTTGCAAAGCTCATTTTAAAGTATTTAAAATCTTTTAAATGTTTTTACATCCATCGTTTGGTCCATTACTTGTAGCTTGTAGATCAGTGGAATAGTGTAACAACATTATGACTAAGCATGACCATACCCATGTGAATGCATGTGTATAAGTGCAAGTTATCTTGTCCTAGAAAACAACCCTACAGTGCTACTACAGGTTTTACGGGAACCTTTAAAGCTGCATTTAGCAATTTTTGACCACTAGAGGGCAGAAATACTTAAAAACACAGTGCTGATATTAATACAGGTTTTATCACAATTGTTTTTAAAGACATACACAGTTTTGAACATAGTATGTAGTAAATCATTTAAATATATATGTCTTGCTCTAGTTGCAGCCAATGTGATCTGCAGTCAGTCCGCAATGACAGTAGAGGTTGAGAAATCTTCATTCTCTGGACTCAATGAGGATCATTTGCGGCTCAGTGACCCCACCAACACCGCCTGCAGCTTCCGCACACACTCCAACAGCACTCACTTCATCGCTGTCATCCCCCTCAATGCTTGTGGCACTCAGATCGAGGTATGGCAGGGTGATATGTTTTATTGCCCACTGTGCTCTTCTCTCAGTTACTGGTGTTGGTTTCATTTTCATCAGCAGAATGAGGACTGAATACATAACCTTTTACTCCACAGGAAGATGATGAGAACCTAATCTTTAAGAATGAAATCACCACGGTCGACAACACAGAAGACCTGATCACCAGGAAACACCTGCTGGAAGTTCAGTTCTACTGCCAGTACCCCAAACGTGGGAACGTGACACTTGGCTACACAGCACACAGGAAAAGTGTCACAGTGTGGGAGAAAGGCTTTGGTACTTTCACTTACCAGTTTGAGTTCTTTCCTGATAGCCAGTTCCAAACCATGATTGATCCAAATTCATACCCTCTGGGAGTATGACATAGGGAGCAGGATCTACATGCAGATAGATGCCACCTCTTCAGCCAACAACACCGTGCTGTTTGTGGAGTCCTGCAGCGCTGCACCGTATGACAACCAAAACTACCGGCCAACCTACTCCATCATTGAAAATGGGTGAGTTCAGCCCAGAGGACTGCCAACAGAGGACATAACAGTAATGTTTGCTAGTATTTCTCCTTCTACCTTTGTAGACAGTGGATAGATACATAGAAATTAAATGTCTCCCTATCTTCCACCTGACTGTTTTTATCCTTAGAGGCTCTCCTACACAATATGACCATGTCAGGATGTAAAACTCAATGCTTCACTTAACCATCTTCAGCATAACCTATACTCTGTTTTCTTATCATGTAAATACCATAAATAAAATACTATTTCTTTAATGGCACCTATTGTAAGGCTTATGTTGTTTTTGTTTTTGTTGACTAGGTGTAAAGTGGACTCATCTGTTGAAATCTATTCCTCCACCAACAAGAGACAATTCCAGTTCAGCATGGAGGCCTTCAGGTTCATCGGCTTGCATGATCAGGTGAAGAAAATGTGGTTAGACTGGATCAAATGCCTGCAAATGTCTCTGTAATGTCTCTAAATGCTTTAGTGAATAGGTACAATTCCTGAATTGTGTAATCTAATGTACTCTTGGTGCATGGGGATAGGCAATAATGAGAAAAAGAGGTTGAATTCCAGCACACAGTTTAAATTTTATGTCATGGACCTTCATCTGACATCACATGTACAATGTGAAACAACACATCGTTATACTGCAGCCAATCAAAATGGGGACCCAAATCTCTGAACACCATATTTGTGTTTGACAATTTCAGTCCCATTTTAAGGATGTTTTCTAAATATTTTTTATGTGATATTTGCCTCTGTTGTTTGAGAATCAGCTCAGGTCGTTTGAGATTTGGCCCCCCATTTTGATTGGTTGTTACAACCTGTGGCTCCAGAATAAATATGTTGTTGTTTCACATTGTTAATTTGATGCCTGATGATCATGACTGAAACATTACATCTCTAATAAAAACAGCTCTGACAGTGTGAATTCAGTGTTTCCTATACATTGATTTATTTGTGCCGGCGCACCACAATATCAAGGCCACATATTGATTATTGATTCTTTTTACACAACTTAAAATGGGTAAACTTGTATTTACTCTCTTTACTCTTATTCTCTCTCTCTTTCTCTCACACACAATCACAACAGCGGCTTTTTATACAGAGATCCTCCAATAAATTCAGAAAGAATACTGGATTTCAACCTGTTTTTGTTTCCCAAGTTAAATATGAACACAGAGGATTTGGTAGAACTGCACTAACTGGCACGTACAAGAAAAGCAGAGGTTGGATCTTGAATGTGGGATCTGACTGCAACTCTGCCATTTGTCCAAAATACTGTGTTAAGTCTGCTGATCCAATGACACCGTGTCCTGTTGTATTCAGGTTTACATCAGCTGTTCAGTCCTGATGTGTGAAGCAGGGGACCCCCACACCAGGTGCTCACGGGGATGCATCAACTCCACATCTCAAGCTGATCACCACCATAACCACAGAAAGAGAGAGGCGGTCACCCAGAGTTCAAAGCACCTTGTTTCCCAGGGTCCCCTGCGCTTAACGAGATCAGCAGAGAGCCCCGGAAGCCCAGGTAAAGTACAGGAAGTGTTTTTAGAACAGCACACCTGCTTTGTTTGATGGATGGATAAGATCTAATTCAAATTCTTTTCTCCAGTGGTGAATCTGAATCTGAAGCTGGTCTTCATCGCTGGTTGTCTTCTTGCAGCTGTTGGCATGATCAGTACATTGGTCATCTACAAAGCCAAAATATCGAGAGTCAAATACCAACCTTTGCCTGCGTTCGTAAATTAAGACAGCAGCGTGCGCAGAATATCTCGATTGATGTGTGTTGTCCTATCCTATCATGATCATTCCTCATTCAAATGCTACATTTACATGTCAAAAGTTTTTATGGCTGGTCAGTTATTGATACAGTTGCTTAACTTTCTTACGTACACGTTTGCTTTGCTTACTTACATTCAACTCTTCTCTATTTTGAAAACTTTCCTGTTGCTGAAGGTCATCATGTAACCTGTGCAGCAACCGACAGAATGATCACGACTGCAGTGATCCATTATGTAACAGAAGGCTATAAACTATAAAAGTATACAACAAACCTGTCAAATTTGTATTTCTGTCTTAGTAGAGCAGGGTATCTAAACTTGAGAGTAAAACTATGAAAGCTGGTACGTTAACTCTCAAGCTCCGAGCATGTAGCCCACTGATCAGAGACATCACCAAACCTTTATTCACAATCTGCAATCCTGAAGCAAAAGCCGAGCTTGATAAAAGACAAATCAACAACAAATATTGTTTTCTCCTTCTCTACAGGAAGACAAGTCTGAAACTCTGAGGGCTGCATTGTTCCATGCTTACTGAAAAGTGTTATAGACTGTGAGATAAAGATCGGTTTATGCCGTGGTGGTAAAACATCACATTATTTTTCATTCTACATTATAAATACAAGTCGTGTTGCGTTGATGCGCCACAAGATGGCGTAACTACTCTCTCTATTGTGACATCAGAATGTAGGCCTATTTTGTTTATCAGCAACAGCTGAATGTAGGTTTCTCAATGGTTAAATTATGTTTATGTGTAACACTAAACTCAGTATGATTTGTACATTCCCCAATATATTCTAGTGTCATTTATAGTCAATCTAAAAAGCAAATTGATTACAATCATATTATAATTACATCTTAATATATATTTTGTATTTGTTTATAAAAGAATTGTATTGTAGAATGCAATATGAATCAAACCGTGACTTTTACAAGTGTTTGTGGTGTGAGCATCATTGGATAATCCGTAATTCATTTGTAATTTAAAAACAACAAAAAAATGTAGTTAGATCAGTTATTTGTTTTTAGACAAAAACCAATTACCCTTTTTTAGTGTCTGTGTCAAAAAACGAAAAACCAATCGAAAACGGTTGCTCCTGCCCTGCTCGTTAGTACCTGTATATATACCTGGTGTTTCTGTCTTGTCTTTGTCGGATCATTGTGCCTAGTGTTCCCCTCTGTCTGGATACTCTGTGTTCCTGTGTCTTAACTGTACTATCGTGATTTTGGATCTTCATTTGCTTTTTGGATTTGGATTTCACTTTGGACTTAGCTATTCAGCCACTCACCTGTAAGTGTGCTCGCCTTTTGTTGCCTTTTGTTTTTGTTAAATAAACTACTGAACTGAACCTGCTGGCTTTTCGTGTCCTGCGTTTGGGTCCTCAACCTGTTCTGCCCTGCACGCCACACACAAGTGTGACATGGAAACACATTATTTTATTTTTAATGCGCCTGGACTGCTCTGACTCACATATTTACATAATTTATGAGCCAAACACAGGTTGCTTTATGAATAACAGAGTTAATGTTGGTATTTTATAGCCTATATAGAATAGTGAAGATTCTCTCTGACCAATCAGCAGTCTGCATTTTAGTATCGCCCCAGCTCGCTTGGAACCTCGACGGAGGTGATACGAAAATACCAGGTAGCAGTCTGACTGATAGTTGATTTATCTTGAACTGACTTCGTGCTACGGGTCTGTTGTCATGACAATAACGCTCCTACGCTATCCCACTTAAAAATCGTACCAGTTTAAGGTCGTCCTTGTAAAGCAGCAACAAGATTGACAGAAGCGGCAAGCAGCATAGGCTTCTAACCTTATATTTAACATAATTTATATTTATATTTTGTATGTATATATAATTGGGCGGCATGGTGGTGCAGTGGTTAGCACTGACGTCCCGGCCTAGGTTAATTGGTGACTCTAAAAAAAAAATTGTCCTTAGGTGTGTGTGTGCCTGGTTGTTTGTCTTTGTGTGGCCCTGCAATGGACTGTTTCTGCATGATTTGGCGTTATGTTCAATGTTTTGTCATACAGTAGTATAAAGTAAGCCAAACAGTCCTGATTCAACCCACTGGACCTGTAAAAGCTATAGTCACTTCAAGTTAATCACTAAACGGACCAGCAGGTTCTGGGTTTTGTTGAACACCTTCACAGAATGATTAACTGCCCCTGAAGAGAACGATTATGAAACTTTTCACATTATGTAAAGCCTTGTAACGTTCAACATTATTGTAAGAAACAGGTGTGTGAAAGAGAACAAACAAACATTCTGGGTTTGCCCAGAAAACAGCGCCGCAAAGTATTTATTCCCTACTTGTAGGCTAACAACATTTTGGTTTAGTTGCTACTTTGCATTGTTTTTTCACCCGTTTTATGAGCAGATTGCACATATAGGCTAAGCACCATGTAGAGACAGTGGTGTTGACAACACAGTTTATATTAAGGCTTTTCACGATCTACTGTAGGGCCACTGTTTAACTATATACGTAGCCTGTTTAAGTTACATATACAGATAACAGCCTACGCGGCTTTTGCTGAGTGGCTGCTTCTGTTAATCTTGTTACTGCATTACGATGATAATCTTAAACTTACACAATTTTTAAATGGAATAACGTAGTAGCGTTATTGTCATGGCAACAGATGAGTTGTCTCTGTTTCCACAAGTTGGATAACGAAACAAACCAACGCTTTGGTGCGCTGCACGTCTTTATTCAATGCGACCATAACACAGAGATATTGCTAACAGCGTTTAGGCAGCATCGGCTCTGGAAAGGTTAACTCACACGGTGCAATATACATTTGCATTTGCACAAGTAGGACACAGTACTACCTTTATTGGCATTATTCATAATACAATGTGAGCAATTGCAAATTAATCACACTTCACGCCAGTGGCGGTTCTAGACCAATTTTATTGAGGGGGCCAGACTGGGGCCAGTTGTTTTGCCAGAGGGGCCCATTCAGTCGAAGACAAATGAGACAAAGGAAAAGTTCAAGCTTTCAAAATGTCCCGTTTAGTATATAATGTAATGTTTTAGTATGTTTCAGTAACTTACAGTTATTTGTTTCAGTAACAGGATCTTTTCAACTGACTTAGCTATATATTTATTAAATTACATTACACAAAACAAAACATTCCTGTTTTGGCTTTTTGTGTATGAAAAGTGCTGTTTAAATGCAATACATTATTAAAGTGTTATGATAATAATTTACCCTTTAAGGAGAGGGACTCAGAACAATTTCCAGTAATATCCAAAGGCTGTCCATGCAATGGAAACATGGATTACAAGGACAAAATATTGTCTACAATGCTGCATTCAGTTTAATTTTGTCGCAAGAAGATACATTACTATGATTAATGTAGAACAGGGCTGTTCAATTATAAATTTAATTGGGAAGTATTTTAAAACCAGGACACAGAGATGGGCTGGACATTTTCTCGGGAGTTGGGATCATTAAGATTTTATGGATACACTTGTATTGGTAATCCTTATTGGTTCAGTTCTTTATTGATGCTCTTATCACTCCTATTTATTACTAAATAATTAAATATATTATTTAAATTTTTTGTTGTTTCTAGTGCAGCAACAGGATTTACAGCAACAAAGTCACTAATATCTCACTGGAAACAAATTTAACATGCCAGTAAAATAAATATTAGCTAGCCTACATATTCCTGACATCAACATACTGTGTGAAGTTTAGAAATTATGAACAGCTTAGTCCCTCCTGTCCTCCTCTTCCGCTGCTGCTGCTGGTAGAGGGGAGGACTGGTTTGTCTCAGCCACCAGCTGAGTTTATAATGTGCCATATATTTAATGTACAGGCAAACTAAGCTGAACAGTTACTAAAGACAGACAGCTTTCACTTCAGCTTGTTCAGCGCTGTGCCTGTGTAAAACCTAAAGACAGCTGCAGCGGTAAAATAGTGGCTTTTTACTGGCAAAGTTTTTATTGAACCACATACGTACGAGAGGCGAAGTCATCAGTTTCGGTAATGTCCACTGATTTCGTTCCGTGTGCGCGCGTGTGTGGAGCGGAGGCGTTCTGCAGACACACAGAGGAGCGGAGAGGCTGCAGGTTCGACAGTAGGCTAAGTGTTGAGCCTTGATTGGAGCAGCTCACTCTTTAGATACTTTCATACACTATACATGTAGTGTAGGCTACTTTTGTTGTCATGTTAGATTAGATCATATGCTGGGCCACATGGAGGTTGCTTCGGGGCTTCAGGGTGGCCCGCGGCCGCTAATTTATTGGGACTGCCTTAGACTTTTCGGTCAGAGGGAGGGCCATAGGGGGGTCCAAGGGCTGTGTTACAGGGGCACTGGCCCCTGCTGCCCCCAAAACCACCTCAGCTTCACGCACAGACCCTGTTTCCCAGAATTGAACATTTTCATGCTACAAGTGTCACATGGGCTGCTGATTATCTCCGATTTACTGGAAAGACAAATCTTCAAATAGCCTACCACATGAGTTTCAGTTTATATGGCTGAGAAAACAAGACTGTCACAGTGCCTGGCTGGCAGTGAGGTGCAGCCACAGCAATGAATGTAGGCAGCTCAACTTTGATTGAAAAGGAGAGCTTAGTCAGGCTCAGTGGTACATTGGGTGTGACTCTTGCTGTAAAGCCAAAATAAACAACCTGTTTGAAGGAACAATAGATCTATATCTAATATTTATATACATATCTATATCTCACTTTTTTTATATTTCCCCCATTTTCAGGGGTCAGGATATGATTCAGGGGATTTGGAAAATTAAATATATGCTTTATACTTGGCAGGCATTAGTTAAATACAAACAGACCTGTCAGCTGAGGTGGTAAAGCTTTCTGCTCCTGAAGACGATTACAAAAATAACAGTTGTACGTGACAAAGTGCAGCTTCATCAGTTCATCAGTTCTGTTAACTAATTCACACCTCGATATTAGTTTCATGTGATTAAGACGCAAGTTAAAAATTACAAAAGTATTCTCAACAAAACAGTATACACATAAAAAATGAGGCTGTGAGCTTTGAACTAAATGCTGAGGCCGTGAATGTCTGAAATGTTTTGGTTATCCATCCAATAGTTATTTTTTTCCAAGTGCACCACCACCTGTTGGCTAAAAACAATGTAATACCGGCCTTTTTTGAATGCTCTGTGCAACACAATTTCCTGCACTGCAGCTTCAAAAATGTCACAATTTCATCTGCAGTACAACTAATTTGATGGTATATTTTATTTTACAAGCCAATCATTTCTTCATTTAAGAGCCAGAACAACATTTCTTTGTCTAACAGTGATTTGTGATTCTTGCGCTGCGACATGCTTTCAGTTTGCACAGCAATGATCTCACATGTGTTGACAGAGTGCCGAAGCATTAATCAAAATGTACCTCATCTCACCTCAACAAGTACTTTGTGAGTCCTATATTATTATCATATTATCGTATTATAATTTCTGATACATTAACATTAGCATGAACAACTAGCATTTGGTGCTGTTAATTTTGACTGGACTTTTGACGGTGTAGTTGACTTTAAAGCAATGATACATCAAGTGATAATCTGCAAGAGGGGTTGTCCTGTTTTTCATTTTCCTGCACCAGACTGAGTTGATGCCAAGATGCACCTTGTCACGTACAGCTGTTATTTTTTAAATCGTCTCCAGGAGTGGAAAGTTTTACCTCAGCTGACAGGTATGTTGCGATGCCTGCAAAACACAAAGACTAACTTTACAAGTTTCGTTTCTCCAATCCCCTGAATGATCTCCTGACCTGCCATGGACCGCTGCATACTCAATCATTGTACACCTATGCAGCTGTATTGTTCTTCCCGACAGTGCTAGTTTGTTTATTTTGGCATTTCTGCAAGTGCTGTACCCACTGAGACTGATAACCAGGGCCAGGCGCTGTGACAGCCTGGTTTTCTCAGTAAACTGAAATTGATGTGGTACACTGCTGTTGGATTTGTGTTCCTGTAAATCGACACATAAATGTTCAGTTCTGGGAAACAGCTCATGCTTAAGTAAAGGCGATGCAGCTCTGATCTGACGTTAAATTACACTGAACATAATTATAACCCAACACTTTTGTTTTTGGCCCCATTCATCATAAACTGAACTCAAAGATCTAAGACTTTCTCTATGTACACAAAAGGCCTTTTCTCTCAAGTACCGTTCACAAATCTGTCCAAATCTGTGTTAGTGAGCACTTCTCCTTTGCTGAGATAATCCAGCCACCTCACAGTTCAATGTGCTGATCGGACAGCATGGGTATTGAACAGGTGTGCCTCAGGCCACTGTGAAGCCAAGATGAGACAGATGTGTTACCAGCCTGACCGTCTGCAGGGCCGCCTCGTCTCTGGGCCAACAGCAGCAGGTCGCCCAAACAGCCACTATTCCCTCCCAGCATAGTGGCTTTAGCTTTAGAGTCATCTCAACGCATTTGGAGAAGGTGCGAGGGGCCAGTGGATAACGGCAGTCGGTTGTACTACTATTTGGACTAACTGGAAGGAGAAACACATGTTGCTCAAGATATCTTGATCAACCTGTCACCTAAATTTACATAAAACAATTTGCAAATACAAATTTCTCTGTTCTCTGGGTGTAGTTAAGAGCTCACATCTGATTGTGACACTTTTTTACATCCCATTATGCCATTTACTCGACCATGCTGAAAATATTTCTACATTATATCCTCATTAAAATATATTACAAATATTTCGGATATACAGACCACTCATAATAATACCTTATAAATCACAAACTTGCTGAGCATGAGTAACGCCACCAAACAAAACTGTAATTACTGTAGAAAAAACTGTATGGTCGCATTGTGTTTTTTGGCCAATGGAACCTGCATACGTTCAGCTGTATGAGTCAGAGATGCAGACAATATTTTCTCCCTCTTCAGATAATAATACTTAAAATTTTACACAGCATTTAGCCATACACTAAAAGAAAGGCAATGGCAGAGCAGCTATAGAACACGTTGGATGATGTTTTTATGCGCGGCCCTGATATGAAGTCCCTTTTACACTTTGCTTCAGAAGCCCTAAGCAGCCATGGATTCATTTTTATTTTTTTACTCCATTTTTCTGTGATAACGAGATAATTTTCTTGCGATCTCGAGACAACAAAACAGAAATTTAACACAGTGCTTTACTGTGGCATTTCCAGAATAAAGGAATATTTTGAGAGGTCAAACAGGATAAATCATCATGGACTTTGCAATCGATCCGCGGTCCACCTGCGTGCTGCACCGTGTGGACGGGATCCACACGACGGATTCTGCAACTCGTTGCACCACTACTATCCATGGTAGAGTGGGGATGTTTTGTTGTGCAGGATCACAGCCCAGATGTGTCCACAAGAGGAAAGGTCAAGATAGGCTATCAGAGTAAAAATGGACTGTCTATTGCATCCGACTTGGCAACTTGATGAGTTTATATTTTTAAGTAGCCCATAAAAAAAGGGCAGTGAAGAAGCTGATTATCTGTAATTTAGCTATTTCTACGATTATTTTCATTTTTAAAGCTCCATGAAGGTGTTGATAAGATCACTTTAAAATATCACTTTTGCTGCCCAGCCAACTTTTGTTGCCTGTGCGTTTTATTATGGAGATGTAGCCAACCAAACCTCTTGCTTTGCAGAAGCACAGGCTGCCAATATAATCTGATTATTCCTGAAGCATCTGAATAATCTTCACAACGCAAAGACTTATTGTGGCAGTAACACGAGAGCAGCTCTTTGTTGAAGCAGGTAAACCCACATACAGAAGAAGCTGTGCATCATGCGTAAAACCCGACGGAACTATTTCATCCACCATTCTCTCTCTCTCTCTCTCTCTGCTGAGTGAAAGATCAGTTTCACCGGCGACATCCTGCTTATGGACTCACCGTCGGACATCGCTATAAAACAAATAACAACCGATGTGTATTAAAGAAAAGAAACAGGCTGATGTCCAAAGCGATGCTCTGTTCAACAACAGGACACTTTTAATATATCTCAGTCAATGCAGTGATCATCTGACACAGATCTTACAGTGTATAGCCTTCATTTGCTCCTCAGAGACTAAAGACGCTTTTGATGCGCCGTTAGTGCCGACTTGTTAAAGAGCGGCTCAGGCTTCTTTCCAACACGGTCACCAGGTCCATGGTGTGGCTCACTGGGTTTCAGTTGTATTAGTAGAACATTTAAGCCTGAAACTGAAAAGATATTTGCCTGATTTTCTGAATGTTTGCATCTGCCCAGCTCTGTGACTGTGACAAGCGCCCGACCAGCACTTTACCAGCCTTGGCTTTACTGCGTAACTGCGCGCGCACAGCCTGGATGAGCTCATTTCGGTTAATGAAGCAAAATGCAGATTACAGACTGGTTCAGTTATAAAAGGTGTGACTGGAAAATGTAGCGAAATTAAAAGTAGATTAGATGTACAAAAGCAGCACAAAAGAAAAGTCTGTAATATTGAGGCACTTTGCTGCACCGGCAACTTTTTCGAGTAACTTTTTTTCCTCCCTCAACATTTAACATTTAAATAGGCCACATTTTGTCCGCGACTGATGTGGAGGTTGTGAGAGATTGACAGAGCCAGGAAGGCAATAGCCTGCATAAAACTTTACATTAGGAGGGGGGGGGGGCGTAGATTTTGAAATTAAAAATGTATCCTCTGCCTGTCAGGTGAGTAACCTCACCACACGTTAGTTTCAGCCCCTCTGATAAAGTGCAGCTCACAGCTTCAGGTGGAGCAAAGAGGACAGACACAGAGCTACAGCTGGATCATCTTATTATCGCTAATTTACAGGAGAATAAATAATTACTATAATGTCTCTCACTCGCTCAAGTTCAGGCCAATTGCTGTATTGATTTGGCCTGATGGATGGATTGATTATCCCGAGAAATACTGTTTACCTGGCTCTTTAGTGAGCGAGTCTCTACCTTTGTCCGTTGCTCTTTGGTGCTGAGCAGGTGTACAGTGGTTTTATCAGACTTTTTATTATCGTTAATTTTAGAAAATTGCCATCGGTCAAAGACATCCCCGATTAATTCAACATTTCTCTGTTAGATTTTTCTTTCAGAGTCCCTTTATCTTTCAGTCACTAATCCATCTTCTTGCTTCTCCTTTTTATCCTCGTTTTTAAATAGACACAAAAATATTAGTTGTAAGTGAATGAACTCTTTCAGTTTCATTTTTGGATTTTCAGGTGAACTCAAGTCTTACCTTGCCTCATTCTTCTCCCCAGATATTAGCACGTGATCAGATTCCTGACATTGTCATTGCACACAAAAGGGCTACTCGATCACTGTTAAGACTATTAGACTTAGTATTCATTCTGTTACTTCATTGTATTTAGCTTTAGAAGCTTATTGAGCACAGGTGTGGTACCTGAAACTAACCACGTGATTGCCCTTCCTTGTTATTAATCAACGGAAAAGACAAACAAAGGTGTTTTACAGTCTACAAGCACAATGTCAGAACAAAAAGTTCATGAAGATGTTGATGGATTTTTAACTTGACCCAGTTTGTTTTGTCTTTGACCTTCATTTGGTGGCTTTAGCTGCCACCCTGCAGTAAGAAATGGATCATAAAATTTGTCATTTTGGTTCCTGCTCACAGGTAGATTGTTGCTGAATTTCAAGTTCAAGTATAAATGGAAAGTTAACTGCACACTGTTAACTTACACAGAACTCTATGGTGAAAAAGACATTTTTATGTATTTTTTAGGCAATTGCTGGCAACTTCATCAAACTACAAAGACCAAACATTAACTTTTTTATTACCTGAAATCTTATGTAGATTTATTATATCTAAGATGAGACTGTATTGAACCCTCGGGGTGTAATTAGCCGTGCAGCAAAAGCAGAGAAAGATACGAAAGGATGAAAACATAGAAAATGAAGCAACATCATTGATCAAAGTTATATTCTCGTATCCTGAGAAATATATGCTTCTATATGAACAATGAGCAGGATCAGCATGAGAGGTAGGAGTAAGCAGCGCAACCAGCTTCTACAAGTAGCTGCTGAAGCAAAACAGTCCTGACCTTTTGAAGTTAAGTTTAAAAATAAAGGTGTACAACATCTGTCATGCCTGCGTTTTATTAAATTAAACTATTTATTCATATTCTGCACTGAGTGTTTTATTAAAACTATTTCTCCCTTTTACTTTAATGTAGTCCTTTGAATCATATTTACATGAGTTTCATTTTTACTTCTATGCTGCCTTTTGTTTCCGTGATATTTTGTCTGAATGCCTAACGGGTCATTGCACTTTGAAGTGCCTTAAAGGCTTAACTGCTATACCAGCAAACTTGATATGCGCTCATGAACTCAATGCTGCAGCTTCAAATACAAAACAACAGTGGACAAAGCAAAGTGAAATACAACACACAAGTATGTCTTCATGCAAAATGTTTTCACTCCTTACTATGTGTTCAGTGAAAACCAGTTTTGCAGCTGGACTATTGTTCTAAAACAAACTGTGCATGCCAATAAACTCACCAGGACTGTCACCAGCTTGTCGGGTCAGCCTCCAAGTGTATATAAAGATACTGCAGGTGGATGCGAGTCGCAGAGAAACAGGTGAGTTTGGGGCATCATGGCTTTCACACTGGTGCTTCTGCTTCAGCTGCTCCTGGTCTCGCTGTCATCTGCATCATCTTTCTTTGGGGGAACCGTGACCTACACCTACAAAGGAAGAAACCCTGATGGAACATTTAGGGTGAGAGAAACAACTTTAAATGATTTGCAACATGCATTACAGAAAATGTGTGAATATATTTTCATGGTGTCGTATTCTGGGAATAGCTTAACTTATCAAGTTATCAGTAATATTGTTGTTAATTTAAATTGACTTGATTTGAAAATGTAAAATTGTTATTTATGGTTATTTTTAATTTGTCACAGTTTTATTGATAAATAAGACATGCTGCTGACATGCTGCTTAGGAACCTAAAAGGACATAATGTTATTTTATTTTTTGTTTTGCTTGGGGGTTATTTGTACGGCAACTGTTCATCCAGATTTCTTTACTTCTGACAGTAAGAACTGATTTTGGGATGGATGTAAAATTCTATGGATTGTTTTTGTGGATGCTCCTGATTCTCTCAGCAGCATCCAGAGTTTACAGTAAAAGTTTAAAATTACACTCCATTTTACATTTTAACTCCAGAAAGCTTAGTTGTTTTTCAGAATCAAGACACATTAGTTCCATTAAGGTAAACTTGAGGACACCCGAAATTATATTAGATTGAAAAAACTAACTTTGCTGACAACGTGTAGTCTGGTCTCGGAAAAAAATATTTTTTTTACATTGTAGAAGGAACTGGATGACATCTTGATAATGCTTTATGAAAGTGGATAATCTTTTGACTGTATTTCACACTGCCTCCCTGCATAATATTATTATGGATTTTATTCTGTTGTTCTTTTCTTAGTCATCTCAAGATCCAATTTCAACTTGTGTGTTTACAAAATATACTGAAATACAATTTACGAAAATGTCCTAGAGGAACAATTTATAGCTGTATAATAACTTAATCTGATATTTTTTCACAGGTTGAGCTTCGCAACAGGGCAACGTTTTCTGATTGTCAGAACTCTCTTGACTGGTTTTGTTACAGCGGCAACTGTGGCTATGATACCTCAAGTCAGAGAGGCCTAGTTGACTTTGGCAACAATTCACCATATAACCAATGGTGTGAAACTGAAACAGTCAGTACAAGAAGTATCCCAAGTGACAACCCTTTTCAAGTGAAGTAAGATTTTTGCTTTACTTAAGGCGAGACATCACAGTCCAAAATTATAAATCCTGGCCCTTCAAAGCAGTTGGAGCATCATACGTTTACACAATGTTTCTTAGGCTCGTGGGACGGCATTTACAGAGGTTTTTTAAAATATCTTAGATCATTCTCATTTTATGAGGCATTTTATCTGTAAAATTGTGGAAAAAAAGGGTGAAACACACAAATGGGTGGCATCTTTTCAATAAATCCATGAATCCATTGACTGTGATGTCTCACCTCATGTGAATGTTTTTGCTATATTACTGTAATATTTATATTATAAATATATTTTTTTCCTGCTAAAACTTCAGTTGCACACAGTTGTATTTGCTGTGGTTCTGCTTATCATAAAAGTAACAGCTGCTAGATGTTGTGTTTAAAGAGTGTTGTTTCCATCATACCAGCGCTGCTAGCTGTTGTTGGATCCCAACACGCAACTGGGTTCATAGTTTGAGACTTATGACTTATGTGGATTTGGGAAGAAGATCTGACACTGGAAAACCAAACCAGTCGCCTGAAGTTGCCATTCTTCCTTTGCTACGGTGAGTCCCCTGCTGTTATCATTAAACAGTAAGGATAACTTCTAATCACTTTGTTAAAGAACCAGTGGAAAAAGTTCTCCTTTGACCACCAGTAGTAGAAAAAACCCCACTCTGGCAGCCAGATAGCTGGAATCGCTATTCAGACATGTTGTTTGTAATTCTTCTAATTTGATCCTTTGTGTAAAGGATCCTTGGCAGCAGACTGTTACTAACCTGTGTCAATGTGTCTGTTCAAGAGTTCCTCAGAACTGCCCACGGACATACAAGCTGATGTCCTTTGATCCTGATGATGACAGAGTTCGATGCAGATATGGAAATATCTTAGGTACTGAGTGCAGCTCGTGCAGCCAACCTTCAGGCTTCGACTTGGATCAGGTTTGTTGAAAAAATCAATTTCCCAATACCTTGGACAACACTGGATTGATGCTTTGCCTCCCTTAACTACTAAATGTTCACATTGTCAGGGCTCTTGCACTTTACGCTACCGAGACTCTTATGCCGACACTGGAGTGTATGGATTTGAGTTGGTGGTGGAGGACTTCCCACAAGGACACATCTCTCTGACCTACACTGATGGAACCAGATCCTCCAGGGATCCACTGAGAAAGAGACAAGCCAGATCCCCAAGGAGAAGGAGACAAGCTACAAGCACAGCAACAACCACAACCGCAGCACCAACCACAACCGCAGCACCAACCACAACCCCATGGTGGTGGTATAGTACAACTACAAGTGCAGAAACCACATACCCATGGTGGTGGTGGTGGTATGGTTCAACAACAACCCAGGTACCAACTACAACAGTAGAACCAACCTCAACCACAGCACCAACCACAACTATAGCACCCACAACCACGGCATCATACCCATGGTGGTGGTATGGTTCAACAACAACCCCAGTACTAACCACAACCGCAGCACCAACCACAACCCCATGGTGGTGGTATAGTACAACTACAAGTGCAGAAACCACATACCCATGGTGGTGGTGGTGGTATGGTTCAACAACAACCCAGGTACCAACTACAACAGTAGAACCAACCTCAACCACAGCACCAACCACAACTATAGCACCCACAACCACGGCATCATACCCATGGTGGTGGTATGGTTCAACAACAACCCCAGTACTAACCACAACCGCAGCACCAACCACAACCCCATGGTGGTGGTATAGTACAACTACAAGTGCAGAAACCACATACCCATGGTGGTGGTGGTGGTATAATACACCAACTACAACTACACCAACTACAACTACACCACCAACCACAACCAGTGCATCATACCCATGGTGGTGGTATGGTTCAACAACAACCCCAGTACCAACTACAACCGCAGTACCAACCACAACCCCATGGTGGTGGGATGTTTCAACTACAAGCGCAGAACCGACCACTTACCCATGGTGGTGGTGGTGGCATAATACACCTACAACTACAACCCCAGCACTAACCACAACCCCATGGGGGTGGTGGACAACCACAACACCACCTACAACCACCACGGCATACTCTACCAGCACGACACACCTGCATGCCACCACTCCTCCTCTCAGTAAACTACCATTGCAATTCTCTGTACTTGGTAAGTTGGGTTTTTTTTTTACACATTTTAGTGAGCCCAATCACATTGAGCAAAAAACGTGCAGCTGCACAGCCCTCCTTGTGTTGAAACTTTCATGCTGGACCTCTAGAAACACCTTAATTTGCGATATTACACATGGCCTGACTGAAAAACAGGCATCCAGGTTCCCCCCAAAAAAGTTTGAGAAACCAGATTTTACAAGAATATTTAGATTTTAACATTTATCAGTTAACTATTGTCACTATTTTTTTCCCCACCATGAAGATCTCTGTCCTGTGAAAATCAAGTTTTTCCAAAAAAAATCAGCTCTTCATGAGCAAATAAAAACTGTCCTGTTTTTTCCACATATGATCCAACAGGGTTTCAAAAGCCTTATTTAGTCTGTAAACAATTCATCAACTTCTGACAATGTTTTGATCATTACATGTGGTAACCCTTTGTTTTCACTACACACTGCCACAAATGAAACTGAGTTTAGGAATGAACATACTTGTTTAGTGGCCTCAGTTTAGTCAACACTTGGTGTGACATCGCTGGATGCCGAGGTGTGAGTGCAAAAGCTTCAAAGTTCTGATCCAGTGGCAGGTACTGATTGTTTATTTATCTTTTTTTTGGTACACCAGTGGACCCACCTGCTCCTTCATGTCAGGAGGGACTCTACTTGCCAAAGTTTGTGAACCCAACACCTGAAGATGGAGCACACATCCAAGCACAGGTCAACAAAGAGGTGGAGATCAGAGTCAAAGCACAAGCTACATATACAACGTAAGTGAGAACCAACATGAAAAGTGTGGCAGGAAAACATTCTCAGGATTTCAATAAGGCAGATAAACCCAGCAATAACGAGGAAATCTCTGGTTTCTTTGTTTTGTTTTCAAACAGAATACGTGATATCATCATCAGTGGGCCGCTGAATATCCAAAAGCACAGGACCACACATGAAGAGTTTGTCCTAAGGTGGACGCCTACTCCAGATGACCTGGGAGGTCATTACCCCATCTGCTTTGCTGTTGAGTCAGTGACATGGTGAGCCTTGGGTTATGTTACTTAATTATACACTTTTGTCAGTTTGACTGTAATTTGAAAATAAACTTTCACAACGACATATCAGCTTAATTGAATGAGCTAAAAGAGTTAAGTCAGTGTTCACTGATGCTTTTCAGGAATAACATCTATCAGTCTGAAATGAGGTGTGTTCTGGTGGACATCGGGACGACGCAAGGTGAGTCTGAGCCCTTTCATGTCAACTTTGTGTAGTGCAGCTGCAATTGTTTTTTTTTTTCACCAAATATAATGTGAGCTTCTGCATATTATGAAACATTTGCAAAGCTCATTTTTAAAGTATTTTAAATCTTTTAAATTTTTTTACATCCATTCTAGCTAGCAATCTTTTTCTCTTTGTTAGAGCATTGCTGCATGTTTGGTCCATTACTTGTAGCTTGTAGATCAGTGGAATAGTGTAACAACATTATGACTAAGCATGACCATACCCATGTGAATGCACGTGTATAAGTGCAAGTTATCTTGTCCTAGAAAACAACTCTATAGTGCTACTAGAGGTTTTACGGGGAACCTTTAAAGCTGCATTTAGCAATTTTTGACCACTAGAGGGCAGAAATACTTAAAAACACAGTGCTGATATTAATACAGGTTTTATCACAATAGTTTTTATAAGACATACACAGTTTTGAACATAGTATGTAGTAAATCATTTAAATATATATGTCTTGCTGTAGTTGAAGCCAATGTGATCTGCAGTCAGTCCACAATGACAGTAGAGGTTGAGAAATCTTCATTCTCTGGACTCAATGAGGATCATTTGCGGCTCAGTGACCCCACCAACACCGCCTGCAGCTTCCGGACACACTCCAACAGCACTCACTTCATCGCTGTGATCCCCCTCAATGCTTGTGGCACTCAGATCGAGGTATGGCAGGGTGATATGTTTTATTGCCCACTGTGCTCTTCTCTCAGTTACTGGTGTTGGTTTCATTTCATTAGCAGTATGAGGACTGAATACATAGCCTTTTACTCTGCAGGAAGATGATGACAACCTAATCTTTAAGAATGAAATCACCACGGTCGACAGCACAGAAGACCTGATCACCAGGAAAGACCTGCTGGAAGTTCAGTTCTACTGCCAGTACCCCAAACGGGGGGAACGTGACACTTGGCTACACAGCACACAGGAAAAGTGTCACAGTGTGGGAGAAAGGCTTTGGTACTTTCACTTACCAGTTTGAGTTCTTTCCTGATAGCCAGTTCCAAACCATGATTGATCCAAATTCATACCCTCTGGAGTATGACATAGGGAGCAGGATCTACATGCAGATAGATGCCACCTCTTCAGCCAACAACACCGTGCTGTTTGTGGAGTCCTGCAGCGCTGCACCGTATGACAACCAAAACTACCGGCCAACCTACTCCATCATTGAAAATGGGTGAGTTCAGCCCCTACTGCCAACAGAGGACATAACAGCATTTGTAAAGGTTTTGCCTATGTATTAGAGGCTGTAGCTAAATTTCCGAGAGTGAATTTGATTGGTTGTCTCTCCGCCCAATGTTTGCTAGTATTTCTCCATCCATCTACCTATTTGTAGACAGTGGATAGATACATAGAAATTAAATGTCTCCCAATCTTCCACCTGTGTTTTATCCTTAGAGGCTCTCCTACACACTATGACCACCTCAGGATGTAAAAGTTATTGATTCACTTACTTCATTTTCAGTAGTGCCTATACTCCCTTCCTTATCATATAAATACTAGGGCTTTCAATTGATTAAAATATTTAATGGCGATTAATCACATGATTGCCCATAGTTCACTCGCGGTTAATCGCTAATTACTTTTTTACCTGTTCTAGTTGCATCTTGAAAGGGATATTTTCAAGCTTTTAATACTCTCATCAACATAATGCATGTTTTTTATGTTTCTGCTTGTTAAGTTAACAGCAGCTGGTCTTAGAACAGAGAAAAGGTCACCTGTTTTAACAGCCAATCAGCTGGTCAAAACAGTCACAAAGCACATCTTGCACACAAACTCTGTTTCTGGTTCTGTACATATTCGTTACATAATCGTGGCAGAGATAAACTTTCAGAAACATTGCAGACTGGCACGTTGCACAGAGTTGCAAGTTCAAGTTGTTAAGTCACAGATTTTTGGTGTGAAGCAGCCGATTTCTGATCAAGACGGTTTGTTTCTGTTAGCCACAGTGTTACTGTTACAACTCTTCCTGATTTCCCAAACTGTGGGACAGGCCAAGGGTCATAATCACACAATGCACATGCGTTAATTGTGCGTCAAAACAATAGTGGCGTTAAACAGAATTTGCGCCAACTCATTATCGTTGCGGAAACTTTGACAGTCCTAGTAAACTTCAATAAAGTAATACCTCTGCGTCTTCCATGGCACCCATTGCAAGGGAAGAGTTGCAGAGGCAACATGTCTTATGTTGTTTTTGTTTTCCTTACTAGGTGTAACGTGGACTCGACTGTTGAAATCCATTCCTCCACCAACGAGAGACAATTCCAGTTCAGCATGGAGGCCTTCAGCTTCATTGGCTTGCATGACCAGGTGAAGAATGGACTATGACAGATATAAAATATTGAGTTATTAATGACACTGAATTTTGATATTTATTTAGGAGAAATTGTTAGTTTAATGGACTAATCAAAAAAATAATAAGATTAAGGAAAAATTATCGTTAGGTGTGGCCCCTAGGTAGGAGTACTACATGTCAAGCCTTTTGCACCGTTGCCCGAGAGAGACAGAGAGAGGCATGTAGGACTGCTACAAGTTTGGTTTCCAGTGCAATGCTCACTGAGCAGGAGCTGGCCGGGAAGGATGATATAGAAATAAGAGGAGCAGAGGTTGGATCTTGAATGTGGGACCTGACTGCAACTCTGCCATTTGTCCACTAGAAAATACTGTGTTAGGTCTGCTGATGCAATGACACTGTGTCCTGTTGTATTCAGGTTTACATCAGCTGTTCAGTCCTGATGTGTGAAGCAGGGGACCCCCACACCAGGTGCTCACGGGGATGCATCAACTCCACATCTCAAGCTGATCACCACCATAACCACAGAAAGAGAGAGGCGGTCACCCAGAGTTCAAGGCACCTTGTTTCCCAGGGTCCCCTGCGCTTAACGAGATCAGCTGAGAGCCCCGGAAGCCCAGGTAAAGTACAAGGAGGGTTTTTATAACAGCACACAGGCTTTGTTTGATGGATGGATAAGATCTAATTCAAATTTCTTTTCTCCAGTAATGAACCTGAATCTGAACCTGGTCTTCATCGCTGGTTGTCTTCTTGCAGCTGTTGGCATGATCAGTGCATTGGTTTTGTACAAAGCCAAAATGTCGAGAGTCAAATACCAACCTTTGCCTGCGTTCGAAAATTAAGTGAGCTACTTGTTCAGAATGCCAATTCTGTATTAACTGCATTCAAATATATAAAGCTATTTTAATTACAGCACAATTTAAAACAAGTTTCTTGATTGATTGATTGATTGTATTGCTATCCAATCATAATCCTTCTTTAATCAAAAATGAAAATGCTATAATCAAAATCCCTTTATTTTTACTCAGTTATGATACACTGGTTTCATCGTCCAATAAAAACCTTTATTCTCTTACTTACATGTTTGCTTTGTTTGCTTTAATTCACCTCCTCTGCTTTTTGAGTACTTTCCTGTTGCTGAAGCTCATCATGTTTCATAAAAGTGCAGCAACCACAGAATCATCACGACTGCAGGAATCCATTATGTAACAGAGGGTTGTAAACTATAAAAGTATACAACTAACCTGTCATATTTGTAAGTATTTCAGTCTAAAAAGGGGAGAGCATCTAAACTTGAGAGGAAAACTATTGTAATGAATAAATGTGGGGAGAGTCTCCATCGCCTTGTTGACACTTGAATGGAAGGATTCTTGTAGTGATAACTGATTACTCTCACCTGTGTCGCCCCCCCCCCAACACAGGTGAGAGTAATTGGGGGGGTCAGGTGGGGTGTGATAAAGGGATGTCGGGTGGTGATGGCGCAATGGATAAGATGCCTGCCTTTGGTTTGAGAGACCTGGGTTCAATTCCCCACTGTGACCCATCCACCATTGTGTCCTTGAGCAAGACACTTAACCCCTAGTTGCTCCAGAGGCGTGTGGAAGGTGTCAATGATGGTTTTCTGCACAACTGTCAGGTCAGCAGTCTTCCCCATGATTGTGAATTCCACTGAACCAGACTGAGAGACAAATTAAAGGCTCAGGAACCCTTTGCAGGTGTTTTGGATTATTTGCCTAATTAGAGTGTGTCACTGTGAGTCTACAATACTGAACCTTTTCACAATATTCTAATTTTCTCTGAATTTTTCTTTTGAATTTGGGGTTTTCATAAGCTGTACGCCATAATCATCAAAATTATATCAGGGCTTGAAGTATCTCACTTAGCATGAAATGAGTCTATATAATATATTAGTTTCACCTTTTAAGTTGAATTACTGAAATAAATTAACTTTTGCACAATATTCTAATTTTTCGAGTTTCACCTGTATACTCATTGTAGTGAAGTGTGTGTGTGTGTGTATATACTCTGTTATGTTGTATGGAGGAGTGTTCTGTCTGTTGCTGTTTCTCCTGTCGTTTTTGGATGCCAGTCAACTACCTGTAAGACTGATGTCCTACTTCTGTTGGATTAAATCCCCTGAATTGAATCTCTGCCTTGGTGTCTTGCGTTTGGGCGCTCACCTCCACGAATTGTTGCAATACAGCTGGATCCATTGTATTTCTTCCTTTTCTAAAGCCACTTTAGTATTTGGCTATATATCCTTTCTTTTCCATATAGTACGTTAACCTTTCATTTATCATTTTCTCCATTATTTTGCAAATGTTGGATGTTAAAGCGATTGGTCTATAATTCCCTGGATTTGTACAGTCTTTTCCTGGTTTACGTAATGGCACTACAACAGCCTCCTTCCAGCTCTGTGGCAGTCTCCCATCCTCCCATACTTTATTATATAGTTCTAGTAATACTTCCTTTGAATTTTCACTGAGCTGGTTTATCATTATATAACAAATCTGAGCGTTTCCTGGTGCTGACATCTTTCTGGTGAGTGTGTTTTAGTTCTGTCATTGTAAAAGGTTTGTTTAGTAGGTCATTAGAATTTTCTTCTTGTTGTAACTCTTCACTCTCCCTTACTGTTGTTCCCCCCCCCTCTTTTTCCCTCTTCACTAATGTTATTGGAACTTTGAATTGTTACAAAAGCATCTCTGCTTTCTCATCTCTCACTGATATTGTTTTTCCATCATTTAAGGGTACCCATACTTTCTTTTTATCCCATTCATTCTTTTTATCATCCCCCAATATTTACCAATGTCTCTCTCCCTTCCTACTGAGCAACAAAACTTCCTCCAATATTCTTTCTTTGCACTTTTTATGATTGTCCTTACATTTGCTAAAAGATTCTGAAAACACTGATTCCTTTTTAAAGCTTTAAAAGCTTTATTTCAAGATTTTATCGCTCTTTCATTCCTTTGTCCACCATGGTACAATCTTACTTTTGCGCTTACCTGACTTCTTCTTTATTGACTTCTCTGCAGCCTCTAGAACAACTATACAAAATGAGACATATAAATTTTCTTTATTTCTATCAAGTTTTCCAATTTCCTGATCACTAATATTCCTAAATTTATCCCATTCAGCACTACTGAATGACCATTTCTGCAATCCTACTGTTTCATATTCCTCTAGACAAAAAAACTTACTACTATTATAATAGGAAAATGCTCACTTCCTACAGTCGTTCCTAACTACTTCCCATGTGCAAATGCCTGCTAATGAATCTGACACTAATGTGAAATCTAGTGCTGTTTCTGCACCAGTTCTGATATTAATTCTCATACCACTTCCATCATTTAAACACACTAAATTAGTCGTCTCCATCACCTCTTCAATTACCATCCCATTAGCATCAGCACTACAGTTACCCCATAATGTGCTATGGGCATTAAAATCCCCACAGCAAATCACCTTCCCTACTAACTGTATCACCAGTTCCTCCAGCAACTCTAATGACAACTTATCAACTTATTACTTGGATTATAAAAGTTAACAACTTTGACATTTCCTTCTCTATTACATACTTCAATAACTCTTTTCCTTTCCTAAAACTCTATATCGCATTCCTTGTTTTATAAATATTATACATCCTCGCCCACTACCCTTCCCTCTAACTCTACGGATGCTATCATATCCTTTAGTAACAAACTCTAATTCTGATTTAAGCCATGTTTCTTGAACACATACGATTTCTGGTTTATTTTTCAAATCTTTAATAAATCCCTTGAACTCCTGACCATTTGCTATTAAGCTTCTTGCATTCCACTGTACAATAATCAGTTTGCCTTATCACCTGGGCCTCCCGCTTTCCCATCTGCTTCAAGTCTTGTTTTGCTCCCAAGATATATCTTTTATGCCTAAAAACTTCTCAGCTCCCTTAACTATTATTTTAATTTTCTCAGTTTTGTGTTTAACTTGATCAGTACAATTGATCACATAGGCCACAAACAAAATAATCTTATCCACTGACAGTTCTGTATTTGTTTTCTCTGTTTTACCTGCATCTATTCTCAACACCTAGATAACATGTCAGCATCGACCGTTCCTCTTTGTCCTTGTACTTTCTTCACTGCTTCTGCATAACTTATGTTGTTAACTGTTTTAACCTGCTGTATTTCCACAGCCCTCTTCCTGACTTCAAATTCATCATACATTATCCTGTGTTTGCCACAATTACATTTATCCTGCACATTTTCCTTACATTCTTCAACTCTATGCTCACCTCCGCATTTAGAACATCTCTGTTTCCCTTTGAAAACTATATGCTATATGCCCATACCTCTGGCATTTGTAACAGCAAAGTGGCGGAGGAATATAGGGCCTAACTGGAAAGCTCATGCATCCTTCTTTCAATTTTTCTGGAAGCAAGGACTCCTGAAACTCCAGAAGAACCGACAAGCTCTCAACCCTTTTACCGTTTATTGTTCTCAACAGTCTCTTAATTCTACTCACCTCGTCTCCACTAATGCTGCGTGCCATTTACCTCGGAAGTCAGAGGTCGGAGCTGGGAATGACGTCACACACGAGTTGACTGTTTGTTTACAACTAACCAGGTTAGCTATTGATACGCCGGTTGAAAAAAACGCATTATGCGGTATTTACTCACGCTAAACACTGTAGCAACACAACCACAAACAGCTGTTGGACAGCACTTTGTGTACAAACATTTACATGCGTCACAAGTACACAGAAGTGCTAATACACAGTTTAAACTACAGCTTTCACTAACTTTTGATACTCCGACAGCCATCTTGGATCAAAAAGTCTTGGGCAGCGTATTCAGCTCCACTTGAATGTCCTCCATGCGTGAATGCACAAGTGGTGAGAGCTTGAAGTGGTTCACAATTTTTCTGCCGTTTGCAGTAAAACTTGAGTCTGTTCACTGTGATGTCAAGCACATGTCTGTCGCCCCTCCAAACAAAACTCTTAGAATGCAACAAACTTACTAAATAAGGTTAACCAAATTAAACCTACCAGAATTCAAAATTGGACAAGCCCCCAATTTGTTGCGACCCCGGCTCTCAGGCTGCAACAAAGGAGGAGGATTGAATTGAATTAAATTGAAAAATCTTTAATCTTTGTTATTATAGGATGCAAGTCAGCTTTAACAGATTAACATAAATTTATTTAGAATAACACAAAGCAAAAGAACAATGTGGTAGAGCGGTGTGGAAGGCACAAACACTGACACCTCGTGTCTGGGCAGGCAGGCCTAAATAGGCTGGGCTCACTGGCCAGGTGCGCCACATCTCCTTAATTGTCTGCGGAGAGAAACATGGACACCATACAGCACACAGGTCCAACACCAAGACCTCTCCGGGCTGTCTCACTGTGCGCTTTCAAGTGGGCGATAAGGTCTTAGCGTTGCTGCCTAATCCGGGCTCTGATATTTTGGCCAAATTCTTATGACATTTGTGAGCGCCTCAGTGAGACGGGCACTCCTGAGAGAATGCGAAAAGCCTGAGGAAACCTTTAGTGCACCCAAAAAACTGCTAGTTCAGGCATCTCCTCGTAATTCAATTTGCTAACTAGAACTCCGTCCAGGTTAACTGGAGTTTAGTGTGTCTGTTCAGCTTTAAACCCCTCCTGTTCTGAACGCTCTGTTTTCAACTGCTTTTTCTAGCAACGGCTCCGTTCTACGGCATATGGAGCCAGAGGGAGCCGGTGTTCCATATATGGTCATTTGCTCTGCACAGCAATGGCACCGCAACACTCAGTCTGTCAACACAGCCTGGTAACATACTTCGGGTCTTGGCCAGACAGTGGTCTTAGAAAGGGGGGGCCTTAAAGAGACAGGAACATCAAGAGGTTGTTTCAGACAGAGGCTGGAATGAAGGCCTACATGACGAGTCAGTACAGAAAATTATATTTTTGAACTTTGAATCATATAAAGCTGCCACACAGGAGTCACAGAACTACAATATAGGGCTGGAAAAGCAGTTTAATAGATGTTTAACTCTCTGTTAAACTTTCAGTTTAAGTTGCTTCCCTTTCCCCTTCAGAGCTGGGTCATAACAATTACTTTGTTTTAGGGAAGTATGAAATAATCTGCTGAAGTCTCAAAATAAAGATGCTAGTTTCCAGTAAAGAAGCAGCTAAGGTCCACTCTTTTGCTCTAAATTAAACCATAAGATAAAAAGAGAACTATTAACCTATACGCCACCAGCTATTGTGAAAATACAGGCAACCTCATTTTGAGACTGCAAAAACAGAGGGAAGGGTTTTGTTTGGAAAAGATGGTGACAACCAATGTTTGATGTCTTCTTCATTAGGTGTGATTTTCATTTGTTTGATGCATTTAACATAAGAAATGCTTATTTTGTCTTGTTTTTAAATTGAGACCTACTACAGTCCCCTCCAAAAGTATTGGAACGGTAAGGCAAATTCCTTTATTTTTGTTGCTCACTGAAGACATCTGGGTTTACATTACATTTAGCTGACGCTTTTATCCAAAGTGACTTACAGCTGCTGTACATTTTAGAGGTTGCGCTCCTCTGGAGCAACTAGGGGTTAAGTATCTTGCTCAGGGACACAATTGTGGATGTGTCACAGTGGGGGCTTATATTACTGCTATTCCAGGCTTTTCCCGCAGCTTCTTTCAGTTCTTGTTTGTTTCGGGGTGTTTCTCTCTTCAGTCTCCTCTTAAGGAGATGAAATGCAGCTCTATTGGGTTAAGGTCAGGTGACTGACTTGGCCTTTCTAAAACCTTCCACTTTTTCCCCCTGATGAAGTCCTTTGTTTAGTTGGCAGTGTACTTTGGGTCATTGTCCTGCTGCATGATAAACTTCCTCCCCATTAGTTTCAGTGCATATCTCTGTAAAATGGCAGACAATATGTTTCTGTCCACTTCTGAATTCATTCTGCTGCGACCATCAACCGTTACATCATCAATAAATATTAATGAGCCTGTTCCAGAAGCAGCCATGCACACCCAAGCCGTGACATTACCTCCACCGTACTTCACAGATGAGCTTGTATGCTTTGGATCATAAGCAGTTCCTTTCTTTCTCCACACTTTGGCCTTTCCATCACTTTGGTAGAGATTAATCTTGGTCTCATCACTACATAAGATTGTGTTCCAGAACTTTTGCGTCTCATCTCTATACTCCTTCCGATTCTTCCTGCTGGTAAGTTGTTTGCATCTTGTGGTGTGGCCTCTGTATTTCTGCTCTCTGAGTCTTCTTCAGTGGATTGTGATACCTTAACTCCTGCACTGTGGAGGTCATTGGTGATGTCACTTCCTGATGTTTTGGGTGTTTTCTTCACAGCTTTCTCTCTATGGAGTGGGGATTAAGGGCACTGCCTTATAATGGTTTAGGTCCTACTTGTCTGACTCTGTCTGACAAGTAGGACCTAAATCTACCTAACCATCAAAAGAAAAGATGGTAGTTCTTTAACAAGATTGGTTGACTATTTTAATAATTTTAAAGCCTGGATGGCCTCAAATTTTTTAAACTTTAATGAGAGTAAAACTGAGGTCAAGATTTTTAGACCCAGTGGCACCTCTGATGTCTCACAAATAGACCTGGGCACTTTGCAACCTTATATTGCTGTCTGTTGTCACAAACCTGAGAGCTAAAATGGATTGTGATTTTAAATTGGAGAATCAGATCAATTATCTTGTGAAGGCAAGTTTCTTACAACTTAGGCTTCTTACTAAGCTTAAGCCCTTTTTATCACAGATAAAAATGAAACCTTCACAGATTTTGAGAGGGTTATACATGCATTTATCACAACGCGCCTTGGTTACTGTAATGCTCTGTATATAGGTGTTAGTCAGGCCTCCCTCTGTTGTCTATAACTGGCTTTTACAACAATGTTGTATTTGTCTGGTGTTATATTTTGTCTATTTATTTTTTCATGTCAATGTACAGTACTTTGGTCAACCTGGTTGTTTTAAATGTGCTTTAGAAATAAAGTTTGACTGATTTATTGAGCTCTCCTGATATTTCTTCTGTTGTTTTTCGACCTGTTGGATGTCTGTTATGTCAGTACACCAGTAGTTTCTTTCATTGTTGTGCTTACTGTGCCCAATGTTTGTCCAATGGATCTGGTCGATTTTCCTTCTTTTCTCAGCTTGACAATGGCTTGCTTTTCTCCCACAGACAGCTCTCTGGTTTTCACGTTGATTTATCCTCTTTAACAGGAAATGCAGTCTTTATAGGTTTGAACCAAGGATGAAAACAAGTCATACAGAGCTATTTAATGTTTGGACAATCAACCTGTCACATGTTCCAATACTTTTCCTCACTTGAAAAATGGGTGGGTTCAAACAAAGGGTGATATGTCCTGAGTTGTTTAACACATCTAGATGTGAATACCAGGAAATAAAAGCTGAAATTCTGAACTCTTGTCTCATCTTTTGATCTTAAACCCAAATGTCTTCAGTGAACAACAAAAACAAAGGAATGCCTTACCGTTCCATACTTTTGGACGGGACTGTATATCTGCTCTTTATGCAATGCAATAGGAAATGAGAAGAGATATACAATATACAATCATGGTTTGTTGAATCTACATGATGTGTTTTATTTATTTTACTTGATATTTTTATTATTAATTTGTTACTAGAGCAAATGGGTGTTGCAACTACTGGACAGGAGGACCATCTGCCCATAAAAGGAGAACTAATGCAAAGAACCAATATCTGAAGTTCTGGCAGCCAATGAACGTTTGGAAAATGGGTGAGGTCAGATCCTGCTGATCAGTTATTTAAGTTGCTGACCCTAGAGCTCAGGAGGAGAATAAAAAAAGGCGTAAAACGAGGAGAAAAGAGTGGGAACTTTTAGGGGCTTCTTTTTTTAATTTAACAAAATAAATAAATACGTTTTCTTTGCGTGAACGCCCCAAAGGAAACTCATTTTTATATTTTTCTTTGTTTTCTTCCCCTCTTCTGGACTGGTAAGTTAGTAGTCTCTTACTTTAACATCCACACTGCCTACATTAACACACCTCATTACAGATAACTAGCAAACTGGCCATTTAAGGAGCTCATTCCAGGTTATGTGGTTTAGTGTCCTACTCTCTGGAATCTACAATGAGAGAGGATTGAAGGGTTTGATTACGAAAATTTTGAACCTGGAGTTAGAAATTTCTTACAGATGGCAACAATACCTTCTATCTAGCTTGTTATCAGACGTCACCTTTCTTTCCAAAGTAGTATCTGAATTCATAATGCATTAAGGGCGCACTAAGGGTAATTTGATGACCCGAGAGAGCGGGGTTTCCTTGCCCTGGGCCCCTTGTTGCTACACTGTCTGTGCATCAGTGCCTGCCTACAATGACTTTTTTTGTGTCATGTGACCTGAGCTGCACATACAGTACTTTATGTCTGAACCCGCATATTATAATGCATAGATGGAAATACTTTAACATTTTACAGACACCCATTCTCAGTTATTACCAGCCATTAGTCACTGGTGTGTACATGGCCATTTTTATAAATACTACTGAAAGACCTAATAGGATTCCTACAATCATTGAAAACAAGTTCAGGCAAATTGTTATATTAATTTGGCATGAACGATGGATTGATTATTGATTTGATTGATTATTTCTTGGCCAGTTCAAGCTACAGACGCAGCATCGACATATCACCATATAAAGTTGATATGCGGACATCTCGACAAACAGCTGTTTATTTACATATTCAGCAACATTAGCATTCAATTCAAAAGAGTCGTGGTCTTCACCAACTCCTGAGAAAAACTGTATGTCTGGCTCTTTAGCTGCACATGTTCCACTGTTCAGCAGCTAGTTTCTAACTTTGTCTGTTGCTCTTTGGTTCTGAGCAGGTACTGTACAGTGGTGTTATCAGACTTTTTAATATTTTGGAAAATTGCCATCAGTATCATCAATAGAAATTACCCATCAAAAGAAATCACTGATTAATTACATTTCCCAGTTAGATTTTTCTTTCAGAAAGCCACTAAATGAGCTACTTGCTTCTCCTTTTTATCTGTCCTCTTGTTTTTGAATTGTCTGCACATCATTTACGATAAAATATTAGTTGCTAAATGTGAATGAACACATTTTCATTTTCCGGTGAACTCGAGCCTTACCTTGTGTCATTCTTATACCCAGATATTAGTACATGATGAAATTCCTAATATTGTCATTGCATAGAAAGGGCCACTTGATCACTGACTTTTAGGCTCAGTGAGATTTATGCTTTTACGTCATTGTATTTAGTTTTAGAAGCTTATTGAGTACAGGTGTGGTTCCTGAATACTTACATTTAATATTTGAAGACTAACCACATGATTGCCAATCTCTGTAATAAACCATATATCAACGGAAAAAGACAAACAAAGAAGGTGGTTTACATATGTCAAGCATGTCACAACAAAAGTTCATCAAGATGTTGGTTGATTTTTAACTTCACCAAGTTTGTTTTGTCTTGGACCTTCATTTAGTTAAATGCACAGAACTCTACAGTGAAAAGGAAATTTTTATGTATTTCTTAGGGAATTACTGCAACTACATCACACTACAAAGACCACACATTTACTTTTTTTATTTCTAGATGTATTAATAATTTGGTGCTACAGCAGTGAAAGATAAAAAGTGGCAGAGAACCTTGAGCTTGGAGCATCATGGCTTCCACACTGGAAGCTCTGCTTCAGCTGCTCCTGGTCTCACTGTCATCTGCATCATCTTTCTTTGGGGGAACCATGACCTACACCTACAAAGGAAGAAACCCTGATGGAACATTTAGGGTGAGAGATACAACTTTAAATTATTAGTTGAAACATATAATACAGAAAATGTGTGAGAATGTGTGTACAGAAATATTGTCATGGTGTCATATTCTGGGAATAGCTTCACCTATCAAGTTATCATTAATATTGTATATTTATATTGGTTTAATTATTCTGAACAGAATCAGTTGCAGTTTTTACTATGTTAAACTATTTGTTACCTTGAGTTTTATAAATAATTTTTTAAATAAAATGTATAATGGTTATGTATTGTTACCATTACTATGTGATTATGTAACTTGTATTACACATAATAAGCTAGCGGTACTGTGTGGTGGGTCGGGGTGACGGCTGAAAAAAACAGGACTTGGCTCCTTGTCTTTTTTGTTTTGGTGTTTGTTTATGCAGGATGCTATTGCAAAGTACAAATATGAAAGTGTACTGTCCTGGGGTGAGGTGGTTGATACTTCGTGTTCATTTTAAGAGTATGGGTGTGTGTGAGAGGTGTTTTTGTTTGTGGATGTTGATGTCTAATTGTGAGTGTAGTAATGATTGTTATCAGAATGAAGGATGGCCTTGCTGTGGCTCTAATATAGATCACTTAATAAACAGAGAATTTGACTTCAGAACTGAAATGAGTAGAAATGTTGACCTCAACTAAACTACCAAAAAAAGGATTAAAGGTATCTCATTAATATATGTAGCTTGAGAAATAAATTGGGGGAAATCAAGGAATTCCTGCAATTAGAAAACATACATATTTTAGCAATATCTGAGACTCATGTATATTGCACATTTGAAGATTCATCATTAACATCAACATGCACCTGCGATAAAAAGGACAGTCAGAAATATTAGATCCCCCTGGATTGATTATGAATTGAAGGATTGTATGATACAGAGAGATCAAGCGAAAAGAATCGCAATTGAGTCAAACAACATATCTGATTGGCAAGTTTACCGTAAGCTAAGAAATTATGTAACTAAGTTGAATAAAGGGAATACTTTTAATGATATTATGGGTAGAACAAGGAAATCAGCTCCATCCTGGTTGGAAGTAGAAGGAAAATTTCTTACTAAACCAGTTGTTGTGGCTAATTTTTTTAGTAATTATTTTAATTGTAAAGAAAACAAACTTAGGAATAAAATGGATAAAACAAACAATAAGCAATTATATGACCTAATAACCGATTACATTATGAAAGATAAAAATTGTCAAATTTACTGGGGAGGAGGGGAAACTATTAAAACTAGGGCGGCACAGTGGTTTAGCACTGTTGCCTCACAGCAAGAAGGTTGTGGGTTCAAACCCTGGTTGCCCTGGCCTTTCTGTGTGGAGTTTGCATGTTCTCACCATATCCTGCGATGCACTGGCGACCTGTCCAGGGTGTACCCTGCCTTTTGCCCAATGTCAGCTGGGATAGGCTCCAGCCCCCCGCGACCCTGCACGCAGGATAAGCGGTTGACGATGGATGGATGGATGGATGGATGGATGGATGGTGTTTTTCCACAAGCTTGGAAAACTGCAAAGATTATACCATTATCTAAGAATGGAAATGTACCATTTTTGGGCTCTAATAGTCATCCAATTTGCCTGTTACCTGTCTTAAGTAAGATTATGGAGAGAATTGTTTATGAGCAAATACAATTTTATTTTTCAGTCAATGATTTGAACACAGATTATCAGCATGCGTATAGAGGGTCACTCCACTGAAACTGTTCTGACTCAAATATCAGATGATTGGCTTAAGGAAATTGACAGTATCAAATTAGTAGGTACTATATTGTTGGATTTCAGCGCAGATTTTGATAGACCATAGGTTGTTATTAGACAAACTTAAATGTCATGGATTTAATCAGACTGCAACTCTTTGGCTGGAGAGCTATTTGACCAACAGGAAACAAAGAGTTTTCTTTAATGGAAGTTTTACTGATGACAAACCTGTTAGCTGTGGAGTGCCTCAAGGAAGCTGTTTAGGTCCATTGTTATGTGCTGTTTACAAATGAATTACCATTAATCATGAATAGGGTAAAAGTTAGCCTTTATGCTGACGATACAACAGTATACATGGCGGAACCCACGATGGAAGAACTTGAAAGAATTTTAAATAGGGAATTACAATATGTGGTTGAATGGGTAACGAATAACAAACTAGTTGTTAATGTCTGTAAAACAAAGTGCATTGTATTTGTGACAAATAATTGCTTAAGAGCCCAGATTAGAGTTGTATGTTAATGATGTTGCAGGTGAACAAGAAAAAATGTAAGGGAACAGATTATTAAAGCATTACTTCTATCTCATTTGGAATATTGCTCAGTGGTTTGGTGCAGTGCCTCGATGACACAGATGAAAAAACTGCAAGTTGCTCAGAATAAAGCAGCTTGTTGTACACTTCAATGCTCATATAGGACAAATGTAAATACAATGTATAGCTGTTTAACCTGGTTAAAGGTAAAAGATAGATGTACTGCCTTGCCCTGTTTTATAAAAAAGAATTCAGTTACTAAATTACCAAGGGTATTGCAGAGACAGTTATGTTGGAGCTCTGATGTGCATGACTATATACCAGGCACGTTACTGAGGGTAGATTTACACTACCCAAAACGAAAACCAGTATGATGAAGAAAACTGTAATCTATGGAACTAGGGTTGCATGGAACAGTCTTGTTCCATGGAACAGTCTTGTTCCATTGTTCCATTGCATGGAACAGTCTTGTTCCATGCAACCCTGTATTGTCTTGGTTGTGTTAGTGTGTGTGATTTTCTGTAATTTTGTATTACACTGTATAGAGTTTGGCATCTGTGTGGACCCCAGGAAGAGTAGCTGTAGTTTCAGCTACAGCTAATGGAGATCCTGATAAATAAATAAATAAATAAACAAACAGAGAAGCACAGGGTCAGCAGCCGTGCCGCGCCTCCTCCATTTAGTTGGAAAGTACCTTGCAGTCCCATTGCTCAATGAGTCAATGTTTGCCTGTCTGCCCTATGAGTTTCGCATCTGTAGTACTAGGCTGCAGTATCACTTTTAGCGGCGGAAGAATAATAACTTATTTGGGACTTAACTTTGATGGGCGCTTTAGCAGTGCTAAATCTGTCTCACTGCGGATGCTCAGATCCAAGTCCGTGCACGTCCAGATCCGTGTCCGTGCATAATAGTCCCAGGACAGCACAGAGCACTGTTCACTAAACCCACAAAACATGATGAAGGCTTGCTTTGCACGCTGGGGGTACACCGCGCCGTATCTGTCTGTATGTCCTCCGTTCATCAAAGTTAACGCTCAGCAAGAGGCTCTTGGCCCGTGCCCTGCTCCTCCGGGATGAGCGCATCCTTCTCTGGGGCTGACAGCGCGCACTGGTCCGCTCCAGCGAGACTGTGGTCCCTCTGACTCCAGCACTGGCTCTCGGGCTGGACCTGAACCCTTTATGGCTCATCTGACTGCTCGTGGCCAGTTTTAAGCGAGTTGAACATTTTGTCAAGGTGTCCAGTTTAAATCATCGAGTAACAAAGTATTAAATTGTTTCCAAAAGAAAAATCTCGCAATACTAAAATGCACAATATTTTTGAACATCCTTATTGTAACCTGGCCTGGTACTCCCTGGTACTCATTTTGTCTGTGTTGCAACCACTCAGTCCACTGTATATTGCATTTACTTGGTTAGAAATGCAAGGTAATTGAGGAAATTGAAACTGCCAGAAAACCTAAAGTCTTCAACAAATGTCAAATTGCGGACCCAACTGACCACATCACCCTACAAATCTGCCAAGAGCAGGTAACCCAAATTCAACCTGGCAAATCATACAGATTTACCATGGAGTAACGTTAAGTTACACTTGCATGCAGCATGTTAAGCTAACCACAACGTGCCTCACTCTACACTGTTACCCGCTGAAATGTCACGGTTCCTACACGTTAACATATAATGTAGATAAATAATGAAGACATGTCAAACAAAGACACAGATACTTACAAGACCAAAGTAGATGTCTTTTCGCTTCCAGTGTTTGCAGTAAACTCTCTCCCGTTGCTCGCCAAAAGGCCGAAATCGTAACGTATCCCTCGTTTAAAAATGGCAGATGTCTTTATCGCGAGATCTGGCCTTCCCTAAAGGGCTCTGCTGATGTCTAACTTTCAAGTCTTGCGTTGCCAGTAGTCATGTCTCAGTAGGGCTACAGTTGCCATCTAGTGGTTGAAAATAGTAATTGCATTTTGTTTTAAATTAAAGTGATTTGGTCTGAAACACGGCTACAGCCAAGCCGTTGATATTAGAGCACTGATTGCCTCTATTTCGCCGGGTGGGCTAAAAGCAGACCACACGTAGCCTGTTCAAATAAGAGCTAAATCGTGGCTACAGATAGACCACGAGATTTTAATGACACTTAATAGTTTGTTGATATTATTGACATTGCAAAAATAATGGGATATCAACCATCTCACGTGCTGCCAGGGCAAAACCCATTTTTAATCATCTTTTACTTTTTTGACTAAAAGTGGGCTACAAATAGCCGGTCTATCTACGCACAGGCTGCGCGTAAATCATGTGAAAGAAATTAAATAAAAAACTTTGTAATCACTGTAGACCTTGCTTAAATAATGGAATATCATACACATTGCAAGTTATTTTGGCAAAAACAACATGTAACCACATGTAAAGTTATTGCGGCTAGAAGTGGGTTACTCATAGCTGGACTAAATCAGGTCCATAGCAAACCTAGACGGTTAAATGACTGCTATAGAGGGTATGCGTAGATGTCACTTCCTCTTCCAGAACACGCTGGACTGAGTGGGAAAACATCTGTTACCATGGCTGCGTTTAGCAAACCTGGAGTAAAACAAGTGATTATTTGCTCAAATTAAAGGCAGTCGTACTCGACTTTCTGCTTACCCAAGCACCAGGGGTACAGCTCTTTCCCATTTTAGATGTCTTGTTTGTGTTTTAGCTGATTCAAGTAAACACTGCTGCTCGTCTTTCTGCCACTGTCAGATTATGAAAAACAACAAAATATGTTACCATAATTATGCAGATGACACACAGATTTACATAACCATTTCACCAGGGGACTATGATCCCATACAGGCGCTGTATTGAGCAGGTCAACGACTGGATGTGCCAGAATTTTCTCCAAGTAAACAAAGATAAAACTGAAGTTATTGTTTTTGGAGCCATGGAGGAACGGTTGAAAGTCAGTGCTCGACTTCAATCTGTAATGTTAAGAACCACAAATCAAGCCAGAAATCTTGGTGTAGTCATGGACTCAGATCTGAATTTGAAGAGCCATATTAAGACAATTGCAAAGTCAGCCTACTATCACCTGAAGAATATCTCAAGGATTAAAGGACTTATGTCTCAGCAGGACCTGGAAAAGCTTATCCATGCATTTATCTTCAGTCGACTCGACTACTGTAACAGTGTCCTTACAGGGCTCCCTAAGAAATCCATCAGACAGCTGCAGCTGATTCAGAACGCTGCTGCTCGAGTCCTCACTAAGACCAAAAAGGTGGATCACATCACTCCAGTTCTGAGGTCTTTACATTGGCTTCCTGCATGTCAAAGAATTGATTTCAAAATCCTGCTGCTAGTTTACAAAGCACTAAATGGTTTAGGGCCAAAATACATTGCTAATCTTCTGCTTCGTTATGAACCAACCAGACCTCTCAGGTCGTCTGGGGCAGGTCTGCTTTCTGTCTCCAGAGTCAAAACTAAACAAGGAGAAGCAGCGTTCAGTTATTAATTAATTAAATATTAAGATTTTTCTTTTTATTGATAACTTAACACTGCACTGTAACTTTTACTGTCCTGTTTTCTTTTTCTTCATTTTTTAGCTTTTTACACTGTAACTTTTATTATATTTTATGTTGCTTTTAAACTTTTTAAAATTTCCCTGTTGCTTTTATGTTTTATGTAAAGCACTTTGAATTACCTTGTAGTTGAAATGTGCTGTACAAATAAACTTGCCTTGCCTTACCTTAGCGCAGGGAAGTAAGTTTTCTGTCTGGTAGTAAATACGCAGTGTAGGTCACTATTATCAGCTGTAGTCTATGTCATTACTAACTAACCTACTAGTCAAGTTTTGAGAACATCAGGTAGCCTACAAGCTGATCCGGAGTGGTGAAGCCTTGGATGTGAGAGACCTGGGTTCAATCCCCCACTGTGACCCATCCACCATTGTGTCCTTGAGCAAGACACTTAACTATATAGGTATTGTAAGTCGCTTTGGATAAAAGCGTCAGCTAAATGAGTAAATGTACAAGCTTAGGCTAATCTGGTGTACAGCTCTGTCGTGTACACATCCTGATAATTATTTTTCAGTTTTCAGAGGAGTCTGACAGCTGGCTTTTAAAGAAATGGAGCTGAGGTTAATAAAGTAAATTGGGTATGCAAACTAGTCATTTTAAGCTAATTAAGAGATGTTTCCTTTGGATTTTAATGCGCAAATTAAATGCTTAGTAATTGTCCAGGGATCCTGTAGGCTATAGATGCATTTATAATCGTTTTATAATCCAATTGCAGCCCTCTGAATCGTAATCGAATCGTGAGTTGCCCAGAGATTCCCACCCCTACAAAATAGTGTGCGTGTTCTAAAATATTGCACGTGAAATTGTAGTAGCTGTTATGGGTGATTTACTAAGAATTATTGCGTAGATGACAACAGGTGAAAGCACAATGTAGGTGGGAGTATTTAAATGAGGGTTTTGCACGTTTGAATGCTTTCTGCCATGGAGACTCGGGAGGGAAAGCAGCCACTGCCTAAAAACCTTGGTTTGTTTTGTTCAGTGCCTCCCGAGTATGTGAAAATCGTATGTAACAGCTACAGAATGCTGGAATGAATGACCCAGATGCAAGGAAATGCCAGCAGATCATGCTTCATAAAGCCAGAGAGAACGATCACCCACTGTCTGCACCGTGACCGGTCACTCCGCGATCTCCTGTCCCTGGCCTCTGATACCTACAACGGGTTGTGTCAGTATTACACCGGCGCGCTGTGAACAGTTGGTCATCGTTCCCTCTGGCTGGGTGAATTTTACGCGTGATCCATGAACAAGGCCTACTGCAGCTGGGGGCTCTCCGTAGCACCACGCAACCTACGAAATTCTTCCATCTCATGGAGAAAAGAAGTCAGGTCGCAAAACAAAAACAGGTTGAAATGAAATTTGCTTCATTGGCATGAATGTTAATACAACAGTGTTGCCGAAGCTAAAGGAAAATACAAAAAGACAACTTTCAATTCAAACGATTATAATAATAATATATTATAATATTGTTAATTTCTCTACGTTTTCTTTAATTACAGCTGTGTCCCCTTCTGGCAACAATAACAGGAGCCATCTCTGCGCAACACTTGGTGATTTGCATCTTCCTTTCCAATGTATTAAATACAGATGCTGTCGCACTCACATGAAATTGCGTTTTGGCTTGGTGGATCACATTGCGTGTCGTAAATCAATGTATTTGCCTGTTACCCTCCCATTACTCTGCACAATAAAATTGATACGCCCCAAATTAATTTAGGCAAAAGTAGTACTAAATAAACAACAGGTGCTATCTTGCACTTTTGAAGTCATTCTGCGCGCACACCGTTAGAAGATCAGCTTATGTGTTAATTTGGTGGTGATATCAAGTTTGCATACGTTTTTACTCACGCAAACCTTTACTCAGGCCCTCGGTCTTGTCTCAGTCTCGATAAACTCTGGTCTTGGTTTTGACTTGGTCTCGGTTTGAACGGTCTTGACTACGTCACTTTGTTCAGCTTAAACTTTAAAACTTGGAAACACAGAATGTTGCAGGTGAACATTTCACCCAGTAGTCAGGTACGTATAATGATCTCAAGGTGATGCTGTTAAAATCAGGTTGCCGTTTCCCCAGTTATCTCAAAGACTAAATTATTTCATCAGTTTAATCTCTCTCAAGTCATCTGCATCAGTTCTTCTCTGGAAATGTCAAATGTTGCATTTTTACGACTTGCTTGGATCCCGATCTGCTTGTGGCCATATTTAAAATATTATAATAGTATGATAGCATTACAGATTGTTATCAACTTGTGTGTTTACAAAATATACCGAAATGCAATTTACCAAAATGTCCTTCGCTTCAGTAAAGGAACCATCTCTAGCTGTACAATTAGTACCTAATCTAATCTTTTTCCACAGGTTGAGCTTCGCAACAGGGCAACGTTTGATGGCTGTCAGTACTCTCTCTACTGGTCTTGTGACAGCGGCAACTGTGGCTATAATACCCTAAGTCAGAGAGGTGTAATTGGCAGCAGCAACAATGCACCACAGTATAAAAACCAATGGTGTGAAACTGAAACAGTCAGTACAAGAAGTATCCCAAGTGACAAGCCTTTTCAAATGAGGTAAGATTTTTGATTTACTTAAGTCATATGCATGTTTTTGCTATATTGCTGTAATATTTATATAATATTTATCCTGCTAAAACTTCAGTTGCACACAGTTTTATTTGCTGTGGTTCTGCTTATCATAAAAGTAACAGCAGCCAGATGTTGTATTTCAAGAGTGTTTTTTCCATCACACCAGCGCTGCTAGCTGTTGTTGGATCCCAACACGTAACTGGGTTCATAGTCTGAGACTTATGACTTATGTGGATTTGGGAACAAGATCTGACACTGGAAAACCAAACCAATCGCCTGAAGTTGCCATTCTACCTTTGCTACGGTGAGTCCCCTGCTGTTACCATTAAACAGTAAGGATAACCTCTTATCACTTTTCACCAACAGAATAAATCAGCAATATTTTACAATAAGACAGTGCTCCATTTTCATTTTAATAAATACCCCCCACAAGAATTAAATGGATAAGTAAAAGAAAATAGAAATAGAAAAAAAACAAAAACAAAAATCACCTGACAAGAGGAAAATACAGCGAGACTGCAACATTTTTTACTTGGATTGTATTTCACACTATGTTTACAAACAAAAAACATGTGCCATCATCCATACCAAGCCATAATTTGGAAAATTATCATTATTTTCATTGAACATTAAGGATGTTAAGTTTAACTGACATAATCCTTTGCCCAAGGGGTTATGAACATTGGGAATAGTTTTATAATGAACACAATTAGCTATTAACCATGAATCAGTTTTATAATCTGGAGATGAATTCTCTGTGCAGAGACCTGGGTTATCAACCAGTGCACACATCGTACCTGTGTTTAAATTAAAACATTTATTTACTAACTAAGGTGAAGTGCAAATAAGGATATACAGTAGATAAGACAAACAACAATGAATATATAGAAACAACAAAATGCAATAAACAGTAGTTGGAACAAGATTAAAATAGGTTCAATTAAAATTCTTGTTTGGCTATTGTGAAAAGAATATGGTTCTCAAATGAAAAGGGAACGAATGGACGCAGGTCGTGGATCCTAATGTCAGATAGTGTATTTTTTATTTAGTAAGGTTGCTTATTCATCTGTTAGGCTTATTAGAAACAATTCTTAATATTAAAAAAGAAAAATAGCTGAAACTGTCACAATATAGGCAAAAACAGGTTGTGGTCCGAGAAGTGGACATTTACTCAGGAGTGATAGTCCAAAAGGTGAGCAAAAAATAATCCAGGCAGGCATGGCTCTAACAGAAACCTTGAGGAGCCACGAAGTAGTACAGGTTGAGATTAGGCAGGTGCTTGAAACAGGGAACACACAAGGCAGACAGGGAATGACACCACAAGAATAGGAAGCAAGACTAGTCACCAACAGCAAACACAGACAACTTCAGATTAAAACAGGAAACAAGGCAAGACACTGACACATGGAGTGAACCAATACTCAAAACTTTACACAGACACCGAACATACTATGATTAAAATACAGAAACAGATGGGGACACAGACAAGATAGACTAACAAGCAGACCAGAATGAAAGAAACAGAACACAGAATAGATCTAAATGGGATACAATAAACTAGAGAACAGATCTTAGAACTAGAACTAAGAACTAAAACACAGAACCAGGACTTCACATTAAGACATGAACTAAGACACAAGACTAAGAGCTAAGACAAGAAAACAGGAATGAGACAGAACCAGTAATAACTTAACTAAACTGATCATGCAAATAAAGAATAAACAAGGCTGAACAGAGGAAACAAGACATGGAACAAAACCCTTGATGGAAAAAAGAAATCAGGTCATGAACAACCCCTAAAAGTAACAAATGTTCAATATCAATAATGGTTTAATTCATTTGAATCCCAAACAAATTAGTACTTATTTTTTCTATTAGAATATTTATTTTCCAGAGGAAAAAGGACTGAAAAAAGATTTACTAATCATATTTGTTGAAAAAGATTTATCATAGTTTTGAATGTTGAATAGTTTTGAATGTTCTACCTCAGAGATAAGTTATTCACTGTTTGGCATCAAGTGTTATCTTGACCACAAATAAAAGTTTAACCAAATAATTAACCACCTGGTTCCTTCAATTTTCACTCAGGAGCAAAAACGGGATTTAAACTTGAAAGAAATAATGATTTGACATATATTGTGATGATCATTGATATTGAATGATTAAATGTTTTTATTGTGAACATTTTTTGCCATATTGCCCAGACCTAACTTAAAGTAGAAGAAAAAGTTACAGACCAATTCCTAATAAAATTTTAACTTACAATTCTTGTACATACTTTCTACTGATAAACTGGATAATATAAAGGTTAAACACAAATTACTTTACATACATCTATTATGGACAATTATGGAATTACTTAAATAGAATGTTTTGACTATTTAGCATTTATATTAGGGGTGGGCATAGATTATTTTTTTAATCTAGATTAATCTAGATTAATCTAGATTAAAATGGCTCATTTGAATTCTGCCGAAGGCATTTCAAATATGTGTGCGTACGGGTTTCAAGCCAGGTGGCGCATTAGACCAGGGGCTCATCTCCTGTTTCCAAAATGCATCTCAAACTGCTTGAGAAAGCTGTTCTACTATAATAATTGGTGATGAAAATAAATCATGTTCAATAAGATGTACTTGTGTGTAGCGTGTGATGTGCTTTGCGTTTAGGTGGTAGGCTACTTGAGACTGGAAGAACTCCTACAGTAAACTAATTCCACATTGCACAAGGTGCAAACCAATTAAATGCTGTAAAATTCTTTGTAGACTTCATCAATGGTGATATATTGATTTGAAGTATATATTTTATGAACGTTTAGAGTCTTTAATATTTTAATACACTTAGTAGGCTAGAAGGACCTTTCCTTGACATTCCGTACATATATGTGGCGATAAAGCTGTTTGATCAATGAGCACAGCAAAGTGTCTGAGAAGGACCTAAAGAGGTGGATGCATAATTCGGCAGATCAGATTTTGTAGGCTCTCTGCCGAGATTTGCATCCACCTCTTTTCTCAGCATAGATGACCGTTAGCACCCGTGAGGTGCGTGCGATTCTCGGCAGGCAGGCAGAATTCGGCACAACACCGGCAGCTTCAGAAATGTTGGTACACAAAGTGCTGTCCAACAGCTGTCTGTGGACGTGTTGCTACAGTTAGTGTGAGGAAATACCGCACAATGCGTTTTTTAATCAACCGGCGTATCATTAACTAACCTGGCTAGTTGTAAACAAACAGCTGACCGAGCGAGGTTGGAACCGGAACGCCGTCAACTCGGGTGTGACGTCATTCCCAGCTCCGCCCTCCGAGGTAAATGGAACGCAGCAACAGCTGCATCCATGTTAGCACGTCACGTTTGATGTGGTAATTTCACAGCAGGCAGACACACAGGTTCGAAGACTTGTTCTCGCCCCCTACAGTGCGATTCGGCGCTAAAATATCAAGGTGAAAGTCATCATAGCTGCGTAGTATAGACCCAGCTCCCAACCCAACTTTGAGAATAGATTAACGGCGATATTTTTTTTGTCGCCCGATAAGAGTCTCGCGTTAACGCAGCACGTTAACGCCGATAACGGCCCACCACTAATTTATATATAACTCAGTCATGTAGAGTTTAATGGCTACGTCTGCTGATCTTAACTGTAAATTTCGTGGGAACTGTGAAGGGAGGACAGCATTTTGCATGTGTGTGTGTTTGGAAGACCCATTATAGATTATGTAGTTTATCCAACCCCTCCCAAAGTGGTTTCATCAGTCCAAAGGTTTTCTGAAATCTTCAGTTCATGTGAAGGTTTTTGCTTGGAAAGTGCTAAAGCTGGCACTTTTAAAGTTTTAATTGTAAAGCAAGTCACTTTAAGTTCACTGGAGGTTCAGTTACTCTGTGTGATTCTTTCACAACAGCACTCAGGACTGCCGGTGACTGGTACTAACCTGTGTTAATGTGTCTTTTCAAGAGTTCCTCAGAACTGCCCACGGACATACAAGCTGATGTCCTTTGATCCTGATGGTGACAGAGTCCGATGCAGATATGGAAATATCTTAGGTACTGAGTGCAGCTCGTGCAGCCAACCTTCAGGCTTCGACTTGGATCAGGTTTGTTGAAAAATCAATGTCTCAATACCTTGGACAACACTGGATTGATGCTTTGCCTCCCTTAACTACTAAACGTTCACATTGTCAGGACTCTTGCACTTTACGCTACCGAGACTCTTATGCCGACACCAGAGTGTATGGATTTGAGTTGGTGGTGGAGGACTTCCCTCAAAGGCACATCTCTCTGACCTACACTGATGGATCCACATCCTCCAGGGATCCACTGGGAAAGAGACAAGCTACAACCGCAGCACCAATCACAGCCACAGCATCATACCCATTGTGGTTGGATGGTTCAACTACAGCATCATACCCATGGTGGTGGGATGGTTCAACTACAGCATCATACCCATGGTGGTGGGATGGTTCAACTACAGCATCATACCCATGGGAGTGGTGGAAAACCACACCACCACCATCTATAGCCACTGAAGCAACTACACACCTGCACGCCACCACTCCTCCTCTCAGTAAATTACCATTGCAGTTCTCTTTAATTGGTAAGTTGGGTTTTAGTGAACATTTCAGTGAGCCGATCCATACTCAATCACACTGAGCAAAAAGCAATCTGCAGAACAACCCTCATTATTAGTGTTAGTGTTAGTGTTACGTCCTAGTGGCATTTAGGGGATGTAAAAGTCAAGCAGGTGACAAGTTTTAACAAATCTATTAATAATCAGGCGGTAAACGGCAAGCGATCGCCACGGTTAGGGGACAACTAAAACAACCTCTGGCAAAAATAAGTGCCAAAGGACTTTACTAATCACAACAAAGTTATTGGAGGGGCATCTGTGAATCTGAAATAGCCTAAACTAAGAGACAAGATTAGTATACACAATACTCAGTTGTCTGTGGCGAGAGCCCACCTGTAAAATACCCTCCCCCTCCAATAAACCGGACAATCTATTACTCTGTTGGTCTGGCTCACTGGAGTCCAACCAGGACCAAGACCGTATGAACCGCACATTGACGCAAAAGGAGGACGCCGGCGGGCGGCACACAGACACAGCGGCCGCCACTGCAGGAGCTGGTCTTCTCCTCCGCCACACCTTACCGTTTGCTTCTCCGACACTGCCCACTGCTTCACACAGCACAGCAGATCCAAGCAGATCATAGCACAGCGCATACGTGACACGACGCCAACATGATCAGACTCTTCTAGCACAGCGCAGTATGGCGAGTGGATAGTGCCACGGATAATCTACCAAAGGAGACGTCGTTTGACAGCTATTAGTGGATTGTGCCAAAGCAAGGATTACCAGGAGAAGGATAACCGTGCTGCCAGAAGCTATGGATTCTGCATGTTGACCAGCTAATGAAGCGTAGGGGTGATTGATATGTTATATGTATTGGGATGATTGTTATGTTATATGTATGATGCTTTGGCAGTATTGTTCTGCAGTCATGCCAATGAAGCAGACTGAAATTGAAATTGACTGGAGGAGTGTCGACTGGAGAGGAGACGCGTCTTCCGTGAATCCGAACAAAGCATAACACAGGCTATGAACTGTAACGTTAGGCTACTGCAGACTTCTCAGTCGCTAGAAGAATAAAAGCATTTAGCACTGGCTGTACAAAACATGACTTGAATTAACTCAATAAAGTTACTGACAATGGGTAGGCTACTGGTGGCGACGTACTTAGTGACGACGTGTGTGTCACACGGTGTTGAGGCGACGTACACTAGTTCAGATGTACATAGTAGGCGTATATTTATACAGGAATTCTAATATACGTCGCCTCCGGCAGACGTTCCTTCCATGCACTCGCCGCCGGTTTCCCATCTCCAGTCCTAATCACTCCCATTCAAAAATCCACACGCTCTGGCGTCAACGGCAGGGTTGACTTCTCCTTCTCCTGGTAGCCTAATCCTTGCTTTGGCACTATCCACTCGTCATAGGGGTGGGAATCTCTGGGCACCTCACGATTCGATTACGATTCAGAGGGCTGCGATTCGACTATAAAACGATTATCGATGCATCTTGATGCATCATATTTTTTCTATACAGGATCCCTGAATTACTAAGCATTTAATTTTGCCCATTAAAATCCAAATGAAACATTTCCTAATTAGCTTAAAAGGACTAGTTTGCATCCCTAATTTACTTTATTAACCTCAGCACCATGGCCCCTCATTTCTTTAACAACCAGCTGTCAGACTCCTGAACACTGAAAAATAATTATCAGGATGTGCACATAGACTGTACAGGATGTACAATATACAGGACAGAGATGTAGACCAGTTTAGTCTCAGCTTGTACCTGATGTTCTCAACCCTTGACTAGCAGGTTAGTTAGTAATGACCTACAGCTGATAATTAATATTACTTCGTTACTAATTCAGCTAACATTACATAAATAAATATATATTTTTAGCACCTTTCACGGGACCCAAGTACGCTTTACACATGGATAAAAGTCTTTAGACTTGTTAAAGCACTTTGTAACTTGTTTTTGAAAAACAAGCACTTGTACAGGGAGATTTTAGCTAGCGCTAACAGCCTTCCCTTTTCCAGCTGTTGGGGAAACTACAGACTTTTAACAGTCACACAGCGACATACGCTACACGTTTGCTACCTGACTGAAACTTGCTAATATATTTCACCACTAACTTACGTCACGTTCTGCCGCTCGCTCTCTCTCATTCGCTCAGCCTCACACTCTGGATACGCAGAGAGTTGCCGAGCGAGCGTCACCATGCTCGCAGAGTGCGACTTAAAATAATTACTTGCGCATTAATATTAATGATTCTGTGACATTTTGGGGCGGTTATTCACTCCACAGTGGTGACGAATACAGGGGGACACTGGTCTCTCTGCTGTGTGCGCTCCGTAGACGGTCCGGCATCACATCTAAGAATCGACTATTTCTCCCACCCCTACCCTGCATAGCCCCGTAGCCTACGCCATCAATTTGATGCAGAAGTATAAATTACGCTTTAGGGCCGTTCCACTGTCAAATCGTCAAGTGCGTGAGGGCTCTCTCACGAACATTTTGAGCCCTTTTCGTAAGACCGCATATCTGCAGACTTTGGCTGAGGGAATTGCCCACAGTTCATCGCAGTATGACGTGAAACACGGGGTCTTAAGGGTCTACCTTAAGAAAGCGCATAGAACACATGAAGACCGAGGAATACACCTTATTAGCCAGTTTATTGAACTATTTATTTTAGTTTTGCATAATGATGCTGTTTGACCAACAATAGTGTAGACCTATATTATTGACAAATATATTGATATTTACCTCTCCTCCACTCAGTAGGGCGAGAGCCTGCAGGACTTGAAAATCAGGCAAAAGTATAAAATAAAATGTATGCTACGTGTTTCAGCGTTGTCAAGGTAACGTGATAAAGTGTCAAAGTTCTGTCCTGTTCGTGTTTACAGCATTTTGAGCCCTTGCAGCCTCTTACACCCAATCACTTTCCAAGTTTTTTTAAACTACACCATACCATAAATGTCAAAATCTTCACAGTATTACACATACATGCAACAAACGAAATGTTGTGTTAATATATACTTTGCAAGTTAGACAGTGTGCAGGAGTTTTCTTTTGCTACGTTTGACTTATTTTGTCCCCCTCCGACGCACCTGTCTCCTGTTTGTAGATGTGCGAAGTTAATTACTGTTCTGAAAAGCCTTATTTAGCCTGCTAACAATTCATCAACTTCTGAATCAACACTTAATCTTAGTTTTATCTGAAAATATTTTGATTAGGCCTACATGTGCAATCCTTCGTTTTCACTGCACACTGCCACAAATGAAACTGAGCTGAGGTATTAACAATTACCTTATTTTACTTAGTTCAGTTTGACATTGCTGGATGCTGAGGTGCAAAAGCTTCAAAGTTCTGATTCAGTGGCAAGTATTGTTTCGTTTTTTTTACTCCAGTGGACCCACCTGTTTCCTCGTGTCAGGAGGGACTCTACTTGCCAAAGTTTGTGAACCCCACACCTGAAGATGGAGCACACATCCAAGCACAGGTCAACAAAGAGGTGGAGATCAGAGTCATAGCACAAGCTACATATGCAACGTAAGTGAGAACCAACATGAAAAGTGTGGCAGGAAAACATTGTCAGGATTGCAACATGTAAGATAACCCCAGCAATAACGAGGAAGTCTCTGGTTTCTTTGCCCCCCCCCATACAGAATACGTGATATCATCATCATCAGTGGACCACTGAATATCAGCAAGCTCGGAACCACACATGATGAGTTTGTCCTAAGGTGGACGCCTACTCCAGATGACCTGGGAGGTCATTACCCCATCTGCTTTGCTGTTGAGTCAGTGACAGGGTGAGCCTTTGGTTCATTAAAGGAATAGTATGTGCATACCTTTATCTTTTTGCACATTTTTCGGTCTTTTTCAAAACTGCTGGGAGGGTCAGGAAAAGAGGTTTCGTTTATGAATATAAGGTCAAGGACATTAACAAGTCAAACTATATACAAATATATAAGACCCCCCCCCGCCAAGAAAACATGGTTATGTTACTGTCAGGGTTAGTGGTGGTGGTTAGGTAGGTTGGTGGACCCAAATGCAGGACACAAGGCAGAGGAGGTAAGGTCAAAGGGTTTATTGTGGCAAAGCAAAAGGCGAGCACACTTACTGGCAGAGTGGGTGAGATTCATCCAGAGAATAAACAATCCAAATTAAATGGATAAAAAAACACTTCGGTTTCTGATTGGTCTGGAGCAGGCTAGCTGCACTGAATAAATTGCCGTGGTAACTACAGCATTCGTGAAACTGAGTCATGGCTTAATTCGGGCTTTCCGCTATCCTGGTTTTGTGAAACGGCTCTCAGCAGTAAATACTAAGACATAAACACCGGACTAGGAACAAAGACATGGAACCAAAACACAGACTAAATAACACAGAACCAAACCCTCAACATGAAAACCCGAAAACACCAACAAAAACACAGCACTCAGGACAGGATGGTGACAATTAGCCTATACACTTTTGTCAGTTTCACTGTAAGTTGGAAACAAAACATTTTTATTTTTCACAACGACATATCAGCTTAATTGAATGAGGTAAAAGGGTTAAGTCAGTGTTCACTGATGCCTTTCAGGTCTGACATCTATCAGTCTGAAATGAGGTGTGTTCTGGTGGACATCGGGACGACGCAAGGTGAGTCTAAGAGCTTTCATGTCAACTTTGTGTAATGCAGCTGCAACTGTAATGTTTTTCACCAAATATAATAGAGGACAGTGTTTCCCACAGAATGACAAGGTAACTGTGGCGGCGGGGGGTAGGGGGCATGCATGCATCGATATCGATACCAGCTATATAGGAGAACAGGGACGATTGAAACACGGGACGAATGAAACGCAGCGATTTTTCTACCTCAGCACATACAGAGCACAGTACTTAACAGAGCAGAAACAGTGCCCACCTTTCCTTCAAAGTGAAATTATACTGAAGTCGTTCCACATTTTAACAAGATGACACCTGGTATAGATAGAACACACCCGTGAGTCGTTGATGACAACCACAAATGATTTCTGTCTGTAACGTTATATTTTAAAATGACGTATCTGAAAAGTGTTTCATTCGTCCCGGTGTCGTGCCGAAAAGTGATCGTGTGCCGAAAAATGATTACCGGTAGGCCTATGTGAAATATCTTGTTTAAATTTGGAAAACGGGCTGTAGCCAAATTAAAATGACTTACTGCAAACTTAGATTAAATTAGATAAATTAGATAAAATTAAGACAATTTGGCAATTATAATTATGACTCTGCATTATTTTACTTGCTGTGTAAATACCTTTTAAATGGGCAATACAACTCATAAAATGCAGTATTTCACTTGCCAGAAAATGATTGAAGCCTTTCGTTATTGACTGAAAGGTTATTGCTGCCCTGAAATTAGTTGATTTCATTCAAAAGAGTTATATTTGACAGATTACAGTTCACCTTGTACTTTATACCTTTTAAAATATCTTTAAATGGCCAATACAAGCCATAAAATGCAGTAGGCTTTTTCACTTGCCAGAAAGTGATTAAAGAGACTGGGCAATACAGCTCCAGCAGACGGTAATCATTTTTCATAAAAGGCCACTCAGAAATTCATGTTTACAATTAGTGGTACTCACCAAAACACATTGTACTGTATACATGCTTGATGACTAACAATCATGTTGAGTTCATTTCATTCCTCATAAAACATTTGCACAGCCCATTTTGAAAGTATTTTAAACCTTATAGCTAGCAGTCTTTTGCTGCATTTTTGCTGCATTACTGCCACCATTAGGGCTATGTATCACTCCACCCGCGTGCATGAACATGTGCAAGTGTATGTCAATAGGTTTAACTTCATGCGGCGCTGCGCATCACTTAACCCACTTAACCTAATGCATGCTGGACTTAACATAAGGCATGGTGTTTACAAATTGTGTCCGGCAGTTGCCGTTGCTTTTCTCCAGTTGCACAAAGTTGGCACCACATTTTTGCCTGATCTCGTGGCATTTATCTTTGCAAATTCCGCAAGATCAGTCAATGATGTCAGCTCACAGCTCCCGCAGGTAGAACGTGTCCAACTTGACCGCGCCGTTTTTATACCCCGCCCCTGTAGTCACCTGCAGCTCATCTAATCTATCAAGTCGGCGAAAGTCAGCCGCAGCGCTGACTTAACATGATGCATGCTGGATTTACCATAAGGCATGCTGGTTAGGAATTGTGTTCGACTTTCGCCGGCGCTGCAGAACGTGATCTTGTCACATGACATTCAAACCTCCCAGGAGCAAGGCTCGGTGGCTGCAGTTGCTTTTCTCCAGCTGCACAAACTTGATATTAGAGCACGACTGATATGGGTTTTTGGGGGCTGATATTTAAATTTAGAGAATGATTTGGATAGTAGACCCCTTTACTGTATAAACTACAATTAGAACAGGCCGATATTGAAAGCTGGTATGTATGTGGGATATAAAACCATTTCCTAAATGATTATGTAAACAACATAATCATGTTGTTTACAACATGAACAGACACTGTCTGTGAACAGTCAGCCGCAGGGATCTCAAATGCACCTATTATCAGATATAAACATAGGTCAGAATTGCAGATTATCAGGTTGATGTCATCATGGTTTTTGTGGTAATGCACACCTGCCTACTCACACATCCTACTTTCAGCAGACAAATCACAATATTAACAACAACATATTAATAGCATATCTATATACTATTGTTATTTCACTACTTCATTAAGCAATGTATTCCTGACAGAAATACTTACTAATGCAAGTTTTATCACATTTTTTTAGAAAATATGCACAATGTGTATTTTTTAATAGTTTAAATATATTTATCTTGCTGTAGTTGCAGCCAATGTGATCTGCGGTCAGTCCACAATGACTGTAGTGGTTAAGAAATCTTCATTATTTGGATTCAATGAGGATCATTTGCAGCTCAAAGACCCCACCAACACCGCCTGCAGCCTCCGGACACACTCCAACAGAACTCACATCATCGCTGTCATCCCCCTCAATGCTTGTGGCACTCAGATCAAGGTAAGGCAGGGTGATTAGTTTTATTGCTCACTGTGCTCTTCTCTCAGTTACTGTTGTTGATTTTCCTTTCCATTAGCAGAATGAGGACTGAATACACAACGTTTTAATCCACAGGAGCAGGATGATGAAAACCTAATTTTTAGGAATGAAATCACAACAGTTGACAAAACAGAAGACCTGATCACCAGAAAACACCTGCTGCAAGTTCAGTTCTACTGCCAGTACCCCAAACGGGGGAACGTGACACTTGGCTACACAGCACACAGGAAAAGTGTCATAGTGTGGGAGAAAGGCTTTGGTACTTTCACTTACCAGTTTGAGTTCTTTACTGATAGCCAGTTCCAAACTATGTTTGATCCAAATTCATACCCTGTTGAGTATGACCTAGGGAAGAGGATCTACATGCAGATAGATGCCACCTCTTCAGCCAACAACACCGTGCTGTTTGTGGAGTCCTGCAGCGCTGCACCGTATGACAACCCAAACTACCGGCCAACCTACTCCATCATTGAAAATGGGTGAGTTCAGCCCAGAGGACTGCCAACAGAGGACATAACAAAGTAATGTTAAATATTTGCTGTTTGCTTGTATGTAAGAGGGTTGTAGCTAAATTGCCCAAGAGTGAATTTAATTGGTTGTCTCTCGCCCAATGTTTGCTAGTATTTCTCGTTCCATCTACCTATTTGTAGACAGTGGATAGATACATAGACATTAAATGTCTCCCTATCTTCCACCTGACTGTTTTTTATTCTTAGAGGCTCTCCTACACAATATGACCACCTCAGGATGTAAAAGTTAATGATTCACTTCATTTTCAGTAGTGCCTATACTTCCTTCCTTATGTAAATACTAGGGCTCTCAATTGATTAAAATATTTAATGGCGATTAATCAGATGATTGTCTGTAGTTAATCGCAAATTACTCACATTTTTTTACCTGTTCTAGGTGCACCTTGAAAGGGATATTTTCAAGCTTTTAATACTCTCATCAACATAATGCATGTTTTTTATGTTTCTGCTTGTTAAGTTAACAGCAGCTGGTCTTAGAACAGAGAAAAGGTCACCTGTTTTAACAGCCAATCAGCTGGTCACAATTAACAGTCACAAAGTTATCTTGCACACAAACTCTGTTTCTGGTTCTGTGCATATGGTTTAAGTTAAGTTGCTGATCTTTGGTGTGAAGCAGCCCATTTCTGCTCAAGCAGGTTTGTTTCTGTTTGCCACAGTGTTACTGTTAACAACTCTTCCTGATTTCCCAAACTGTCGGTCAGGCCAAGGGTTATAATCACACAATGCACATGCGTTAATTGTGCGTCAAAAAAAAAATAGTGGCGTTAAACGGAATTATGTTAACTCGTTATTGTTGCGTAAACTTTGACAGCCCTAGTAAACACCTCTGCATCTTCAATGGCACCCACTGTAACAGTTACAGAAGCAACATGTCTTATATTGTTTTTGTTTTCCTTCCTAGATGTAAAATGGACTCAACTGTTGAAATCCATTCCTCCACCAACAGGAAAAAATTCCAGTTCAGCATGGAGGCCTTCCGGTTCATCGGCTTGCATGACCAGGTGAAAAATGGACTATGTGGTTAGACTGGAGCAAGCGCCTACAAATGTCTCTGTAATATCTCTAAATGCTGACAAGTTTTATTGTTGTATGTTTTCAATGTTACCCACCAAACCCTCTGCTGTCAGGTTTAAATCATTGGACTCAAACATCTCTAAATTTTTGTGGAAAAATAAACCCCCATGAATCAGTTTAAAAACTGAAAAAAATAGCACAAGATTGGGGTAGGTAGGGTTGAATTCCTGCAAACAGTCAACACTAATTTTATTAGAGATATTAGCCATATACATTTACTTATTTAGCATGCACTTTTATCCAAAACAACTTTACATTCTAGTTAGAGCGATGGGGGAGGATCCAATTTTTTGCTTGATGTTATGATGAATAGATTGCTTGAACCAGAAGTGGTAGGAAAAGTTCCCAAAGCCAGTTTCAAACACATTACTCTGCCATTTGTCCACTAGAAAATACTGTGTTAGATCTGCTGATGCAATGACACTGTGTCTTGTTCAGGTTTACATCAGCTGTTCAGTCCTGATGTGTAAAGCAGGTGACCCCAACTCCAGGTGCTCACGGGGATGCATCTACTCCACATCTCGAGCTAGCCACCACCATAACCACAGAAAGAGAGAGGCAGTCACGCAGAGTTCAAGGCACCTTGTTTCCCAGGGTCCCTTGCGCTTAACGAGATCAGCTGAGAGCCCCGGAAGCCCAGGTAAAGTAGTGTGTTTTTATAACAGCACACATGCCAAGATCCACTTGACAAGATCAAATTCAAATTGTGCTTCTCTTTTTCTCCAGTGATGAATCTGAATCTGAACCTGGTCTTCATCGGTGGTTGTCTTCTTGCAGCTGCTGGCATGATCTGTGCATTGGTTTTGTACAAAGCCAAAATGTCAAGAGTCAAATACCAACCTGCATTTGAATATTAAGTGAGAAACTTGTGCAGAATGCCAATTCTGTATTAATTACATTCAAATATATAAGGCTATTTTGATTATCAGATTTTGCATATTCATGGATCAAAGTCGCTGTATAAGCTAAAAGAGGTGGTAATCTGCGCCAGTGAGGATGATCAAGTTGTACTGCAGCTTCTGGTTCGCTTTTGGTGGTTACCGCTGTGGGATCCCATTTAGCTTTACAACTGTTAATAAGTATAACAGCACGATTTAAAACAGGTTTCTTGATTGTATTGCTATCCAATCATAATCATTCTTTAATCAAAAATGAAAACGCTATAATCAAAATCCCTTTATGGTTACTCAGTTATGATACACTTGTTTCATGGATCAATAAAAACATTTATTCTCTTACGTACATGTTTGCTTTGTTTACTTTAAATCACCTCCTCTGCTTTTTGAGTACTTTCCTGTTGCTGAAGCTCATCATGTTTCAGAAAAGTGCAGCAACCTACAGAATGATCACGACTGCAGGAATCCATTATGTAAAAAGTTGTAAACTATAAAAGTATAGGTCATAGTTGTAAGTATTTCAGTCTAAAAAGGGCAGAGCATCTAAACTTTAGAGGAACACTATCAAGAGCGGAAAGTTAAATCTCAAGCTGATACACCCCCCCGACCCCTCACCTGCGCTCACGATCCATGAAGAGGATGTGCGCCAGCTCTTCCAGAGGCAGAAGATCAGGAACGCTCCTGACCCAGACTGTGGCACAATCCTGTGTGAAAATCTGTGCAGACCAGCTGGCCCCCATCTTCACACAGATCTTCAAAGGATCACTGGAGCTCTCTGCTTCAAACGCTCCACAATCATCCTGGTCCCAAAAAAACCTCCATGTCTGGACTAAATTACTACAGGCCTGTCGCCCTGACATCTGTAGTCATGAAGTCCTTTGAAAAGCTGGTGTTGGCCCACCTGAAGGACATTACAGGCCCCTTGTTGGACCCCCTGCAGTTTGCCTACAGGACGAACAGGTCAGTGGATGATGCAGTCAACTTGGGACTGCATTACATCCTGCAACACCTCGACTTTCCAGAGAAAATATGCAGGGATCCTGCTCATGGACTCGTTCAACAGCGTTCAACACCATCATCCCTCACATCCTAAGCACCAACTTCACCCAGCTCACTGTGCCAGCCTCCACCTGTTAGTGGATCACAAACTTCCTGACTGACAGGAGTCAGCAGGTGAGTCTGGGGAACATCACATCCAGCACCCGGACTATCAGCACTGGTGCTCCCCAGGGGTGTGTGCTCTCCCCACTGCTCTTCTCCCTCTACGCCAACGACTGCACCTCAGGAAACCCATCTGTCAAACTCTTGAAGTTCGCTATATATTTTATATACTGTACACCAAATCCACCTACTTCAAGCACACACAACACCTACACATAATACTTATTTATTCCAGCATCCTTTGCACTATTCAATTCAATTTTATTTACATAGCACCAAATCACAACAACAGTTATCTCACAGCGCTTTTCATAAAGAGCAGGTCTAGACCATACTCCCAACAATTGCACTCTGCTCATTGCACTACTGTCTCAATCTGTCTATATTGTTTTTGTTTAGTGTGTGTGTGTGTGTGTGTGTGTGTGTGTTCTCTATACTGTAGCCTATGTTTGATTTAGCACATTTTGAGCATTGTATAATCCAGAGTCCAATTCCTCATATGTGTACACATACAGGAAATAAAGCTGATTCTGATTCTGATATTTTTCATGATCCCTGTAATGTGAATACATTCAGCTACTTTCAGAATACCTTTTGTCCAAGCTCTGGAATAAAAAGTGTAAAATTATACATTTAGTACAAAAAAAAACATTTTACATTTACTAAAAGTCATTTCAGTTATTAAAAAAGTGTCATTTTAATAGGTAAGACATCACATTATTTTCCATTCTGCATTATAAATACAAGTCTTGCTGCGTTGATACACCACAAGATGGCGCAATTTCTTGTGACGTCAGAACTTATTTTGTAGGATTTTTTTCTGCAACAACTGAATGTAGGTGTCAATGAACTGGTTAAGTTTACATGCTAAACTCAATATATGACTTGTAGGCTATACTCCTGAATATGTATATATTTGTAGTGTCATTTGTCAGTGAATCTAAAAAGCCATATAGTCATAGAGTTGTATAATAAAGTGGTTTTAATTTAATTTTTTTTTATTGGTTATTGAAAGAAACATATTAGGTGTTTCATATATAGGTGGATATCTAAGGGGTAATAAAAAAAATGCAATATTAATCAAATCAAATTATTACCTTAATTTCTTTAGATTACAACCAACTTATTTCACTTAAGTCAGAAGAAATTACACATAGCAAGTGTAGTTTTATCAAACTTTTTTGCAACCAGTACACATTACAGCTGCTGTATTTTGCTCAGCAACACATAGCATGTGACAGGTGGAGGCTTTTCTATTGAAGTTTCTTGTGATGTTTTTAGGACAGAAGTTTACTTTTAAAACACATTAACTTCAGACTGGCTTTCAGACCATCCAGCTCAAGGAATAGCCTTTGACACTTTTCAAAAGTAGTATGTAGCCGATAGTGTGGCTCATTCTAAGGTAACAAAAACACAAGGCTTTTTATTTGTCATTTCTGTCATATTCCACAAACAGAGCATCCTCAACCTTACACCCTGGACCTTTAAGTGCCTGATTTACCTACCTGCTCTGTGAAGAGATCCTCTTCCTTCTCTCAGAGATACACCACTAAGCCTCAGATAGTAACCGCTCTCCTCTTTTCCACAGAATTATCTTGTTAATAAGAAAAACATTTTTAAAGTGCTCCTCCATGAGGATTGAGAAATTATTAAAGATGAAGTTTATGAGGTCCGGGCTGTATCAAATAATACACTGATCATTTTAAAGGATGCCATTATATCTAGTTAGAATGTTGTAATGCCAAAAAATGATCTCCAAAATAATACAAGATGATTCAAATGTTCAAACTTACAGATAAAAGTAGTACACACACGACAAATGCACATGTTGCAACAATGGCATTTCTAAAACGTGGTGCCAGCTCACCTTTGCACATTGTTGTATCCACTGAATAAAACTAAACTAAAACTGTGGCTCAATCAACCAGTTTAAACTTCACTAAAATATTACAGCTTCAACATTCAAAAATCTAAATCTAAAATATGTGGCATAAATTGTTTAATCATTAAGATAAATCAGCACCTTCAACCTCTGTTGCAGACCAAACCTGCATCAATGTAAATTATTGTAGATTTTAAATTAAGACCAAGCTAAATGCGAATTTGCTAACATTTGCTACAACAAATGCTTAAGAGGTTCAGTGCCAATCAAGATCATATGGCTGCTTTCATGAAACAAAACACAAAAACAACTGGGACTTGACTAGTAGGAGCCAGCTAAAACTCCATCTTTAACACTGAATTAGTTTAGGACGATGATTTAAATTTAAGCACTGTGAAAATACAACTTTTTGCCATGTAGGCAGTTATTAATGTTAGCCATTGCTCATAAAACAAGTCAAAAATAATGCTCACCACACAACCCACCTTGATATCATGAAACGCAAACTTGCTTTCTCCCGCATGTGGAAGGCTTGGTCTGGCAGCAAAACAAGTCCAGACAAGTTCTGCCTCATAACTTACTTATGATTTTAAACGATGACCACTATAGCCTACATGCCAATAAAGCTATTTTTTTAATTGAATTGTATCCCTAACTAAATATTGTCTGTTGTTCAGTGGACTCAGAAAAGATCAATAAATATCCACTTATTTCTGAGTTGAGACAGATTTCTATATTTTAAGTTTGACCAACTTCTTAAAATATCATCAACTGAATAAAACAAGTGTATCCAACAAACTTTTAATAGTAAAAAAAAAAGCTCTTCATTTTTTAGCTGGACTTACTAACCCCATGAATCATTTCTTAAAGTGTAGGCACATTACTACTGAGATTAAAGATAAAGATGCATTCTATAAACCTGCAGGTGCGAAGAAGGAAGGGCACAATGAAGGTTTCTCATGACAGGGCTTGACTTGATACGATTGATATGTTTTTTTTCCCACTCTACTTTCTTTCCCATCAGCAGTACATCTAAAAACATAGTTCCACCTATTTTCAGAAGTACTACAGAAGGCAAGTCAAGTTTTTTTTGTACAGCTAATTTCAAGAAGGCTATTAAAAGTGCTTTACATAAAACATTAAAGCAACATAGGGTAATATATTTAAATACAATTTAAAAGAGTTCAAGAGAAAATAGGGCAGCAATGTGTCTGCGGCTTCCTGCCACAGTCCAAAGGACTAGGTTGATTGGTGACGCTAAATTGTCCTTTAGGTGTGAGTTTGAGTAGTTGTTTGTCTATGTGTGGCCCTGTGATGGACTGGCGACCTGTCCAGGATTTACCCCGCCTTTCCCCCGATGTCAGCAGGGATTGCCTCCAGCCCACTGCGACACTGTACGCAGGATAAGCGGTTGACGATGGATAACAGAAAATAAAAACATGAGAATGAAAAGTGTGAGTGTAAGCTAATAATCAAAAGTCTCACATTTGATTTATTAAAAAGTGTAAGGGCAGAAAATTGTATTCTTCTTACACTTATTATCCATTTATGCAAGTACTTATAATAGTGCTATTTTTCTTTTATTATTATTATGTCTTATACATTGTTATTATTATTCTTATTATTATTCTCATTCTGCTAGTCTGTCCACATGTGTGTAGGGTTTAAGTCAAGGATGTGGAGTTGTTTTCTGTTCCTCTCCTGTTTTGTCACAAAAAGCAGCAGCAAAAAGAAAAGTCTCCTGCCTTGGATTTGAAAGAACTGAGTGTTGCAGCAGATCTGCAGTTTTGTTCCGAATATGTGGTGAATAAAAACTGAAAGCTGCTTTTTCATGTTAGGTTTCAATCAGTGAACAGAAAGCAAAAGCAGAGCTGTCCCACCTGAGAGGTTTGGATTGTTCATAATGCAGCAGAAGATCAGAGCTTTATAAACCAACAGCAATATTTTAAAGTCAGTTATGTGACAGATAGGAAGCCAGTGTAAAGACCTCAGAACTGGACTGATATGATCCACATTTTTGGTAGAGAGAGGTTGGAATATGAATTCCAATTCCTTATTAAAACATAGCAGGTAAAACTAGTTCTACAACATGCTTTAAACTTTCAGTTAATGCGTAGTGTCAGCTTTCTCATTTGTCAGGTTTAAAGATGTATTTAGCACAAAGCTCAGAATGATGCAGGGCGAGGAGCTGGCTGATGAGGATTGGGGCTTTGTTGAGCTGGTCCGTTGACGTTTCGCGAAACAGAGTCTGTGCGTGACAGGTCATACGGAAGATGATTCAACAATCGGAACTGGATTGGATTTTTGGCTTCTCTTTCAATATGGCTGAAGACGGGCGGATGCATGTGTGTGATTATAGATCAGAATCAGGTGTGTCTTGGCACCAACCCAAGTGAACAATTAAGCTCCACTACTACTGCAAGTGAGAGAGGAGCCGCTGATTGTGGAAGTACGTTTTTCCCCATTTCAAAATTTTTATCAAACAATATTCTTAATATTTCTTGATCTTTATTGTATCTGAATTGCTCATACTTACCAAATTCATAAGAAAATACACATTGTTTTATAAATGACTGAAAAAATTAAAATAGGTTGCAAATATGTAAGTGAAGTAAAGTAAACTTGATTGCAATTATTACTGCTGAGATTAAAGATTAAAGTCATCTGCTTGTTGTGAACCTGCCGGTGCAAAGAAGGTGGGGCTCAATGAATGTTTCTTGTAACATGGTTTGACTTGAAACAAAAATAAATTCTACATACTGAGGTGTTGACTAACCCTGCACCACAAGCTGGATTTGGCTCAGCACCAGTCCTGCACAGGTGAACCATGATAAAAAATTATCAGTATTCAAAGTCCTGACTATACAACTCAATAAGTTAAGATTGGGCCATGAGTTTTCAATGGATTGAGAGTCACCTGTTGAGAGCATAAAGTATTCAGTGTTTTTTGTTGACACACAAGTTTATTTCAAACACTGGTTGTTGAAAATAAAAAAGCTTAAACCTGGACTTTTTCCCGTAGTGTGCACCTCAGACTTTCCTCTAGTGAATCTGATTTGTTTTGTCAAAAGAATTAAAGTACAGGAGCTGGGTGAGTGAAACGGAAAGGATTTGAGGACATCTACATAGCCTGACGTGTGTCTGCAATATTACTTTTCCCAGTGAAGAGTAATGTAACAGATTACTATTTCCAAAATAGTTATATTATTACAGTTACTAATCCAAATAAATTGGGTGTTTTGATTATTGCTTGTTAGGCTATGTCTGAAGTTTATTTTGACTTGTCCATTGATCAGTCATATAGGCCATATAGGCTGGACTTTGCTGTATGAATGGTTGCTTTTTAAGTCGTCCTTATGTTAAAGGTTTTGGCAAGTTATAAAAAAATCTTGTAAATTGTTGTGACAGGGTTTATGAGGCTTTTAAACATGGCTTTGATCTGTGGGGTCGCTCTGCGCTCCTCATCAACAGACAGGCAAACAAGAGCTCAGTGAGGTAACTATGGCAACGGCTTCTGTGCCACCGGCGCGATCCCGTGAAACTGTCGCGGTCGTTCTCGTCTCACGCACACCCGCTGCTAGAGTTGTAATGTCAAACTTTTTCCTACAGTTTATCAGCAGAGACTGATCAGCTGTTTGATCAGAGTTTCCTGAAGAAAATAACTGTAAAGTTTTGTTGCAATATGAATTATGCATCACCTACTCTATCACAATCAAGATGCACATCACATGCTGAGAGCACTACCTCCAACTTAGCAAAAGCACCTGGTTAAAACAGCCAAGGTGAGTGTGTATATACACTCAACTACCAGTTACTTTGCCTGAACTCATTGATGTGAATGAGGTGGACAGAATAATAGAAACATCTGTGCCACAGCTACCTTGTGATTGTGTAGATTGATTGTCAGTGTGAAAACTGACCAGAAGGGGGACGATTCTGATCAATCCAAACACTGAAATCTAACTCAAACCAGTTAGAGTAGGTCAACTAGACTTTTATCTGGCCTCCTACTTGTACCCAGATATTGAAGTGCAACTGGACTTGGTTGACGATCACAGGGGCATCCTCAGTTCTGATCAGTGGAAAGTCTATTGGACTCTGTGGTGTGCATTTTCTTTCTGGTATTTAGCTCAAGACGCCTTATTTAGCGCAGTTTTTCATTAAACCTTCCATTAAAAAATGTGAAGAATAACCACTTGACTGCAAATCCCTGTAAGTAATCAATTGAAAAAGACAAACATAGAAATTGGACTAAATTCTACAAGCAAAGCAAAAGTTCATCAATATGGTTGTTAATTTTGAACTTGAATAAACCCAGTTAGTTTTGTCTTCAATCCTTCATTTAGTGGCTTAAGCTTCAACCCTGCAGTAAGAACTGAATGCAGGAAAAATTTACATTGCTGTTGCAGTGTTTTTGTTTCTGTTCTCAGTTAGTTTGCAGGATTGTCAGCTGAATTTCAGGTTCAAGTATCATTGTAAAGTCAACTAAAAAGCACAGAACTCTGAAGTGAAAACATTTTGCTGCTGATTAAGTACATAATTGCGGTTAGATAAATAAATACTTGTCAGTGGTCACTTTAATATTGTGTATATATAAAAAAAACATATATGTGTGTGTATAAATGTGTGTATGTCTGTATGTATGTATATATATGTGTATATATGTATATAAATATTTTAAATTGAAGGAATGTAAGAATTAAAGGGGTAGGAGAACCTAAGTTTTACTTCTTCCTACCCCTTTTCAAACATGTGATTAAAGTATGTTAACACAGAAAAGAAGGGTACTTTGTTTGCTGCTCATCTGTTGTTTTTTTCTCCTATGTTTTTAAACATTGTTTTATTTTATTTTTTATCTCTTGCATGTTCGAAATAAAGATTTAAAAAATAAATAAATAAATAAATGTGTTTCTATATTAAGGCAACTGCTACAACTACATCAGTCAAATACTATTTACCTCCCAACACCAAACATTAGAAATTTCAAAAATTAACGTATTATTTTTTCAACTATGAGAAGGCAAAGGAGGACAGTTAGGGTGATAGGAAAGATTAAAATGCATAACTGCTTACTGCCAGTAGTAATGCATAACGTTACTTAATGCACACATCAAAACAGTCGAGACCTTCTGAACGAGTTGTCACTTCCCCTGTCATGCCTGCATTCGAGAAAATTTGCAACTATTTCTTCATCTCCTGCACTGTACTGTGTGTTTTATTCTCCTGTTCAATCTAGCTTGACTTATTTTTTACCTTTTTGTTTTTTTTATTTTACTCTCACAATCCTATTTATAAGTGTTTCTTTAATATTTTGTCTTAATGCCTCCTTTTATGGCAAAGCACTTTGAAGAGCCTTGTTGTTGAAAGCTGCTTAATCAAATTGAGGCTTAAATGCTATACAAAGAACACAGACCTGCCTTAAATGTAAACAGTGATGCTGTTTCAAATTACAAAAGCAAAGCAAAAGCAAAATGGAGGCCAACTGTGTGTCTCAATGCAAAATGTTTTAATACTCATGTGTTCAATGAAAACCAGTTTTTCAGCTGGCCTATTGTTCTGAAACAAAGTATGCCACTAAACTCGCCACGACTGTCACCAGCTTGTCTGGCTGACCTCCAAGTGTATATATAGAGCCTGCATGTGGATGTGAGTGGCAGAAAACCTTGAGACACAGGTGAGTTCGGAGCATCATGGCTTCCACACTGGTGCTTCTGCTTCAGCTGCTCCTGGTCTCGCTGTCATCTGCATCATCTTTCTTTGGGGGAACCGTGACCTACACCTACAAAGGAAGAAACCCTGATGGAACATTTAGGGTGAGAGATACAACTTTAAATTATTTACTACATGCATTAAAGAAAACGTGCAAGTATGTTTTCATGCTCTCATATTGTGGGAATACTTAAATGTAATGTATGACTTTATCATTGTTATTGTTGTTCAAATGGGTTTGATTATTCTGTTTTTTTCCACAGGTGGACCTGCGCAACAGGGCAACCTTTGATGATTGTCAGAACTTTCTCGACTGGTTTTGTTACGCCGGCAACTGCGGCTATAATACCTCAAGTGAGAGAGGCGTAGTTGACAGGAGCAACAATGCACCACAATATGACAACCAATGGTGTGAAACTGAAACAGTCAGTACAAGAAGTATCCCAAGTGACAACCCTTTTCAAATGAAGTAAGATTTTTGATTTACTTAATTCATGTGAATGTTTTTGCTATATAGCTGTAATATTTATATAATATTTATCCTGCTAAAACTTCAGTTGCACACAGTTGTATTTGCTGTGGTTCTGCTTATCATAAAAGTAACAGCTGCTAGATGTTGTGTTTAAAGAGTGTTGTTTCCATCACACCAGCGCTGCTAGCTGCTGTTGGATCCCAACACGCAACTGGGTTCATAGTTTGACACTTATGACTTATGTGGATTTGGGAACAAGATCTGACACTGGAAAACCAAACCAGTCGCCTGAAGTTGCCATTCTGCCTTTGCTACGGTGAGTCCCCTGCTGTTATCATTAAACAGTAAGGATAACTTCTAATCACTTTGTTAAAGAACCTGTGGAAAAAGTTTTACTTTGACCACCAGTAGTAGAAAAAAACCCACTCTGGCAGCCAGATAGATGGAATCGCTATTCGGACATGCTGTTTGTAATTCTTCTAATTTGATCCTTTGTGTAAAGGATCCTTGGCAGCAGACTGTTACTAACCTGTGTTAATGTGTCTGTTCAAGAGTTCCTCAGAACTGCCCACGGACATACAAGCTGATGTCCTTTGATCCTGATGGTGACAGAGTTCGATGCAGATATGGAAATATCATAGGTACTGAGTGCAGCTCGTGCAGCCAACCTTCAGGCTTCGACTTGGATCAGGTTTGTTGAAAAATTTAATTTCCCAATACCTTGGACAACACTGGATTGATGCTTTCCCTCCTTTAACTACTAAATGTTCAAATTGTCAGGGTTCTTGCACATTACGCTACAGAGACTCTTATGCGGATGCCAGAGTGTATGGATTTGAGTTGGTGGTGGAGGACTTCCCACAAGGGCACATCTCTCTGACCTACACTGATGGATCCAGATCCTCCAGGGATCCACTGATTGTGAGGAAGAAGAGACAAATCACTGTGGGGACAAAGGCCCAGACTACTACGACCAAGAAACAGCCTACCACGACAAAGACCCAGCCTACTACGACAAAGACCCAGCCTACTACGACAAAGACCCAGCCTACCACAACAAGGACCCAGCCTACTACGACAAAGAAACAGCCTACCACGACAAAGACCCAGCCTACCACGACAAAGACCCAGCCTACCACGACAAAGACCCAGCCTACCACGACAAAGACCCAGCCTACCACGACAAAGACCCAGCCTACTACGACAAAGACCCAGCCTACCACGACAAAGACCCAGCCTACCACGACAAAGACCCAGCCTACCACGACAAAGACCCAGCCTACCACGACAAAGAAACAGCCTACCACGACAAAGACCCAGCCTACTACGACAAAGACCCAGCCTACCACGACAAAGACCCAGCCTACTACGACAAAGAAACAGCCTACCACGACAAAGACCCAGCCTACTACGACAAAGACCACTGTGGGGACAACTACATCCACAACAACCACAACTGAACCACCAACTACGCCTGCACCAACCACAACCGAACTACCAACAACAACCGCACCAACTACAACCGAACCCATAACCACAACCCCATGGTGGTGGTTTTATGGCACAACCACAACTGAACCACCAACTACGCCTGCACCAACCACAACCGAACCCATAACCACAACCCCGTGGTGGTGGTGGTATAGTACAACCACAACTGAACCTCCAACTACATCCACACCAACCACGACGGAACCACCAACCACAACCGCACCGACTACAACCGTACCCATAACCACCATCCCATGGTGGTGGTGGTGGCATAGTACAACCACAACTGAACCTCCAACTACATCCACACCAACCACAATGGAACCACCAACTACAACTGCACCAACCACGACGGAACCACCAACCACAACCACACCGACTACAACCGTACCCATAACCACAACCCCGTGGTGGTGGTGGTATAGTACAACCACAACTGAACCTCCAACTACATCCACACCAACCACGACGGAACCACCAACCACAACCGCACCGACTACAACCGTACCCATAACCACCATCCCATGGTGGTGGTGGTGGCATAGTACAACCACAACTGAACCACCAACTACAACTGCACCAACCACAACGGAACCACCAACCACAACCACACCGACTACAACCGTACCCATAACCACCATCCCATGGTGGTGGTGGTGGCATAGTACAACCACAACTGAACCTCCAACTACATCCACACCAACCACAGTGGAACCACCAACTACAACTGCACCAACCACGACGGAACCACCAACCACAACCACACCGACTACAACCGTACCCATAACCACCATCCCATGGTGGTGGTGGTGGCATAGCACAACCACAACTGAACCTCCAACTACAACTACACCAACCACAACCGATCCACCAACTACAACTGCAGCACCAACCACATTCATACCCTGGGATACCACAACCACTGAAACAACTACTACAACCACCCCGGAATACACTAGCAGCAGGACACACCTGCACACCAACACTCCTCCTCTCAGTAAACTACCATTGCAATTCTCTGTACTTGGTAAGTCAGGTTTTACTACATATTTTAATGAGTCAATGCACACTTAATCACAATGAGCAAAATAATTTCTGTTACACAGCCTTTCAAACATGTTGCAACTCTGGTTACACCTTAACTTGTGACGTTATTCCAGAAATACTGAGGTCCGGAGTCTCTCCAGAAACTTTTGACCAGAAACCAGATTTTTAAAGAATTATTTAGACAGAAATAGACATTTTAGTCATTCAGTTAACTATTGTCTTTAATTTTTGTTTCCCACCATGAAGGTCTCTGTCCTAGTGATGGGTTAGTCGCAACTAAGTCAGCTCTATGAACCGGTTCTTTTAAGTCAACAACGGGTACTGGATTCCGTCTGACAGCCAATTTTGTCCCTGCAATCCCCAGTCCCTTCCCCACCCCGCGAAAAAAGAAATGCACGACAATGAACAAATTACCCTTTTTAAGGGAGCGGAAACATTTTTTGTTTCAGATTAGCCTGATGTTATAGCAGATATTTTGCCAGTGACAGCTAATAAAAACTGGCAATCACTGGATGCCTCAGTGTGGCCAGAGTGTAAAAGCTTTGAAATTGTAATCCAATGGCAGGTATTGATTATTCATTGCACTTTGGAATTTAAATTGATCTTTTTTAATTCCAGTGGACCCACCTGCTCCCTCGTGTCAGGAGGGACTCTACTTGCCAAAGTTTGTGAACCCAACACCTGAAGATGGAGCACACATCCAAGCACAGGTCAACAAAGAGGTGGAGATCAGAGTCAAAGCACAAGCTACATATGCAACGTAGTGAGAACCAATGTGATTAATGTGGCAGGAAAACATTCTCAGGATTCCAACAAGAAAGATAACACAGGCAATAATGAGGAAATCTCTGGTTTCTTTGTTTTGTTTTCATGCAGAATACATGATATCATCATCAGTGGGCCACTAAATATCCGAAAGCTCAGGACCACACATGATGAGTTTGTCATAAGGTGGACGCCTACTCCAGATGACCTGGGAGGTCATTACCCCATCTGCTTCGCTGTTGAGTCTTTGACATGGTGAGCCTTGGGTTCATTTCCTTTATGACAGAATTTGTATGTGTGGAAACCCTTGATTTAACTTTTTCCACATTTTGCAGGTCTACTGAAACTACTGCTCAAACCACACAGAATTACAATTACCTCACCACCCCACCTTCAAGGTAACGTTCCTCTTTGTTTAGTGTTTAGTGAGGTACATTTCTAAGCACCAAGGTAAGAGTGCAGTACTCATTTTGTACCTGAGTCTGAGAGAATAAAGTTAAGAAATCCATGAATAAATAAGGAACCTATCCAGCTGGCAAGATTAAGAAGAAGTCACAATTATTCATTAAAAAGAAAAAAAGAAAAAGTGTATCTAAAGTCAGAAAATTCAACGACTGATGCATTTTCAAACTCGGTCTCAGGTCTGATTATTTAAGATGCTTGGAGGGTTAAGAATATAGGTTTCATTTATGAATCCAAGGGTCAAGGACATCAGCAAATCCAATGATGAACAAAATACATTCCCCCCCACCAAAACCAATTTTCTTAATGGCATATCAACCGTACTGAATGAGCAACCTGCAGTTTAAGTGTTAAGTCAGTGTTCACTGATGCTTTTCAGGGCTGCCATTTATCAGTCTGAGATGAGGTGTGTTCTGGTGAACATCGGGACGACGCAAGGTGAGTCTGAGAGCTTCTTCAATGTCAACATTTTGAAACGCAGCTACAACTGTAATGGTGTGTATTTTTACCAAATATAGGCCATCGCATGCTAACTGCCAAATGTTGCAAGCTGGTGTTCATTAGAGAACAAAAGAGATTACAATAAGACATGCAGATTATATGAATCCTTAAGTTCTAACAAACATGCTGAGTTAAATTCCTTTGTTGGCACGTTACTACATTTCTTGATGCATTACTGCCACCTGTAGATAAGTGTCACTACACCCCTGTGCACACGTTTAAGTGTGTCTTTGTGAATGTCACAATATAAACAAAATGGGGACCCACTAATAGAAAACAGCTCTATAGCACTATTAGAGGTAAACATGGGCGTGAATTACTGTTAACATTATCAGGTAAATGTCATTATGGTTACCCTGGCAATACACACCTGCCTACTTACACATCTTATTTACAGCAGACAAACCATATCATTCATATAAATATTATATTATCTATAAATAATATTATAAATATATATATACTTTTGCATTAAGCAATATATTCATGTCAGCAAAAAGGTTTTTTTTCACAATATTATTTAGAAAATATACACAGTTTTCAGTATAAGTATTTTTTAACAGTTTGAATATTTATGTCTTGCTCTAGTTGCAGCCAATGTGATCTGCAGTCAGTCCACAATGACAGTAGAGGTTGAGAAATCTTCATTCTCTGGACTCAATGAGGATGATTTGCAGCTCAAAGACCCCAGCAACACCGCCTGCAGCTTCCGGACACACTCCAACAGCACTCACTTCATCGCTGTCATCCCACTCAGTGCTTGTGGCACTGAGATCGAGGTATTGCAGGGTGATATGTTTTATTGCCCACTGTGCAGTTCTCTCAGTTACTGATGTTGATTTTCCTTTTCATTAGCAGTATAAGGACTGAATACATAACATTTTACTTTGCAGGAAGATGGTGACAACCTCATTTTTAAGAATGAAATCACCACGGTCGACAACACAGAAGACCTGATCACCAGGAAAGACTTGCTGGAAGTGCACTTCTTCTGCCAGTACCCTAAACGGGGCAACTTGACACTTGGCTACACAAAACACAGGAAAAGTGTCACAGTGTGGGAGAAAGGCTCTGGCGCGTTCACTTACCGGTTTGAGTTCTTTTCTGATAACCAGTTCCAAACCATGTTTGATCCAAGTTCATACCCCGTGGAGTTTGAAGTAGGGAGCAGGATCTACATGCAGATAGATGCCACCTCTTCAGCCAACAACACCGTGCTGTTTGTGGAGTCCTGCAGCGCTACACCGTCTGACGACCCAAACTACCGGCCAGCCCACGCAATCATTGAAAATGGGTGAGTTCAGCCCCTACTGCCAACAGAGGACATAACAAAGTACTTGTAAAGGTTTGTTGTTTGCTTGTGTATGAGACGTTTGTAACTAAATTGCATGACTCTAAATTGCCCTTAATGTGAAGCAGAGTTAATTTGAATGGTTTTTTGTCATCCAATGTTTGCTGACATTTGTCCATCCATCAGTGGTTTGGGTTTTTTTTTTACTTAAGAGGCTCTCCTACACAAAATGTCAGGATGTAAAAATAACTGCTTCACTTTCTTCATCTTCATCTGTCTGCATGTAAATCCTACTATATCATTTAAATAGCTTCAATAAAATAATACCTCTGCTTCTTTAATGGCACCCATTGTAAGTCATGGAGTTACAGAAGCAACATCACTAATGTTGTTTTTGTTTTTTGATGATTAGGTGTAAAGTGGACTCGACTGTTGAAATTTATGCCTCCACCGACAACAGAAAATTCCGGATCAGCATTGAGGCCTTTAAGTTCAAAGGCTTGCATGATCAGGTGAAGAACTGACTATGTGGTTAGACTGGATTAAATGACAGGAAATGTCTCTGTTAAATCTCTAAACGCGTCACTGAATAGGTCCAGTTCGTAAATTGTGTTTGTATCTAATGCTCACTTGGCTCACCTGTTGTATTCAGATGTACATCACCTGTTCAGTCTTGGTGTGTGAAGCAGGGGACCCCAACTCCAGGTGCTCACAGGGATGCATCAACTCCACATCGCCAGGCGGTCAGCACCATAACCAACGAAAAAGAGAGGCTGCCACCCAGACTTCAAGGCACCTTGTTTCCCAGGGTCCCCTGCGCGTAAGGAGGTCAGCAGAAAACACTGGAAGCCGAGGTATAGTGCAGGGAGTGTATTTTTCTCCAACAGCACACTTGCCCAGTTAAACTACGGACAAGATCGAATTCAAATTGTGCCTCTCTTTTTCTCCAGTGATTAGCTTGGATCTGAACCTGGTCTTCATCGCTGGTTGTCTTCTTGCAGCTGTTGCCATGATCTGTGCATTCGTCGTCTACAAAGCCAAAATGTCAGCGGTCACAAACCAACCTTTGCCTACGTTCATAAATTAAGACAGCAGCGTGTGCAGAATACTAAATGTGTGTCAAGTACATATTTCACCTTTATTTCTGAATGCTTTAACACTAATATTCATTCTTGAAGCTCAGTTTCTGAAAACATTAACCCTTGTAGCCAAATCATTTACCAAGTGTGCCAAACTGCAAAGGGCGGGAAGAACATGGTTACTGATGAAATCAGAGCGTCTGTGGGCGACCATGTTATCACGAATGGGATGAGCCTGAGAAAGGCTGGGCCATGGGTTTAATTACAATTTTTTCTGATTGCTTAGGCACAATTTTTGAATCTAACCACAAATCCTTACACCAAAAAGACAAAACATTAAACATATTTTGCAAAACTTAAAAATTGTGGTTTTGCATCAATACAGTACACACAAAACATCTTTGATTAAGGACACGAAGCAGCATCTACGCAAAAATGAAAAACACTTTGGACTTTTGCATTTTCTGTGTTGGACATAGTAGTTTACAACAGAGTTTTGTCATGCATGTAGTACAGTAACATACACACACACATACAGGTGCCCAAATTCTGTGAAAAACATTTGATTGGTTTTACAGAAGTGACCCATGCTGAAAATATATATTTGATTATCAGACATTGTATATTAATAAATATAATTATTAATTAATTTTATGTTAGCATCTTGAGAAGTTACTGCTGCATCTGTATCTCACTGTGCCAGTGCAAATAAGAAACCAGATGCAAAGTTTTACAATGAACAACAACGAAACGATGATCAGCCTGTATTGGAGCTGCTGGTTCACTTAAGCTGGTTACCATTGTGGGAACCCATGAAGCTTTAGCTTTCACACATTATGACCTCTGACAGGTGAATAACGCTGATTATCTTGCTACCATGGAGTTACAGAGTGGAGTCCAGGCCTCGACAGGTCAGGCGGCAAAATTATGACCAGCAGGTCATAATGATTGCTGATCGGTGTAAAACAAGTATCTTGATTGATGTGTGTAGTCCTATCCAATCAAAATCATTCCTATTTAAAATGCTATACTTAAGCTTTATGCCTAGTCAGTTATGATAGAGTTGCTTAATGGATCAAGAAAAACATACTGTATATTCTCTTACATACATGTTTGCCACTACACCACATTAAAAAAATGAGAACACAGTGTCCAGGGTATGGAAAATGTTTTTTGCATGTAGGTAACACATTTTCCAATTTAAAAAATAAGTTAGTAACCACAACTAATCAGAACAGTATAACAGTAACATCTATTACACTGTAAATACTGCAAGTAATATAGTATTGACTATCTGTATATTCAGCACTTGCATAAAAATACAGAACTGTAAGCCTAAAGAACAAAGAAAACTCTAAATGAAAAGCACATTACACTCAAAAATGTTGTGCAGCCGTAAAATCAAAGTCAATGACAGATTCATTCTGCCTCAGCATCATGTCTTTGTGCTTGGTCCAGCCAGAGGACTTTGTCCACATCACATGCAACCTTGTCCCTTGCCTTGGAGGAAAACCCTCTGGTGTGTTGGATGCAACCTTACTGCAACACCACCCCACACCTACCAAACCATCATTGCTTGTATGAGATTTTCCCTAGTAAATGAATTTTGGTCATAGACCTCCCACCACCAGGTAGAAAAAAAAATCCTTTATTGGACTATTGTAAGGGCTGTGTGGTTGAGGGTAAGGATTTATGAATCACCGGTTGCTGGTTGATGTTGAACCGCTTGAGTGTGCGGGACACCACAGTGAAAGCTGACATCGTGCCATTGACAGGATGTACCTGCTGCTCACGCTCCGACACAAAATCCCAAAGACCACCCAGAAAAGTAAGACAATGTTCAGTGTTATATGGCCACAAGGTTGATTGACAGTAGAGAACCTGTCACTTGTAGCTTGGTCAAAGGGTGACATTGCCACTAAACTGGCCAGGGACTTGACAACATATTGGTTTGATCACATTACTAGAAACAATTGTGCAGAATTATGAGTTGTTTTGCGTAAAAGATGACAGCTGTGTTGTAGTTGTGTTTAACTTGTGTGTTTTAGTGAGTGAGAATGTGTTTAGAGTTGGTGGGATTTGCTAAACGTGTCTTAACTACCTGAACTTGTTTAAGGTTTTGCCAAAAGACTGAAATGATTCATCAAATGGATTTAGACCACTGAGCATTTGTTTCAGTTTTAGTGTTAGTGCTGAAGCTCATCATGTTTCATAACCTGTGCAGCAACCACCAGAACCATCACACCTGACATAATCCATATGTAACGGAAGGTTATTAACTGCTAAAGTACACAACAAAACTGTCAAAGCTGTAAACCTAAAGCAAAAGCCAAGCTTGATAAAAGATAAATCTATAAGAAATAATGCTTTCTCTACAGCCAGAATGGGACAGGTCTCAAGAATCTGAGGACTGCATTGTTCCTTGTTTACTGAAAAAGGTGTTACAGACTGTGAAATAAAAATCAGGTTTATGGGTCCTGCTAGTAAGAACTAGATTACTTTCTGAAAGAAATGGGGTCAACACATCACTTTAACGCATCGCATTTCATTTACGTAAAATTGATGATATTGTGATTTTGTACCAAACAATTGTGTTCTCTTACATCCGGAGAATATCATTTGTAGGCCGGGCGTCTCTCTAGCACCACAATGCTTTTATAATTTATAATGGGATGTTGTGATACATTTTACCATCATGGAAAAATTGCAGCTCCTGAAATTTTGATATTTTGCATGTGGCCATATTACGATTTTTAAAATGTTTCAATTGTTCAGCCTTATTCAGAAGTCCAAGCCCCCCCATTTTAACACCCATAAAAAGATATTTTTATAATTATTTAAAAAAAATATTTTTTAATATTTTTTACATATTGATACCATCACAGTAACTGGGTCTGCATGTGGTCCACGTGTATCCAAATCTTCTCCACACAGTCAAGAAATAAAATTTGGTGTAGACAGAGTCCTTTTATTTATGTCCTTTTTTGTTGGCTGAGATATAAAATTGAAATATCAGCAAATAAAGCACCCAAGGACATGCGTACTTCAAATCATTGCAGTTATTAAAATGTAATTTTTTAATCCTGGTAAACATTCTACATTATAAACAGCCTACGTCTTATTGCGTTGATACACCAGAAGATGGCGCAACAATTCTCTTTATTGTGGCACCAGAACGTTTTGTCTTATCAGCACTTTCATCTGCAACAGCTGAATGTAGGTCACATTTATTTACACAATTATTTTTAATGCTAAACTCAATATATGACTTGTATACTGCCGCATATATTGTTTAGTGTCATTCGTAGTTGATTTGAAGTCAAATTTTACTGTGTTTTTGTTGCTTTATATTTTTATTTGTTGGTGGAAGAAGCGTATTGTAGGTGGATGTGTACAGTGCAATAAACATATAAAATGCAATATTAATCAAACTATGACTTTAGCAGGTTTTTGTGTTGATTTATATGTACCCTATATAATTGATTATTCCACTAATGTAATGTATAGATTCAGTGGATGTAACCGACCTTTGTCACATTTCAGACTTATGTGGTCCAAAATAAAAGAATCAGAATCAGAGAGAGCTTTATTTCACACGTACGAGGAATTTTCTATGGTGTTAAGGTGCCACATGTAGATAAACATACAGTTAAGAAAAATAAATGTAAAAATATATAAACATGGAATAAACAGATGCAAATTATAAAAGAATAATAGAACTATGTGTAGAGAAAAAAATACACACACAAGAGGCACAAGAGGGTTCACCAGAACAAGAGGAGCAGCTTTATTATTGGTATTTTGAAGAAATATTTGATGCTAAAATATGAGTTGGGGGTCCTCACCCAGAAGATTTTCGGCATTAAAAACTTAATTTGCGCTCTGGAGACATTTTCTGCACCAACTGATGGTGGAATTGTTTTTATTTATATTAAGGAAAACACAAAGTCCAGGTGACAATTTCAAAATATTAAAAAAATATTATGTCATTACAAACATCACAGCAGCTGATTACTGAATTGCATTCTGTAATGACAGCTATTTTTTTTGTTTCTCTTTAAAGACATTTCCAACATAAATTGATGCAGAACAATTTTCCAGAATGCAGAAAATCTTCAAAATACTGTTAAAAATCATCATGCCACTAATCTGAGCTCTTGTGTCTCGGTCATATTGTACTGTGTTTTTAATATTTTCGTGTCATCGTGTTATATGTTCCCTACATCCCTGATTATTCCATTAGATGCTGTGGATTTAGCTGTGTGGATGTACCTGAGTGCAGATTGTGATCCCTGCAGGAAGTAAAAGTGCTGCTGCTGCTTTTCCCTTTCCTCCTGTTGCCAACCTGGGAAGCGCTCTCTTCCCGTGGACTACCAGGCTAATGAAAAGTGCTAGCGACAGAGAGCCCACTATTGGCTGTCCCGACTGCCGAAGCTGGCAGGCAGTGGCGACAGGGAAGGACCGGACTGACGGACCTTTTGGTGGAAATACCGAGAGAACACCGGGAACTCGTACGGAAACGAAGGGAATACATGTTTTAATTTGCGGTTTGGATTTCCCAGACGGACTAAAAACCTCGCTAACGTTCTCTGTTGGCTGGAAAGTTTTCGGGTCGAGCAGTGATGTGGTGACGCGACTCCATCGAATCGACGGGAAGCTAACGTTAGCAGAAGCGCTAACGTTACTTGATAGATTAATCAGCATAGCCTTGTAGGCCTATTTCAGGGTTTTTAAAACTCGTTTTTAACATTTTCAATAATGTAAGATATTATATCATGTTGTCTACTTTTATACGAAATAGAGCTTATCCTTAGACGACCAGCTTACGCTCTCTTAGCTAAGTTAGTGTATATATAACTAGCAAGCGTTAGCTACCTAGCTGGCTAGTAGCTAACGTTGACTAGCTGTCGACTTTAAACTGACTTTAAGCCAAAGAACTCTGCTTCAAATTAGCTAACGCTAGCAAGGCTACAACTGTTTCCACGTCACCTAACTGTAAAATCACATGTCTACCTGTTATAAAATGTTATTTTCAGCGAGTTGAATTTTATTTTCGAGGATGGCTATTTGTTTTGATAAACAAAGATAGGCACTTTACTTCCAAAATCCAGAAATGCAATCATCGAAACACCAGCTTACTTAATGCTAGCTCGCTAACGTTGTGTTAGCCGGCCAAACTTGGGAATACTGCCCCCCCCCGCTCACTTCATGTGGGCTTTGCTTTGAGGCCTTTAGGAAATTATCCCCCTTTTTTAACCGAGAAGACCCCTTTTCACAGCCTTAGTGCATCGCAGCCTGTGAATGGAATTTACGTGCTCTGAATGACTCTGGATTTTTGTGAAGCTTGACAAGGCTGTAACATACACTTGGAGGACCTGGACTTTGTTTACTTGACATCATAAAATAACGTGGATTAAATCACAGGCATTTGGAATAACGTTTCTCTTCAAAGGTGAGATACAGACGCACGTGGACGCTAAACAAACTTGGGTTAGCAGTGACCGTCATAGTTAGTAACACTGATTGAACATATACATCAGACTTTGTCTCCTCCGTGATCATGCTCTATTCTCCATTATGGAAACTGTAATTGTGGAATGCCACAAGGTCAAACTTATCTAAAGTTAATATTTGATTATTTTCATACTTATCACAAATTGCACAAATTAAATTATAAATGAGTCCCAGGTAGTGATGCTCTGTGTTTTTTCATTTCTGATTTGTAAAGAAATATTTCAAAATCCCTCCAATGGTTTTTTAGGTTTATGCCTATTTAAATGTCCTGCCTCCAAGTTGGGGTTTGTCATCTTTACCTTTTGACATATGGGATGTCTGTGCTAACTTAGACTGGACCCACCATCTGTCACTCCCTCTCATGGATGCTAAGTGACCCTCCCCCCCCCATAAACATTGTTGATCCTGAGTGGCTTGACCTGGATATGGAGCGTTGGTTTTGTATTTTGCTTACGGCAAATTAGGTTAAGTTTGACTCCTTCCACCAGTAATAGTGTGTATCATGTGAAACATACAATTTGTGATTGTTAATTAAGGGTGGCAGGTTGTTTTTTTTATCCAGTTAATTCACATGTAAACGCTGTGGTCCAGCTCTCGAACACAGTTTTTGGTAGATACAGTTGAGTGTTTATGCACTGAGCTGAAAACAGTGGATTCTGAAAGCAAATGGATTTTGGCATCTCAGGCTGCGACAAAGTTCCTGCTCGACTTGTTCCAATTTGTAAATTGTTGTTCCTTGTAGGTATGTTAAATCCAGCTCACATGATTCTTGGCTTTTTGTCTAGCAGCCTGTCTACAGGACCTAAGCTCCTTGGTGTGGAGTTTGGCTTTAATTCCCCGGACCTTCCTTCCCAGCTGTTGTTAGATGCAACATTACTCAACAAGCTTCAGACAAGACATCTTTCTTGGTTGCATGTGATTGATTTAACTCTGTTCTTTTTCTGAACAGTACCAACGTTGGTCAACTTGACTGTTTACTATTGACAAGTATATTCCAGTAGTTGTTAACCATTCGTAGTAATCAGTAAGCAGGTTCAGCTGATTCGGCTCTGTTTTTCCCTCTGCTTAGTCGATAAGCTTTTGTAATGGCCAGTGCCTCTGTGTCTGCAAAGTATGCTGATTAAATTACCTCTGAGGTCCACTTTTTAACTTGTCTTAACTAATCTGCATAGGGCTGGGGGTCTGCCTTAGAACATGAACAATCTTTAGACATTTTCAAAACAAGATTTAAAACCACTTGAACACTTACAATGTTTCCTACTGGCAGCTGAGCTCTATACTTAAATGTACTGATAGTTTTGTGGCAAGGATGTGTAAATTGTTATAACACTTGGTGTACATTGTTATGGCTTTTGAGGAGGAGAATGAATGAAAAACAATGTCCAAATTCTGGCTTTGGTAGACGTTAGGGAATCCCAACTAATACAAACTCAACTCTCCTTGACAGGAGTACTATTTTAGATTGAAATTAATTTGTGCTCCGACTTTTATATAAGAAGGGATTTGTGGGAAATGCTTTGGTGTACTGAGCATAAATTGCAGGAATGGCCGTGTAGCAAGGGTCTTTTGGGTGTGAGATTGGACTCTTTTGCTACCACCCAGCTACCCTGGATTTCAATGGTTTAAAACTACAGCCGCTGTAAAATTTTATTCATGGCTCTCAAAGCACTGAAATATTACATTTGAAAAATGTAATGGTAAAGCCTCCTAGAGAAAGAAGATCTGGGTTGGGAAGGATAATCCATCAACCTCACTGGGAAGATTTTCCAATATTTACTCTGTTTTTGCTGATTATCATTTCCAGGAAACATTATGGGTATACTGACCGTTAAAGTGCTCTGGTAGGACAGAAGATTTATCCATTGCAATAGATCTTTTTCACAGCAGATGTTTTGACATGTCCCAAGAGGGAAAAATGTTGGCGTAATCAATAACATTGATAACAACAGCATTCCATGCAGATTAGCTATTTCCAAGACTGGAATGTCTTGGTGGGACACTTAGGCCCTATCCACACTACTCCGTCCTAGTTTACAAACGGAGAATTAAAACAAATACAATCTCCATCCACACCAGCATTTTAGCTGCGTATCAGAGTTGATCTCCGTCTACATTAAAACGACTGAAAAAGCACATCTATTGGCCATTCAGGTATGCTCGGCATGCGTGTGCCGGTGTAAACATGAAGCAGATGGTCTATTCCGTAGTTACAGAAGATTTGGCGAAAGAATAAAAAAATGCAGACGAAGAATAAGACAATTTTTTTTTTTGCATGCACCAATAACAAGCTAGGACTGTTAGTGAATGCAACACGAGACTGTGGCGGCGGAAAACAGATTAGGAGTCGTTGCAAAGTAAACGGTGACATGCAATAGCCAACAAGTGTAGTCAGATAGGCCTAAGTGTTATTTTCACGGTATAGAATATTTTAATAAAAATACCGACTCAAAAACTCTGTTAGTAACATAGTGTTTGTGCTTTGCATGACATATAAGACCGAATCAGAGACCTGAGCGTCTGCGTCATCGTTTCTAAAGTCCTCCGTTTTTGCCCGTAAAATGGGGTCGGCAGCATTTCCAAACTTCCCCATTTCAGGTCTTCGTTTTCAAAGTTTTAGTCTGGACGGGAGGTACAAACGTAGCAAAAGGTCTCTGTTCTAATTTGAAGATGCAGTCGTGTGGATGGGGCCTTAATGGAAATGTGCCATCGTTAATTGCATTAACGCCACCTATCTATACAACTCAGATGTCTTAATACTGAAATGTTGCAGTTCATGATGTCTGTGCTGACAGCTATGTACTTTTCCTCATCTGTTCTTTTCTTCTTCCTTCTGTTTTTTTTTTCTACTGCTGTCTCCTTCGGTGCTTCTCTGTCCTGTCCTGGTTGTAGATGATGTGCGAGGTGATGCCCACCATCAGTGAGGCCGAAGGGCCCGGCGGGGGAGGCGGCAGTGGCCGTCGAGGCTCTGGCTCCCCGCTGCAGTCGGACTCAGAGGGTCACTTTGAGTCGCTGATGGTGTCCATGCTGGAGGAGAGGGATCGTCTTCTTGACACTCTGCGGGAGACTCAGGAGAATCTGGGCTTGACTCAGGGCAAACTGCACGAAGTTAGCCATGAACGGGACTCGCTGCAGAGACAACTCAACACTGCTTTGCCACAGGTAAGTGAGAGAGAGCTTTTTCATTTTTCACAGAAAAATACCAGTGCCCTGCAGAGCTCCCTTTCTGCATGGCTCCTTGCTGTGCGGTCAGCCAATGTGTCAGTCTCACTTTTGGATGACAGCTTTTACAGATCTTTGGCTCCCACAGCAGAGAAAGTGAGACCAGAGTCTGGGATGGTTGCGGTTGTTGTATGGCTGACTGATTGCAAGGTGCAGTGGGGTGTGAACAAAGGCAAATTAGGCCTGCTATGGAATGCTATAAGGCATTTTACTTTAAATGAGCTGAGTTTGTTTTTTATGAGTTGTCTAACACAAGGACCGATCGCAGTCGTTAAAATAAACTAGTAAGTCAAGATTAATTAAACAGAAAAAGGAAGAAAACTACATCTGCAATGAGAAAGTGTTGCAATGGTGAGGAGTGGCAGTATTGCAAAGTATTTTGCAAAACAAAAATTCTGCAATGGTGCTTTTAAAATATATTCCAGCCCTACTGCGCGTATAATTAATATGAAATAAGCCCCTTGCAGTAAAAATGTCATAGCTGTGTTTTTGTTTCTGTTATTTGCATAACATAATGTGGATGAAATCGTGATCCTGACTTTGTTTGCAGGTCTCTGTGATATTAATGACTCATGTTTCTACCTGCCGTGGGATCAGGTTTCCTGTTTTTAATGATGCATAAGAAGAGGCTGATAATCCGTGGAGCGTTGTTGTAGTTTTGGTTAAATATGCACCCAGTATATAAATTTAATTTACTTTTAAAGTTTGTCTCAAATTTAATTAAATGAGTGAGGGAACTGTGAGGTGTGCAGACTGATTGTAGGGCCAGGAAAACTACATCCAGAGTCAAAACATTCAGACACGGGTAGGACTCTGATTCGTTTAGCATTGCTTGATGGCAGGCGAGCTCCTTTACTCATGTTTACATGCTTTGTAAGGTAATAGGCAGAAGCATGCACTGCAAGTGTGTCAAATGTTCATACGTACAATTTCACACGAAAGTTGCTCGTTGGTTGGCCTTGGGAACAGATTGATGTATTCAATCTGTCAAAATACATAGAAAGTAACAAAAGAAAAAGTAATTTACCGAACCTGGCAAATCAATTCTTGTAAGCTAAAGACAATGAATCACGGATTTATTCAGGCTAAAGATATTAAGACTGTAATCCTGTTCACTGGGGGCCATCTCACAAACATCCACATGTTTAGGTTGTTCAGACTTGTGCTTAATTGCATTGCTTTTAAGCTTTATGGGATAAAAGTGTTCATACTTAGACTACCATAATTGAAAAGTTCTTAATCACAACATTAGAAGTTCTCTAAAGACTTTTTCTATTGTGATGTCTGTTTTGTTATCATTTTGTTAGGATTTCAAATCTGAGTCTTGAAGCTGGACTTCTGTCCGTATTTCAGTGTCCACTCTAATATATTCATCTTCTCATCCTTTGGTACGTCATACAAGTATAAGACCTTTAGTCAGACTGAGTTCCTGTGTGTGTGTGTACATGTGCATGCACGTGGTATTGTCAGCTGATTATCTGGCTCTCTGCCAAGCCTCCTGGGATTTGTATCTGGAAGGCAAGAAAATCCAGCTGTTAAAAAAGTAGAAGCACTTTATGTGCTGTAATCTGGTGTTAATACACTTTACAGCATCCTTTTGTTTTTAGTGCAATTTGCGTGTAAATTTCCAATCCAAAACTCCCTTCTGGGTCTTTGCACTAATTTCTGCTAATTGATTAATTACATTTCATTGATAAGATTTAAAGAGTACATAAATGCACTTATGGGAAACACTGTCCACCTGTAAGTGTTTCAGTAAATTATCCTCTTAACTTGTTGCTGTTTATTAGTTTATTAGGGTCGCCCACTTATCCAATCCCATCTTCATGTCGATGTTCCATCCGAGTGTGTGAATGTTAATTTCTGTTTCTGATGAGCCGTTAGCACCTTAGCCTCCGCCATCAGTGTATGACTGGATGATTATGACATAGTGTAAAGGGCTGCAGACCGTTACCATCTGTTGTGACCATGACAAGTTGATTTGTTCATTTTAAGATCTGTATTTAGGAAATTTAGGGTGGTTTCTTAATCACATTTAAAAAAAAAGAAAAGACATTTAAAATTAAAGAAGCAGAACCCTTACAGAATGCAGATTTAAACAGTGAATCATTTTCGGTTGTCATTACTTAAAGCCCTTATACTTAAAAGCTGCGTCAACAGCGAAAATGTGTTATTAGGGCCCGAGCCATGAGGAACCTATTGAAATTGTAAGGATTATTATTACTCTTTCTCCCTAATGAAGGGCAATTTAGACGGCTGTATTTTAAGGGTCTCGCACATTGGCGTGGTAAAATGGCTCCATAGAGCCTTCTACACAATTGGAAAAAATTTGCCCCCCATGCCAAGTTCAACCTACATGCACCAAACTTTGAGGGGACATTTATCATATCAAAACACACAAAAAAGCCTCAAGAACCCATACCCTAAACTTAACAGGAAGTCAGCCATTTTGGATTGAAAGTGTGATTTTTTTTTTAACCCATTTTTCACTGTTTACAGGGTGCGTACTTTAATGAACTCCTCCTACAGAATTAATCCGATCGTTTCCAAATTTCTGCTGTGCCTTCTAAAGGCATTGATGATGAAAAGTTGTGCTATCTGTGAGTTTTCGTCAGTGGGCGTGTCCGTGGCGTGGCGTCCAAAATCGATGATCTGCCATGAAACAGGAAGTTGTGTCTGAGTCTGGCCCTGAACACATCCATATGCCAACTAACATTCTATGTCACAGCGCCACCTGCTGGCAACAGGAAGTGTCAGGTGTCACGCTTGTATGTACTACTCCTAACATTTGTCTCGCCTGCTTCAAAAAGAGCCTTAAGACATTGATGATGCTATGTTGTGAATCTTGTGAGTTTTTGGACAACAGCGTGTCCTTGGCACAGGAAGTGTTTGTAACTTCGCTGTACATGCTCATATCTCTATCAAATTTCACACATTTGATAAGGGTCACACCCTGAAAACATTTAAAGGTCAATATTCACGCAACCTCATAGCGTCACCTGCTGGCATCAGGAAGTGTCCCTTCAACGATGCTGCCCCCCACCCACTGAATCACCAACATGCACAAAACTTTTGTCGTACAACTATCATTCCAAGACGCACAAAAAAGGCTCTTGGAGCATCCCTGAAATCAGACAGGAAGTCAGCCATTTACATTTGAATGGGTAATTACAGCCCTGATGGATTTAAATTTTCTGCTGTACAAGGCATTGAGGATGAAAAGTTGTGCTATCTGAGAGTTTTTGTCAATGGGCGTGTCCGTGGCACATTTTGCAATTATGTTTCAATAAAACATAATTGGAAAATGTATAAACTAAATGCAAATATAAACTTAAAAACACAATACAAAGCAGGAACAGCAATTAACCATCAGCCTGATGAGAGCAAAATACATTCTTAGTAACCGTAAGTAGAGGGAAACCGGTGCCACTGTGCTGAAGAGAGTGTAGGTCTTTCGGCTGGAGTAGGTAGGTACAGAGGAGGTGCAATTTTCTCTCTTGTTCCCTCCCTCCTGGTGAGAGTACCCATCGAATGGAATGCACAAACATTCCAGGGCAGCTTGCTCACACGTCAGCAGCTTTTTCAGACTTCAGCGGTGCCCTGTTGGCTGATGCTTATTTGGTCTTTGTTTCCTTTTATTTGTAGTAGCCTATGTGCTCTGTGTGCAGGTCAAATCGGTCCCACAATCAGATGTCATGTTGCAGATAGCTCATTGACTCCTGTTTTTCTGTGTCATTGAGGCTTGTAATAATTTTCCTTGAAGTGGGCCTCACTGGGTGTATGTTTGTGTCTGCTGGTGGTGAATCTCCAGCTGTTTTCTACAACTGCTGTGAAGATTGGTGGGGGAGTAAAAGAGAAGGAAGTAGTAGTAGTTAGCTAAACACCTGGTGTTGCTTCATTCATAAGTTTTCCTCACACATTTTCTATCAACGCTGTAGACTAACTCCTTACTCCTCGCTTTGCTAAAAAAGAAAATGCCAACGATAACTGTCAACAGATGAAACGCAACAAAATGTCCCTTTCTTATTTGTCAGTTAAGCAGTCAAATTCAGTGTGTGAGCAAAATTTAGTAGCCTAACTTTCTTAGGGTATGGGTAACTCTCTTCTGTGTTGCACGCAAGCGGGAAGCTTCCGGTCTGAGACGTGAATCCAACATGAAAGGGGGTGACTCTTCTGGTTGTCTGGTTGCATTACTGTGCTTTCAGTGACCGAAAGCGAAGCGAGCGTTTGGGGTGGTAAATTTACATACAAAGTCAATGCAAAGACGCGTAGAGCCGCGATTTCCTGCAGTGCGGCGTGAAGCGCCGCAAAAGGGGTTGGGTCGGTGACGCGGAGGAATTCGCGTGAGTTGAATATTTTCAACTCAAGCGATAAAGTCGCAGGATGCTGAGATGATCAGCATTGAGATTGTCCGCAAGTCACAGACGTTGTGTGGAGAGGGCCAGGCAGAGCGGACGATAAACTTGGGGCAGAGGAGCCGGGAGCAGCACTGGAACCTTTGGACAAAAAAACACCCGCAGTCAGACTGGATTATGCTAAGACAACTGTGCCCTTTACTTGAGGGAGGAGCTCAGAGTTAACTGCTTTCATTAAATTATTTTTTTACTTTAGTTTTTGGGATTTCAACGTTGATTTATCTTCACTGGAGCTTCTCAGCAGCTTCTGTGCACATCCGGTTACAGTGTTGTTGTAAGCGTCGTTAGCTCTGTCGGACTACGACTTCATATTAAAAAACGGACAAAGCTGGACGTTACTTGGAGAAAAGAAAGCGAGGAGGCTGAACTACCTGGTGAGTTCAGAAAACATGTCTGTAACTTTATTCCAGCTGTCGTTGTACTTTACTGTGACCAAGTTAGCATAGCACAGCCCTGATCGATCCAAACTCCATTCAGAAAACAAACATTTTAGAAGTTGTTGTCCTGCTGTCTTGCTGACAGACCTGACAAAGCATGAATTCATATGTTTTACTTTGGGTTCATGCAGTTGTAGTAATGGCAAGTTGTGTTTATTCAGGTTATCGCGTTAAAACCACCTTCTGGCGTTGTGTGTGAACACTTACATTGAATGTACTCACGTGAGGAAAGCGTCGCAAGGAGAAAATTTGCGTTTGTTCTGAATGCTGCATTAGAAACAACGGTAAAATGACCCTACTTCTCAGCTGATTTATTACCTTAGAAAACACTTTCATAATGAGTTACTGGTCTCTGTCGCTAGTTTCCTGTCTTCTTCAATACAACATGATGTTCATTTAGTAAATTATGGATCTATTTAGAGGAAAATAGACCACAAAGCAGGGTATGATTGACAAGTCATTACCATGGTGACTTTTCAGTCAGGCTAGAGTGACTCCTGCCCACGCCGATAGGGTTGGAAAAACCACAAACCAACGGGTGACGTCACGATGACTACGACCCCTTCTTATATGCAGTCTATTGTTGCATGAAATTGGCCGTTGTTGTTTAGATGACTCTTCTGCATGTTAATATCGATGTGTTGTTTTTAGTGTGTGGTATGATGTCTGGTGAGGGCAACTGCCTTTGGGTACAATTATAGATACAATTCATTATCTGAACAGTCTTGTTTTATCCAACATGTGATTTAAATGGAAAATGAAATTCAGACTAAACAAAGCTCTACTGATAATCCCACTGTCCTAGTTGACATCTTTGGTTGCTTTTAGATATGTGATTGGGTGATTTGTAAGATAATGGGACACCCTGCGTCGCTGACTGCATAGTTTAACTGTCTTATTGTAAAGACGTTTAGCACTGGAGCCTGTTCTGAGATATTTAGTGCTAAAACAGTCTTACTGGACGTTCAGAACATAAACAGCACTGCCTTTTTAAAAAACACAGGGGGGCTGTTGCTGCAGGTACCGGTGAGACGATGAAATACAATCCAGGGAGGGTGGTTTGAGTAATGGATCCCCGGCTGCCTGTCACTCCGAGGGCCGTGAGGCCACTCATCTCTGTCTGTACTCTTCTATGTTCTGGTCCCACAGTGGTGTAATGAACAGCAGAATCCTACCCCATCACACGCCGATAAAATACCTTTTCCCCTCAAAACCTGACACCCAGTGCCAGCAAACTAAACTATAATTTCTTTCTAAGTATTTGTCCTGTTGCATTGAGCTTTGTTTTAGCTGTTTGTTTTGGAGGGAAGTATTAGAGGACATGTAGCTCTTGTTCTTCTGGGGTTTGAATGTACTTATTATAAGTTGATTTGAACAACAGCATCTGCCAAATGAAAGTTATGTAATGTAAATATCCATCATTTTGAGGGCTTATCAGATAGCAAAACACTGCACAGCTGTTTATAAGACTACAACACACAATTTCACAACTTTGGAAAGTCATCAGAGTTTTAGTTACTCTATCCTCCTCTATCTCCATGATCTTAATGCAAACAGTAGAAAAAGATTCACCCTATAAATGAATCAGGATTGTGTGCTTGAACGTGTTGCATTGGCCATAGGAGTGCTTTTTCTGCAAGTCACAGTCCTTGGGCCATCAGCTAAAAGTAGCTTTATAAACAGAACTTAACCCTGTATAGCTGAAAATGTCTCCATGCCTGTGATATCTGTGGCCGGCATTATGTTTTTCAGGTTGTTCGTCCGCCGCATTCTCCTGAATGTGATATCTGAGGGAATTTCTTAAAATTCTTAACATCCACTTTCGACTCAAAATAGAGCTAATCAGAATTTGGTGGTCAAAGGTCAACTTCACTGTGACATCATAATGTTCTGGAAAAACACTTTTGGTTATTTTTCCACACATTCAGGAACAGGAGGAGAGATTGTGACCATATTTCAAAGCTGTTTGGACACTGAACAGGTGACACACATGACCTCAAAATAGGTTGTAATTTAAGATTGAATTGGACATTTCCAGATCCCGTACACGTTGACTGGCACAATGAATAAACAGTGACCAGCACAGGACGGGCTGTCCTCCGATCTCCATTCTGCCTTACACTTCCTGCCTCACTCTGAACTCAATGAACATCACGTGACTGCACACAGCCTATTGGAGCACGCTTAGCTAAGCGTGATCTTGTGAGTTAATGCACCTGTTTAGCCATTACATCTATGATAATCCTTCATGAATCAGTTCAACAGTGAATATTCACTATAATCTAACATATATCATGAATATATTGATAACTTCCATGAAGCCTAAAAATGGTCCAGACAAACTTGGATGTAAACAGGCATACAACCAGTAGGGCAGTAAGAATCCATAGAGGAAGATAATAGAGGTAGAGACGTCAGTATTGGGGTATAGTTTGGTAAATATTTGGTGTTGTATGCAAAAAAAAATGACGTGTGTCAAACATCAAAAAGAATAAAATTTTTCTCTTCTGTGATTTTAAAAACAAAGTCATGGGTGTAACGTAGCTCCTTATTTTGAAGGGCCCAATTGACTGCACTGACCAAATTCAATATTCTGGTCAGTGGCACAATGGCATGAATTGAGAGTGCTCAGCGGTAACGCAGAGAGACAAAGACTGACTTGTTCCACACAGTGACATGAAAGTGACAGAGAGCAAGTGTTGCCTTGTGCCAAATGTGAGCTGAATTAGAAACTTAAAAGGGAACAGACACAAGACGGGGAGGTGAAGGCCATGCTCCTCTGTTTACTTCAGCCCGTTTTTATTTCTGCTTCTACAAGCTTTTTCAGTTCCTTAAATCTGTACTGTACGAGCACTTTTCTATGTCAAACAGTCACCTGTAGCAACACATGATGATGTGTTTGTGGAACTGATATTACAAGTTCGCTATTTCCAGAGCTAATTGCAGTTTCTTTGGATACTGTCATACTCTAATCACACAATAATCTAGATCAGTCTATTGTTGGTGTCTTTCATACTGTAGCTAATACCTGGTACATTTTTAATTTGAGAGTCTCACTGTTCAACAAAGATCATTTGCCTTACAATAGTGTAGATGCATTTAATTGAGCAGAAAGTTATAATTTCCAAGGCTATACTGTGTACAATTTAATAATGAGCCGTACAGTGTGCTTATTTCAAGATTAAGACCCGTCTGGTTCCATATTAAAATGGGACCTCCTTTTCTGCCAGCCCACAGAAGAAGATACTGTCAAGAAGGGGCAGCTGATGAGTTCTCTTTGGGAAACAGAATAGGAGCCTTTATTGTCATTATATTACACTGAATACAATGAAATTGCAAGTGCCCCTCACAGCAGTGCTTAAAACAACCTTTGTTAAGAAACACACATCCATATAAAACATAAAAAAACAACAGCGTGCATTTAACAATTAACATTCATCATAAAACAAATCTTTTCAACTGCAACTGAAAACAACTTACCCGTTTAGTGTCTTTAGTCGTGCTCGCTTTTTATGTTTTAATAGAGAAAGAGAGCTGTTTGTGTTCTGAAGCTGCTAAGATAAGCATTTGTAACTTGTAATTCTATGTGCATAGTATAATGTAGGGTTATTGCGAACCTGTTCAAAATTGGAAACAGTTGTTATTATTAAGAATTATTCTGTTTTTGATTTAATTTATCCCAGTTCTTAAAGCTGGACCTACTGCGCTACCTTGCTCTTTATGATTGTGTCCAAACTGCAGTGAGGGCTTCTACATCTCATCAGCTCATGTGTCTATATATATATATTATATATATGTGTGTGTTGTGTGTGTGTGTGTGTGTGTGTGTGTGTGTGTGTGTGTGTGTGTGTGTGTGTGATAGCAAGGTTTATGAGGGTGCATGCTTGTGTGGGTGCTTTGTCAAGATGCAGTAGGTAAAAACACTATCTAAGAATCTCAAACTATATTGTTTTTAATGACAAATGACTCTTAAATTCACTCTAATTCTACAGAATAAAGGCTGTTTTTGCTTTTAACAGTTTTGTTTCCAGATCCCCCCCCCCCAAAGTCAGACTTGAATTGAGAATTGTTGGGAATGTAAATGATACTTAACCAAAATACCTCCATCTCCTGTCTGGAGGTATAGGGTTGTGACTGTGGCCTCTTATTATGTAATCTGTTTTTGCAACTGTCACAAAATGACCGGCTTATGATTCTCTTCTTTTGTTACACTGAGTGGTGATTGGACAACTACAGCAGTAGTGACTGAGACGTTGTCTCTACCAAATATGTGTAATGTTGGCTTCAAATGACCTCTTACGATGATTCAAGAATCTTCATGAACCTATGGATGTCTTTTAGTAAAAGGTGGTGCAAACCAGCATCCGATCGTTTCCTATAGATTGACTCTCTCTCTCTCTCTCTGTTTGGGCAGCGGGCTAAGCATCTCTGAATAGGAGCCATTGTGGTGTCTAATTAGTTTTTGACTGTGAGTCCTCCTCCAGGAGAACAGATGCCCTCTGCGCAGTGTCAGATTTCAGCACACGCTATAAGCTTTTAAGAACGGCTAAAGTCATTATGTAGGAGGTAGGCTTATTGGTTCCGATCTCACTTCCAAATACAACATGGTCTGACGATGGTATGATGTTGGAATGAAAAAGATGTTATACTCAAGCCTATTAATCAGCTGCCACGCTCTGATGTTATCACTTTTTAAGAATCCATGAAGGTGTATTGGTACTTTCAAGCAAGACAAGTTGAAAACAAAACGTATGAATTAGTGTTTGGATGGTTTGGAAATGAAATAAAATGCCTGAGTGTAGTTCAGAACAGCTTCTCTTGTATAGCAGTGCTGAAAAGTCCAGCAGTTGCCTATAGGGATGGTAGAGACAGGACGTGGTAGACAATGATGAGGAATTTTAACATTCTCACATGACATTTATCTTAGTACAGAAGTAACAGAGAGGAGCCTCATCGTTTCCTGAGCTCGTTCTCTTTTGCAGCATAGCCAGAGCTGCAGTGAAGTCTGTTCCTCTTTGGAGTAACTCATCTGCTACCAAATAAAAGGCAGAAAATATGACATCAGAATATAAATGTGTGAACTCTAATTACTGTACTGTTGATCCTTTTGAGTTGTACGTTACTTTCCAAGTTATCTAGTGTGTTATGGTAGAAGCATTGTATAAATATTCTTGAATTTTATCAGGACTACATGACACGATATGTGAAGATTCTTTGCAGACATTCTGAGGCAGTTGTTTTTTCTTTTCATTTTATTTTACAAAAAAGAATATTAAATATCAGGTATAACACAGGACAGAGGGCTGCAACTGGCGATTCTTTTTCATTACCAATGAATCTGCCGACTACTTTCTCAATTAATCAAAAAGTTGTTGGGTCCAGAAAATAGTGAAAACCGTCGACTAGTGTTTCCCAAAGCTCGAGATGACGTCCTCAAATGTCTTCTTTTCTCCACAACCCAAATATATTCAGTTTATTGTCATAGATGTGTGAAGAAACCAGACATTTTTCACATTTAAGACGCTGGAATCAGAGTATTTGGATGGAAGGACTCAAAGCGATTATTCGATAAGCAAGATAGTTGGCGACTAATCGTGGCAGCGCTAACAGAAGCGATTTGAAAAATTGGGTTAAATTGTATTATTCCTTCTGAAAAGATTGTGTGCTGAAAATCTGTTACAAATAAGCAGGTTATGTTAAAATGTATGCAAAATACGTGCACGCATTCTCCATCAGGCAGAATTCTCAATTGTATTATAATACAGAATTTATTTTTATTTTTATTTTTAGTCTTAGTGCCACAAAGGTGCTGGTATATTCTTCTCCATTTGACGAATTTGACGACGCGGAGTACAGTTATCCCTGAAAAGCCTTTGTGTATCCCTGTGTTTTGGTACGCTGTTCCTTTAATAGGTTGGCACACATATTTGTGTACCCCCCTTAATCCCCTCCCCTGTTCCAAGGCTTACAGAGCAGCTCAGTCCACTTCTAACCAGCATGTCGCTCATACACTTACTGAGTCATACACCAGTTCACCCTGCAGCCAAGAGGGATCAGGCTTGAATGCCCATGGCTGCGTTCGCATGTACATAAGCTTAGGATTCCAGTACGTTCAATCTGTATATTTGCATATGCAATATTTGGGGATTAAACTGTTGTATGCACTGAACAAGTAAACACTCACATTTTAAGTTTGATGTCTACACTCGTCTGAGCTACTTACGTTGTGGTCAATGTGTTTGAGGAGGTCAAGATGACGTAATCATTTTATATCCAGGCTAGAGTATTGATTTGCCCCGTAATCGTCTACAAGTTGTCATGTCCGCCTTGTGTATGTATTGCATGCATGTATTATCCCATATATGAATGTGTCAGCTTTAGTGCTTTGTTTTGCAAGTGCGCAGTTTGTAAAGTGGATGGGCACACGCATGTTAAGCAATGGGTGGGAGTATCTGTGGGTTGGTTTTGATGGTCCAAGATTACAGAGGGTCTTTTAATTTAACTTTTAATAACTAATTTCTCTGCATCAATCTACTTTGTTGTTTGATAGCCAGTGAGCCTCTTACGGGTGCTTCTTTATGGTGATTTTCCTATACTGAAATCATTAAACTGTGCTTCCGTCATACAAGAAGCAAGTACCAAATGCTCCCATTTGTTTTTACTCAATGTGATTTTCTGTCTAAATGATGAGTTAAGGAACATTATGGGAAAAGAAGGAGGTCATAAATTGCAGATAGAGACATGGAGAAATCTTAAGGTTGCTGTACAACTCAACCTCAGCGTCTGCTCTGGAATGTAGGAAGTAAGCCACTCTGTAATTACCCCGGGCCTGCCTTTTATGGTCTCTCATTGGCTAGCAGAGTGGAGACCTTGGTCGTAGCCAATAGCAGACTCCCACTTACTCCTTTAGTGAAGCAGAATCTGTGTCAGTCGCTGGAAAAGCTCAAAGGCTGGAGTGAAGGGAAGAGAGAATAGTTGTGGTAGTGACTGAAAAGAACGATCAGTTCCAGCACCCCCCTCCCCCCAGCCTCTGCACACACACATCTCCCACCCTCTGAAACGTAGCGAGAAGGCCTCGCTGCTCAGAGAGCCTGTGCAAGTTTTTGCAGGGCAAAAAATCAGGATGGCACATTCTTTATGTTCAGCCATGCATGTAATCTCTAAAAGCAAGTGTATGTGTGTGAGAACCTGAGAAAGATCTGAGTAATGGGAGGTATATTAGAACAAGTCTGTTCAGAGTGGCAGTATATTGTATATTTCTCACAGACTTGGAGGGATTTTATCAAAGTTTTTCTACTATTTTAACATCAAACCGTGTTGCTGCATGTTTCATGATCCACGATTAGGGTTGGGTACTGTTTGCAAATATTTATTTTAAAGAGGTGGTATTATGCTTTTTACCTTTTCCCCTCTCCTTTATTGAGTTATATCTTTTTTGTGCTGTAACAGGTTTGGACAGAGAAAAAGCCCAAAGTCCAGCCCAAAGGGAGTTCCCATCTCCCACAGAAAGCTCTGCTCAGACCTGCCTGAAAACAGCTCGTTTGTAGTCCAGCCCTTCACTTCCTTTTACTTGTGACATCACAATGCAAACGCGTCATAAAGCTCGCCAAGCGGCTGGCGGGGTCAGCTGGTGTGTGTGTCGCATTGAACATTACGTCGTGGCCGTTGTGTGTGGCGTCGCTATCTCTGGGTACTATCTGCAGTGGAAAACGGAGCAGGGCCGAGGAGAGTCGAGTCTATCGATTTGCGCTATGGAAGCATTTTCAGCAAGGCAGCATAGATCGTCAGAACACCGGCAACAGTTCAACGTTTAGTCCTGATGGTGAGATGTGGAACAATGATGTTGTGGGCTGGTAATAACTTAGACCACCTGCCAGGTTACGGTCGCAGTCTGAAGGCTTTGATTTAGATCACACTATCTTGTTTCTTACGACCCGCCCTTCTCTGCTTTTGATTGGCTAGTAGTCCTTACCTGGGAACTGCGCATGTGCAACTCCAACAAAGATTTTGTACAAGTAAGATGCATCACTCTGTAGCTCAAGAGCAGAGCGAACAACAGACAGGCTGAAAAGAGGAGCTGCAGCAATGTGCAGTATAAGAAAAATATGGTGTTTTTTGAAAATTAAACCATGTAAACCTGTTCTGGTACAACCCCTAATTAGGATTTTGAACCTGAAAATGAGCATAATACCACCTCTTTAATAAATAAATGTATTGTAATTATAAACAACTTATATATGAAGGCAGCCCTACTAGTATGTTGTTTCTTTTTAAATACCAGCCATGTCCCTTTCTCATGAAGATATCTGTAATTTTACAGCATTCAGCGGCACTTTCCTCCTGTCGTTTCTCCTGTTCATGCACTTCATCTCAGCTCTGCTTTTTCTCTTTCTCTTGTTCTCCTATGCATTTCTTCTCAACACTGGTTGGCCCCACATTTTCCATGAACTGACTGAATGTTGTGTTGATGTGTGACCAGTTTGCTAGTGGCTACAGGGGTGAGGAAGTCTCCCCCTCTTACACTCTCTGTTAATACTAAATTTCTCCCCTCGTGATTTTACATGAATCTGTACTCTGTAGTACCAACGTAATTCAGTTGTTACCCTTAAAAGTATCGAGTTTGGTACCCAACCCTACTCATGACAAATTCTGTGTGAAGTCAGTGCGGTTTAATTTAATACCATTTGCGATACCACGGGGGAACATTGACGACATTACTGAATTAAATTACTGAATTAGCTAATCAACTTATCTTAGATATGAAATAAAGTTAATAGTACTGTGTGTTAAGCAGAACAGCATCAGTTAATTTACTTCTGACCGTAGCCAAAGTATTTTCCTGTCAAATGAAACTCTGCTGTCTGACAGCTCTGAGGGGGTTAGCTCAGTTTTGAGATTCATGTCTGTTTTCTGTTGGGCCAACATCAGGATAACACACTTATCAACAAGGCTGTCTTGCTTAGTGCTTAGCAATGTTGTTCTCCAAACTGTTGAGGTTCTTTATAGAGGTCTAAGTGTCTGTTCTGCAGGTGCTTTGCTCAGTTGGTTTTGTTAGCACCCTTCGTTAGAGCTGCTCTGCACCACCGCTTGCTTAAGGGCTTGCTTGTATCCTTTGCTAGCATCTTATCAAATCACAAGTGACGAGTATTAGCCAATCACGGCACAGTGGGGGGGGGGGGGGCTTGTTGAAACACGAATCAACCAGAGTTGAGCAAGTAGTTTGCTAAACTTTGCTATATTTATCATGTTATATAGCAGAAAATGTCCTCTATTTTAAGCCCCAACCTGCTCCGTTTGAGGATGAGATTACAGTAGGTGGAAAGCCACAATCTGTAATATATGGTACAGGTTGTAACTAGGATTAGATAAAGGCGGTAGGCAGCCGTAGTAGTGGAGTTTGCTGTGCTGGTGGCCATTTAAAAACAAGAACCCCCACATTGCCGGGTGGCAGACGCTGATGTCTGCGGGCTGCCTGACAGTACCTTTTGGGATCAGATGTTAAGATAGCTCATGTGCAATCAAAGTTTTAAACTTTATATATGCAAGCTCCCTGTCTTCACTTAACCAACAGTTTAAAAAAAAAATCGTTCTCAACTGCAGCGCCTTAAAAAAACCCTGTGCTTAGTAAGTAGCGGTTACATGTTACTGTATTTGTACATTTCTATTTTAGGAGTTTGCTGCACTAACAAAGGAGGTGAACGTGTGCCGGGAGCAGCTTCTGGAGAAGGAGGAGGAGATTGCAGAGCTGAAGGCTGAGAGAAACAACACACGGGTTAGTATAAAGTGCGCACACACACACAAATATTTTAGGACAAACTGTATCTCAAACAGGGCTTCCACTGTCAACCATTGATGAGGATAGTTTAATCAGCCTGCGTACTTGTCTGCAAATCCTTGTGAAATTCCTGTGTGTTTTTGCTTTGGGTATAAATTGTTGTCACAACACTGGTTGGCAAATCAGTTTCTATCAGATAATCCAAACCATTGTCACAAGTTATGGGCGTGGTGAGTTACTTACTTAATCATCAAAATATTTCAACCGCTGACAGTAAATTTCACTACAGACAGCTGTTTGTGCTGGAGGAGGAGCAGGACCATACCTCAGCAAGCGTGTTATTAGGCAGTGCTGTTTCTCACTACGTTTACTCGCATAGTCTTTGCAGAGAACAATGTTTTGCTTTTAATATCTGAAACAGTATTGGGCAGTGAAAAGCATCAGTCTGTCATGCAATATCAATGAAATAAACACATGTATAACAATGCAGCAGCACTAAACAAATCGCTGTTTCACACATGTTAACACTATCTTTTGTGTTCCCAGCTCCTGTTGGAGCACTTGGAGTGCCTGGTGTCTCGTCATGAAAGAAGTCTGAGGATGACAGTAGTGAAGAGACAGGCTCAGTCTCCAGCAGGAGTCTCAAGTGAAGTGGAGGTCCTCAAAGCCCTTAAGTCACTTTTCGAACACCACAAAGCCCTCGATGAGAAGGTACGACTGTGTGTCTGTATTTGAGTGTTTGAAAGAAGAAGTGAATGAAGTACACGTGTGCATATATTTGTACATGATAACATGTGCATTAGAGATGATTGACATTGCAAGGCAAAGAAATAGCAGATATAAAAAGATTTGTAAGGTTGTACAGGTTTGTTAATATTTGTTTCACGTGTTTTCTAGGTTAGGGAGCGACTACGCGTTGCCTTGGAAAGATGCAGCGCATTGGAGGAACAGCTCACCATCTCGCACAAAGAAGTAAGCAAACATAACTTTTAATGAACATAGCTGAAAAGAAATAGACTAAAGAGAAATTCGCTTAACTCCAACCCAATACTTATCCAACATTTTCATGTTGTAGGTCAAAATATGAACAAAATTATAAATGCAACACTTTTTTTTTTTTTGCCCTCATACATTCATCAAGACTTTCTCTATGTACACAAAAGGCCCATTTCTCTCAAATGTTGTTCACAAATCTGTCAAAATCTGTGTTAGTGAGTTCTCCTTTGCCGAGATAATCCATCCACCTCACAGGTGTGGCATATCAATGTGCTGATCAGACAGCATGGGGATTGCACAGGTGTGTGTTAGGTTGGCCACAATAAAAGGCCACTATGCTGTAGCCATAGATTGTTTAAAAGAAATTGACGTAGTCATCGTGACATCACCTGCTGGTTTGTGGACTGCCATTTTAAAGCCTCGAGTTCGGGCTTTAGGGTGCCGCATGTTGAGTTTTTTCAACCAGCGGCACGGGACGTGACCATATTTGGACGAGACGGATGAGCTAATGGCGTGTTTAAGCTAGCTAGCTCACTTAGCTAGGTGCGTCTGTAATTCACATTTAGTGTTGGGCAAGTTAATCAGAATTTGTAAAATTTTAGTTTTTACTTATTACTCCTTAGAAAAGTAATATTATTACTTTACTTATTAATGAGTGATAAAAGTAACTATTTGTTACTTGTTACGTTACTAGTTACTTGCCTGTGTTTCCCACAGAATGACGGGGTTATTCTAACTTTGGACAGGTTTGTTCACGAGAGAGAGAGAGAGAGGGAGCGAGCGAGGAGGTGCTGCATGAATATATGGTCCTCAATAAAGCTCCTCAATCAAATATGGGAAACACTGCTTTCACTACAACCCCCTTCACCCCCAAACAAAGCAGTCTCCCCGGCTTTTTAACTAATCTCATATTCATAGCAGCAGCAAAGAGTTTGGTTTTTACAAAGCACATAGATCTAATGTTTCTTAACAACACCGGCTGAAATAAAAAAATAAAGCAAGTAAAGCCCGACTTATGAACAGCTGTTTTTCTGCACATGTAGCCTGTTTATGAGAGCAGTAACAAAACGTTACGTTAACGCCGCTCTCTCCCGACGAGTCCAAGCATCAGTGACGGCAGCTGCCGGAGTTTCTTTCTCTAAGTTTCACGTTGCTGTGCTACTTTAGCAGATGTTTCAGTAAATAAATGTAGAAATGTTCACGGTTGAAATCTTTTTGCAGGTCGCACAGAGTTTACACTAGACGACAATGTTCTTTGTATCTTGTGTGACTGTGACACAATAACGGCAGCAGCTACTTCCAGCTGTGGAAAGAACGCCTCTCTCCCTCGTTCTCCACTCTTCCTTTAGTTTTAGCTCTCAGCGGACAGGAAACAACATAAGGTCCGTGCTGCTGAGCTGCCTTACAGTCATGGATTTACCTCAAGGGTGGTGCATTCAGTAACGACTAACGCAGAGTTACTTGCCTTAGTAACTAGTATATTACTATTATATATTACTATACTATTATTAATATCACTGTTTTAGAAAAGTAATTAGTTACACTACTAGTTACTGGGAAAAATTATATTATTACAGTTAAGCGCGTTACGGGCCAACACCGGTTCATTTTTGTCATTTTAACAAGGCTGATAATTTTGTCTAGCGAACAACAGGCTTAAAACTAAATGTTCTCACCAGAGAAAGTGAACAGCCGACTCCTAATACGCTTTTTCAACGGAGCTGGTTAAATTCACACAGTGCCGTGGGTACTAGTCACTCTAGCCTGATTTAACGAATTGTCAAACATGGATAATCCCGGCCTGAAGCATACTCTGATTTCCTCTAAATGGGATCATAATTTTCTAAATGAACATCATGTTGTATTGAAGAAGACTTGAAACTAGCGACTGAGACCATGAACTCATTAGGAGAGTGTTTACTTTGGTAATAAATCAGCTGAGAAGTAGCCTCATTTTACTATTATATCTAATGGAACCACACTTCATTTTGCAACCAGTAGAGTAGCCTCCTGCTGGCTGTTTGATAGACTTCCGCGTTAGCCCCGGTTCCCTGACCAGAAGCTTCCTGCTTGGCTGTAACAAACGGAACGGAAAGACCATTTTGACACGTTTGTTGCAAGTGTTGCTATGCCTTTATCTTTTATGAGATTGAGAGCTTTCACACCAGGAGATGCTGGCAAAAAAGTTATGTAAAATATTAACATTGCTTAGCATTGCTCCTGATGGCACTACATTGTTTTTTATTGCAGTCAGTTTACATACTTGGGGATTCACATGGAATCTAAAGAAAACTGATTCAGGACACCCATGTCCACATGCAAGCAAAGGGAGGAAGAATCTTAAGTCCACTGTGTATTGAATGGGATTAAGATTGACAAAAGGCCCTGAGGATCCTGGGGAAGTGTCCTAGATTTCCTCTCTGCTTCATGCTACAGCTCTTCATGCTACCGTCATCTTTTGTTCCTGGGAATCAGCCTGGGACCACACACACACACACGCACACATAAAGTCAACCACTTGCCACTCTCTTCTTTTATTAGTAACCTTACTTCCTAAGGGAAGGCAGCTTTTTGCTCTTTTGTCTTCCTGCTGTAAGACCATTTGGCATATTTAGTATATTGGTCTGTGCAGCGTATTTATGAGTTTGTAACCAGAATAGTTGTGTTTTGAACTGAGGACTCTGGGCAATATGTGTTTTGAGCTGTAAGCTATGCTTCTTTGTGTCTCTGTCCCATGTACCAACACAACCACATACACGCAGTGCTTTCATTAGTGAAATGGAAAAAATAACATCCCAAATGATAAAAGGACGCGAGGTAGTTTATTGCTCTTGGGAAAGTGGTTAACTTGATAATTGTGCAGCTGGTTATCACCAGCAAATGAATGACTCGAAAAGGTGTTTACAAAGTGGTGTTTTTTTCTAGTTGGCTTACCTCAGGGAGCAGAACAGCCAGAAGAGAGGGCTGGCAGATGGAACCAGCGAGGTCAACCACAACTCTGAAAACACACCAAGCACCAATGGCAAGGTGAGCGGACTCTGCGGCATATGTGTTCTGGCATTTTGTGAAAGCCAAGCGGGAGACGAGGCTCCAGTAGCTTGTGTGTGTCCAGCATCTGTTCAGTAAATGAAATTAAATCTTAAGTAGCTTTAAATTATTCATGATATATATACCATATAATTTGTTAATGAATTATTATATGAGCATATTTAAGGTGGAAGTCTTTAAAATTACAAAATGGTTCTCTTAACATATTCTCTCATAAAGATCTACAGTAGATATTTTGCAATACCCCAATTCTGATGAAAATACAATTTACATTTTTAAACAAAGCCTGAACTCTACGGGTTAAGAATGCATGCATTCGTGATCTTTCATTTTCCTTCCGTTCTTCCATGTATTAAGAGAAATTAAACATTACTCTCCTGGCATGCAGTGATTAGCTGTTCTATGCTATGTCATGAACATACATGTTCTGACAAGATGCAAATACCATAAGAGGTGGGCAGGCTGGTAACGGGCCAGGTTACTGCCAACAGCTTGTTCTGCAGTATGTCTTAAAATAACAAAACTCTGACATCAATTACTAATCTGTGGTTTTTGCAGGATGAGATAAACTTTGTCTCCAAGGAGAAAATTTTCTTGGGCCAATAGTGCACGTTGCAACTTTGCGTATAAAACAGCATACATACACAGACAAACACCACACCTCAGTCTAATGGTAGCTACTAACGTACCGGCAAGCAAGTACAGCAAGAAATGCAAGAGATTAGTAAAATACTATGCTATAATGTTAGGATGACCTAACCTTAACACGTCTAACATGCTTTTGTAGTCTAAGAATCATTTCGTACCAACTTTTATATCTTTAATGTATTATTTAAAAGTATTGCATTTGTTGGAGTCTGCTTTATTACTCGGCTTAAAGAACAGCAGGTATGGAGTGATTGTGAGCAATTCAAATTCATTGTGTGAGTCTCATGATCACGTGCATAACAGACTTGATCTAAATACAAAATGACAACATGGTGAATAGGTGAATAAACAGTAATTTGTCAAGATATTTGGTCTTGTTTTGAATATGCCTTGATAAACGACACAAAATCAACAACCAGTGTGTGTTGGGCAGATGAACATCCATGTGGCGGTTAAGATGAGTCCCTAGAACAGTTGTGTTAATTCATCCTCAGCGGTCTTCGGATGGTTCCCTGAGTCAGGAGGAGGAGTCGGGACCTGTGATCGGGAAGGTTGGTGAGCTCCAGGACGTGGTGGACCGTCAGACAGCTGATCTGGGCCAGATGAAGGAGCGCATGGCTGCTATGGTTTCACGCATCGGTGAACTGGAAGAGGACCTGGACACGGCCCGAAAGGACCTCATCAAGTCCGAAGACATGAACACGCGGCTACAGAGAGACCTGAGAGAGGTAGGCGGGACTGTCAATCTTAAATCCTTAGATGAGGAACAGATATACATAACTTTAAATGTATTTTCCTTTTTCTTTTACATTAACAGGTAAAAATTCAGACATGCAAATCAGTTTTTTCTCTAAGTTCTAATTGCCTATACAGATTTGCCAAGTGAGGCATAAGGTGCAAGATAAATCTTGAATTCATGAAATCATATTGAAATAATATATATTGCAAATGGGTTTTGAATGTGCATGTGTAACGTACATATATTATAGTTTCTGCCCTCTTAATATAAAATACTAGAAGATATGTAAGCAGAATTGTACAATAACAAACTGGAAGGCATTGTGGTATTATGTCACATGTTAAGCACAATTACAAACCTGCACAAGTGTAGTGGATGGCAGTAGGGCTGCAGCTAACGGTGATTTTAGTATTCGGAGCTTCTATAGATCATTGATCCGTCGTTTAAGAAGTACTCTTGCTTGGTGGCGGCGGCGATATTTATTCATCCTTTCGGAAATTCAGTGTGTCATGCAGCAAACAACATCAACAGACTGACAACCAGGCAGCTGCTTTACCAACACAAACATCACCCGAGTGCTATACAAGTTATACTGAGGTGCAGCTGCCCGACATCCAGTTAACACATGACTGTGACAACCCAAACTCACAGCCCGACCATGAGAACAAGAAACGCACTTGTGCACATTTTCAGCTGAGGACTGCGTCTCACTTTGGCTTCAACTCAACAGTCAATCATGATTTCAGTTAAATGCTAAAGTTACTGTTACCTTGTCTGTGGTCCGCTGGCAGAACACCGGCTGCTTTCTGATCAGGTGCCGTCGTGTTGTTGCTGACGCGACATAAGTTTCGTTTTTTGGTAGACGGACTGTGACATTACAGAGTTGTTGATTTCTTTAGCTTGAAATAATCCCAAACTTTGGACACTTTCTTCTTCGTCCTCCGCTATTTTCTCTCTTCCCCCATTTTGCAAACAGCGCCATCACAATCACGTCAAGCGCCAAACAGTGTGCTATATAGTTATACAGATTAAACGAAGCCTCGATTCAAAGAATCTGCGTTGATGCATTTTAGTAATCAGTTTAATTGATTTAATTGATGAATTGTTTCAACCCTAGATGGTAGAAAATTAATTTTTATGTATACATTTTACACATAATGGTGTTTATGGTTTTATGGTTGAGGCATTCTTGTCAAACGGCACTTAAATGCATAATGTACTGTGTATAATGTTGGACATGCACACTGCAGTACAGTGCTTACACTATTCCTCACGTCATATCATGTAGAGTTTAATTCTCTTCTGCTAAACTCTGCTCCTCACGTGTGTCATTTTGACTTTGTACTGTTTTCAGTGTGTTAGAACTTAGTTCCAACAATAATTGTTACGCTCCTCACTTCCGTCTGAAGATGCAAGGATCAGAGGACATTAGGTCAGGGTCAAGGCCACAAAGACCAAAGACACTAATGCAAATGTTTGTGTGTGTATAGTCAATGGCGCAGAAGGAAGACATGGAAGAGAGGATCACCACCCTGGAGAAGCGCTACCTGGCTGCTCAGCGGGAGGCTACCTCCGTCCATGACCTTAACGACAAGTTGGAGAATGAAGTGGCCAACAAGGAGTCCCTCTTCAGACAAGTAGGCACCGTGCTTGTTGACTACACCTTCTATGATTAGGAATTACTGAAGCCTGCATCAATGTGTGTGGATTCTTAAACACCAGGCTCGCTGCGTCATTTAGCATCAGCTATTTTGTTGCTTCTCTTCAGTTTAAATCGCCAACACAAGGCGTTCTTTTGGTTACACACATTTATTTGCACGTCTATGTGGTCAAGCGTGCGATGTTAAAGAGTCCAATGCAGTGCAGAGCATTTTCCTAGACGATAACCATTTTAACAAATACCTCACAAATCCAAAATATAGCTTACAAAATCCATTTCTTCTAAGGCCATAAACTGTTAAACTTAATAATTAGCTGGCTAGACATTTACTAAAACGTAGGTAGGCTATCACGTTGCTTTCATGTGAACTCTACCTCTAAGGGAAATCCGTTCTGTTACGTAAATATTATACAGGTCATTTTAGACATACAGTATGTTCTTTATTAAGTTTGTTAATTAGCAAACAAAGTGACATCTACACACATTTGCATGTTGTAATTGGACTTCAAGTATATAAGACGTGTTGATTTTGGAGTTGTGAGTCTGAGTTGTCTGCCTGCAGAAATTGCCTGCAATTCTCCTTGGCAGTTTTCAGACCCCTGCTAATGAATTCCTGTTGTATTCACACACTGACCAGCGCAGCAGGCGTTAAATGGGAGGCCTCAAAGACACTAGCTTGTTTCTTTACATGTACTCACTGAGATGGAGATGTCTCTCTCCTCTTTTCTTATGGGTTTTGTCTGTCTTTGTGTCATTATGAATGCTCTCTTCCGCACTTCCTGCCCGTCCCGCCCTTATCCATCCCTACCCCCTGTCTCCCCTTTGTCTCCCCGTCTTTCTTCCCCTGTCCTACTGTCTCATTTCTTGCCACTCTCTTCACCTTGTGGAACCGAAAGCAAACCCTGAGGCCAGGATGTAGCCCAGACGAGTCCTCAGCGAGCTTGCCAATGACTGTTTGCTTTTGGTTTGTTTGTTGTAGACTGAGGACAGAAACCGGCAACTGCAGGAGAAGCTGGAGCTGGCTGAGCAGAAGCTGCAGCAGATCATTCGCAAGGCGGAGACTCTGCCTGAGGTGGAAGCTGAGCTAGCCCAGAGGGTAGCTGCCCTCACAAAGGTACCAGCACCTGTCCACTGCCCCCTGCACCTCCTAATCCACCCTGTTTGTGAAAGGGTTGATTTGGGATTTAATACAATACTTCAACATATTTTAATGTTACTTATCATAAGGCTTTGAAAATCCAAAACCTTAAAAGCTCCTAACTGTGATTCCTAACCTTGACATACAGTGAGTGCCAGCCAACATAACGTAACCAGGACCGTTAGATTAGTTCCTTTACATCGCAACAACCAGGAGCTGCCTGCGGAAGCTGCTGAGGAAGCCATTGTTTATGTTACTCCAAATATCCACAGGGACCTATTTTTAGAGATTTGGCTCATGTTTTTGTCCATTTATAGTTTGAGTCTTTGTCTTGGACAACGCATGCTGCTGCTGAACCTGCACGGGCAATTTAGCACCTTATTAGTATTGGAACTGGCTCACTATAAAACTAGAACTATAACTCAAGTTAACTGTGAGCATGCAGCTTGACACAGGATAAATAAAAAAAAAACTTATTTCAGTAGTGGTCCTGGCGATCCCAAAGTCATGATTATAGTGTGCCTATGCTACGTTACAGACATTCCATACTAATGAATACATTCCCACTCAGTCCACGTATCCCATCTAAACAATTTCCTCCATGCATTTTTAATGATTGCGACTCATTTCCTCTTTGGTTAGAGCTTAGGCCATATAGTTGCTCTATAGAACATAGCAGTTAGACAGTCATGGGTAGAAATGGAAGGAAATGCCTCTGTATGTTTAATATTGCCTCCGTGCAGTTTCAAGACTTCAGCATAAATCATCCATTCTGTTCTCCACGTTGTAACACAATAATCCTGTCCTGTTATCCCATCAGTCTCCCTTCTGAAGTCTAACAACTTATAGCCTATTTAAAAGTAACTTCACCTCAGTACATTCCTCCACACTTGCCAGTGCTGCAGGGAAGAAATTTGCATTCAGACTAAACAAACATGGAGGAGAATGAAGTTTACTTAAAAATGGGAAATGCTGAACAGCAGGAATCAGACCATGCAAGCAAAAAGGAGGAGTTTGTATCTGAGAGTCTGTTATATGGACGAACCACACGGCCTCACTGTCCGGAGCTGCTGTGCTGACAGATTGCAAACCCACCACCTAGCCGACATTAGTTACAGTACTTGCTGTGTCGTGGTTCACTCTATATCATGGTATTTGTCCTGGAGTTGGATTTCTCCAAAATCACAGACCCCACCTTTATGATACAGATAAATATCATGAGTTATTGAAATTAATGTAAAACTGTCACTAACGTTATGTCCTGCTGAATCTACAGCTTCTGTCCATTTCCTTCCTCCAGCCACTCTGTTTAATTGAGCTCAAGTTCACATTAAAAGTGTACCCTCTTTGTCATTTCTTTCTTTCTTTCTGTCATGCTCTGTTCTTGTGTGGTCTTCATGCTACCCGTAACCACCTCCTTGTCAAACCCCTAGTGTGCTCTGTGTGGCTCGAAAGGCGTTAAGACTCAGAAGAAGGTAGACCAGCTTTACTCGCCCTCCTGCAGACTGGAAAACTCTCGGTTTTGTTCTGTTACTGATCTTAACCAGGTTCATAGAAAGAACTACAGAAGAAATAAAATATGTGCATGACTTAAAATCACGTAATTTCAGTTTTAGGGCCTGGTTAAGTGCAGTGGCAGACGACACATAAAAATGTTGTTGTGTCGTATTGCGTCTGAAACCTAGACCCTGACATGGCCTTAGCTGTACGCCTGTGTGTTTGTGCTTCATGTGCTAGTGAGCTGCGTTGATCAGAACTTCATGAAAGACAATCCTCGTTTGGTGTCCAACACAAACAGGAAGTGCCAGCTGATTTGGGCTCAAAGACTTGTGGGGACCCTGCCCTTTAGAGCCACAAAAACTGGAACAGTCTGTGTCACAGAAACATCTCATTGGCGCTTACATTATAAAGACTGATAATATCTGTCATACAGTAGTTATATTTTCCAACATGCGTTATTGCAGACGAAAAATTGAATTAACTGTTGTTTCATGAGTCAGTAATCAGATAAACAAGCCGGTAGAACTGGGAAATATTGGCTGCTGAATGTATTTAGTTTTTCTTTGGGTTGTGCTGCTTTGCTGTCCTCCGCTGGTGCAGCTGGTGCATGATTCTCGACCTCTGGTTGTAAGTTGGTAGATTCTTGCTTCTCAGGCTTTTGATGTTGGTGATCCCATCCTTTTGAAGGACTTGGGCTTTGCACCCAAAACCTCAAACACTGTCCTCAGCAATGTCCTTCTCCAGGATGGATGACAAACTCCAGGGGTAGATGAAAGTCTAGCACCTAGACACAGTCTCATTAGCTCTGAGAGGATCGAATATACTGAAGCTTGGATATCTTTGTACAGAAAAGCTATAAAAAACAGTATTGTCCCTCATTTTTAGGCAGAGGAACGCCATGGCAATGTGGAGGAGAGACTGAGGCAGCTGGAGGCCCAGCTGGAGGAGAAAAACCAGGAGCTGCTCAGGGTGAGAGATCAGCTGTCTCTACATTAGGCCTACTCCTTGTAGGTTTTACTGCCTTTAAGACAATCTTAACGTGTGCTTTGTGGTGCTTTTCTCTGTTTGTGCAGGCACGGCAGCGAGAGAAGATGAACGAGGAACACAACAAGCGTCTGTCCGAGACAGTGGACAAGCTTCTGTCAGAGTCCAACGAGAGACTCCAGCTTCACCTCAAAGAGAGGATGTCTGCCTTGGAGGATAAGGTGAATATTACATAAAGTGTCAGAGACCAGCCAAGAGGCAGACAAGCTGAGGACGCTGTAGTCTTTGCCGTACGATTTGTTGTTTCTCCACTGTCTTTCTCGTGACTAGTTGGTAATGAGATCACATGTCATGGTGCATGGTTATCAGCTTAGTCACCGGTTATTTGCTATTCCGTGAGCTTATTCCTGTCTCTTTCCAGAATGCCCTGATAAGAGAACTGGACCACACCAAGAAGTTGATTGAGGAGTCTCACCATGAGAAGGTCAGGGAGCACTTAAAGTATAAGCTGATTCTTCCCCTTGCATCTGTGTTTTTGGGGAGATTTCGGCTTCTTATACACTTTTAATTAGTTCAGATATCTATAAATGGTAGCTTTTTCCTTCAGGGTTACAATATCTCCACCAAATGATCGCTATCTGTAAATGTCCTCTCTTATAGGAGCAGCTCCTGATCCAGATTGAGACTATGAGGGCAGAGAACGAGCAGGGTAGGAGCAGGAGTAACTCCTTACTACATGGGTAAGTCAGTTTTCAGGTGAGAGTTCACAGATTCAACCTCTGACCTCTAAGAGTCTTTCTGATTGTTTTTTAAAAATGTGTTTTTCCAGACGGTCTCAGATGGGCAGCACTCCGGATTTCAGGTATCCAGTGTCTGCTTCCTCAATGATGGACAGCAACTCGGACCATTATGGCAGCGCTCTTGTGCTGAGACGGCCTCAAAAAGGACGGATGGCGGCCCTACGGGACGAGCCATCGAAGGTGAGAGCTCCCGGCTCATCTGCTGTCGGCTTGTTTATTAATTGCTTACGTACTATAAATAAAATTTGAGTTTGTGGATCGTAAACACAGGTTAGCTAATTTTCTAATCAAATGAGAAGGTGAGAACTTGTGGAATCATATGTCCAGGTTTGGTACTTTTGACCAGGAGATTGGCAGGTTTTCATGTGAGCTTTCCCCCTTCTGAAATTATTGAATTTACTAGGAGGGTCGTTTTGTTTTCTTCTGTGTAACGCATGTTGTTTGTATTGTGTGCCTTTTTCCTTCCTCTACCTGTTTAAGTTCTTTCTGATGATTTTCTTCTTCTCCATTTCTTTCTGTTTGCTTCCACTCTGGACATCAGCGACATGTAAGTCAGTGTGGCGGAGATAACAGTGACAGTTACTTGTGTCTGTGTGGTGCATTAATGGCAAATATCCTGCTAACCTATCTCTTATCCCTTCTGCCTTCTTTCTCTGTCTTTTTATCTTCTCCCTCTGAAATCCTTGTTCTGCTTTCAACACCTCTTTGAATACTCGTTATCTTTATCGAGCCCTCCATTTTCTCTCCGTCCCCTGTTGTGTTACCTGTATGGATGAATCCAGGTGCAGACTTTGAATGAGCAGGAGTGGGAGCGCATGCAGCAGGCCAACGTTCTGGCAAACGTGGCCCAGGCTTTTGAGAGTGACATGGACGCTTCTGACCTGGAGGAGGATCGAGAGACTATTTTCAGCTCGGTGGACCTGCTGTCCCCTGGTGGCCAGGCTGACGCCCAGACCCTCGCTTTAATGCTGCAGGAGCAGCTGGACGCCATCAACAATGAAATTAGGTACCCAGCAGCTACATAGCTACCAGAACAGGCATCCCAAAACCTGGCCACTTGTCACTCTATCTTTTTTCAAAATGTCCTTCAGTAATGTGTAAATTTAACTTCGCTTTCTCCTTCTACTTCTTTCATTGTTGCAGAATGATCCAAGAGGAGAAGGAGAGCACCGCCATCCGGGCAGAGGAGATCGAGTGCCGGGTAGGCAGCGGCGATAGCCTAGGAGGACGATTCCGCTCATTGGGCTCCATCCCGCCGTCACTGTGTGCGGGCTCCTCGTTGGGCGGTTCACCCCCAGGCTCTGGCCACTCCACGCTCAGACGCATTCCCCGTAGCCCCAACAGAGAACTGGACCGCATGGGTGTCATGACCTTGGTAACACTTCCTTTACTTTGATATGTTCCCCAACCAGGCTCATGCAGCTGCAGTGAATAGCACATTTAATTCCCATTTTGAAATGCCTCAGGAAACACTAGTATTAGTAGTAGTCACTACATAAATCTAATAAGTCAGAATTACAGTTTCCTTTGTACTTATTTTTATGTCGACCTCTTGGTTTATCGTCTTTCTGTAGTTTAGGTCTAAGAGTCTAGCTCTTCCATATATGCTTTAACATTGTTTGCCTCTCTATGTTGATGTTGTGTATTTATGTCTCCTCCCGTCAGTGTGATTAGTGCACTAATATTTTGTGTTAATGTGTGAGAGTATGTAACCGTGTGTATATGTAACTGCCCCCTACCCATAGCAATATTGCTATGACCCCTACATCATCCAGAGCTCCCTCTCCCAGCAGACAGTAACTTACCTGCCCTATGGTGCAACTGGCTTCAGTCCTCCCCCTCAAGCCTATAGCTATGCACCATACTTTCAGGTACCAGTGGAACTCTCCACAGCTCCCTTCCTTTTCTCCCCAGATGGGTGCAGTCTGCCTCTTCTTCTCTGTTCTGTTTCTTCTGACATCTCAAAATACCCAAAGGATGCTTATAAACCCTTTCCCCCCCAAAGTGTGCTAAATGCATCACTTTGCTTCAAGAATACTGTGATAATAAACTAGTCGTGCAGAAAGAGCTTGATATTATCAGAATTTTCTCTTTCTATCAGCAGTAAAATAGTTTATAGATGATGAAACAGAAGACTTTTAAAGTTCAGCTGCAGAAATGCTGTAGCACATTGACAACAAGCTCTGTGTGAAAGCGGAGCAAAACCCCAAGAACAAAACTACAGCTGACTGTCTTGTGTCAATATTCTCCATACATGTGAATATTTGGACAATGAGTTGAAAGGGCCACACCTTTCAACTGGGGACCAGAATTCCCTTTTATGGATAATACTAGCAGAACAAAAACATTGTTGTTTTGGTTTAGGAACTAGAGAGTACACACCCGCTCACCTGTGTACCTCTGGTCCTCTTGTCTGCACACAGGGCTGCATTTCTTTGTGAATCACTTTGGTTTTGGCCACAGGTCAAGTGATCAAGCTAATTTTAAGCGGACTTCTGAAATTTTGCAAGAAAGAAATTGCGAAATAGTTGCGCTCTCAACATCTGGTTTGCAGAGAATAAACCCGGCTACAGGAAGCGTATTTAGGTCAGTAGTTGACGTTTCACATTACTGTAATAAATAAGGAAGATGTGTTGCAAACCAGAAACAAAACCAGTCACATGTCAGTGTTTCCCACTGAATTTTAAGAGACTATGGTGGGTGGGCCTCGGACCCTCTCAGGGGGAAGAAGAAAATCTTGTACATTTTAAAGTAATATGCATTAAATTGGTGCAAAAATTAAGAGGCGATCTATGAAGAACTGTAATGTTGTGCTCCAGTAAATTATTTGATCAACAATCAAACACTTGTCTTTGTAAAGAGAGAAACTGACAGGATAAAGTCGCTAACCTGCCTGTCAGCTCGCACTGTTTGCTCTGTTTCAGTGGATTCAGTGACCTGCGCAAATTTAGGTGGGGCTAGCTTAATCGCCTTCTCAAATGAGTGACAAAATGGACAGTTACCGTAGTTACCTTAAAAGAAAAGTGGTTATCTAGAGTCGGATGCCAAAGTACGCGAGCGTGCGTACAGCAGCTCCTACAAAAACACAATGTTAGATGCCTGTATGTCGTTATGAGATGTGCGTAAATATTTTCGTTTCATTTTGAAACTACGGCGGAACACATTACGCTGTGGCGAGCCGTCATGGTCTCGTTAATTAATGGGAGACATGGCCTGGACCTGAGCACCATTGATTTGAGAAAAATGCAGAGGTCCTTTTTAGCGAAATAAAGGTTTTTTGAATTTTGCCGTTGCTCTCAACCGTTTCTAATACTTGTGCTTTAAAAATGTGCCATTTATTGTGCTTCAGCTTACAGAGCCCAGTTACCTTACTGAAATGTCTCTGTTGCTGTTGGTCAAGGTGCTGGGCTTGCATTCCTTTCAGCTTCTGCTCTGCAGACACATTTCTTTTGGGTTTCAAAATTTTGGTTCCGGGGAACTGTAATGCCGTTGGTTTTCCTATTAACACTTGTATTACTCATCACTCAGTCCTTCCAGGAATTTGTGATCTTACGATTGCAGGAATTAAGTTCCTGCAGGTGTTCAGTCCTTGCAAGATTTCTGGGAGATTTAGGTGTCCTATTTGTTGTTGTTGATAAAAATGAAGTCATCGTGCAGTGGATTGATTGCAGAGCAGTTATTGTCTAATTAAAATGTTGTAGTACTGTTGCAGTGAAAAGCTGGCATACTGTTCTGCTGAGAGTGAGGGATTTAAACAGTAAATGAAGTTTATTAAACTAGATCTGTAACACATTACAGACTTGAAAGGATTGCTGCATTTAGTTTGGCAGAAAAGGCCTGAGAAACGGCTGTCAGCCACGTCTGCCTCAACATAGTTCTGGTTTGAATCTTGCTATCATAAAGATTCACATCTGTTTTAAAGCATCAAGGAAACTAATCAAAATGTCCTAATTTCTAAATAAGAAGACACCAGAAGAAAACGAACATTTTGGGTGATTAAATACATTTTCTGCTCACCGCCTCAATTTTCTCTTCCTGTTTCCCTTTTATAGCTCACTAATCTCTTCCTTGCTCTGGCCTCACTTTGTCAGTTGAGGAAAGGAAATGAGTGATTAGGTATTTTCCTCCTGGGGGCAAGAGAAACTCCCATAGATATGTGGCACGCTGATGGTTTATTTGCTCTGCTAATGCCAGGCCTGTGAGGAATGCAGCGAGGGAAAATCCTCCCCCTTTTTTAGGTGCACAATGGAAAATATGACTAGAACAGCTCTGGTTCATAAATTCAGGTGTCATGCTGCCCTTGGCCAAGTGTATACTATCACATAAAGCAAAACCACCCAGATAACTTGTAATGTGACTTGCTCATAGCAAGTTGTGTGAGACTTCAGCACTCATGTTAATCTGCTTGGCTGCCTACTTGGTTAATTATTCAAACAGATTTTATCAAGGCTCTGGTTCCACTTAAAGTAAAAGTCTGCACTTCTCCCTCTGATATTCCTTTATTTCCCGTTAGCTAGACTGCACCCATCCTACCGTCCTCACCCTACCTTCAGTGTGGCAGTTTTGCAGTGTCTCCTGATTGGGTGCAGTGGTGTTCCTGCAGACTTTTTCCCCGAGAACTGCATGTTTTTACAGCACAATTAACACTTACTCTGGGTCGCCACTGGGTCTCCACTGTGTGTGTGTGTGTGTGTGTGTGTGTGTGTGCCAGTATACATTGGTAAATGTATATCTTGTTGTGATTTCCTGCTCTGGTGTTTGTGCATGGCTTGGTTCCAACGCTGGTCTGTTTTGCGTCTCACTAACTGCTTTTCTCCTTTCTCCTTTTTTTTGCCATGCTTCAGCCTAGTGACCTGCGCAAGCACCGCAGGAAGGTAAACTAGAGACCTGCTGTACTGGGCTCCTTCGGCTACTTGTTTGTTATCCTCACTCCCTCATCTCCCATCCCTAGCCCCCCCTCAAGTGCAAACCACAATGTTAAACTTTAGTTTCTTTATTCCATCCCGTAAAAAGACATCTGGGACCAATTGATGCTTGTGCGTAGTCTTAAAATCCCTTTCATGAACATTTAAAGGTGTTGCAATAAAATTGAGGGGATTTATCTTTTTCACCATTTTGAAACTGTTTTGTTATTCAACGGCTAAAACAATTAATGGATTAATTGCTTAGGGAATTGATAGAAAATCAATCTGCAACAATTGTTGATAATTAATTAGTTATTTGAATAAGTTTTCAAGCTGCAGATTTTCTGGTTTCAGCTTTTTAAATTTGCTGCTTTTCTTTGTCCGTGCATCTTAATAAAAGTCTTTCTGGTTTCGGATTGCTGGTCCAACAAAACAAGTTGTTTAAAATTGGGGCGCACATTTTTCAGTTTTCATTAATAATGAAAGTATTTGCCATTTGCACCCCTGGACTAGTCATTATAAAGTTGTCTATAAATATATGGGATACTAAGCGAGCCACCATGACGGTCTTCCAAAACTACACTTTCACAGTTTTAATATGACAGACACAAGAAGTGAGATTGTCTAGACTTAAAGAGGAAATCAGAAAGCTGTAGATGTAACAAAAGTTGAGCTGTTATTGTGAAGCAGTATGCCTTGCTGCTTTGGCACCAAGTTGATGTTTTGGAGTTTGTCACCTGTTGCATCTGTGACTTGACGTAGTTCTAAATTCTATAACAGGATGAGACGCCAAACTCAGCTCTGGACCAAAACTTAATATTAACAGGACATAATGTTAATAACTAAATAGAATGTTGTTGTGAAGTCACATCACTACCTAGTGATATGCAGTATGTATGTAGTGGCTACAGACCTGTTGGAGTGTAGCTGCGTGGTGCATAAATAATGTATAGTGTAACGTTAATGAACCAGCTTTCTACTTACCAGCTGTGTGTGCAGAGTAAAGGGTGTTCTCTTCATTTCCTTACCTCATGGTCTCTGCAGAGTAAAATCCCGGAGTGATGCAACTCAATAATTTATGTCTCTCCCACTGTTACACAGTCTGCTCAGGATGACAAGGCCACTATCCAATGTGAGACGTCACCCCCCACCACTCCACGCTCCATGCGCCTAAACAGGGATGCAGGGCATGCTGCAAGCCATGAGGACATTAGAGATATTCGAGGGTAAGACCTGCACCTGAAGAAACTGTGAAATGTCCCTTTTACCTCTTTTAGCTTTCTTATTCACTTACCTTTGGTCCCGTAGTCTGGCTGGCCTGCAGGACGGCCAGGGTAGTAACCCCAGCAGCAGCAACAGCAGCCAGGACTCCCTCAACAAAGCAGCCAAGAAGAAGAGTATCAAGTCTTCTATTGGACGCCTTTTTGGGAAGAAGGAGAAGGGCAGACCCAGCATTCCTGGCAAGGACTCCCCCAGCCAAGGTCAGACATTAGGAACAGCACTTGTTTACCCTAACCATACTGCAGTGCTCCTGGCCCTGTCAGATCTCTGAGCAGGTTATCTCTTTACGTTCCTAGCTGGCACTCCTGAGGCAGAGAGCTCTCCTAAGGACGGCCTGGGAATGGGCACCCTGGGTGGCCCTGCAGAGAAGAACAGGAAGCTGCAGAAGAAGTAAGTGTCTTCCTAACAGCCCCTCCCCCATTTTCCGCTGTCTCCACAATTTATGTAAGCTGAGAAAAATGTTTAAAGGTGAAGAGATACCACCCTGCCATATATGATGCCTGTACTGCTATACAGTGTTTATAAAGTCCCTTTGCGTTATCCTGGGCTTCATGCTCCTGCTGCAGTCCACGGCTGGCTCAGACGCTCACTCCCCGCCACCTGACTCACACTCACTCCTATCAGCTAATCTCCCTTCCATTCCACACCCAGTCATTTCCATTGCCCTCATCTCCCACACTTATTTTATGTTTTTTCCCTCCCATTCTTAGTCAAACATATTGCAAACGCCGTAAATGTTGTTTTGTGTCCATGTAGCTCTTAAATTAGCATCTGTTCATTCTTTCTCTTTATTGTTTTGTCAACCTCCGTCTCCTTTTTTTCCATCATCCCCTTCTCATTCCATGTTTAGTCCAAAGACAGGGTAAGTTGGTTCACATTGCTTTTGCTTTGCCTTATCTTCTTCCCACACTTGGCCTCACGTTGACCTTAATAACACTGAGGACCCCAAACAACTGTCCCTCTGAATGTTTGATGTCATGCTGCTCTCTACCCTGCTTTCCACAGAGGAGCTTAACTAACAGCAATGTGTGTGTGCTGACATTGAGTGAGTGATAGATTTTCCTCTCGCAGTTTTCCTGTTGGAGCATGTGGAGTTATGCACCACAACTACAGGAAAGAAAGTTAATGGAAGAAAAAAAAATCATAATTCACTAAAGCACAATCGCAGTGTTGTTGCAAATTTAATTAAAGTTCTTTTGGATTTATCTGTTAATCTTTTTACGATGGCAGATCTGCCGAAACAGAGGATGGGCTTGTTCTGTAAAGGTGAAATGTGGTACACAACCCCATCTAGTGGCCAAATGCTTCCTTCATTTGATAGCATCAGTAAAGGCTTGCTGCCACACTAGTGAATTGAAACAACTTTCAGAGAACATGAATCAGAAGCTGCCTTCCAACATCCCCGAAAACCTCCAGGGATTCTCTGCTGAATGTCATTGTTCCTTCATTACAAACTGAGAATGTGCATGAAATGGATGTAGAGATGTAGATTTCCTGCCTTAAATACTTCCCCTCTATGCATGTTATGCACCTTACAGTTGTAGAAGAATGCATCCATACTAAAGTCATTTTCTAAGTGGGACTCTTAAAGCACTGGTTCTGGGGGAAAACTCTACTGTCTAATAAAGTTCCTCAATCCTGAAGCCCTGGCTATGACTCCCAGAGGCTTAACAAAAGACCCATCTGGTTAAACCTGGATAGCCGAGGCTTGAAAACGACTGAGGAGGTTTTGACAAACACTTTTGGCCTGTATAGGCCCGTGTTTTCTTAATAATTTGCAATGATTAGATTTTGTTAAAAGGTTTTTCCAGATGAGCATGTTTGACTCTTCTTGGTTTCTGTTTCTGTGTTTTCTCTCAAACTCCTGCTCTCTGTTTGGAGTATGCATGTCGGTTGATGTCTCGGATTTTTGTTTGGTTTTTCCAAAGTTGGGCTCTGTGGATTTGGGTGTGTGGCTGTGTATGGGTTTTTGAGCAAGTGAACTCTCATTGCATATTGGCTTTAATATATATTTTGTGTTTCAGGCACGAATTACTCGAGGAGGCTCGCAGGCAGGGCCTGCCTTTCGCCCAGTGGGACGGACCAACTGTTGTGGTTTGGCTGGAGGTACGCCGCCAGAAACCATTCAAACCAGTAACATTTCTATAAGCATTTATCAAGGTAAACTTATGGTACTGTCTCTCATCTGCCCCCTTCTGGTCAGCTGTGGGTGGGCATGCCAGCCTGGTACGTGGCTGCATGCCGTGCCAACGTGAAGAGCGGAGCGATTATGTCAGCGCTGTCAGACACAGAGATCCAAAGGGAGATTGGCATCAGCAACCCGTTACATCGTCTGAAACTTCGCCTGGCCATCCAGGAAATCATGTCTCTCACCAGCCCTTCTGCCCCGCCGACATCGAGAACGGTACTTTTTGGGTTAACGTGTAGACAAAACCCCGCCTACTCTACAGGATTCACTCACACATGTAGCTGTCTGTCTCAGTATTGTTGTATGAAGGTGGCATTTTGCCCATCCAAGGTGTTGATGATGCCTTTTAACTCTGTGTGCACATTCTTATCATCTGATTGAGCACGACTTGCGTTGCATTAACATTTCAACTGCTTATATACTAAACATGTCCTAATGATCAGAACAAACGGTGTTGATTCTTTTGCTAACAGTGATAACAGTAAATAAACAAACTTTTCTTCTCTTCATCCCGCTCTCTCTTTCTGTCCTTCACCACTCTTTCCTCTTTACACACTTCTCTCACTTGTGATTGGTGGGTGGGGGGGGTCAAATGATCAGACCACAGGAAACGTTTGGGTCACACATGAAGAAATGGAAAGTTTGGCAGCCACACCTCCCACGGTTAGTCTTCCCTGATTGGCTGGGCACTGGTGGCTTCTTGCATCAGTGGTGACTGTTGGGTCTCGTTCCAAGTTGCCTTCAGGACAGCTAAAACTTACTCATTGCATGCATATATTAATATATTAATATTTCACACTTAAATGTGGGTGATCAGTGCAGTATTAATCTGCCTTTATGGAGTCTCACTGGGCAGCTTGAAACAAGGCCTCCTTCTTTCTGATAGTTTGTAATTTTCTTTCCTCCTTGTTTGTATTAGTAGTTTTCTTGTCTCTTCCCATTGGTGTGTTTCTGCTTTAACAGTAGTTAGTGTTTTTGTGTGTATGTGTGTTAGTGCTGGATAGTTTAATGCCGTTTCTACAGTTACATTTTGAATAAGTGGTGCCAGAACAAGGTATCTAAAAATGGAAAAATCTAAAATAGAAAATAAGCATTAAGTAATCCACTGTCGCTTTAACTGTTAATGTTTTATTTATTGTTTTAATACAGCTGATTCTGGAACAGTGCAGTGTACTGACGATGTATACAGTGAGACAGTATGCATTAGTCTGTTGTCAGATTGTGCCTTACAGTTTGCTTCTTGCTTTAATATCTCTCGGTGTATCAGACCATCAATGAGCATGAGAATAGATTTAGAACTATTGAATTCCTTTTATTTTTCCTGTCTTTTTTAACATAAAGTTTCTAAATTGATTGTAAATTTTGTTTTGTAAAGTACAAGATATATTGATATTGAAAAATAGAATTAGATAACAGTAATAATCAATAATAGTGGATTTTATCCTACAATTTTCCCCCATTATTATTTCCTCTCCGATCTGAATTAACATTAATTTATCTTGCCTGTTGTTATTTTACTTTCTCTAACCCAGCACTGCTGCCTCACTAACCCCTCGCCTTTCTGTTCTTCTCACCATGCTCACTCTAACCATGCTAACACCAGGAGGATGACGAGGGTAGCTGGGCCCAGGTTTGCACACAATCCCCTAAAACCCACCGATTTTTACTATATCTTCTAGTCGTTTGTTCTTTTGAAGTATATCAGTTTTCCCTCTGTGTTTTATTTCCAGATCACGTTTCACTAATTTACAACAAACATAATTGGAGTGGTCCATTCAAATTGTGCAGTTTTACCCCTTACTGTACATCTGGGGACAGCAGAACAATTTGAACTTGGATTCCCACAACTAAATACTTGGGCTGAACGATTTTTTAAATTAATTTTTAAGCTTTTTTACCTTCTGTATTTTTCAGATTGGGCAAGCAGTAAATCAGTGTATAGTATGACCAACACCATATTAGATAATATCACAAATGCAATTAATCGTTCAGCCCTACTACATGCGACATGGTGTCGTTTGTTTGTATTTATAACATAGTCCAAACCAACTGCAGGTAACAAGCCCAGAACATGAGGGCATGGAAAAGTATAGGAAAGAAAGGTTAATGAATACATAATGATACAAGTCCTGCCTTCCTATTATAGTGTGACCCAAAGAAAATTTAATGTAAAATAAAATGAATAAATCCTAATTTTGAAGAATTCCCCCCATCTTACTCTGTTAACACCACGCACTTTAAATGGGGATCTGATAGACTTCTGCTCCATACTATCTACAGGTGGCCAGAGACTAAATCAGAAACAAGAAAAGAGGCTGTGAAGTTCTGGAAATTAAGAAAACAGAACATTTTAAACCCAGATCTATTTTCTTTGATGTTTATTCGATGACATGCTATTTTGGTGAAATATTCTCCACAAGCAACAAATTGCTTTAACTTTTAGGGTGAGCTCAGTGGTTTCATCTAGTGGCCGTTCAGCTGCAGTGCAGGGATGAGGTCTCAGAAGGAAACCTGCGGTTCGCTGGTTTGTCATCACAGGTTTTTGTCACTTGTGGTTACAGAGCAGCAAGTCAGGTTTCCTGTGTAAAAACCCCAGATAGCGTTAGTCTACCTTCAGTATGACGTGGTGTTTGATGCAGTTGTGTCTAATCTGCCTGTGGCATTTAGATTTATACCATAGATCCACTTCTTAGTCATCATGTACTTCCAGTCAAAGGTTTTAAGTATCCTAAATAATTCTGGATGAATACAATATTCTTATTAATTCCACAAAATGCAGAAAACACATAAAAGTAAATTGAGGAATTTTTTCTCTATAGATTATTATTAGATAAATTATTCATTATACATTTGTAGCAGACAGAATACTTTATATTTACTGTAACAATTGTTATATATTAACATAACACATGACATTGAAATAACAGTTTATGCTAGAACTGTGTAAAGACGGACTTATTTGAATAATCTATGCAATGTATCAGCTCGAATCTATACAAGCCAACATGAATGGTGTAAATAAATATATAAAATATAATTTTCAGTACCGTTGAGTAGTAATTTGTTTCTTATAAAACACACGCTCTCACAGATACTTGCTAAGCCTTCACTTCTCTGACCTCAGACATTGGCGTATGGAGACATGAACCACGAGTGGATTGGTAATGAGTGGCTGCCCAGCCTGGGTTTACCGCAGTACCGTTCCTACTTCATGGAGTCCCTGGTGGACGCCCGCATGCTTGACCACCTCACCAAGAAGGACCTTAGGGGACAGCTCAAAATGGTGGATAGCTTCCACAGGTAAAACAACAATTAAAGGATAATTCTGGTGTTTTTATTTGATCTTCTGTTATTCCCAATGAACTCCCTGAAGAGACCAAAATCAACAATGCGTGCACCCCACACAGTATTGTGTGTGTATCCAAAGCTATAGACCTCCATTGTTGTCTGAACACTGTTCAGTGGCAGGTACTAATGAGAAACATGGAATTTACATCAATGGTACGAGAGTAGACTTTGCTAAGGTAACAACTAATGGGGATCCAAATAAACAACTGTCTTTTTTGTCGGTACTATAGGAACAGTTTCCAGTGTGGCGTTATGAGTCTGAGGAGGCTCAACTATGACAGGAAGGAGCTGGAGAGGAGAAGGGAGGAGTCTCAGTACGAGAATAAAGGTAACAAACACCTTTCTGATTTAAGAGCCCAACTAGAGATTCAGCAAATACACATTCACCCGCTTAAGTTATTTATCTCTTTAAATGATGCTATAAAACGCTCAAGCTGGATCTCTGTCTCTGTTCTGGCATTTCAGAAGTGCTGGTGTGGAGTAACGAGCGTGTGATCAGCTGGATCCAGGCCATCGGGCTGAAAGAGTACAGTGGCAACCTTTATGAAAGCGGAGTCCACGGAGCGCTGCTCGCCCTCGACGAAACGTTCGATCACAATACCCTGGCCCTGCTGCTGCAGATCCCCACGCAGAACACACAGGTACACACAGCTGCTTCACCAACTTATAGTTTTAACGAGGGATGCACCGAAATGAAAATACTTGACCAAAGCAAAATACAATGAAAATCTTTCCCGAATACATTACAGTTTTTTCCATTTTTTTCGCATTGCATAAATTAAATAGTCAAAATGTTCGTGGTGCAGTGGTTAGCGCTGTCGCCTCACAGCTACAAGGTTGTGGGTTCAAACCCCAGTTGCCCTGGCCTCCACCCCCGGTGGAGTTTGCATGTTCTTCTCGTGTCCACGTGGGTTCTCTCCGGGTGCTCTGGCTACCTCCCACCATCCAAACACATGCAGGCTAGGTTAATTGGTGTCTCCTGTCCAGGGTGTACCCCGCCTTTCGGTGGTCCGAGGCCCCAGAGGGTCCAGTAAAGTAAATTACATGTGTCCATTTACCTTTAATGGACACATAATATTATTTATACTCTCTGTGAATATAATCCAATTAATCTTAAGCTGTACAGACGCCTTATTTTGATAACTAGACGTCACACGTGTATCCTCCTCGCGCTAAATTCATCAAGTCCGACCCAGTTTGATAAATAATGTTGTATGTGGTTCTCGTATGGCGTAACATGAAGACTTCTCTTCAGGTAGGACTCTCATACTACGACACGTGTCTTTGTAAAGAGACAAACCGACAGGATAAAGTCTCTAACCTGCCTGTCGGCTCGCTCTGGGCCGTTTCAGTGGATTTACCATAAAGGCTTGAATACGTGTGCACTCCAAATTTAGGTGTAGCTAGCTTAGTCGCCTTCTCACAAACGAGTGACTGAAACACTCAAAGCGGGTCAGATCGGTTGTTGCCTTTTCTTAGAAGTCAGCCACAGATGGACTGGATGTGCTGGGAGACAACTCAGCAGAACAGCAACTTCAAACGGCAATTTTTGGACGTCTTTCTTGGACACTTCAAGATGCTTCCACACTGGTAGCATGTTGACGTAATTGTTCGGTAAAATTTATTCGGTCTTTTGACTTGTTATGCCGAACACTGAAAGTGCTTTTTTTTTTCTTTTTTTGGCCGATTAATTTCGGCTGCCGAACATTCGGTGCATCCCTAGTTTCAACATCATGTGAGGGACGAGCACAGTGTCAGAAAGGTCATATCTGTACATCCGTGCAACATGGATGTAAATGAACTAAATGCTCCCTTGTCTGTAATATTATAAACCATTTGAATATTTTTTACATTACATTTATTACATTAAAACTGCACTAATCAATGTTTTTATATAAACAATGGAAGGAATTGCTGTGTAATGTGAAAGGTGGACAGACTCTTCAGTTCCCCTCAGCTCTGCTGAGCTTTTAAGCTTCTTTTAGCTCATTGGTTTTTGTTTCTGCACCACAGACGCCTCTGTCATCAACCTCGATTTTTAATTTTTAGTGAAAGAAGCTTTGATAAACCTTCTTTGTGATACCTGCCCAGCATCAAACTGCAGACAGACCGTTAGGGACCAGTAATCAAGGAGAAGCCATCCAGAATAAGTGCCACAAAGCTCTGTTTCAAATTCCCCTTTACATAAGTGCCACAAGGTTGTAGGTGCATGCAGCAGGGCATAAGTGCCTAGAGATGTGTTAGGTGTTGGGTGAGTTGTAAGAGTTGTAATTCTTGACACTAGTTTTTTTTTAGTTACTTTTGAGTTACTTTCTCTGCTATTTAATGGGCACATTATTCAGATAGTTAGATGTGCTGCATATGTGGGTTCTAGTGATGTGCAGATCGCAGTTATGTTCATGGTTTGGGTGGATCTTTGGCATAAAACAGAACTTTGTGATAAATAGCGTGTGGGTTGGATGAATTGTCTCCCCATTAAAAAAGATCCTACACACAAAGTACAGCAGCATAATTTTTATTTAAATCTCCCGACAGGATGAGGTCAGGATGCACAGCAGCCTCTCTAATCATATAAGGAAATCATTAAAGAAAACACATATAGACTTCTGTTTACACATGATCCATATTATCACTATTTAACCCCCTAAAATTTCACACCACTTAATTTCGGGTCAAAATGTGTTGTGACGCGCGTTACTGAGATTGTAACGGGTATAATATTACCAAAATTTTATTAGTAATGCTTTATATTGCTGCGTTACAGCAAAAAAGCAATACATTACTGTAGTTACTTTTGTAACAAATAACTCCCAACACTGGTTAGGTAAGTAGCTACTCTAGGAAGAGACAGATATTCTAAGCAATTATTGAAGACAGAAATAAGCGATGGACAAAAAGCAATTCCAGTCAAATCAGAATAGATCTCAGGAAGACGATGTGGTTCCAGCCTCACCAGGTCAGACAGGATGTCATTTGAGATTCCAGTGTAGTTAGATTCCTGTTACCTTTGAAGTACATTTGGCTGATGGGGCCACACGGAGGGATGTTGCTGTCATGACAAGAGCGTAGTCTCTAGTATTAATTTAGAGTCAAATTGGTGCTTTGAATTCAGTAACAGTCTGTGCTTTTCCTCCCTGTCTCTCTTTTCCAGGCCAGAGCAACTCTTGAGCGTGAATACAACAGTCTGCTGGCCATCGGCACAGACAGGAGAATGGAGGAGGTGACGACCAGAGACACATAACACTTGCCAACACAGTAACTCAAACTGAGTGAGAAGTGATATGATATCAACTTCCTCTCTTTCACACACCCCTCCCCCCCTTCCTCCCCCGCCTCTCCTCTAGGATGACGATAAGAACTTCCGCCGAGCTCCCTCATGGAGAAAGAAGTTCAGGCCCAAAGACATGAGGGGGGGGTCCTTGGGCGCGTGTCGGACACCTTGCCCGCCAACTTCCGAGTGACCAGCAGCAGCGCAGCATCTCCCTCCACGCAGCCAAAGAGGAGCCCGATGGACGGTAAGCAGAGGAACGAGTGGAGAAGCCTGTGCATGCGTTTGTGCGTGACCTGCTCTGTCGTCGTTCTGCCATGTTCTCTTACTTCTTCTTGATTGGCTTTGCTGCTTTGCCGTTGGTTTATTATGCTGTGACTAATGGCATGTCTTTGCATGTGATTCTGCCAACATGGGAGCACAGGAAGTCAGTCTATACAGAGGCTGGACACTGCCACAGTCAGGACCTACTCTTGTTAACATACAACGGTAAGATAACATGCATCAACTTTGAAATTAGAGAAGCATGTGTACAATCAAAGCACACAGAATGGCCTATTTTACCTCGCTGCTCTCTCATTCCAAGCAGAAAGCAGCTTTCTTCTTCTGCAGTTCTCGGCTCTAATAACGCACGTTGTACGCCTCTCCTCTCTTTCCCTTTGTTTCTCTCCCCCCCACACATCCTTGGCTCCTGTCCTGCTTCCCCTCTCCGGCCCGTTCACCTCTCTCTTCCCCTTCTCAGTTTATCCTCATTATTTCTATAGGTAACCGCTGGTCAGAAGATGAAGGGGAATTCCCTGCATTCAAGACCAGGATGATGAACTGAAATGACTTGCAAGGACACTAAAACGGTGTTTTGGGTTTTTTTGTCGTCATCACAGAGGGAAAAAACTTACTCACCACTCTCAGTATCACCTGAGGAAGTTTTCTAGATTTATCTACATTTGTTTATTACATTAATGTAAACCAATGGGACATTTAAATTGATCTTAAAATTACTATGTAATCCCTTTTTTTGCCTCTCTCCCCTTAATCAACCCACTTTTTAAAAAAAGAAAACCTTTCCACTGTGCCCGTATTAAGCTCAGCTCTCAGATGTATGTAACTGAATGTTTCACTTGTCTGAAGTTTGTATATTTCTACCAACAGACATTTTATCTAATCTTTTTTTATAATACTGATTCTATTGACCAGATGTATGTTTTTGTTTTCCTCTCTTTTGAATTGAATTCTAATCATTGAATTTATGCTTAAGTGACTTTGATATGTGATATATAACTTAATTCATATCCTTTGCCCTTTTTAACTGTTGTAATTTTTGTAGCTTATTACTTGTGATTTTGTGTAAATGCAGCTCTTAGGTAAATGGATGTGTGAATATCAGACAAATTGCTGGAGTTGTCGGAGTGTTTCACAAACTGCTCAACACTGTGAGTCATCCATCACCGTTAGAATAACTGCTGGCAAGGCAGGTGATGATGACAACAGATATCACGTGAAACACACAGTATATTTTCCTTTTCTTTATTTTCCATATCTGCGAAACCAAAATGAAACTCTTGAATTTAAGAATTAAAGCCATATAACAGTAGCGAGGGGGAGGGAAAAAAACAGGGCTTCTTCCGGATGCGAGCGAAAACAGAATTTGAGGTTCTCTCTCGTTGACCTTGCATGCAGAAACTTCTCCACTTGTCCCCCGCCCCACCACACCCAGCTTACCCCTTTAACAAAATCAAACCTCCCTCACCTCTGGAGAAACACACAGGACAGGCTCGCTCGTACAGGAGGACTTTAAATGTACAGATGAGTCGGACGTGTGGCGACTCCTTCGATGGACCAACTTCACCGAGGCCTCAGTCGATCCCCGCTGTGACTAGATAAACCCTCAAGGCGGTGCGATCCACCCCCAAACCTTTTTTAAGAAGACTTTGTAAGAAGATTTCATATCGAGCCTTATTGTTTCTTAACTCCTCTCTGTGTTCTGTTCTTATTTATTATTACTCATCCACATTGTCAGTTCTACTTTCAGAGATGATGCCCCAGTTTGCTCCTCTATGAATGTAGCAGTGCTCCTCTCTGTCCTGTCCACGCTCCCAACACAGGTTCCAGCATTAGTTTTCACGACAGATGAGAAGGAACCGAAGATCTTTCTTTCACCCTACATGTAGTTCAAGCTCAAAGTAGAAACGCTTTTTTTTTTTTCTGTACGTCATTTATGCACAAATCATGTTGCTGTTTTATTCCTGCTCTTCCCATTGAATCTTCTGATCTTGTAACAATGATGTACAGTCTGAGTACTTATAAACTATTTTTATCACAATATTATTTATTGCTTACTTTCAATAAAATACTGAAACTTATTTTCCACTGCAGATGAATCAAGAATCTCTTTTCCTGTCCACCTTTTTGTTTCCTGTTGACAAGTCTACTTCAACAAGATCCTTGTTGACTGAAACTTATTTTGCCAAATGTGGCAAAAGGCAGCATCTAAACGCATCGATCGGTTTTCAGGCAGCGACGAGGCGGAACTGTTTGTTGGAAAGGTCAAATGACTTATTTTATGGGTCCCTATTTCTGGATAATTTCCCAGAGGTTTTCTGGAAAGAACGATGTAATTTGGTACTAATTATAGGGAAAAGTTCCTAGGAAATTACAGTACAATATAAAGTGTTCACTCTCCCTTGGAAGTTTGTGGTTTATGATCTTATAATATATCAAAGGTGATTTAATGTTGCTTTTTGACACTGATAAACATAGAAAGATTTTCCATCTGTTTGTTACCAGAGAAATCCTGAACTCTCAGATTTTATAACAAAAACACATTTAACACAATATCATTATCAGATGAGGTGAAATTATAAATCCTGTGTTTACTTACATCATCATCCCTGGCATCTCCCTCTTTGTGGTAAAGTGGTGGGGACATAGGGGCTCAGATTAGGGTTGTGATGATACACGTAGCTAAAATTATTGGGTTCATGATAACAAGACAAGAAGATTTAACACTATTTTGAAGAAATATTCAATTCAGAAATAAATGAGTGAGAGGTCTGAGCATTAGACACTTAATTTCCTGCATACAGGAGGCATTTTCTGCACAACTTTGTGGTGGAAATGTATTTGTATAAAGGGAAACAAAATTTAGGTGGCAGGTGACAATTTAATATATAAAAAGATAATGAAGCAGTAACCAATAGCTTGTTTATTTTTTATTGTTTCAGCTTAAGTTACTTTTCTTCTATATCTTAATTGTATTGCGTGTTTCCTTTTTGTGAACATAAACCTTTCTCATCTCATTTGTCAGTTAACATTTCTTGTTGCTATTTTTCAGAACATTTTGCTTTATAAAAAGTGGCAAGAACACGTCCCCGGTGTAAATATCACCTACGTGCCCCTGTGTACTAGTCCAGACCTGGACTGACTACTTATGGGAGTGGAGAAACCAACTGAGTTTAAAAAGCAAGTATCTAGAGTCTAGGAAAATCGTACCCCGAAAACAGGGCAGTAAAATATATTTTTTTTAAATTTAATTGGAAAATACGAACAGGTAGCAGAAGGGAGCCGGAAGTAGATGGAGGTCTGCCTGTATTTAAAATAAATAAGCATTACTGTGCACGATGGAATCGCGTCAAATACGACTGCACATTTTTTTTGGCGTAACTGGGACATTATTATCAAATCACGACAATTTAACTTCCCACGCCCATTAATGACGTAAGCGCTGGCGGAGCTCGGGATACTGGGAGAGCCGGAAGAGCCGCGGAGAGAGAGAGAGAGAGAGAGCGAGAGCCCAGCAACGGTACTGTGTCTCCGGCAGAGCGTGAGGCGTGAGCGGGCTACATCCACCAGGGGGGATTCTCTTTAAACGTGACTTTAGAGTCTGGTCGGAGCTACCTTTTGCCGTAGACGGTGAGTATTAAAAAAAAAAAAATCAGGTGAGAAGAGTCACCTGTGAACAAACCCGCAGCAAAGCTCGCGCTGAGTCAGTTAACCATTCCAGGAGGCGCTGCTAGCTTTAGCCAGCTAGCTAACTGGGAAAACTGGAACAGGAAATGCCACAGCCAGGCAGACACCAGATTCAGATTTAGGAGCTAAATTAAGCACTTTTTTTTGGTTACCGCAGCTCGTCACTTAACGTTAAACGAGCTGCTGCATCTCAGCTGGAGATACGTTAACCTTAAAAACGATACGACGTTTGTTCCAGCGCTCCCATTAAGTTGGCGTGCAAGAAAAAACCCAGCACGAGTGTTTATTAGCTGCGTTTTAATGGGAAAATCTATACTTATATCTTTGGAGATTCTAAATCTTTATATATGTGGCCTGACCTACTTTGGCCGAAGCAAACTAACCGACATTAAGGAGCTTCCTTCACGGACTAACGTCGGAAATAACGTGAATGCATCGGGATGACTTTACTACCAGCTCCTCCTCCCTGTTACCTTTATTTACACCTCACTGCCACACCTAATTGCCATTTTCTTAAGAAAGACAGAACCGTCTGGATACGTGTGAGCAGGGCTGTTCTGAGATAATCTACTTCAGATTTGACAGATCTAACGTTAGGCACAGTGGTTTTTGATATGGACCTGGTCTAATGTGGTCTACATGTAAGAAAAGGAGAAAAAAAGAAAAGAAGCAGTGAAATCGCCCCCTTTTTTGTGCATTTTTACAAGTACAGTAAAGGTTTCACAAATCTGAAACTGTCTTAAAGAGTATCGGCTTCTCTGAAATAATCTATTTCAGATCCAGAGGCATTGGTTTTTTATCTGGACTTGGTCTAATGTGGTCTAGATGTTAAAAAAAAGCTGTGAAATCGCCCCTTTTTGTTGCATTTTTACAAATACAAGACATGTTTCACAAATCTGAAACTGTCTTTAAGAGCATTTAGCTTCTGTGAGATAATCTAGTTCAGATTTGACAGACCTAGGCACATTGGTTTTTGATCTAGACCTGGTTCAATGTGGTCTTGGTGTTTCAAAAAAGCAGTATACTCTCCCTTAAATGCCAAATTGCAAGCTAACTTGAGCTCAGTGGCTAATAAACTGTTCTGCTACATCTTTCTATGGGCTTTGGTGGGTAGCATGCTGATTAATCTGAAGGCTAATCGTATACCTCTGTGGGATTATTGGTGCCAAATGTAAACATTCAGGTAGTTTTATATTAAATATATTTTGATTATTTCGCTCACTTTCCTCAAATTTGAGACAGAAATGTGTGTAAAACAACATTTTATATGAAATTGTCAACAATACGGTTATAAAAGTAAAATTAAATGTTACATCTAAATGTATAATTTGCCCAGCAGCTGGACGTGGTTTTGTTGTGGAGATACTCATGTCATGTAAAGTTGGGACTTGCCAGGCTGCTTCCTGGTCTGTTCTTTCTTTCTCCTGAGGTGAGCGGAGCCACGTCTCCTGCAGCCTCTGATTGAACACAGATGCTGATTGACCACTTTTGTGCTGAGTCAGGAAAAAGGATTAGCACAGGAAGGGTTTTGTTCCAGTTCGATGCCAGATCACACAGAACCAGCCACACACAGGTTGTTCATCTTTAAATGTAAATGCTCCGTACTTGTATGGCGCCTTTCTAGTCTTTTCGACCACTCAAAGCGCTTTTACACTACATCTGCATTCACCATTCACACACATTCGTACACTGGCGGAGCAGCTGCCAGGGGCAATTCGGGGTTCAGTATCTTGCCCAAAGACACTTCGACATCCTGGAGGACCCGGGGATTGAACCGCGACCTTCCGATTAACGGCCAACCCGCTCTACCTCCTGAGCCACAGCCGCCCCCCCCTTTTAGTGCTGCAGCATCTATGTGTCAGTGCAGGTTAGTGTGATTCAGCACAATACTATTCATTTTTTAATTAATACATTATTCACATGACCTTATGTGAATGGCTTCTGTAATCAGTCCACCTGCCCATATTGGCCGTAAATGGATCCTTGTGTGTATGTAACTCAGATGTAAGTAGAGTTCAAATGATTAGTTGATTAATCACGAATTTGAAGACAAATTAAAACCATTTTTAAAGATGGAGGCAAAAATAAATCAAGCAATTTAAACTCACCTAAAGTTAAAAAGAAATATGATTCCACAACAGTGAAACCGTTAAAATGGTCGTATTAGACCAGATAGAAATGGAAGGATGCACTAAAATGAATAAATAGCTGTTTTGCAAATGTCTTGAAGTGATTTATTAAAAGATGTCACTGAACCTGCGAGCCTCACGTTCTCAGGCAGGACGCTCCAGAGCTGAGCGGGCTCTAACTGCAAAAGCCCGGTCACCTTTAGTCTTAAGCCGGGACTTAGGAACAGCTGACCGAGCCCTGCCCTGCTGGCTCTGGCTCCTAGGGGCGCAGCAGTTCAGCAATGCAGCTGGGAGCAGAACACAAAGTGCTTTAAAAGTGATAATGAAAATCTTAAAATCAATTCTAACACTTACAGGTAACCAGTGAAGGGAAGGTCTTACACGTCCGTCCACCCCTGCAACCTTCACATCCTTATATTCTGAAAGGCTAGAATCGTCAAATGTCGAAGTAATTTGTAGAGAAACCGGGCTGACAACAGTAACTTAAAACCTGTGACTGCATTTAAAAGAAAAATAATAATATTGTAATGGAACCTTTTTTACTTTTTTCTGCCATTTTGGAGAAAATAATTGGCAGATTGATCCCCCCTGAAAATATTTGCAACCCTAAATATACCAACCAAATCCACAGTCCTTGTTCTTGCAAGCTTTCAATCTCTGAAGCCTCATTATAGCGCAGCTGAACCTTAGAAGGCGTGTTCGTACGGAACGGGGACTGTGGGCTTTGATCACCATCTTTTACGGAGGAGTCTTGTGAGCAAGGGGTCGTTTCAAAGCCAGTATGGACAGAAGGAAAGACTACAGCCACCAGTAACTCCTTCAGTGCGATATGGAAGTGAGGAGGGCAGCCAGCAAGTAACAGTTATTTTCAGAATTGAATCATTTAGCTGATTTATTTTACTCCTTAATCAATTACTCCTTTAGTTTGCTGTGTGTGAAATAAGTCCGTCGACATTGTTGTTTTGTTCGAAGACCCAAAGATATTCAATTTGATATATGATGATGATGGAAACAGAGACTGGTGGCAGTGTTTGTTTCATAAATGACTAAATAAATCACTTCTAGTTTTCTACATTTCACTAAGTGATCAATCAAACATTTTTCCAGCTCTGCGAGAGATGATGGTGATAGATTTGAGAAAGCTCAACCTTTGGGACACAGAAGAAGTGCAGTAAATATTCCAAGAGCTTTTGACTGTTTCTCATGGCCTTCTTCAGCTTTGAAAGACCTGAGCTTATCTTTAAAGACGTATCCTTGAATCTGGTTTGTATGAAGTTTGTTTTTCTCATATTGCGTTTTCTTGTCTTTCAGTGTGTGTTGCACTAAAAATGTGGAAGGCAGCAGCAGGACAGTCAGTCAGTGTGGCTGTAACTGACGGAGGGGACGACTGGGAGACTGACCCTGACTTTGAGGTACCTCGACATGCTTCTTCCTCCGCCCGTTTCCCCTTTACTGCTCCTCTGCTCCATCCTTCACTCTCCACGTCATCATTTCTTGCCTATGCCATTAATTTTCTTAATCACTCTGGATATCTAGAATGATGTATCGGAGAAGGAGCAGCGCTGGGGGGCCAAGACGGTGTCAGGCTCAGGACATCAGGAGCACATAGAGTGAGGAAGCGAGGCATTTTTTTTTCTTTTGGTATTAAATGCAACGTGGGAGGTTGTGTCCTTACTCTGTCCCTTCTTGGCATAGTATCCACCAACTGCGTGAGACGGTTTCGACGGAGCACACCAGCCTGAAGAAGAAGGAGTTGGACACCATGCCAAAGGCCTCGCATGGATATGGAGGAAAATTTGGAGTGCAGCAGGACCGCATGGACAAGGTACGTTTTGTCCCTGATTTATTTAGTTGCTTGATGAAATGGTGATTCTGCAAAAGTAATACTGAAGTTCAGGGCCATTTAGTAGCTGTTCTGAAGCTTTCAACAGCCAATGGATCTCCATTTGCTACTAAATGGCCCTTGGGGACAGTTTGTTTCAGTCAAGAAAAAAAACAGTCCATTTGAAGAATGTGCCTTGACTTGTCTTTGACGTGAATTCAAGTCAGCTGTTAGCCAAAAAAGCTGAAGTAAGAACAGAGAAGGAGGCAGATCGCCGTTCTTTCTACAGCTCTAAATATTGCAAACAAACAAGCTTTTAACTGCAAATAATTCTACATCTGATTTATTGAAGCGTCTGCTGAAGCAGCGCAGCAGCGTGAAACTTCTACCGCCAGCGATGCATGCACTCGTCCAGGAGAGAGTTTTACATTTTGTAAAAACGTCAGACGGTGACGTTTAAGAAAAGAGATATGATTTGTAAAAACCATAGGTTGCTATTTGCTGCTGTTATATGCCATCAGTTAAAAAGTCAGGAGAGACTTGCTTTGTTATTTTTTCCGTTACATATTGTTATCTGGTATTACATTAAGCTGACGCGGAGGACATTTTACATTACTGAGCGACAGTGAACGCACCTGAAAACTGAATCGCAGGTAAAGTTATTAAACACGAAACACGTGGATTCTGTCTCTCGGAACGGCGACACGAGACTCTGGACTTTCGTGTCACGGTTTCAGAACCTTCACAGCCCTAATAATCTGATATCCCTGTCAAGCAGGAAGTCATTTTGTCATGTCTCTCGAAGTTGTTATCATCATCATCATCAGGTTACTGTAAGGATATGTAACAGACTTGTGGACAAACATTAATTTCCCTGGTGCCAGTCATATTATATTAGACGGTAGCCCTCATTGTTACTCGATCTGTAGATCAATCATGTGTGAAGCACCACACCACAGTTGAGTCAGTGCCACCAACACAAACCGCAGATCAATCTGTACAGTGCTTTTCGACCTAATGCACCTTTTTCCCTCCACTTTATTCTGAATAGTCTTCCCCGTGAACAGCTACAGTCTCAGGAATGTGTCACTTGTGTTTTAGGGGCTGAAACTAGTTTTCTTGCTCGCTAGATCCTGGTTTCTGTTTCTAAAAAAGAATCTACCATTTTGTAGCTTTAAAATTTTCTGAGACGACGTTTTTACAAATCTAAAGGACCTCAGAGTCCTTTGAGCCTCTGCAGCTGTTTCTCAGACGTTCACCTCAGTCTGTTTGCGCGAACACGCTGAGTCAGTTGTGGCCATTTCACACTCGATTATCTTTCCTGGCAAGCAGCTCTGTCCATCCACACCTTTCTCTCTCGGGGCCGTGTGGTCATTGCAGCATGAATGTGATGAGCGAGCACTGTTTACTCCACACTGTGTTGAGTCAGACGTCACCACCTCAAACTGCTGGCTTGTGTTTCCAGCGTTGGCATTCTCTTCAGGACCCCCCTTCCCTCCTGAGTTGTTCCCTTTTTTTTTTAATATTCTGAAATTGTGGGTCTTCTGTGTGTTTCTGCGCAGTCTGCTGTGGGTCATGACTACCAGAGCAAGTTGTCCAAGCACTGCTCCCAGACGGACACCTCCAAGGGCTTTGGAGGGAAGTTCGGAGTGCAAGCTGACCGCGTTGACCAGGTATTTCCAGTGGCTACTTGATAACAACATCTCCTTGATTTTAAACGTGATTTTTGGGTAGATGTTAAAGAAATGACACACACCTGCGCTGAGAGACAAAAGTCAACAAATTTGGAGCGGTAATGGCGCAATGGATAAGACGGCTGCCGAGCGGCAGAAAGTGACGGTGAACGCGAGCGGAGGAAAATATTCTGGCAGTAAAGATCTTTTACAGCGTGTCAGCTTCTCAAGACCAAGAAAAGTCCTGCTGGTAAAGTGAAGCCAGTTAGCGCTAAGTTAGCTAACATCTCCTCCCCTTCAGACTGAGAGCTGAGCAGTAAAGCTTCTACAGCAGCTACAGAGCTGCTATGGAACTGAACATTAGCTCAATTTATAGAAAGTAACTGGAAGCTGGATTTTATTACTGCCTACTTGTCCAATGTTGAGAACATCAGGTACAAACTGAGACTAAACTGACGTAGCCTGCAGCTCTGTGCTGTACAGACGGAGGTGACTGCAGGAGCTGAGGTTAGTGAAGCTCATTAGTGATGCAAACTAGTCCTTTTAAGCTGATGAGGAGACGTTTCTTTTTAAATTTTAATGTGCAAATAAAATGCACCTCAGATGGGAGGAGGTTTCTCATGCTGCCTATTTTTTATATTAATGTCTACAGATAAATGTCAGAAGTTCAGAATGTTCAGAGATATGGTGAAAATAACGGCCCAATATGATGGGAAATTACATATTTTTCATTGAAAAACATAAAATTTTCCCCCCAAAACATCCTGAAAAAAATCCTAGAGGAAACACTGCCACAGTGTTGATGAACACCTGAAAGTGTAGCTAGTTCAGCTGTTGATCAAATATAAAAACTGATTTAGTTACTCTGTCATTTTTACTTTGTGTATTTCAAACTCAGCTTGTGAGTCTGATTACAGTTGATGGGGACTGACGGGATAAAACTAGGGGTAACAGGGGTAAATAGTCAGTAGAATAATTGTGTTGCCTCTTCCTCTTTCATTCCAGTCAGCTGTTGGGTTTGAGTATGCCGGGAAGACGGAGAAACATGCTTCTCAGAGAGGTAACGTCACAACTTGTTGACTTTTTGCACGTCTGCTTCAGGTTTATTTTCAAATCAGCTTTATTTAAATAAGGACCGATTCATAACAGAAGTTATCTCATTGCACTTTTCATATAGACCGTACACAACACAGCAATCCCTACAATGAGCATGGCAAGGAAAAACTCCTTTTAACCGGCAGAACCTAGACCAGCCATACTAATGATGATGATGGGACTAATGATAATTGTAGCAGCGGGTGTCAAGCAGGAACACAGGGGCAGTAGGTCATTCGCAACCTCAGATCCAGACTCTACAGCTCTGGAGCCCAAAACACTACGAGAGAGGGAAGAAGTCGAGTTAGTAACATGCATTAATGGGACGAGGTTGCATACAGATGGAGAGGGGGAGGATGAGAGAGGAGGCCCAGTGCATCATGGGAAGTCTCCTGGCACTCTAAGCCTATAGCAGCATAGTTCAGGACTCACCCGAGCCAGCCCTAACTATAAGCTTTATCAAAGAGGAAAGTCTTAAGCCTACTCTTGTATGTAGAGACGGTGTCTGCCTCCCGAACCCAAGCTGGAACCTGGTTCCACAGGAGAGGAGCCTGATAGCTGAACGCTCTGGCTCCCATTCTACTTTTGGAGACTCTAGGAACCACAGGTGTATTCTGGGAGCGCTGTTTAGTTTAATTTGGTGGACCTCCATATCGTATGGAACTGACTTCCTTACTCAGTGATACATTAGTAATACTGAATTCACCATCTACTGTTTATCAGCCACTTAGGTTTTGCCAGCAGCGTACGCTTCCCAAATTGCCTACAGGAGACACATTTTCCAGGCACAGTTTGACGAGCATCTGGCTGGCGGCCAGCTGCGCCACGTGCGCTCCTGTTGTGCTGATCAGAGGCCGCTTGATCTCTGCTGTGTCAGGACCCTACTGTACAGACAGACCATGTTTGGAAAATGTGTTCATTGTGTTGGCTAATCAAGCTGTTGTTCTGTATTTGTTTCCCTGCCGTATTATAAGTCACAGCACAGTTTGTAAGTGAAATGAAAGTGGGACTTTGTTTTTGTCTTTTGGCTCTGCACTCCAGCACATTGGATGTGATCGAAACAAGGTTAAAGTGCTAACTTTAAAGTGTGTTTGGGTGTGTTACACATTCAGATTAAAGCTGAAATTCAGCACTGCATCCTCGGTATCACATTTGAGGTCCAGTGTGCTGGACAGAGCCACAACACAACCACACATAATACCTACACACCGCAGTGTGTGCAGTATGAACAGGGACCTCTGTGCTCTGGCTTCTTAGCTTTGAGTATTTTAAGGCTGCATTCCCATGACGTCCTCCTGCCATCACCTGTGTGTTGCGTTCATCCCCTCCAGAGTACAGAAGTGCGGAACATTTGCCCAATTCCAATGGTTCCTCATTAATGTCACTGTTAACAGATATCCTTCTTTTTGCTCCACCAGCTGAACAACACAGTGGAAGGAACTTGGATTTAAAAGCAGCATCATCTGACTGTGTGAAGTGTTTTGATTGTGTCGTAGCTCTGACCACTGCCTGTAAATGTTAATGACAAAATTTGGAATTGGGCCGCTTCGTGACCACTGCTTCCATGCTGCTTCACCCTGACCTTTGACCCTTGCCCCCCCCCTGCTTTGCTGTGTAGACTACACCACTGGGTTTGGGGGGCGATACGGAGTGCAGGCAGATCGTGTCGACCAGAGCGTGGTGGGCTTCGATTACCAGGGCAAAACCGAGAAACACGAGTCCCAGAAAGGTTTGTCTGGATTTCCTGCCACGGGCATTCCCATTAACCCAGAAAGAAAGTGAGAAAATGTGGCTAATCGATAGACACTAACACACACACACACTCACGCAAACAACTTGACCTGACTCCGTGAGCGCAGCTCCGTGCAGATCCTGGCAAATGACATTAGTTTGCATTTCTTCCTCTTCCTTCATTCCTCAGCCTTTGCTTGCTTTTGTAAGGTTGCAAACAATGGCTCTGTTTTCATTTTAGCTCTCTGAGTTGCATGTGTGATGGGATGTTTGTTCGCACCAGTGTCAAATAATACGTTTTCATTATAGTGTTTGTAAGACAAGACATCTGCCTCAGAGGACTTTAAGAACTTTTTGGATGTAGGTTTGCCTGAAAGTGTTATGGCTCCCACTTCATCTAACATCAGGTGACTGGCACAGACCTGCCAGCGCCGCCTGCTCTGCGGTTTGGGCATGTCCCAGCTGGTTTTCTGGGGGTGTGGGATATTTTAATTGGGTATACTTTTTCCTTTTAAACATGCCCTTTGTTGTGAAGGTATTGGTTTTCTTCCAGTTGACTAATTCTTTTTCTTCTTTTCTAATATATTGGGCTCTTAGTTTATGTGTCAAATGTTTAAAAATGTACATTTTGACAGAAAGATACTAAACAACATGATACTGCGCATAAACTGTAGTGAGTCAAAATACGTACACAAGAGAAACTGGGAAAATATTGTTTATTTAGAACAAAGTCAAATCTCATTTTATGTCTGTTGTACAGTTACATGAGGAGAGAAGCATCTGTTGGTGAAAGACTTCTGTGCCATGGGTTAACTGTGCTCCACCTCTTCCTGCCATAACTTTGTATATTTCTCCCCCCTCCTCTGCTTTGGCCGCCGGCAGATTATGCAAAAGGCTTTGGCGGCAAGTTTGGTGTTGAAACAGACAAGGTGGACAAGAGCGCCGTGGGCTTTGAGTACCAGGGCAAAACAGAGAGGCACGAGTCACAGAAAGGTTGGTATCCTCGCACGCACAAGAACGCCGCCGCTTAATATGAAAAACAAACCAGAGAGCGCCGAGTCAGCACGTATCTTGGTGTTATATTGGTAAAAGGTCATAAAGTCTGTTTATTAAAATAAATCCAGAACTCTTTCGACGATGGAAAACTTTCAAACCATTAAATTGCTTTGTTTGTTTCCAAATCATCAGAATATGTACCTGCAGCTTGTTTTGATCACTTGAGTCTCACCCTCATGTGTCTCGGCTTGCCTGGACTTTCAGTTGCAACACAGCGGTGCAGCTTTACTCGTGTAGCTCTGTGTCTGACACACCTGCGCAGACTTTACTGCCTGGTTGGCCAACTGCAGCTTACAGATACGGGGCTGACGTCAAAGGTGTAGATGACCTCAAGAATTCCCCACAATACACCAGGCTTCGTTTACTGCCTACCTTTGCATATGTGATAACTGGGTCACATGCTCAGATAACAGGGACAGACATGTTAATGCACCAGTGTTTAAAACTGTGCAAAAGACACATCTGTTTAGAAAATGTAATGCTGCACACAAGCACTGTTGATTGCTCTTATTCACATCATGCATCTGAAATGAAATATTTGTTTAAAACTATGCTACGTTTTCACATTCACCTTTAATCTTTTCTAATTTTGAGCGTACCGTCTGGACGATCTGCGCTCTTCAGACGTTAGTGAATATTCCCACACAAAGTCGAGGCGTTGCATTGTGAACCTTTGACATTTAGTGATGTTTTCTACAGATTAGGAAGGGCAATATGATGTGATATACTGAGATAATAAAGATTTTCAGCTAGTAAAGGTTTAGTTACACCACCATGCTGTGATCTATATATTTAAATAAGTGGATTAGCAAAGACTTGCAGGTTATTTTATCTGTAACCAGTCTCTCAATAGAAGTAACAAGAAATTCACTACACCACAATATACGGTTTATCACTGATGCAATATAACAATAGTGACACTGGGATTTTATCTGCATCATGTTCTCCTACTTCAGGTAATTCAACCAGAAGACACAGTTCGGTTTCAGAAACATGTTTGGGGGTTAATGTCTGCGTTGTGTGTTTGTTGTGTTTCTGCAGACTATGTGAAAGGCTTTGGAGGCAAGTTTGGTGTGCAGACGGACAGACAGGATAAATCAGCGCTGGGATGGGACCACCAGGAGAAACTACAGCTCCACGAGTCCCAGAAAGGTATTGGTTCTGCTTCCTATGGACTTTAAGGGAGAGACACAATGTGTTTGTGCAGGACTCGTCCAAAAATATCCAGCTGTAGTGATATGAGGTTGTGTTGAAGTCAACTGCAAATGTGAGCCAAAGCTGATGGTTTCAGAACCAACACCAGCTAAACACTAATCACCTTCAGCTAAGTCTCATCAGTTTGTGTACTGCACTCTGGTCTTGGTCTTAACTTGGTCTCGCTTTGGCCGGCCTTGACTACAACACTAGAGTTTATAAAGACCAAGACTTTCAGACGCTGAGACTGAGACAAGTCAGAGTAAAATGCGGTCGAGTCCAAGATGAGAAACCATCAAAAAGTGGTCTGAAGACCGGTCTTGAGACAAAGCACTACAACACTACTGTCAATGGACAGCAGTGTTGTAGTACTGGGTCTCGAGACCGGTCTTAAGACCACTTTTTGATGGTCTTGGTCTCGTAGGTTTTGATCAATGGCTCATTATAAATATATCAAATGAATAGCGAGTAGCTCGTGGATGATAGAATCTATCATAAGTGATGTTGTTGATTATAAGGAATTCTCTGGACTTTGGGCCACAGTGCTGCTTTATATTTCCTTTGTTTCTGTTTTCTGCCGAAGGAGAAGAAACGCTGATAGCCACACGTGTCTCTTATTTAAACTGTTGCACATGAAACCCTCCATTTGACATTTTCTAGAACTTTGAACGGGCAGAGTACCCACCAAACCTCAGCCTTTACAAGATGTCTGCTTTGAGTTTAGCACACAGAGTGTTTACTGTGAAACCTTTCTTCCTCCTGAGCCCTGCACTTCAGCTCTGATGTGGTTTTTATTGTGGCTTTGGATGTGGTCTTTCAAAGGTTGACTACTTCCTCAATCTGCGGGTTAAAAAAAGGCTAAAATAGAGGAAGTGAAACCACAGCTCAGATTTAAATTTGCATGTCGGGCTTTTAGCGGATGATGTCATTCAGAGTAACTTAGAATAAGTGCAGTAGTAAAAAAAAAAAAAAAAATCTTAATGGTCAAAACTAAAAGCTTTTTTATTTGTGATGAACAGTTTAGACATTCAGTGTAACTCATAATCTGACAGTCTGTGCAGCAGCTATGTTTAAAAATGGCCAAAGCTCCAGTGGCTTCACAAACTTTTCGTCTTTCTCCAACTGACAGCAGTAGAGGCTCACTGAGAGAAGTGACAGGATGAGAGAATTTTGAAACACAGCCGGGGCAGATGTGAGAGATGACCTCCGTTCTCCACCAGTGTTTTTATTTTCTCTTTTTTTCTTAGTATTTTTTGGTATCAGTGCTGTATGGTAATGAAAGCGTTAATGCCAGGTGATGTCAAGCAGTGTACAGCTTCATAGAAATATCTGACAATACCAGCAGAAGTAGAACACGAGGCTGGATTTTTTCTTCCTGTGCCGAATGTTACTAAATCCTAAGTATCCTAACTTTAGATTCTAGTTCACAGCCTAATGGGATGTGTATTAATACACTTGGCTTCTCGCTCCACTAAAACTTATATAAAAAAATATAAATTATAATATACATTTGTGGTTTACGTTGTGTCAGTCGACTTCGATTTGAAAGACCACATATCCACAGCAAAGCACCCAGTCACTAAGTGTCACAAACACCATTTCCTCCCCGAGAGGAGTCCAGTAAAGAAACGAGCCAGAAACATGAAGCAGGTACAGAGCAGGGGAAGATTTGTGTTGTGCAAAGAGAGGAAGCGACTGCGGCAGGAGGGGTTTCACGCCCAGCAGGAGACGGGAAGCAGACCTGCTGAAGGGGGATGAGCTCAGAGTTTATGGAAGAGCTTTGACCACAGACCTTGATCGTGTTTAGAAAGAGCTCTGCAGCGTTTCTGATCAAAGGAATTTATCATCAACATCATGTGAAACAGAAGATCCCCTTCAAATGTCCTCTTTTAAATCTGTGTCTCCACATCAGAGCGTGTTTATGAATCCTGAAAGGCCTCTTTAGTGTATCATTGTCTCTATATGTTTGTCTATTTATGTGTCTGTCTGTCTGTCCGTGTGTGTGTGTGTGTGTGTGTTACATGGTTGTGTGTTGTGTTGCAGACTATAAACGTGGGTTTGGAGGGCAGTATGGGGTAGAGGTGGAGAAGCAGGACCAGTGTGCCCTGGGCTATGAGCACAAGGAGAGCCTGGCCAAGCACGAGTCCCAGAAAGGCACAGATACCCCCCTGAACACAACCCCTTTACCCCACCTCCCATTTCAGAACCCCCCCCCCCTCCTGGTCCTTACCCACCCTTTTCCAAAAAAAAAAAAAAATCCATGCTCCGAGCTTGACACTCTGTCCTTCACACCGTCCTCCTCATCCTCAGTAATGGCTGTTTTCTTTTTAAGTGACAGATGCACCCCCTTCTGTCAGAAACCCCCCACCCGTGACACACCCTGCCACCTGTGCAACACCAACCGATTTACAAAGAGCATGTCTCCATGAACGATGTAGACATGCTCGTTTTCAGCTCATGCAAATTAGAAAAAAAGGTGTTTCCTCACCTCTGGCAGCGTCCAGCCGTGCTGATAGTTCGATCTGCTGCTGAGGCTGATGCCAATATTTTTCCAGAAACCAAGTCTCGGTTAATCAAAATGATCCGATGGTCAAGATTTATTATCGGTCCTATTTCTTTGGTAGAAAATATAAAATAAAAAGCTCATCCTTGATCATGGAAACGCACCATGAGGTCCGTTTACTAGCTTGATCGTATCCCATGATATTCATCAGCAGATGAGTTCAGAAAATTGAGGACTTCTCCTGCATGTTAAAAAAATAGCTAATAAGATAAATTAGATGGCCAGTTCCCACATTTATGTAGCGGTATTTATCCTTGACCTTATATCACCCCCAGCACTGCCATGATGCTGTTTGTTTCCTTATGCATTCATTTTGTGCATGATGCTGTACGGCCTCCTGCTGTGACCACACAGACATGGCTGATGCTCAAAGCAGAGTTTGAGCCGAGATGGCTGCTTGACCCCAAACTGTTTGGCTTATGTTCCGACCGACCCCCACCCCCCACCCACAGCTGTTCTGCTGTCACTGTCTGCATTCAGTTTTTTTGTTTCTCCTCTCTACAGGTTTGCATGAGCTCATCAGCCCGTCTTCTCGATCCCAACTGTTCTCTTTCTCAGTTCCTGTGAAACCAACCACAGTCTGCTTCATCTGAACTGTAGCCGCCCAGAGAAGGTTCCGCTGTGCGTCTCTGATAGCGTGCCACAGTAAAGTCTAATGAAAAGGCTAAATGAGACTAAATAGTCCCGTAGTTGTTTAAGGTCTGTTCTGGAAAATGGGTTCTGATGAAGCCGACTGTGGTTGAGTCATTAATGTAAAGCGGAAACTGACCCTGACTTGTCTCCTGTTTGTTACCAGATTATTCGAAAGGATTTGGAGGGAAATTTGGTGTCCAGAATGACCGGATGGACAAGGTAAGGCGTGTTTGGGTGTTTATGTGTAGTAAGCGCGCAGAGCTCTGTCTTACATCTCTATCCCTGTGGTTCAGAGTGCAGGGTCTTTTGACGAACTGGAGAAGCCGAGTCCATCTTACCAGAAAACCAAACCTGTGGAGGCTGGTAAGCATTCGTTAACGCCCGCTGTGTTAGAGACGGAAGTTTAGGCAACGCGGGATTTCTTTATTTCGTCATTCTCCCAATTTTCTACTCATCAGCTGGCAGCAACACGGGGAGCATCAAGGCCCGCTTCGAGAACATCGCCAAGCAGAAGGAGGAAGAAGACAAGAAGAGGGCAGAGGAGGAGAGAGCGCGTCGTCAGGCCAAGGAGAAGCAGGAGCAAGAGGAGGCTCGCCGTAAAATCGAACAGACGCCCAAGGCCCCCTCTCCCGTCCCCGCTGCAAGCCCCAGCCCGACTCCCCCAGTCCAGCCAGCTGCTGCCCCGACCTACCAGGTGAGTCACGGTTTTACAGTTTATTTATGTGGCGTGAGCTTAAAGCGCAACTTTTCAGGCAGGAAGACAAAGAATTTCAGCTTTATTTTTTAAAATATTGCAAAGGATGAAAGAAGCTGCCACAGGTGAACTGGTTATGCAAAGCCCCCTCTGTTGGAAATATTTCTTAGGTGTCTTAATTGATGTAACAGTGAAAGGTAAGACAGGTCTAGCTTAAAGTAATATAGCTGACTCCATAAATATTTAACATTATAGGTTTAGGTATTTCTCATATGTACTTGTCCTCGTCAAGAAGACAACAATAGACTGATTAGCTAGAGACAGCAGCTCAGGCGTCAGGCTAGCAGATATGAGTCTTCTCTGGGAATCTAACAAGGTTGAGCCATACAAGAATGTTTACAAGAACTAACTGGCTCCACAGATTAGAGTACAACTCTTGGATAGTAAGAGATTCAAATATGACAAAGCACTGGAATCTAAACATCAGATAGATTAGGTGTTCTAGGTGAAGATGACCTAATAGAGAAACCTACAGGCTCTAGGGGGAAGAGAGAAACAAAAGGGACCACAAGATGTTATCCTTCAGATTTGGTGTTGGCATTTGACATGTTCACATGTTGTATGCTGGCGCTGTATCTCCTCGGCCGGGCCGGGTCTTCATCAGCCTCCGAAACTTCTTCACACCTGAACCTGGCTCACAACAATAATTCTCAACACCCTCCAGACATGCAGCTCGTTATGTGAATGTGTTGACAGTTTTCAGTCTTCTCATTGTTGCAGCAAACAAACAACCTCCAATACGGTCACCGAGAAAAGCAGCGATCACGACACAGCACACATCTTAGTAACGTAGAATATAGCCTGTCAGCAAAGATGCAGGTTGTAGCCTTTAGTTTTTCACAGTGGGCTTTAAGTTAAACTCCTACTGGCAGCAGTAGAAAGTAGTAACACACTGAAGCTGTTAAAGGATTAACATGAAGAATATTTTTTTATCATGTAGCTGGACTTTTTGCAGAAGGAGATCTCACTTAAACAGATTGTGTTTGCCTTGTTAGAAGACAGAGGAACCGTTCTACGAAGCTGCCGAGGAGAACGGAGAGCAGCTGTACGAGGCGGAGCCACAGAGCATCTATGCGGCGCAGGAGGACCAGGAACTCTACGAGACCCCCACAGAGACTCAAGCAGCAGGTCAAGTGTTGTTGGTGACTTTTGCCTGGATGTCTTACAGAAACAAGCAAACGCTTGTCATTTATGCTTCATACATGACTCAGTAGGATTAATCACTTTTGATCGTTGAAATTGTCAGATAAGTGTCAGATTGACAGTAGAGCAAAACTTTATTGTCCATCTCACAGTTCATTAAAATATTAAAACATACACTCATAAGCCAGTTTATTAGGTACAGCTAGCTAAAACTAATGTAGCCTAATACAACAGTCCTGCAATTAAAACTACATTCATGAAGGCCTGTAGACTGAAGAACTAACCTTTACTCAGCAACGCTAACAGTATGAAGACTCCAGGTAATAAAATACAAGAATCTGGAGCCTATTTATGTACATTTTGGTGTCGAAATGACCGGCTGTGTTCTTTTGGGGCAAGTACGCCCTTCGAAATGAGGACAGACTCAGGCTGTTACAGCGGGTGTCGGACAACATCATCGAAAGGATCCCTACGAGGGACGCCCTTCATTTTTAAGTTAAAATTAAAGAAATAAAATTTCAGAGCTAAAATGGTCCTTAAGTGAGACGTCATTTCAGCAGGTGCACTTCCCCTGAAGGAATATGTTTGCGGCTGCCAGCTGAAGCATCTACTGCACTGCTTCAAGACCTTTGTAGTTTTCATTTCGACCCAAAAATATGTGAACATGGGGCCCCTTTCAGAACAAATCTTAAAAGTTAGTCTCTTGAACAAGCCAAACCTGTGAGATACACGGCATCATACAAACGTAGCTTTGTAACCAGAGTCAGTCTGCAGTCTCTTTACTTGGACTAACAAACCGTCGTCCTTTTGCAGACGGCCAGCAGTACGAGTACGGCGAGGACCTCGGGGTGACGGCGGTGGCTCTGTACGACTACCAAGCAGGTGAGACTGAAAGCTGTTTCAGCTGGGACACAAAATGAAATGGCTCAGTCACACACGCATCTATAACAGCGACGTTTTCAATCGGAATGACACGGAGGAGCAAAGTAAATGAATGCATTGTTTTTACGTAGAGTTGAACTTTAACGTGGTCGCTAGCTTTCATTGTTGGATCTTTTTAGTCTGGAACGAAACTAGCTGACGCAAACAGCTAGTGGTCTGATGGCTGTCAAACATGTCGCTATAATCTCACTTTATTGGACCTGCAACGTTTCTGTTATCCATTCATGTGCCAGTTGTTTTCTTGAGCAAAGAATCATTTGGTCTTTTAATATAAAAAGAGAAAACTGCCCATTAAAACCTCCCAAAGTGACCAAACAGTCACAACCAAAGAAAAGCAGCAAGTCTTCACATTTTAAATGATGGAGTGAATTTCTGGCGCTCCTTCGTCATCCATCTGTCTCGTTTCAGCCGGCGACGACGAGATATCCTTCGACCCCGATGACATCATCACCAACATCGAGATGATCGACGAGGGCTGGTGGCGAGGCGTGTGCAGAGGCGCCTACGGCCTCTTCCCGGCCAACTACGTGGAAGTCCGGCAATGATGACGCCCGCCGAGATGAGCCGCGTCCCTGTCCTTGTGCAAAAAAAAAAAAAAAAAGAGGAAGGAGACATTTTCAAATCCCTGTTCGTTTCCGCTCTTTGGTCTTTTCTCTCTTCACCTCATCTTAGTGCTGCAACACTGTGCGAGACATCCTCAGGTCTCCTAGCTGGCTTTCTTTCGTTTTGTTTTTTCTCCATCCCTCTACCTGTTTCATTTTCCGATCCCTTTGTTTCTCCCCGTGCAGCAGAAGACAGGATAACCAAGAGATTTTATAGATCTGGGCTCAAAGAGGCACAAAGCTTTGCACGGCTGTTGTGTGATAGTTAAAGCTACAAAATGCAGCGTGGCTGTTCAGGGCTCGAGGTGACTTAACCTCCTGCCTCACTGCCAGACGCTGCTGCATTTTATTTCCTTCCAGATACGGTAGAGTTCTGCTCACAGGGTGTTGATCAAGTGTCGGTGCTTCTTCACACATTAGAGAGGAATTTTAGTCTCACCAAAGACCAGAGTAATGACAGCAATGAGCTTGAAATGTCTCGAATGCTATGTCTTGTGCACGGGGCTCAGGGTGCTCACCGTTTAGTAGCTCAACCTCTGTGTAAGCAAGGAGCGCTTGGAAAATGGAAAACCACCCTCCACTTCGGATTATAATGTATATTGATGGCTATATACTGTCCAGCACATCGAGTATGGACCAAAAGGCTGATTAGCCCCTTTTGCTTCTTGGTCTGCTCTGCGTACATTTTGCTGTGTCGCACGGGAGTTTAAATTCCCCTTCCGATTGAAGCCGCGCTTGTTGATTTTCGAAGGGAAACTAAAGCTGCTTCGGTTGCACGTAATACGAATATGTTCTTCTCCTTCTGAACACTCGCATCAGTTCTAGAGCTGATTATGAAAAATTATCAATAAGGATTCGTCCTTTACTGATGTTGGATCACAGATGTCAAAGACTTTCACCGCTGCTGTGGCAAATCACAAGCTAAACAACAACAACACTACAGCTCATAGTATTATTTTACGCTTAGAATCATGTACAGAGAGATCAGGATTTATGACGCTTTGAGAAATAATAGATTTGAAGACGTGTTTGTTTCCCGTCACTGTGGTTTTCTTTGGATGAGACTTGTGTATTTGTGTCTTGAACGCTCGGGGCGAGGGTTTCATGATACGCCGCTCTGCAGCACAGCTAATCTCCCTCATCGTGACCAAACTGTGTGTGTGCTGACCTCAAGAGTGAGCGACCTTTCAAAATAAGTGTGATTTCTCAGCACTAAGGGACGAGGCTTTGGTGTATTCTCATAACACTAATTATTTCTATCAGACGGCAGGTTTGACAAAGCGTCCGTCGGTGGATCGCAGTAGCTTTCATTAAATTCATCTTTGGGGTTTTATAATAATAAAGTAATAAATAATAAAAAAGTGACCTTTTCAAATGCATTATTTTTATCTGTACCTCTGTTTGCTTGAGTCACATCATTACCTGCGTGTTCTTTTTTTTAGTTTCAATAAATAAACTATGAATTATAAGCTTGTTTGGGGTGCATTATTTCAATATCCTCAACCTGTCAACATAGCTGCTTTTTTTTTCTTTTGCCAAACCAAGATTTACTTTAAGATCAATACTTTACTTTAACATACTTTTTTTTGGACACTAGTTGGCAAAAGGACTTGCAGTAGTTAACATTAGAAATGAACACAAATGAGCCGGGCAAATGGAATTAACTGGTCAAATGAGGGCGCTGCAATGACACGATTAACATTTAAAGACTGTTGGCATCATCTTTAGAAACACGGAGTAATCTGTAGTGGAAAGTCAGTACCTCTTACTCCATTTTTCTGACAGCTATAGATCATTGTTACTTTGCAGATTAAGATTTTACATTAAATACATATGGTATGATGAATTATTATTAGAGATTAAACTTCCCCCAACTACATGCAGCAATTTAAATTAGCTCCACTTTGACGGGCTTCAGGATTAAAATGGTAATTCAAAGCAGTGCTGGAAGGAGTTTTCAGAACATTTAGTAAAAAAAATCACTATCACTGTAAAATTACTTCATGACGAGCAAGTCCTGCATTCAAGCTTTTACATGAGTAAACGTACAGAAATATTAGCAGCTAAATGGACTGAAAGTATCCAAAAACGCATCTGAATCAAATCTGAAAAGTGATTAGCTGTTAAATAAATTTTGTGGACTCAAAGTACAATATTATCCCGCTAAAATAGCATAAAATGGCAATACTCAAGCACTGTACTTCTATATTGAGGTTCTTGTACTTTCCATCACTGTCATTCACATACAAACCTGTGATGGGCTAATAGCTCCACCTTGACCGACTACAACAATAATATAATATATTTTGCTGATAACATATCTGTAGTTAAGTAAAAACATTAGGAATTTATCTCTGGATGGTCTGCTGACACTTTACAAGGTATTTTTTGTTCCCGATTGGCTCAGTGGACTCACGCACCTACTGGTTTATTATGTGATTAAAGAGATGAAACGTCTGATTTTCATCAGTGACGGTCTGAATGGTGAAAAGGGGGGAAAAGGCCTCACCGTAGTGAAGAGTTGCTGTAGTGCGGTGGACTGATGAAGGTGAGAATTTTGACATCTCCTCTCCTGGAACATCTGTTTCAGCAGCTCCTCCTCCTCCTGGTTCATGTCTGGTAAAGAAACAAAAAGCAAACAAATTCAAAACTAAAATTCACAGAAACAAAATCCATTAAAAAAAGACTAAAAAAGTAATTTATCTACTGAGTGCGGGAGTCAGATATCAATATTTCATTCATTTAAGATGTGCTGGCAATATTTGTCACCAGTATTTAAATTTCTTGTGAATGAAAGAAGTGAGTGGGAGGAGACAACAGTGCTCTCTGGTGGACAAACGCTGTATGTATGTTTTGTTCATCAGCTCACATAAACTGACAGATTTATTAATAAGACAAACAACCTCTGTAGACAGTTTTACACAGTATTGTTAATCTACAATTATTTTATATTTGAATGGGTATGTTCCAATGTGTTTTTAGATTTTTTTTTTACTTGTGTATTAATTTTATTACATGCTTTTAATTCCACGTTTTTATTCTAACACTATTGTAAATTTTAAAATTACTTTGTTTGAATTTGTATATTCCAAAGTTTTTTATTTTATTTTTTAATTTTATTATCTGTATATAGATTTGATTTGTTTACCTTGTAAAGCGCTTTGAGCAGCATTTCATGTCATTAAATGTTCTGGATAAATAAAGATGATGGTTATTATTATTATTATTATTATTATTATTATTATTATTATCTGTACAAACATAGATGAGCCTGCCACACCTGTTTCACTTTGTGAGGCAGTCTGAAAACCCAAAGTCAGCCTACTTATGTCTGGGTCTGAGTGGAAAATCTCACACACACGCGCCAGTTAATTAGACATACTTAGCTAAAACTAATGTCTATTCAGCTGTATGGTAATAATACACCTCTCTGTACATTCATACAACATTCATTAAAATGAAGATCGGATGCTGAACTGTTTATGTTTCTGTCCCAAATCCATGCTACATACTAACTTTAGAGTTTTAATAGAAGAGCTCGACTTTCACCAACAGGACTTTATCCAACAGCCTACGTGGGCATCAAACTGTAGCTTGAGACTTAACCTCAGGGGCGTTGCACAAAAATCTGGACCCTGTATATAAGTGTACTCTATGGACCAAGGAGGGGTGATCGCCCCAGATGAGAGGAAAGAGAGCCACATCTTTACAGAGACCTGGTGGCAAACACACTGTTTCCTAAACGTTTCCTTTTGTTTTTAGTCAACATACTGATCATCCACAGGGGCGTCACAAAAATCTGTGCCCTGTATATTTGCATTCTCTATGGGCCCCTCGGCTGCTCGCTCTGGTATCTTTGTGGGCTCTCCTCACATGGGGGCCCTGTATACTCAGTCCACTTCTGAGTTTAACTCACTTTTAAGTCTGAACACACTACATTCAAAACGTGGCACAGATCAGGGACCCGAGCGGGGTTCAACCAACTGACCTAAAACAAAACACACATCACACACCAAGCAACAAAACACAGTGTCTGCCTGGAGAAGGTGGCCTGCCTGCAGTCACAACAGCCCTGATATCTCTCTCATTCCACCCTCTCCAGTCTCCACACAGACCAGAGACTCTCAGACTGAGACTCCACAGATTCCAGCAGTAAAACTCACATCACTGTCCCACCAAAACTCACAGAATAAACCGTAGCAGAACAATAACAACATATCTAGGCTACATTTATACATTTGAAACAACAACTTACCTTTGCTGTTTTTGCAGGTTTAGTTGCATAAATCCTTCTTATTTATTACTCCAATGCCCGGGCGCCATCTTGGACCAATTTCAGGTGACTTCCATTCATTTGCATCACATGTGGAAGTCACAGGTGCTACAGTGATCCATTCAAACGCACGGCCTCTGTCGCCCTCTTGTGGCTGACTTGTAGTACTGACACAATGAGCCTCTTAGCGGTCTGTGGCCCTGACAGACACGCATCACTGTGGGAGCTTTTATTCTACATTTATCTGCCTGTATTGTTCTTCGGTCACAGAGATGTTAATCAATATTCATTATGTTTATTCATATTTCAATGTTGTGGGGAGATTTAAGTTATTTGTAACATGGCTACATAGAATAAATACTGTTTTGACTAAAACTCTCAGTGAACAGTCAACATGGATAACATGACCAAAACATGGAGACTGCCTGAATATATCTTTATAAAGTACACCATAAAATTTTTTTTAATGTCTTTTCATCAAATTTACAAATGCAGGTGCAGTTATGGATCAGGAGAAGACAATCAATGGTGTTTTTATCTACAGGATCTTGGTTATAATGGTGATACTGTCTTTTAAATTTATATTTTATAGTAGTAAAATTTCATCTATTTACTCTGGATTCACTTACAGTGTTTTCATATTCCCTAGCTTCAGACCTATCAAAGGAGACCAGCGAGATCTATATTTTTCCTGTGCATAAATTAAAAATAAAGAGGCCTGAAATATTTCATGATATGTGTAATTAATCTAGAATATACTCAAGTTTCACTTTTTCACTTAGGTTAAAGATAAAAAAAGACCTTTTTCACAATATTCTAATTTTCTCTCCATCTTTGTTCACTTTCAGACTGTTGGCTTCTTCTTTGCTGTCTCTGGTGAATATGTGAATAATTTAAGGAAGACCTACATGTGTTCATTGGGATTTAAGGATGCAAAAAAAATGTTAAAGGATGAGTTCATCAAAATATCAAATAAACTAACGAAAGATTTTCCCCTCTTTCATCAACCCTGGCAGATCCTTTAAGTTTTTGTTGTCCAGGTTTTGAGATTTCTTGCTCTGGTAGCCCAATTAAATGGAGGTAAATGGAATATATTGAAATATTGGAACTATCTTCTACTTACAAACGATGTATTACAAAACTGAAAGTAAAATCATAATAAAAAGATGAAATATGACGAATAAACACTGTTTTCTCAAATCTTTTAAATGAAGAAAGACTCTCAAGCTATTTAAAGACACATGAGCAGCAAGACACCTAAATATTAAACCAGGTCCCGCTGACAGAGTATGAACAGGAGCTCTGATTGGCCGGACTCCTGCGAGCACAACAGCTGGCCAACCAGAGCTCCTGTTGCTACTCTGTCAGTGGGATTTTGTTTAACTTTGAAGTGGCGCACAAGAGAGACATCTTTAAAGTAAAGTAATAATGAAATGGAAATGTTAAGATACAGACTGTGAAACTGCAAATGACAAATAAATCTAATGTGTGTCAATTCACTTTTAAAATTATCTTATTAAATCCTCATTTAAAGACAGAATTTTACATTTATTTTTATTCAACCTTTTACCTGTAAGTACAATTATTAAAAGACAAATTAAATGATATTTGTTTTATAATGCTCTCCTTGAACCACCCTGTGTAAATGAATTGATGAAAAAAAAAGCTCACTGTAATTATTCTAATAATGTTGGAAAACAGACAAAAAGCATAATAAATATACACTTTTGAATAAAAATCTTTAAAAAAGAAAATCCAAATTAAATTAGTAAAAATGAACTCTTCACTCAGATAATCTTTGTTGCTTCATCCAATTTAGTGAGTTGTTCAAAAAAACTTTAAGAACTATATCTTTTATTTTAATCCACACAAACGAGCGATCTCCATCCTGCTGTAAAGACTGAGAGGGATACAACACTAGTGCAATATTATATTTATTTCTTACAGTGAATTTTGGTTGCCATACAAGAAGTCTTGAGGATTTGAGGGGGGCGGGGAGTGCAGTTACAGGAAAATTCTCTCTCTTTTCATTTCAGTAATTAGTTGACTCTATGATGATTTTTAGTAGCACAAAATTACAGCAACATAGAAAACATGAACACAAGTCTTTGCACAAATTACCGAAAACATCTTAGCCTCTATGAAGACTTAATCAAAGAATAAAAATCTATTAATGATAAAAAAAAAAATTATTAAGAAAAGGAAAGAAAGAAAGAAAAATAAAAAAGAAACAGTTACCCAAATGTTGGACAATGATAAAGGTAGGAACAGTGTTTTGAAGGGGAGTGGAAGTGGGTTAGTGAGCCATGCCTGTCCTAAACATGGCCTGGTGATGCTCTTTAAAGATTTCTTACTACATCTACTCAGCTCTACATTTCCACAGAGAAAACTGCGCAGTGACATGTTGATCCAGGAATCAGCAGCCACCGCTAATCTTTTTGGTGGATTTATGTTTACATATATATAGGTTTCATATAGTTTCCTACCAAGATGGCCTGCGGTTATACATAGATATTTTTTTTTAATTTACAAATTTTACTCTTTTTATACACACACTCTTAGACTCGGGGATTTCAGATGAGAGGAGTCTAGTCAGGCAGATGGTGGTCGTCAGAAGATATCTGGGGGTTTCTGGTCACTTGATTGGCCAAAATATCTTTCTACTGCAGTAGAGAGTGTTTCTACTTTAGGCAACGCTAAAACACTGACATGTGATCGCATCATGATATGTAACTTTAAAATGGGAAAATAAAGAATTCTAACACAACCAAGGAGATTCATTCAGAATAAATATTGCTTCTTACATAACCCATAAGTCTAATAATATCCACGTTTTTATCGATATAGTATTTGTTTTTTGGCAATCCACGCGTCAGTGTTTTGTTCAGATAACCTCTATAAAATTTCATAGAACTCTATACAAATCTTTAAAAATACTGTGCTTTTCGACCTCCTCCTCCGACACTTCGCTGTTTGTTTGTTTTTTTTAAAATAAGTTACACGTTTCAAACAGGAACAGGATTATAGCAGCATTGTCCCGTGCCAGCCTCCGTACGGCTAATGTTCACAGAACACAGAGCTTGTGTATGTTTCATTTTGTCTCCTCGAAAGCTGCGGAGTGTGATATGAAACCAAATAAGGGGTGAACTTGTTCTTAAACGATATATATATATATTTCAAGACGCCGGGTTACTGTCGAGCACATTTGAAACCACACGTGAGGTGTTTCTCTGAAAGAATCTACTTTGAGATAAAAACACGAGCTCTTATTCTTTATAGAGCGATACAACCGACAGCGGTGCAGGTGGTGGAGGAAAGGGAACAGTGAGCTATTTAAGGCATCCTCTGCAGGATGATGGGGCGGGTAAGACCTCGGGTCAGCTCTGGCAACTATAAATCAACCTTCGTATAATTTCTTCTTTTACTCTAAACCTTTTAATAGAGCTATACATATAATCAAATAGACATTTTTATCCCGTTAAACACTCTTATATACACACATTTCAACACGTACTGTACTTCTACTTCTGACCAGCCTGTAATCATCTCTAGCAAACACACATAAATGTCACCAGCTTTATAAATGCTGATTTAGGTTTTAATTGGACCCTTATAACAAAGTTTAAATCTTGTCTCTACTGCTGGAGCTGCAGTGAGGCCGGATAAGAACATGGGGACTTTGAGGAGCTCCGGGTCCAGACTGAAGTTCATCTGCGACAGATCAGAACTGGTTCCATCCCTTTCTAATCTCACGGGGCTGATGAACATCTGCCGGCTTTGTTAGGTTATTCTCTGGTTATTTATTTATTTGTGCACAGTGGTTAGAGGGCAGGACGAGGCATGTGGACTTAACGTGAACACGTAATTCAACAATAAACCCTGAAGCCGCAGATTCCTCCATCTGTTCTAAAAGCCAACGCTTGGGCGCTGAAGTCGCCCTGCAAAGCACTGACCTGCTGATCCATAAGACCAGGTCTTGTTTATCTTCAAAGACCTATTCTGCAGCGGCCGCCAGTGTCGCGTCTGCAGCCTTCTTTACAAACAGGAAACACACTAATACAGGCTGTTTCCCTCCAAATCACTGAATTGTACCTCAGTAAGAGCTGATCCCGTTTGGGATGCTGTTTGATTGGATTTGAGCTCGAGTTATCTCGGTGCTAACAAATCTCTTACAGAGTCTTTTAATCTCTTTGCTATTTTTTTTTTAAATTAACAACAAAGAACAATGTACAAAATGTTCAGGTAGTCATTTAGCTAAATAGAAAATATGTAATTTCTCTGGTAAAACTTGAGTTTTAGCTCTTTAAACATCAACCTGGGAGTCTTAGTTCTTAAATACTTGGTTGTTCATAACTTCTGTTATTTAAAATAGGTGAAAACTAAAAAAAGGGGGCCCCAAAAGGACTTGACACTTGATTCAAATTTAGTAAAATGATATCAAGAAATAACTTTATTCATTTTCTTGCTGATAGTTTGATGAGAAGATCGACACCACCCTCATGTGAATGTGGAGCCAGAGCCAGGAGACGATTAGTTTAGCTTAGCATTAAGCATTTAAATGAGTACAGCCCATAGACTGTATATAAGAAATAGACGTAGTTATGGCGACGGTGGTTTGTGGGCGCCGCCATGTCAAGTTTTTGCAACCAGGTAACGATACGGCGGAGCTAACGGCCGTGTGCACAGCTAGCTAGCTAGCTTAGCTGGGTGTAGCTGTAACTCAGGTTAACTGTCATTTTAACAGGCTGATAAGTTTGTCCAGAGAACAACAGTCTGAAAACTAAATGTTCTCACCAGAGAAAGTGAACAGCCGACTCCTGATAAGCTCCTGATCATGCTGCTAGCGTGGCTAAAACCTGCTAATGCCTCTACAAGCTCACTAAGAGATGAGAAATCACGTTTTCATTTGTGAACTTTTAAAGCAGCTGGTAGGCAGATTTTGTTCTCTCTGTACATTGCCAGGCTAACTGTTTTCCCTCCTCCTCCAGTCTTTATGCTAAGCTACCTGTCTCGCCGCTCCAGCATCACATTAGTGTTTTTCAACGGCGCCGGTTAAATTTACACAGCGCCAAGGGTACGAGTCGGCTCTAGGCTGATTGACAGGTCGCCATGGTAACGACTTGTCACTCATAGATAACCCCGCCCTGAAACATTCTCTGCTTTGTGGTCTATTTTAAAATAAATGGGACCATAATTTACTAAATGAACATCATGCTGTGTTGAAGAAGACTTGAAACTAGCGACTGAGACCATAAACTCATCAGGAAAGTGTTTACTGGGGTAATTATTCAGCTGAGAAGGAGAAACATTTTCCCATTATTTCTAATGGAGCCGGACTTCTTTTTGCAAACAGAAGAGTCGCCCCCTGCTGGATTTTTAATAGAATGCAGGTATCAAGGACTTCCGCATTTGCTTCATATTGTAGACCGGAAGCTTCCCGCTTGGTGCGGCATCATCAGGCTCTGTCAGTATTAGTCACAGTGGTGCTTTGAGCTAAAAGCTAACAGGTAAACTTACCTGGCTCACCATCTCAGTTTGTCGTTTAGTTTAACATTTGCTAATCAGCACATCTGAGGCTGATGGGAATGTTTGACAGCCATTTTGTTATAAAGACAAACTGAAATGTTGCCAGGCTAGCTGTTTTCCCTCCTCCTCCAGTCTTTATGCTAAGCTACTTGTCTCGCCGCTCCAGCATCACATTAGTGTACAGACACGGGAGTGGTATCAATCTTCTCGTCTTACTCACAGCAAGAAAGCCTAAAAGTGTGTTTCCCCAAACGTTGAACTTTTCCTTTAAACATCCCTTGAAATGGCCTCTCTAAAAAAGCCTCAACTTGTCCCACATACACACAGGGTGTTAGAGACATTAGCATTACCGTGAAGTGTTGACCTGCTAATGATGAGGTGGAAGGAGATTTGACAGAATGAAGAAAATTAAAGTACAAAAGTAAAGAACAGCTCTAGTTTCCCTATACTGTGGCCTACATAGCGGATTCATGAGAATAGCTAAACTGGCCTTAATGATATTTTGGGTCAACCATTGACACACGCGTGCGCGCACACACACAAACACACACAGCACTATAGAAGGAAAAGCCAGGAGAGACACGGACGCCCTTTGCAGACAGACAAGCTGATAAAACCATTTCAAGGTGAGAATTTTTCTGGTCCAACGTTTGTCTGTCCGTCTTGTACCCCACGTCCTCGCCTCGGCTTTCCTTGTATTACGAGGTGGGTCACCGGGCGGGTGTAGACTGGCGAGGGGCCTTGGGGCCCCTGTTACAGCAGAGCTCCTCCTCCGGTGACCGCCTCTCTCCACGCATTGCTCTCTCTCAGGAGAAGAAGGCCATCGTAGTATCGGTGTGTATACATGCTTAGGGTGTGTATGTCCGTGAAGACAGTGTGTATTCTCATTTGTCAGTGTGTGGCACGGTGCATAAAGTGTGTGTTTATGTCTGGATGTGCATGGACATGAGATATGGTTTAGTATTTGTTTCAACATGTCAGCCCATGTTCTTATTTTGACACAAACAGGTGAAAAGCAAAAAAATGGAAGTCTATCTCAAATTTTTCTCTACAACCTTAGATGCACCCAGAAATATAACTCCGGTAGGACTCTAGTGAAGAAATATTATTCTCTGAACAAACTCTAGCAAAGATAGAAAAGGAGCAACGACCAGCTCAGCTGGTTTTTCATGCACCCACACCAGGGTGTATGGAAAAAGTCTTTAGTATTCCAAAGCAGTTGGGTGAGCACGAGTCTTTATGTGAAATAAACTTCCAGACAAGTATTTCCCCGGTGTTTGAGTACACACTATTCCAGAGTTTTTCGTTTTCTTTTTGTTGTCCTTCACACTGGCCTCCTCTGCTTTCTCTCTCCTTGATGTGACATAGCAGCTAATCTCTTCTCTCTCCCTCTGCAGTTCCGCCCGACATCCCATGATCCCCTGATGCTCAGGGCGGTGGGAAGGAGGAGGAGGGCGGACGACACCGGAGCACTGAGATGAGGAGCGACGGAGGATGAGAGAGGACAAAAACAGCAAGAGGCAGCATCAGCTTGGACAAACTTCTACCCAGTTCCACGACTTGAGATTATGTCTGATGAAGAGATTGGTAAAAGTGATCGGTAACACCTCCCTCTCCTCGGCTCTGACTCCACACGTCACCACCCCGTCTTCTCGGGGCTTATCTGTCCTGCAGCAGCTTGAGGGCCCTCTCGATGTTCATGCGGTGGCCCACCCTCGTCACGCCCAGGTCTATCAGGTCCTCTTTTTGCAGCGAGGGCAGGTGGGCGCCCTCGATCTCATTGTCCAGGAAAGCGTCCCTGTGCTCCCCCAGGTTGAGGCTCTCCAGCCAGTCCGCCACGTCGTGCTTGCTCCAAAGCTCCATGGGTTTGGAGGCGAAGGGCTTGCCCGAGGCCGCCACCGCCTGCATCAGAGTGAGCGGCGACGGGGAGCGTGAGCTCCCACTGCCGCCGCACGAAGAGCTCAGGCTGTAGCCACCGCCGCTGCCCATGGGCGGCGTGGGAAGACCAAAGACGTCGGTGAGGGTGGGCGACACGGAGGGCGGGAGTGAGGAGCATGGGGTGAGGGAGGAGGCGGAGTCTGGCGGGCTGCAGGGGTGCATCTGGGACGGAAGGCTGCTGGGAGGGGTGGAGGTGAGGGCAGCAGCGGCGGCAGCGTTGTTACGCATTCCTGAGTCATCTGTAGGAGGCCTGAGAGGGACAGAGAGGAGACGACAGGTTAGTCCAGGTTATAGAAAGAACTGCTGCTGGTGACAGACAAGCAGAAACTGACCAGGGCTGGGTGTTTTTCAAAATAATATTACAACCCAAGGCGATCTTAAAGCACCGAGTGGCTGCTTTAGCGGGATGGATGAAACACAGTGATATACATTTAAATAGTTTGTTATTCTTGTTTTTATTTAGAAAGCTTGACACTTCCCTTCTTAATATGTAATTGTCATTATGATATATAATAATATGTCATTATGTCTTTTTTCTTACTAAAAAAGATTTGTATAAATAACTAGAATATCCAACAGCTTATCAGAAATCAGCTGCCCTTTTTATGATCATCTGCAGCCTGTTTTCCTGCTCTACTGTAAAGACCCTGTTATCTGGCTGTGAGTATCCTGGTGGTCCAGCCTGCAGCCCAGTGGACTCTGCCTGCCCCCCCCCTTCCGCCGTATCTAAATAAGGTAGGATGGCTGCGTGTTGGGACGAATGAAACACCTGTTTCAATCGTCCTGCCAGTGACTCCTGACGTTTAAACTTCACCAGCTTCTAAACTGTAAAACTTTGACATTTAAAACTCCAGGATGTGTTAAAGTACTGACTAATCTTTCTTATGATCATGACCATGACACATGGAACAATAAACACAACTCGTCATTCAAAAAAAAAAAAAGATCGCTAGAGTGAATTTACTTTCCGTGATTGAAAACAGCTTCTTTCGTATAACTCCGTGAAAGTGTGACGTTTCCACCGGATTTTCCCTTGTTCTGTTCTGTGGACTGTATGTGCTGAGGTAGTTTGGCAGACTTGTATGGGCTCTGAAAAAATCGCTGTGTTTCATTCATCCTGTGTTTCAATCGCCCCTGCTCTCCCCTATTTCTGTGGTTTGTCACCATGGATGGCCCTTTTTATATTACACATAGTCACGTGTTAAATGAAAATACTAATTACAGCAGCTTTAAAGCTGTCGTGTTATCGTGGGCTGGTAACGCGAGCAGGGACTTTCTGAAAACGCTCTTGTTTGTGTTTAACAAAGCTCTGTCATCTGAGGTTTGAGAATCAGCATATGAGAAAAACTGCATGCACTTTTATTTAATTATTAATTTACACTATTGTAAAGGATGATGGGGGGGGTGAAGTAGTAGTTGGGATTGTTAAATTAGAAGACAAACAATGAGCAAACACAAAAGATGAAAGAGGTTAATAGTTCCTTTGCAAACAGAAAAGGTCACTGTTTGTTTGGCAGCTGACTTTATTTCCCACTGACACTTTATCACAACAAACTGTCCTGAACTGAAACAGCTGCCTGGAAGGTAGGAAGTAGGGATCTCCCCATGTCAGGACGTGACAATATTTCTCATCAAGGTATAAAGCTGTGCCTCATGATATCAGCCTGACGGAGCGAGAGGGTGAAATCAGCATAGAAGTTGCCCCCGGCCCTTTCACATCGTTTGTGTGGCAGCATTTTTGGTTACCAGGTGGAAACAAACAGCTACACAGTGACAGAGATGAACGATATGTAAGCACCATTTCTAAATACACCTGCACTGTTTTGCTTTTTTGTGACTTTCGGTCAAATAACAGAACATTTTTCCAGACATATATTTCGTCACTGAAGATTTCTCGTGAACCCAATTTCTCATTTCAAGTAGATTGTCACACCCCCAGCAAGAAGTCATTTTAAACACACATTTTATTTTGAATAATATGGGGTGATTTTGAAAACTGGCTGTCAGTAATGTAAAGTTCATGAGATGTGTAATAAAACGCTAAAGGTATGGCAGACTGGAGTTGTGATGGAGGTGTTTATGCAGAGAGTTCATTAAACTGAAGCCACAAACCAGCTTCACTGGATAACTTCGACCTGGATGACTGAGAACCTTCTCATGACACGAAGCCACAGATCACATGCCATTATTTGAAGGATTTAATGTCATGCTGCGAAAAGAACAGTAGGTGGCATCATTTGCAAAACTATTACCAAGCAGCAGCCGCTGATGTAGAAGAAGGGGACAAACCAATCCCTTTCTTTTTGTTTATATATGTGAAGATACTTGGCCTTTATCATAATAATCTGAACCTTGTAGTGTGATTAACACAACGCTTTTCCTCTTAATGTTCTAACTGCTAACTTGCTGATATTATTTCTAATATTCCTGTTGCTTTAATAAGCTACCAAGTGCAGGCTTCTCTCTAAATAACAGTGATTTAGTGTTTAGATCGTTAATATAAAAATGTACCAAATTATCAAAACAGGATTATGAAAACGATCTTCCCACACTCACTTAGACATTCAACTGAAGGTCAAAGGCTTGATCTTCCTCGCTGAAATGTAATGATTTGAAAGAGGGTTTTTTTTGGGGGGGGGGGGCTTTGTACTGGTTCAGTGTAAACTCCTCGTTGTTCTTATGTTTAACGGTTTGTTACATCCATGTGAAGTGATTACTGTAGCAGCTGCAACAAAGACTGAGTGGAGGCCTCCAGGTTCAGAAAAAGATGCTGCATGCTGAGTGTACAGCAGCCAGAGGGAAACCTGCAGCGTTCACCCCCCCCCCTAACCTTTTTTTAGCCTTTACATTATGAGAGGGAACAGAAGAGAATATTGAAGTAACCATTTCACCTCAGAGACGTTTACGTAATCAACATTATTTTATCAGATATAAAAGAAAACAGTTCTTTTAGAACCATGTTTTCCAAACGTAGGCTTGCTGGCCCATTTTTATTTTATTTTATTTCATTGTAAAATTCTTTGTTGCAATTTGTAAATATGTGAATGAGCTTTATTTTTTTTGCCACACTTGTCTGTTCAGCTCAGATGCTGTGTGAGGTTTTCCTCTCTTTCCTCGCCCTAACCTGATCTTCTGTCCACATTCATACAGAATCCTTATGTCTGTAGACCTGCCACTGTCTACATGGACATTGACTAGTATGTATTGCTGCTCTTACTAGTATGTATTGTCAGTTGTAGATCTATAATTGATGGTCTGTTGTTCCTCAAATGTAAGATTCTTTGGATAAAAGCGTCTGCCAAATGTGTAAATGTAAATGTAAATGTAGAGTTTATTAATGTTGGCTTCACAAAAGCAATTCTGAATGGAGAGGAGATGCTTCAACGTGTAATATGTGGTGCTCAGTAATGGTTAAAATCAATTAAAATAAATAAATTGGACAGGTATCTTCAAATGAAACTGTCTCTGTATCTTTTTTTTTGCAAAGAAGAATCCTTCAAGATCTGTTGATTCAATTCAATAGAATTTGGAAACAGACTGAAACGCTCAGCATGACCTCAGAATGGCACTTTAAAAAACTGAGCCCAGAGTAAAGATCAACCACATGCTTCCCCTTAAATTCAGGTCATGTCAGAAGACATGTTGGTGATGATGATGGGAGGGGATGAGACACGGAGAGTAGAGAAAGGGAGGGACACAGAAAGGAGGATTCACTATTGTTGTTTTTGTTTACTCTTATAAGAGCATTAATACATTTTATATACATGTTTTTTTTTCTCTTTTGGGTCTTTTTAACACTTTGTAAAGAGTAAGTAAATTATGTGTACAGTTACTTTCCTTTTATATAAATTGATTCCGGTCTGTAGTGTCAGTAGAACAGCTGTCTTCTGACCTTGTTTAAACTGTTCACTGCTTTAAAATAAATCTGTGGAATTGTGAGATGATTGTTAGCTCAGAAAAAAAGATATATAATGTTCCGCTACTCAATTTCTTATACATACATACAAGTATTGTGTCTGTACTGAAAGCCTCACGTATCTTCTCTGCGCCAAATAACTCCATTACTGTCCAGAACCCCACCAGTGAGCCTCACTGCTGCCCTGGGTGACATGTTTCTTTATCACCATGAACAAACACACTGTAGTTTATTTTGACTCAGTCCCACACACACCGTCCTGCTGCACCAAAAACTCACTAAACGCCACATGTGGATTCATCCGCCGCTGAAAATAGTCCCCAACAACTGCACTATTTCCTCATGTTTGAGTTAACGTTTGTTTAAAAACTACAGTTGGCAGCTGTTTTAGGAAATTACTGAGCCCTTTTCAAATTATTTGTGAATAATTTTTAATATTTATGTCTTCGGTGGGAACCGATGGGCTTGGAGTTCAGAGCCACAGACAGGAAGTCAGAAAGTACAGAGACAAACTTACACATCGTTTGTTCTGGCCTTTTCTTGGGGATTTTCTGACTACAAGAATAATATGGAATAATGACTTATCCGAGCTAAAACAGTGTGTTCAGCTGCTTCTATACAGGAAAGTCAAAGTAGATGAAAGGGAAAATATGTATTTTGAGAACATAAAACTCATGTTATTGTTGTTGTGACGTGGTTTTACAGATCAGATGAGCCGTTTATTAGGACAAGAACAGAGAGACAGTGCTGCAACTAAAAGCAAGTCCCACCACGACAAGCACAAACACAGAATCGTGTCGGCATTTTGTGTGTGTGTTTGCATTCGTGAGTAAGTGACAGTAAGTGACATCACTCTCACATTACCTTCTGTCCCAGATGGGGGGGGGGTGTACTAGATGTGTTGATATTTGGAGCAGTGACACACAAGGATACCCCCCACCAGAACACACACACACACACCAATCCATGCAAAATGATCAAATCATCTTTCAACTTCCCCCAGGGGTTTCATTCCTGTTGACTTTTCTCCTAATAAATTGATTGAATTGTGAACACAAAAATGGTTCTAATGCTGCCTGTTGTGGGCCAAGAGCAGAAAACCGGCCAAATGTGACCTCTATTCTCTCAAATTTACTTTTTCCACCAATTGCTACATGTAACCTAGATATGGCTCTTTCCTACTCGTAACATATGGAAAAGCCAGAGGGGAAGTGAAGGGGACTAAGAGGGTCACTCTGCCAGAATGGAACTGGGCCATCGTGAAAGTGCTGCCTTCACCATGCCCCCGCCACTCGGTGAATCAACTTACAGTCTTCACTTTTCAACACCAGCTTCTCCACAGGAAGTCGTGTTGGATGGATGAGATGGAGACAGAGGACATGTAGGAACAGACACATAAACACAAACATGAAATTTAAAAAAAAAAAAAAAAGGGGGGAATGCATGAAAGAGCATAACATCTTTATGAAGAAGATCAGTCTGCCTTCTGTTTTCAAACCACCAATCAACATTCACTTCTATTCCACTGCACGGCCGCTTCTCCCGCCGCCGGGTCACAGCATTTTAATTTAACTGGACGACTACGCTCCCACTCTGACTCAAAACAACAGCACAGATGCTTAAAAATACTTAACCTGAGATCTGTCAAGCACTGCTCTATCTGGTACCCTGGCGTTCTATCTATCTATTAAACACTTTTTGTTACAGGAGTTAAATTGATGTGAAAAGTATGTAATTGCCTATTAGACTAATTAGCACAGTGCCTCGTTTAGCTTCTCTGACCTTATTACCGTTTCTTGCAGCTAGCAGGAGTCACGTATGACAAAAAAGAGGACGGCGCTATGCTATGAAATTCTCTCAGGCCGCCGACAGCAAAACCAGATTATTTGTGCATGTATATTTTTGTTGACTGCAAACAGTGTTTACACACGTTTTTTATTGGCACAGACATCGCCTCCTGTAAACAGCATCACTCATGTCCACAAGATCCTGGCAGTAGTCCAAACAGTCATCATTTATTCTACCACAACTATTCAGTGACACGTTGCACCTCCGTATAATGGCATTAGAAGACTAAAGAGTGCTCGATGCTGCAGGTACAGCAGCACTTTAACCCGTTTGATCCCAAATATTTCAGTTTTTGCAATTTGAGTACATGCATTTTAGTCCTTGGACCTCCCTAACACACAGCCTTTATGTCCTTTTTGATTTTATGTTGGTTAAATTAGTGAAATGTTAGGATTTTTACTCGGTGACAATAGTGACCGGTGGAAAACAGCATTGTCAAAATTCATACAAATTCTTCAATTAGATCTATTCACCCCAAATACATTCCATTTTCAATATGTTGTTAAACAATGTTTTATCTTTTCAAATTAAAAACTATCCCTAGTCATTTACAAAAACATCAAATTGCAGAAGTAACTGAGTTCGTTAACTGAGTCACCTAACAGAGACTAATGTCATTGCCAGAAGATGATTTGGGTTTATCATCTTGCAAGTTTGAAAAAAACAACAAAAAAACCCATTAAAGAACAAATTTTCATTTCAAAAAGATTCAGCATGTCAGAAGTGAAATGCCTCTGGAGCCATAACAAACTAAACTGCTCCTTCGCCGCCCCTCTACTGACAACCAACTGCTTCTCATAAACATCTGCCTCATCCTCCAGATAGTTTACCCCTAGATTGCCATTCAATAGTCTGCCATCACTTTCACAGTCACTTTTAAATGCCACTTTTTCAAATGTAGGAATGATCATGATGCTGCACACAGAAAATGGGGGGTCATGTATGTCTAGGAGGTCCAACGCTCTGATTTTTTTGAATGTGTGAAAATGAAGAAATGATAGGAAAACAGCCAAAATCTGTGTTTTCAGATGAAGCACTGCGTTATACTACCGGTCACAATTGTGATTGTTAACACATTTACACCTCTTACGAGCAAAATATATATGCAGGAGTCTAATTCTCACCATATATCAGCAGTAGACCCTTAAAAGAATATATGTACAAAATATGGTAATTCTATCTGGTGTTTTACTTACTACTTTTTGTAGAAGTCTGAGGAAGAAGACATCTTCCAGATGTGCAAGCAGGAAGTAAACTACTCGTGTCCTTTCACACCAGTCACATGATATTAATCTATTTTAATCAAAACAATCTATTTTTTCATTTAAAAGTTGAATTTCTTGCCCAAAGCCAACAATACAAAATGTAGAGCTTCAGAAATGAAAGAAAAAGACGCGGTCCCAATTGTAACCGGTGGGATTAAACGGGTTAAGCTAAATGCTAACACAACAAGCTTAACACGCTCACTGTGACGATGCTAACGTTTAGCAGATAATATTTACCATTGTCACCATTGTTTAGTTTGTTAGCATTCTCTCATTTGTTAATTAGCATCAAACCCGGAGCCGATGGAAGTTTTGCAGGTTTTTTCCAACTCTTAGTCTGAACCAATGATGAAGCAAGAAAAAATAACTATGTCTGAATATCTGAACCAAATGTTCTGCCAATCCATGTGGTGGATGTGGAGACATTTTAGTAAAATCCTTTTAGTGACCAGTAGAAGCAAACTGAGAGGGGATCACTTAAAGTCAGCAGCCTTCTTTTGGCGGACAAAACCAGAAATTTGAACATATCACACCTTGAGTTCTGGAAAACCTGAGATTTTTCACCATTTTCAGTCGTTTTAAAGACGAAATGATCTCTCAAAGATTTAACCGACTCATTAATGATTAAGGAAAATAATTGTTCCTTGCAGCGCTAGTTAATTTAGTATAGAAGAAAAGTCCTCGCATAGAAATTTACACCACGCAGGTGTGAGCTGAGTGTGTGCTGTGGAAGTTACAGAGACGCCCCCCCCACACCCCCACCTTCCAAACAAACATAATACTAATATGTGGCCCTCACTGGCCTTCATTTCAGTGCAGGAACAACACTCCCTCTCCGTCAGCTGAGCAGGATGAGAGGAAAGTGATGCAGTGCTATTGATATCTGTGGTGGGAGACCTCACCTTCAGCACGCCCACACATCCCATGACTCCCTGCTTCTTTCTAGCACACACCAGCTCACGCATACAGGGTCACACTCATTGGCATGCATGCACACGCTGCCTTTATTTATAGAAAGCTTGAACGCGTGCGCACGCACACACACACACATACACACGCACACAGACTGACTCGGCTGTGCCGGGTTACATAACGGTGGCCTACTAAAGCAGCGCGGCACGTGACCTGCGTGAGATGATGTTGAACTCTACCGAGGGTTAGGCCTGCCATCCTCCTGCTCCATCTCTCTCGCACATGCACACGCGCACACAAGTACAAACGCACACCCCTTCCCCGACTCAGACTGACATCACTGCGGGCCTCAAGGCTGCTCTCATCAGCCGGTTGCTAGGCAACCCTTTCGTCCACAGGCACAACCAACGCACTATTTAATCTGGGAGCCTAAGAGACAGGAATAAATAAGAAAAAAAAAAGAAAGAAAAAAAGAAAGAAGAGAGCCCACAAATGTCCAAAGAAAATCTAAAATATTCCCGTCGGTGCTGAGTCCGATTCGGAGGAAGACCGAGAGAAGGAGCGGGAGACTGTGCGCAGGAGCAAGAGAGCAAAGGATGGAGGGAGAGACAGAAAGAGAGGGAGAGCATGTGTGAATCTAGGCCATCTTCTGTGCATCTCTGTTGCCATCTGTTTGATGGTTTCAGAAGCAGGACCACCTTTACCCCTTTTGCAGGCCTCTTCATATGTCGAGGTGTTCCCTATCTTCACATCTCTAGCCGCCTACAACCTTATCTTCTGCTGCTGTGCCCGGCAACCCTCTCCACAAGACTAAGTAGTGCGACACGAAAAACCCCCTCTGAGCACCGAGGCAGATAATCGGACACCCTGGTGGCAAACAAGTGAGAGGGGTTTAAACTCCATCTGACATAACAAACACACACACAAACCCCTCGGGGCAACAATCAGAAAGACCAGATTACAAGTAATTGACTGATTTAAGCGGGATGACAAGCGCCGCTTTAGGAATGAGGGCTGAATGCTGCAGTCACATCAGGGTATGATGACATCTGGTAGTTTGATCCCATAGTGAAGCTGTTACTGAACTGAATCACGCTGATCAGACCAGTCAACATTCCTTCAAACTACACAGAGTTATAAAAGAGACAAATGAGATTTTGTTTTTCTGGGAAAGTATGAAAAAGTTCCCAAAACAGAGCTGTTTTTTTAAGCTTATAATACAAAATACAGCAACAACAGACCTGTAATTTACATTCACTTTAGAGTCTCAGCACTATGATGGGTTTCACCTTTACTGTGGGCAGGAATATTAAAATATTTAACCAAGTTTGAGATTTCTACACCAACCTTATGCAGGCAGCAGGGCTGGACAATATGGGCAAAAATGTTATCACGATAAAAAGTTTTGCATCTTTCGATATCGATAATTTTCACGATAAGTTTCAAATCGTTACTTCTTTCGAGTTTAAAGGCTGATTTTTGCTCCTGAGTGAAAGTTGAAGAAACCTGATGGTTAACTGCGGTTTAAACTTTTCTTTATGGTCGACACTTGAGGCCAAAAACTTGGCAAATCTGAGGTGGAACATTCAAAACAATTATAATAAAATCTTTGTCAACAAATATGCAAAATTGAGTAAAAGCTTTTTTCAGACCTTTTCATTCAACAAAAAAAATCTTATATTATATTTTATATTTTATTTTATATATCTTATATTTAAAAAAGTAGGTCCTAAGTCGTGTATGATTCAAGTGAATAAAATCAAACATTTACTGAATATTTATTGAACATTTGTTATATTGTTATTGAAAAAGAAATTGTGATAATTATTATTGCTTTATTGTCCAGCAGCAAGGCCAGCAAACCACAAATTGAAATTGATCTTAAGTCTGTGGGTGTATCTTTGTCATTGGGAAATTAAACCACCATCCATTACAGCAATTTCAGGTATATTCGTCAGGAGACATTCGATCACAGAAGCGTCAGTTAAAATGTTATGAATTGATTATATACACTCACAGTCACTTCACGTGTCTTGGGCAGATCGAATTACTTTCTGCTATCGACATAAGCCTAGTGAATTCATCCACAAAGTGTTAAGAGACGCTTTCTAGCCAGATGTTGAAAGGTGTGCTGCAATCTCTCCCAAGATGTAGATGTGGATTTTAACTACGTCAGTAAGCCGTCTGTGGAATTAACCCCCACAGGGTCTTTAGTGGTATGATAATGGCAGCTTATGTGACGTTGAACTGAAATTGAACTGAAAGCCATCTTTCTCCTTCACTATTACTTTCTTCTTTGTTATGGAATGTATATGTGTATATAGGGTACTGATTTTTTTTTATATGTTGACTGATCTGTTAATTCACAGCAGCATTTTGCTGCCTCTGTCGCCACATTCTTACACAGTTCAAGAGGCCGAGTGGGAAAAACTGGGCCCTAAAAATAATCCAACACACCCCTCTTGTAATTGTCAGTAAGAAGCTGACGTAAAAGATTTTTCCTAATTTGCATCTCATAATTGCAATAAATCTGACATGAGTCACATGACCTTAAAATAGCAACAAAAAGTGCACAAATGTGTGCTTTCTAGAAGTCATGAGAAACGCCGCTGTGCAAAACAATTATCTCAGTACAGGAAATCATTGCAAATGCATGGCTTGGGGGGAATAAACAGTTTACTTTGAGCTACTGCCAGCTTCATGCACCCGATACCTTAACATCATAAAGCTACTAACAGCACAGAGACACAACCAGACAACTCTTTACTTTATGGGGAAAGCAATTTTTTCAGCACAATGGCAGCACAAGAGACACTTAAGATGCCTGTGGTCACACCATAATCACTCTGAGATTAAACATAATGATGTGGTAAAAGTCATTAACAAAGCTAATGCATTATGCATTGTGTATCATTTATTCTGCAATTAGTTCTTTGCCCAAACTCATATCTGAACATCTAGTATTATCTTCAGGCATGTGATTGGGAAAAGGGCAATAAAGCAGGAAAATATACTGAGACCCCCGCACACACCGATAAAACTGGCGGCAGCTCTATTATAACATGGATGGTAAAGCAGGACACGTGACAATAAGGATGTGTTGCAGTGGGAATCAAAGACATGTGTCTAATCCACTGCGCCATCGCAACCTCTCTATAATAATTATTATTTTGTTTTCATGTTTTACCAAACTTCAACAGCTACATGTGCAACATGAAATAACTGAGTCTATAACTAGCTAATATATAAAGTAACTACTAACTTTCAAATTAGTTCAGTAGAAGTTAATAGATTATTTTAAATGAATAAGAGACAGCAGCAAAGGTTGTTTTGTGTATTGATGAACTGTAGGAAAAACGACTGTGACAGTTTCACAGGATCGTGGCAGTTGCACAGGTTGCCATAGTTACCTCGCCGAGCGCTTGTTTGCCTGTCTGTTGATGAGGAGCGCAGAGTGACCCCGCGGAAAAGGCCAATCCACAAGATTTTTTTTATAATGTGCCAAAACCTTTAACATAAGGACGACTTAAAAAGCAACCATTCATACAGCAAAGTGTATCTAGCCTATATGAGTGATCAATCCACAACAAAGTCAAAGTAAATTAGGCATAACTTGGAACTGGTCTCACAAAGTTTACAACGGATGACAATGTTCTTTGCATCTTAGACTGTGACACCATAATGGCAATAACGTTACTTAAAGCTGTCAAACAGCTTTCTCCAGTCTTCCTTTAGCTTCTCGGCTAAGAGCTGACTGAACAACAGAAGGTTTGGGCCGCCGAACTGCAGCGCGGTCGTGCATTCACGTCAGGGTTACTTAGATTAGTAACTGTCACAATATCTAACTGTTTTGGAAATAGTTATCCGTTTCATTACTCTTTACTGGGAAAAGTAATATTGCAGTATTGATGCCCAACACGTTACGTACCACTGATGCGCGAGGGCGACTGTGATACACACTGCGCAGGTGTAAAACTGGCAGCTGAACGCAAACGAACATCCTTGCTGATACTTGGAAAGGAAGAAAATTTTACACGTCAGCCTATATTGATGTCCTCAAATCCTCTCCAGTTCACTCGGACAGCTCCTGTACTCCTGTGTATTACAGATCTGCGATTCTGGGTCATACAGGTCGGAAAACCGGAATTCTGGATTAATCCGGAAACTCACATCCCTGTGTCTTAAAGTAGTTTCAATTTTCCCTCACTAGTATGAAAAGTTTCTATTTTTCCTGAATGTCAACACACAGGCAGGCACCAACTTAAAGGTTCAGTGTGTAAGTTTCATCTGCTTCCAAGCAAGTAGTATAGCTACGGTGCCTGAGACGGGACAAAAATGTCAGCAATGAGAGTTGCTAGTCAAGAAATGAGGTTTCTTTAGATAGATATATTAAGAAATTATATTTACTTAATTATTCAGTAAAATCATATGTCTTTGTGAATATTATTGTTACTTGTGCATTAACAAACAACATCAAGAAATGCTGTGCTGCATGATGTCTCACCCTCCTGCAATACAGTATTTTACATCTTGGGAGGGCCGTCTCATCTGGACTAACATACCCAAGCCAATGAAGAACATCTCAATCACATCTAGTGCATCAAGTATGACCACTGACAGATAACAGGACAATGTAAGCTCACTGTTTCTGCACCACAGTCCATTATAAACCACATAATACATGAGGTTTACAAAGGCATTGTCAGGTGAGGATCAAGGCTCCTCTCACTTTGCTTAATTAGATGATAAGCAATCTGCAAATCTTACCAAAATGTCTTTTTTAATTTTTTGAAACAGAAAAATAAAGTAGTACTGACAGCCATTACTTCAGCTTGTGGTAAAACAGTGCAACATTTTTAACGGTCATTCAGCATGTGAAAGTACAAATTACACATTTGTGTGCACAGTGGGGAAGCAATATCCAAAAAACACCTTTTTTTAAAGCAAATTCGGGAAAGTATTCATTATTGGTCACTTGACAGGCACACAGTTTTGTTATATATCAGCATTAGCAGTAAAAAGAAATACATGTTTTCCACCAGGGCAGTAAAATGTGAAGTTTAGCTGCTTAACTGAGCTTCCCTGCTGGTACCGTTTTGCTAATAATATTCATCATCTGTTTGTCTCAGAAAGGTGAGGACACATTTCTGTCCATGTAGCTAAGCCATAACAGAGGCTGGAGAAGAACGACAATACAACTCCATATTTTTTCTACCTGGGCATTAAAAGTTTAACTGTCTGATCTGAGCCTTCAGCTGCAAGCTACCGTTTTATTGCCAATTGCCAATTAGTGATCAGCTGATTGTCTTCTAACTGACAAGGCCAAAACAGAGGCTGGAGAGAGATAGTAACTACATGAAATTAATCCAACTACATATTTTACACCACAAGCCAAAGCACAGCGCTGGAAAATAAACCAATGCGACTAACCTTACATGATTTTTCTACCAGGGCAGTAAAAGTTTGGCTGGCTGATGCTTCCAAGCTCTAACGTTAGGGTTTTATTGGCCAGTTAACGTTATTGATCAGCTGATGTCTTGCTAACACCGGAAAAGCCAACCCACAGGCTGGAGAATAGGTAGGCGACATGAAATTAATGCAACTACATATTTCACACCACTGACAGGGGAAACACCTCATGTCTCTCAGTGATTGTAGCCAGCTTCAAGCTAAAGCTATCAAACAACAGCTTTCATTTGGATCGCCAAAGTCTGACAAACTTAAGTTAAATACCTGTCCAGCAGAAAACAGACAATTTCAGCACCGCTTTGAAAACATCTGTCCCACATTATAGCCTTCCATCTGGGAAAATCCACATCCTTGATTACTGCTGTCGGCTGTTTGTATCTGTCCCGACTCCTCTGGCTTCATGGTATAAAGATCCACAGGCTGTCGGCTCTCGTGCTAAATAACACGTGTGCTTACTTCTAATAAACCACAAGACTACTCAGAGACGGTATATTATTATTCCTCTTCTTCTTGATGTATGTATTCAGTGTAGTGACGGGCGTCAACACTGCCGGAATTATACAAGCAGAAGAAGAATGCCATATAGACAAAACGTGCTCTGCAGCGCTGTTTGTCTGTTGTCGGCTACGGTACAAACATGGCGACAAAACACAGCGACCTCCATAGGAGGAGGTGCCCGCGGTTAGGTAGATAAAAATGGATCATTCTAAGGTAATAAAAACATAACGGTTCATTATGTAAGGTCTTTATACACCACTGAAAAAATAGTTAGTACCTTTAATTTCCTAAAAACCATGTAGCTTGGTGAACACACAGTGAAAACCGGGCTTTAGTGTGACGTGACAGCAGCCGATAGAACCTACCTGTGAAGATGGGAGACACAGAGGGCATGAAGAAAGTGAAGGAACTACACGAGACTGGAGAAAATGGAGATGAAGATGGAGAGGCGTGAGCTGAAAACGAAATGTGTACAAGGTGTAAAGGTCAACAGACATGACTTTGAACTGCAGAGGATGAAAATGAGGATAACATGATAGTATGTGGCGTGAAGGAGGGAACACAAGGCTGCACATAAGCAGCTGGTGGGCATCTCACTGTAATTACCACAAATGGACGTCACTGTGTTGATCTAACAGTGTTTATTAGATCAGAAGGCACGAACTCCCAGAGGAATCAACTCTTTCCCTCGGCTCTCTACACCTCTCTGATGAGCGATGGGACCATTCATACAAAATGCATGTGAGCAGTGAATAATTTATCATGCTTTTTATTTCCCTCTCATACAGGGGAGATGTGAGTTTAAAAAACCATGAGCTGAGCTGGTTCAGGTGCAGAGTCCATCAAAACGATGTCCCAGTTACTGCAAAATTGACTCCTGCAAAACCTGAACAATCAAAAACGTGGCTATGCAGGAAATCAACCTTGGTACATAACAAATGTTCCATCCCATAATCCTACCTGTCAACAAGTGAACAACATTCATTTTACTATTATTTGCCTATAGTGACTGTTTAGGCTGGTCCTTTACGCTTCTATCCAAGTAAACATTCAGTTGACAAATGTGATTATAAACAAAATAAATGCAAATAAATGTCAAACTGATAAAAGACCGAGAGGATGAGCTGAATGATAAATGATGTCTAGACAGGTACTACATTATAAACAGAGGATTCAACTCCCCAGAGTTATCTGTTCTGCATGTTAAGAACTTATACAGAAGGGTATCCACAGATCATGACCTCACAAACTTAGACTGCTGTCAATAAAGTAAAAGCCTGTTCCAACAATATTCTCTTCTGCCACTAGCAAATACTGTTATCAGAAAGGATCCCTGTCGTTCACTAAAGTTGTGCTTTTAGAGGAAGATGCTGAAACTATTCCTTGACGAACAGTAGGGTGAGATAGCCAGGTTTGCCCGTACAGAGACCTACATCAAAACATGTTCGCACCTACCATATATGATAATCTCTTGAGCTTTGCTCTGGAAACTGTGATGTTTATCTATACAGAATGAGAAGAATATATAACTCATATACACAGAGTGCAGCCACAACAATATGAAGCCTGTGAAGAACCTTGGGTTGACGATGCATCTATAAAACCTTCAGCTGACATCCAAGCAAACCCCTGCAGCCTCATACATTCTTCACATACAATTCAAAACAACCATCTAAGTTGTAATGCTCTAGACCTTCTAACCTTTGGTTTCTGGCTCACTGTACGGATGCTATAAACAACAAGACATAATTGACTTTCAGAGAACAAAAAAAAAAAAAAGACACACCAAACCACATGCATAAACGTAAAGGATTATCACCGAAGGGGAAGCAGTGTGTAAGCTCATGAAAACTGTTGACAGCTTTCGTTCTGGTAGATATAAAACCCGGGGAAATAAAACCCAAACAAGAAAAAGAATGAGAAAAAGAAAAAATGTAGAAAACCTTGATGCATTAAGTATTGACTTATCACGTACCTTGTTCCGAAGGCCCCCCTGGTGCCTGTGGGGGAGTCCAGGCTGTCTCCTGGCTTGGTTGGTCTATCGCGATTCATTTGCTGCAGAATGGAGCTAAGCTCGGTGATAACGGTGTTCTTGGAGTCTGGTGTGGATGGAGGACTGCGCAGCTCAGGGGGCTGATCGCCCCACAGCTTGGATGTCCTTTGAGTAGGAGTCCTAGGTGGTTCAGAGGAAGAAGGGGGAAGGGGAGGAGCCTGAGGGGGTGACCCATAGGACTCTGGGGGCTCTTCAATGAGAGCGTCATGATAAAGCGATGTTCTGTTGATGACAGACTTGCCCTTGGGTTTGGGTGGCACAGGAGGCCGATCCACCAGGAAGGCGTGCCCATCTGCAGTGGCATAGAGGCTCTCCAGAGTGCTGTCGCAGAAGCCTCCCTCTGATGACAGGGTGGAGATGCTGGAAACGGTGCTGGTGGTCTCCATGTGCAGAGGATCCCCGCTACTGCGGCTGTCTACCTCTTCAATGCCCGAGTCACCCACCCCTGACTCTGGGTCAGGTGGAGGAGGAGGATATGAGGGGGGCATGCTGTTTGCCACCCGTTTGTGTTGATCAGTGACGGGAGGTGGGGCGTGAGCATGGTATGGGGGTAGATGAGGTCCACCATTCCGTCTCTGTTGCTGAAGCATCTCGGCAATGGCACTAGCCTGGTCATCAGGAATGTCAATACTGTTGGCAAACTCCAGCGGTGGGGGGAGGGGCTCTGTGAAGTCAAAATCTTCATCAATGTCAACAGAGGCCAGTGGGGGAGGGGGGATTCGGAAGGGCAGCTTTACCGGTTCATCCATGGACTCGCCTAAGGGAATGCTCCTCCTCCGTGATGATGGTGGCTGGGGATTGGTAGAGAGTGTTGGAGCTTTGAGAGGATCGGGTTGGTTGGGGTCTTTTAGCTCAGATGGCCTGTTGCTGTCCTGCCCCTCCACCTCTTGGTTGTTCACCTTGTTGCATGCTTCTGTGCTGGTGTGGACCATCAACAGCCCGGCTGACTTAGGCTGTGATGTGTCTGCCACATCCCCTGGCGCGCTTTTCCTCTCCTCAACTGCCTGATGCTGCCGTTCTTCCCGTGCCCCGTCAGACTCGTACTTCTGCTCCGTCATCTGCCTCCGCAGGCCGCCTCGGCCAGGTCGCCCCATGGTTGCGGTAGAGATTGCAGCAAAACTCGTCTCGATCCCGGAGCGTAGTTTGGTGTCAATGAACAGCGGTTGGTTGAGGTCTGGTTTGTGGCTTGGCTGAACTGGGAGGGACTGGGCTTCATGCTTGGGGGTTTGCTGAACCTGAGGAGGATTTTGTGGCTGATTCTGAGGATGGTTTTGTTGCTCCTTCATGGCCCGGTCACGAGCCGCCAGGGCCAGAGCTAGTGGAGAGTTAGGGTCCAAGGGTTTGCCGGTGACAGGATGGAGGTAGGTCCCATTGGCCCTGTAGTGGCTCTTAGGAGGAGTTGATGGGAGACTAACAGGGCTGTCCAAGTTGGGACACTGACCTGTTCTAGTGTTTAGAGGCTCCCGCACCACTGTAGGCTCAGGAGTGTTAAAATCTGTCATGTTGCCACTACCACCCCCAACAGGAGGCCCGAGCTGTGCTGCAGGAGGGGGAGCCAATATCCTTCGAAGCCGTTCGTCGCTACTGAACATGCCTTCATCGATGGACTTTGACTGGCGAAGGCGAGGGGTTGGTGTGGGACTACTGAAGTCGTCATCCCCTATGTCTATTGACTGGAAGGCAATTGAGTGTTTTTTTGCCTCTAGCCTCTTCTCTCGGTCCCGTACTGCCCCGGCAATTGCTGCTGCAAAGGGGTTGCTTAGAGACAGGTCATCAGGACGCAAACCTCCACTACCACCGACAGTGGGCGTGAGGGGTGGGTGTTCAGGAGTGGTGGGCTCAATCTCCATACTGCTACCCTGGCTGCTCTTGCCACTGCTGCTGGTGGAGGGCTCCTTAACGATGATGGTGGGGATGGGGATGGAGGAGCATGTTCGTTCTACAGGTGTAGTAGGCATGGAAACTGGGCCAGAGGGGCTCGCTGGCATGTGACACGTTTTCTCTGGGCTGTCCTCAACATTGGGCTGCTTTACAAGCATGCCCTTCCTCCGAGCTGGTTTCGCTGGCACATACAGTGTCTTATTGCCCACCTCAGAGTAAGGATTCTCCGGCACTGGCGTGCGCCCTCGGGTGCGTGTGCTCTCAAAATGCTCTGAGCTCTGGCGGAAATACCCACGCCTTAACGTACCAACATCAGTGGTTCGGCTAATGGTCGTTACTGCATTAGGTGAGTTCTGGGTGAAGCTGGGCCGCGTGGTGCCGTAACTCTTGGGTATAGGGCCAGCAGCTGAGTTGTAGGCAGGTGGCGAAGGGGGTGAAATGGCTGGTGGGGGAGGGATGTCCTCTGAGGTGTCAGGCATAGAGAGGCTGCGGGAGAACTTGAGTAGGGGAGGTGTGAGGAATCCCTGTTTCTCATCCTCCGTTGTACCTTGGAGAAATGGAGCAGAGAGAAAAATTATGTGAGGACCTGGGGGAGACAACCCTATTCTTTATTTCCAGGACAGCCTGCTCTTTCCACAGGAAATATCTCATTTATTGAAGCGAGCTCTTTCTTAACCTTTATTTATCCAAGCAGGGGTTCCTGAAATTCGTGAGGGGTCAGACAGATAACAAAAGTAGCCAAATATAAGATGTTAACTTATTTCCTGGTGAGTTAATATGACCAAAACACCACCAACTGAAATCTTGAAAGCAGGAATAACGACAAGAATAAACATTTATATTAAAGTTTGATTGCTGAAATAAAACCAATTCAGAAGATTAGCCATAGAGCAGTTATGTGAGCTATGTGCATAAAAAAGGGGTCAGGGAAACGTATCTCAAATAAAAGACCAAAATGATTTGTGCAAATGTACATCAATCTTGTTTTGTTATGTTTGTTAAAATGTAGTGACACTCAGACATAAAAGCAGTGTTCAGGGTATCTAGAGATGAGCAGAAGATGCTTGTTTAATTATATTCCTCCTGTCATTTGTACAGCTACACAGTTGTTTAACCGCGAAAGTTATTGTTATGGAAGCAAATGCCTTGCTCATGGGCACTTGGTCAATGAGTGACCCTTTTTTCCTCTCAGAAGAGAGCATTTCCCATGCGAAACCAGAACATACTAAAAGGTCTATTAGTGAAATTATTGCAAAAAAAAAAAGGAATTCATTTTTTATTATAATAATGATGGAATTGCAAATCAAAAGAGCTGTGAGTAACATTAGCCTGCATGACGTCCCTCCAGTTCAGCAGTAAGAATGAGGTTTCAGCATATGCTTAATGACCTCCAATATTATCGCCTGAAAGCACACTTTGCTGACTGGATCATTCTAATTTATCTATAATTAGCTTTGATATTGCTTGAGCACACAGAGCAAGTCCTCTGAGCATTAATAGAATATTACGACAAGCTGAAAGCACAAGGTACTGGACATGCAGTTCACAACTCAAGCTGACACTCACATGCCCTCCCACACTCACACTTACTGTATATACATCATACCTATGGACTTTTGCTTTTTCATAGTGCCCTTCTCAGGTATCCCCAGGAAGGCCCCTGGCACAGTGGGTGGCACCACTGCTACTCCCTGGCGGTCATGATACATAGACTGCAAACCAGAATGTTGTTAATGATATATTTAGAAATACACACTTTTCATTAGCTCTCTGCTGCCTGTGGAGAGCAACACTAAAATCATTTAGTTTCAGAGATCTATCATTAAAAAAAGCTGTAAAACAAACTGTTGTTAAATAGATTAAAATTTAGAGAATTGTATTTTTCCATCAGGGGGTTATGGCGCACGATACAGCCAAACACGACACACTCAAAATTAATATTATACAGTCAAGGACTAAAACAAGGAAATCCAAAAAAGTAACACCAGTGTACACGGTGTAATCTGTAAAATAATTTAAAAGTATGCTCCACCTTTGTATGTACTAGCCTCAAGCGAGTTTTGTTCACTTACATTCATATCAGCTGCCGTAACCAAACAGCGACTGGATGGGCGTGGTTTGATTGTGGCAATCTTCATATCAACAGGCGAGGTCTTCTGGGCATGTGACATTTCTTCAACTTTGTCTGCAAGATAAAGCGAGCCGTAAATCAAGAGTAAGAAAATACGACCTGGGCAGGACTTAACTTGCAAAGCCATTGTAAGGTTGTCACAGGCCAAACGCAAGCTAATCATTCACAGTGGCCCGTCCCTGTGTTTCCACACTGAATCGCAAATGATACTGAAACAAAAAACATTGAAACAAATTCTGGGAGAGGGGTGGGGCAGACAGGAGGACTTTGATGAAATGCTTCAAGTGTGTCCAGCCTCGCAAGCCGTGCAAGCTCTTTCCAAACAGCCGACTCAGCAGCATCATCCAACTCTCAGGGTCGTCCCCTCATTAAATGTAAAATGAGCGATGAGTGTGATGTCTGTCAAGTTTGCCGTTATCTTTCTCAGTCTTTTTTTTTTTTTTTAAGGCCCGCAACATGGGAAAGGTGTCAACGGCAAATTTGTCAGAACTGAACTTCCCTCTGGTGTGTGATGATGCCATCAGATAGAGTCCACCTCAAGGGTTTTGCTCAGAGAAGCTACATGCTAGCCCTGATATAGCCTCTTACTGTATCACCTCCCTGGCTAGCTCTGTCTAGGATGTAGAAAGCTTCCATGCATTAGGGGGGCGTGATTACTTAGAGTGACTTGGAAAACAATCCTCTTCTTCTGCGCATCTACACACAGAGGAGAGGAGTGGAAAAGGGGGTAGAGGTGGGGAGGAGAGGAAAGGGGAGGAAAGGAGTGTCAATGACCTTAACTACGGTTAGAGCTAAAACACACACACAAAAACAGAAAGAAATGCACAGTTCCTCTCTCTCCGATCTGCCTCCCAATTTGGATTGCAGCTACAGCATATCAGACAACATGCAACACGGTTGCCCTGGAAACCTATCTGCGAGTGAAACATTTCCTGGAATAAACCTCCCCCTCCTCACACAAACACATAACGCACACACACTCACACACACTCACAAGCCTGCAAGACAGGAGGAAAAAGAAGAAGGCACACATGAAGAACAGAAACATGACAGCAAACCTTTTCAGGTCAGGTAAAATGAACAAACATTGACTTACAGCTGCAGCGTTTTGTTTACACTCACACACACACTCAAGTAATATGTTCTGTAATTCCTCATTAAGGGTCTGTTGCTACGTTCCATTGCATTTGAGGCTTGAGATTCTCCCCAGAAAGTAAATGATCTGGGCTTGCTGCTGCGTTGCAAATGAAGATTCTGGGTCCGCCTGCGTGAAAGGTTTAAGAAGCACTCTGAGGTGAACTACTGCTTTTAATCAAACGTGAATAACAGGCCTACTCTGCATTCACGCGGCGCAATATCTAAACCAAGTCAAAAAGAAGAAGAAACAATAATCTGTGATTGTGAACAAGGGACGGAGGAGCTTTCTGTTTAACATCACAACATTAAATCATGCACCGACAACATTTAGAACCCAATAACGTTGTAAAAACACATTGTAAATCATGCAAATACACTACAGGTGTAACACCATTTGGTTATCACTGAAAGTTAAATGTCAGACAAATCATATTGTTATAGAAATATTCAAATAAACTGTCAACAAATACAACAGTTGTAGTTAATCACAGGGAGGTGGAGTGGGGAAGGTTAATCAATCATTGGAAATACTGGATCAGACTTAAGCATGCCTACAGTAACTTACCACCTTTCTTTTTCCTTAGAGTGGCTTAAAAGGGGTGACAGAAAAAGATTCGAGTCTTTAAAGCACAAAACAAACTCAATCTTTCACCCAAGATGAAGAAAAATGTACTTGTCTTGTAGCTTTGTTTAATATAATAGTATTCAGTGAGGGTACTTTCCATCTATTTAAATGTGTCCTACGGCAGATGCATATGTTGTTTGAATCCCATACTTTACATTCAGATTTGAAAACACTAATGGGCATTAGACTTGCAACGCTACCAAGCAATACTATTACTACTATAAATATATAAAGTAAAGAATTAAATGCAAATGTGTCAAATAAGCAGTCTGAAAAAAAAAACATGCTGAGCAGAGGCATTTTTCTGTCAGCAATTTTCTGCAATATATGTAGATTCCCTCTCCTGTCATTTATTTATCCACCAGCCTCTCATCTCTCTGCCTGCTCTTTCTGCACCTTTGACACAGGGCACAAAGCTGCAATTACTAATGGTAAGTGTATACAGTGGATCACAAGCTTCTATTAAAACAATGCACCCTCCAATCTAGCTGCAACTAATGATGTTTTCATGATTGATTACTCTGTATTTTATTCTTTGATTAATCGTTCAAAGACAAAATATGGTGAAAAATGCCCACAATAAGTTCCCACAGGCCAAAGTGACATTGTTAAATTGCTTGTTGTCCTAACAGCAGACTAAAACTCAAATGTTTTCAATTCATAATGAAACAAAGCATTGACAAAGTCAGGACCAGTGAATTTTTACTTAATAAATTTAATCCATTATCAAAATTGCTGTCACTTATTTGACTGCTGATAAATAAATTAATCAGGGGCACCATTAATCGGGAGTTGCTGTGTTTTGAAGATGAGGTAAGATGCGTCTTTACTGATCCTCTGAGGGGAAATTCAGGTGACAAGTGATGGGCCACCTCCCAGAGACAAAGACCATAATCCTTCAGATTTATGAACTCAAACCCAATTTTTGAAACTATTTATGGTCAACATTTTTTCTGCAATAGTCATTCAATGTATATACATTCAGCAATTAAAGTCCTCTTTTATTGGTAGTGACAGACTCAGATTGCCTTCCTACTGTGATTACAATATAATAATAAATAGTTTTTATTTGTGTTATAATTTGTATAGCACTTTTTCAGTCCAGGTAACAAAGTGCTTTACAGCATCAATGTAAAACATAGACAAGTCAAATAAAAATTAGTATCACACACAGTGGTGTGCAACAAAGGTTTTATAAAACAGAACAAGTCACTGCAAAATTAAAGGGAAAGAAATTACACATCACATAGCGGTTTATAATCAATAAAAACCTGCTCAAGTGTTGGTCTGTTCTAAACCACAGTGCTGCCAAATTATCCAGGATTTAAATCCCCACTTCAACATAATAAATCAATACACTTGTATTAAGTCACACATGAACCTTCAGGGGGAAAGAGTAGATGTGTTATTTCACACAGCAAAAAAAACATTTAATGAGTAATGAGTACTTTCTGTCATCTACAAGTTAAATTGATCCTAAGACTTCCGATGCGTCAGGGCCTGGGTGGTCATGTGTCTCAGAAACGCTGACCGCCCTGTCTGTCAGAAGGTATTAGGACAGCGCAGCACTTTTAATGCAACGCACAGAGGGTCCTCTGAAGTGGAGGACACACACATACGCGCACACACACACACACAGATATAAAAACAAACAAAAAATAAACAAACAGAGATGATACTAATGTCATATTTTAGACTTATTTGCTCCTTGTAGCCACAGCGACAGCCCATGGGTGCAGGGTCTTTAGAAGCAAGTTCTGCATGCATAATGCCAAAGGAGGACAGGAGGTGGGAGGGAGGTAAAGCAGCTTTCCTAATTTTATGACTCAAATGTAAGCAAAATGATCAAATGATGAAAACTTAAATTGCATTAGCCTGAATAAAAGCTTCACTCAGCGATGGATGCTGCTGTTAGGTGAAATGGATGGCAAAAGGTTATGCAGCTTTAACTGCTTACCTTTATCCACTATTGAGAGATTAACCAATCAATGACAATAACATAAAGAGAACAAAAAAGAGAAAGAGGTGCTGTTAGACACAGACTTCCTAATGACACTGTGTAAAAGCCAAACCGGCATGTTCTTACCAAGTTCCTCCAGTTCAGAGGTCATCGACTTGGAGCGCATTGACAGGGCTGTGGTGGGGGCTCTCTTTGGTGGTGGAGGAGCTGAGGGAGACAAAGAGACAGACAAAATGCATTCATGTTATTCTGTATTATTCAGAGAGGACGTGGCATTACATATCCCCATAACTTTTGTGTTGTTTTTGTTTAATGTAAACTACTGTGTGTGAATAGTTAACAAAATCAATCAGTCTGATATTGACAGCGGTCAGTCAGTGTGGCAACGAAGCAAAATAAAAATGTGATTGTGTCAAGTCCAAGGCCAGAATTAAGCTTTAACAATGAGGCTATGCAATCTATGTATCTTCCTCTTATAAATGAAGCGCTGCAACTGGCTGGCTTCCAGGTCTACGGAGCTCTCACACACAAAACACACCGGCAAAACAAAAGGTGGCGGTGTCTGTTTTTACATTAACAGTGGCTGGTGTAACGATGTGACAGTGATTCAGCGGCACCGTTCTCACAACCTGGAATATTTACTGATACACCGTAAACCTTTTTACTCTCCCCGTGTGTTGGCTAGCTGCTCTCTGCTCTGTTTTTATGTTCCGCTGAGGGCCACATGCTGAAGGACCAGATAATGTGGGTAGAGCGAACATTCCCGGACTTCTTATTTATTGTTCTTGCTGACTTTAACAAAGGAAACCTCAGCTATAAACTCCCAAAATACAGACAGTCTATAAAGTGTCCAACCAGAGAGGAGAACATTTTGGATCACTGCTACACCACAGTACACCTGCAGGTGGATCACAGACTTCCTGACGGACAGGAAGCAGCACATAAAGCTGGGAATGTCTCTGACTCCAGGACCATCAGCACCGGATTCCCCTCTGCTCTTCTCCTGTACACCACCAGCTGCACCTCCAGTCACCAGACCGTCAAGCTCCTGAAGTTTGCAGATGACACCACCCTGATTGGGCTCATCTCTGGTGGGGATGGGTGCCCCTACAGGTGGGAGATCGACCATCTGGTGACCTGGTGCAGCCAGAACAGTCTGGAGCTCAACGCTCTGAAGACAGAGGAGATGGTCATGGACTTTAGGAAGAGCCCAGCCCCACCCTCCTCCATCATCCTGTGTGACCCTGCAGTCACCACTGAGGACTCCTTCGGCTTCCTGGGCACCATCATCTCCCAGGACCTCAAGTGGGAGCTGAACATCACCTCCCTCACCAAGAAGGCCCAGCAGAGGATGCACTTCCTGCGGCAGCTGAAGAAGTTCAGCCTGCTAAAGACAATGATGGTGCACTTCTACACCGCCATCATCGAGTCCATCCTCACCTCCTTCATCACCATCTGGTACGCTGCTGCCACTGCCAGGGACAAAGTCAGGCTGCAGCAAATCATTTGGTCTACACAGAGAAGGTGATTTGCTGCAATCTTCCATCTCTTCAGGACCTGTAAGCCTCCAGGACTCTGAGGCGAGCAGGAAAGATTGCAGCTGACTCCTCCCACTCTGGAAACAAACTGCTTCAGACTCTCTGCTCTGGCAGGAGGCTGCGGCCCATCAGGATCAAAACTTCTCGCCACAAAAACAGCTTCTACACGTCTGTAGCTAGCCTCTTTAACAAGACAAATAACTCTCAAATACAGTTAATCTTTGCACAGGTAAATATTATTTAATTTCACATCATTGTACATACCTGGTATATTGCACATATTTGTTGTTTCTTGTTAAGTGTTAATTATGTAAATTCTTCTGTATGTTATATTACGTCAATCTTTCCCATATTTCTACATTTATTTATGTCTATGTCTAACTATACGTTTGTTTGTCTACACCTAACACTTTATCTCCAAAACAAATTCCTTGTACGTGGAAAAACTACTTGGCAATAAAAGCTTTTCTGATTGTAAATTCATAGGCAATAAACACGCCCTCAGGTAGGCTATGTTACGCAGCTAATGTTGGCAAACCTTCGCCAGAAATGGCTGCATAACGATGATTCTAATGCTGCTCGTGCTCATGGCATTTACCTGCTTTGCCTCAGCCGGCTTTAGCCAGCTAGCAACTTTAAAGGGAGCATTTGAACTTCTGGTGCTGTTATTTTTGTTGTTTGCATTGTGGACATGCAGTAAGTCAGGTTCCTTGCTCCCTCAGAGGGATATTATTACATAACACATCATCAGTCAGCATGCTGCCTTACTGCAGTATTTTAATACAGGAGGTACAACTGTTAGCAGATCCATTTTACTGCTGGTGTGCAGCTGTGTCCTACTGCTCCACACCTGAAGCTTCTCATTACTCTTCTTATAATTCTATTTTCTAAATCTATGTACGATTTTGTGTTGGGGGAAAATGCTGAATACCAAGCTGACTACTGCCTTTCATTTTCAGCCTTCTTGTGGACAAGATATCTTCCTCTGTTTATAGCTTTCCTTGGGTGTTGCACACTTAAAAGTATAATCTGCATGCGGTTTTACCTTTTTTGCGTGCTGTGTCGTCGGGGTCCAGATTCCGGCTCACTGTCACCACCTTGATCAGGAGCCGGTTGCCTCCCTGGCGGATCATGTTGACCACCTGTCTGTGGCCCACCTTCACCACATTCTCCTGGTTTACCTGCCACAAACATATAATAGGCAAGTCATTAATGGCTGGCAAATGCTTTAGGACTTCCTGAAATCTGTAGATTTGTAGAAAGTTGGGAACAATATCTTAGCCTGCAGTACAATTTGAACAGGGTCAAACAGAACGGAATCAGCACCCGTTAAATGTGGCGGGTGAAAACGTTGGTCATGGTCATGTACTGAAAGACATGGGTCCTTTGTGCATGCTAACATTCATTTAAAGGCAACTTTACTTACATTAAAGGATGCCTACGTGAGCTGAATGTTATTCCTTCATTTAGCGCACACATTTCAAAAGTGACAGATAAAAGAATACCTGCTTGTCACAGAGGCAGGCAGCGAAAAAAAGATAATTTCAGACCCTGGATTTGGCATGTATGTATAAGTGGTGTCAGAAAACTTGCCAGTCTTTTTAGTTTGATTGTGCTGATCTGAGAACCTTTAGAGCAGCAAAATTAAATTATACACCATTATTTTATATTGTAAGTCCAGACTCAGAATCTAAATTTTTGTCATCATGAGTGTCCATACTGTAATTTCATGATGTTGGTCTATGCTGTAACCACAACATTTCCTATTCTATTCCTCGTCTGTCACTTCTGGGTTTTCTTTCTATGAATCGATGATTTAAGGACACGGGGTGCCGTGCAGATTGTAAAGCCTCTTGAGGCAAATTTGTAATATTGAGGTGTAGAAATAAAATTCACTTGACAATTGACTCAATGTAGAACCAGCAAATCTTGCCCAGTAATTTGATTTAGCAGGGAATGCTGTAGGTGACTCTGACTCTGAGGCTATAGAGTTTATCAAAGGAAGAATGTCAGATATTATAAATGATTTTTCAAGGTTTTATTAGACTTTTCAGTGCGGTGTGTTCAAAGTGCTTTTTTTTTTTTAAATGGCCTTGCAATCAATTTTTACGCAAGACAGTGGCAACAAAACCAAATATAAAGCAACAATTACCATTTCTGGCATTATGAAAACAACAAAGGTGGAAAGCAGCAAGAAACAACAGTAAAAACAGAAAACACCTGTGGGGACGTGCAGGGCCTTTAAAGTTGTTGTAAAAAGACTTTCGCTCACTTTTTTTAAAATGAAGTTTTAATTATTTTTTTATTAAAGCTTTATTTCACCAGATAAAATTAGAAACTGGCTTTTCTAAAGTCTGACTGACATTCAAAAGTACATGTTTTCTATGATTTCCTGTTAGTACATAAAGATGAAGTACATTCACTCCTCCGTTCATATACTAACTGCCAAAGTAATGCGCCGTCAACATTAGTATATATGTACTGTAAAGTAGTCTTTGGACTGTTGATTGGACAGTACTGGTATAGGATATTGGGACACAGGTTCACTCTCAAGGTGAAAAGTTTTTCAATCTTAAGTGATTTTTCCTTTGTTTCTTCCTGCAGGTAGAAGCTCGCAGCACTAAGCAGACTTCAAGGAAAAGGCCATTTTAAACCTATCCTTGGATATGCAAATATGGCGGTGGGGTGTTATCGCTTTCGTCTTGTCCTACTGCCAATCTTCATAATTGCACCATTCATGTTGTCGGCAGGAGAGGGAGCGACGGCCGCCGCCCTCACAGTCGGTCTGTAAAGTTGGTTTGTGCCCCAAAAAAATCCTGCAGCTGAAAATGCAGCGACAATCCGGTTATAATTAAAGGCGATGCGTGCGTGTTTCCCTGTGTAGAGTTCACAGACACCAGTGGGCCACATACAGCTCATATATTAACATCTATATCTAGCTGGTAACCAAAACGCTACACACCCCCACACTCATATCAGATTTTTTTTTTGGCTGTGCAAATAAACAAAAGCACATTTCATACTTTCTCTTTCAAAAACATGCGTGCCCACATGGATGATTTTTAATCTCATTACTGCTCGTCTAATTTAATATGGGCCATGTGGACCGCTCCTCTCATCTCCTCGCCCTTTCTTCCAGACAAATAGTGGAGGAGGGGTCAGATAAAGGGATGAAAGAGAAACTAGCCTGGAGCGACAGGGAGGGATGATGGATGGGAGGAGGGAGAGAAAGCAAAAGTGGCGGACGAGGGAAAACGAAGAGGACGGCGGTGTGACAGCGGCGAGGGGAAGTGATGACGACAGAGACTTGAACACACGGAGGGAGTAAGACTTTATCTTTCCCTCCTTGGGTTTTAATCTAACAAACTCTGTTCAGGCGTCACGAGGGCGGACATTTTGGTAATTAGAGCGCGTGACCTCGTGTTCCCTCCGTTCTGCTCCATCACACACACTGAGGTGTGCTGATGTACTCCAGCACACACACACACACATACAGAGAAGTGCACTACTTCACATATAGGGGTAGCCTTATGTAATCAGCTCTGTCTTTCCACCCTCTTATGTAACTAGTCTTGAGGGATAGATACACACAGACAAACACACATGAATATGTTCTTCTGCCAAAATCATAGCAGAGAGCCGGCATGGTTTTGTTATAAGACTGATTTTGGAGAGGCTTTACAAGGATGAGAGATGTGTATTACAAGGATCAGTACATGATAACAAAACTTATCTTTAGGGGTTGAGTTCATTTCTGGGGAATATTTCTTTCCACTGTCTCTCTATACTCACAGCTATCACAGTACACACATCAGCATTTGTAAATTAATTGAATTAGTTTACATTTCGATTTTAGTTTTAGAGCGATCATTTTATTTTTAAGGAAGGGTGAAAAATGTAAGCATAAAAATAGTTTAGCGAGCCGTGCTTAACTGCACAACTTGTCAACACGCAGGTCTTAGCTACAGAGAGTTGCTAAGACCACCAGTGCTCTGATTTACCATGATTTCTAAACCTACAAGAAAAGTTGACCTAGATCACGGGGAGTTCAATGTGACTGCTTCCCGTCTCCATCTGCCCTTTTAAAGATAGACAGATGCAGCTGTAGTGCGCAAAGCACTTTGAATTCTATGATGCTTAATTTGAATTACAGAACAAAACATACAGCATATCTGTACCACCAAACATGTTGCACAGACGTGGAAATTTGGTCAAAGTTAGGCACCGGTGGAGGTAACAAACCTCAGTCCTCACGGGGGCAAAACAGAGCCCATCAGAGCGTTTCCACGGCTACCGTATTTAGGTTTTCAATTGCATTCCTGTCTGAATGAAGAAGACAACGTTTCTGGATTACTACAGTAAAGCTGATGATACACGGGGCAACTTTTTGAGCAATGTTGCTGGGCAATGTTGCTGGTGGCAAGTCCGACTATGTTTTGAACAGATAGAGGAGGGGCAGGGCAGGTGGCGGAGTGGTGGGGGAAGGGGGTTACGGTAGTAATCTTTACTCACTACCAGTGATAGCAACATTGCTCAGCACCATTGCTTTAGTTCAGCTCAGTGTATCATCAGCTTAAGAGCAATTAAAGATTCATGATTTCTGAACTGGGCCTGATTGGTTTAGTGAATGTCTGGATAAACGTCATCGGTTGTTACAGACATTCTAAGTTCAATTCTAAAGTATTTCAGATTATTTATACAAGAGTTTCTTATTTCATCATTTTAATTTTACTTCATTATTTACTTCATTTACTCACAACCTGAATCTGCTCCATTTCCCTTCACTTCTCTTTTCACCACATGCACATAACTAGCAACAACTGTGGTGTCTCTCTCCCTGTGTCTCCTCTCCTGACTTTGTCCATCAGCAGTATGTTTTATAAAGTCGCCGAAAAGACACAGAACTCGTCTTCCGGATGTTTCCCTTTTCACAGCAGCAGGTGGAGGAGGCTTGTTAATGACGTAGCCTGTTGAAACGATCGAAACCAACGTGCTACCAAATGACATCTGCACTGTTCACTGTTTCTTTACCTGGTCCATGCTTGTGAAATATCCACCATGTCCGCGACTTGTAATACCAGATAACACCTTTCTCTGTGTTTCTCTGCAAAATGCTAAAATGCCAAATGTACCTGGGCGGTCGTTAATCTGCCTGGTCTATATGTGGGAAACACTGAGCTGGAACTAACTGGTCAGATGATATCATCAAAGGGGAAATCAATGCCTGGGCTATTACTTACATGCAGACGATTGTCGATATCTATTAGATTCCACAGTCAATGACGCTGGTGTGAACACAGCCATCAAACGCTGCCACACGTACGGGTTACACATGCGTGTGATTTATTGAATGCTTGAGTAGCGCTTGTTTGTCTAGCCGGAATAAATGTAGAAAGAGAGATGAAGGCCGAAGGCCATAAACTGCCAGAATGGTCCTGAACCAACAACTACAAACAAGAAAAACAGCATTGAACAAGCAGCTTTATGGCTGAACGCTAACAGTTTAATCAATAGTATACAAACACACACAAACACACACAGAAATACAAATATAGATGCAACACACACAAGGACATCAGGCCTCCAATGCAATATCTATATAAAAGCCGGCCAAGCAGAAGGGCCTATTCAAAAGCCATTACCGTTATCATAACCATTAAAACAGTTCGCCAACATTAAGCATCATCCGGTCTATTAAGCTGAACACAGGCAGACCAGAATCTATCTGATCACTCAGTCCAATCTCATCTGATTCAAATATTCCTCGTTCACTCACAGTCGCTAATCTGATTAATCAATTATAATCTGACCTATGCAGACATGTGCTAAAATGAAATGCTGCTAATCCAGCCTGTCAGAGGAGGGAGGGGTTAACAGGCCCGCACGAAGGTCAGCTGATCCCCCTTCAGTTATATAATACAGACATGCGTACTCAAACAGACTACGCAAATATGACCATATCACTCCAGTCCTGAAATCCCTCCACTGGCTGCCCATTCAATACAGAATTCACTATAAAATCTGTCTCCTTACCCACCAGTGCATACATGGAACTGCCCCTGCCTACCTCAGTGAACTCCTCACCCCACTCACCACCTCAAGAAACCTCCGCTCCTCCACCTCTACCCACTGCCTGCACCAACCAAGGACTAAACTCCCCACCATGGGAGACAGGGCCTTCCAGGCAGTCGCCCACGACTCTGGAATGCCCTCCCAGAGCCCCTAAGGGCCCCACAAACTCTGGAGGCTTTTAAAGGGCCTAAAGACCTTTTATTTCAAAAGGCCTTTTAACGGTCATGGTTTTTAAATCTTTTGTTACGGTGTTTTATTGCGATTGCTGATTTTGATTTTGTCATATTCTGGAACTGTTTTTAACCCCTTGTTGCTGTAGCACTTTGAGACTTCCCTGAAATGTAAAGTGCATTATAAATAAAATTTATTATTATTATTATTATTACGTTAGACACAGGACGGAGTTTCAAAGTTTCTATCAGACCTCGGTTTGTGGTTTGGAGAGGACACAACCTTTTAACTTAGATGTTGAGCTCGCACCCCCCTTTATGGGAGCCTTTTGGCAAAATCAAGTCAGACCCATTGCAATATATTCCAAAATATATAAATATTGATCAGACAGTTTTAGCTGCAAGAAAATGTTGAACGAGGAATGTAAATCTATATACCCACCTGCACAACCTCACCGGATAAATGATATATAAGCTTTATCCCTGTTTCTGCTGTACAATATTTTGTTGTCAAAACTGTTTTAGCTCCACTCACTCAGGGACAGGGAGGAATTGGAAAACAGGAGGTATGAAGGTGTGTTTGTTTTTTGAAAAAGGAGACATGAGACTCACTCTTTAATATAAAATCTGTGATTCATATAGGAACCGGCTGTGCTGCTCAAATTGACTTTCACTGCAGGAAGGAACACAAGTTAACTAAACTAAAACAACTACAGGTGCATTTTATGTGGGTTTAGTTTTAATTTATTGGCTTAATAATTAAAAGGCAGGATTGGTGTGTTAAAAAAAAAAAACAACAACCTTCTGGGTAGTGTAAAATTGAGTGAACCAGAAACATAAACTTAAGTATGAAATGTCAGCAAGGCTCAGATGGCTGAATGTGCACAATAGCAAATGCCAAACTCTAAAGTTATTCATGGAAATGAACACAGAGAGACAAACTTTCATGGAAAAGGTGAGAGAAATGGAACAACGTGGTGGAGACAAACACTGAGGGTCAGAAAAATCTAGGTCAGTGAGAGACTATGATCACCCCCATCCTTTACCAGAGAGCGACTACAAGAGCATATGGAGGGAAAGCTGCAGCAGACGGCAGCTCTTGTTCTCACTCCATAATCCAAACAGATCTCTGTAGTGGAAGAAAACCAACAAGTGCTCCAAACTAAATGACCAAAAACTCTACTGATTCTGATCTGTCACCAGTCGTCACTGTCTGCTATGTGTAAACATACGTTGTTTTAGAACATCTGAACAACAGAATTAATGCTTTCATTGTTTGTGTCTTTAACCCTAACTTAATTTATACATCAAGTTTACAAAGTGAATTGGAGCCCCCTAAATGTTGATCAAATCATCAGTCAAGAAGCCCCTGAGTCAAATCTCATTTTGCTAGTGAAATCAGTGCCCTTTTGTTTTCAGCTATAGGCAATAAACATTTACAAACAGAGTTTTGTCTCAAACTGACCCAACTACAAAAAATGCTGTAATTAAAATAGAGAAGGGTGGCTGTGATGTCCTCTGCTCAACTGCTGAATGTGAGCAAAATGGGCCAAAGTACATTTTCACCCACTTCTGCTGTTTGATTGACTCTTCAGCTGTGAGTGAAACGACGGACATTCAGTAAAAACTTGCAGACTCTGATTTGGGTACAGCCCTACAAAAAGACGTCTGGGCTTGTAGGTTAAAACGGCTGAATTTGGTTGGAAAGTTTAGTGCCGGCAGCTTTTCAGAGACTTTCAAATTAAGCTGGGCAAGTTCTTGCATTATTATCGCAAGGCATTCATTAATTAACGCAGACAATTATTGTATCTCACGTTAACGCAGTTTTATTATTATTATTTTGAAAGGCCGTTGCTCACTGGCTCTGAATACACATCCAGTCACACCATGGGTCAAACAAGCAGCGGAGAGAGGCTTCAGCAGACTACGGTGGATGCAGCGTGTGGCAGAAGTAGATAAACAACAGGGGTGGAAATCACCAGAGGCCCCCGGATACGATATTATAAACATATTACGACGTATTGGACTTTATTACTATTTTCCAACTTTAAATTGTGTCTCCAATGGAAAACTATTTTTTCTAGTGGACTGAAAAAGCAACTGATTTTATTATTATAGTACCAAAAAGTAATATTCTCATGTACAATAAGATTGATACTTGGCGTCCGTGTATCGATACAGTATTGCCACGGAAAATATCGCGATATGATGCTGTATCGATTTTTCCCCTACCCCAAAGAAACAAAAGCAAGACAAGCGAACAAACCCCACAGCGAAGTAGATAGCTACACAATGCATGCTGGTTAGTAAAACTCACAGACAGCGAGGATCAGTCTCTCTTCCAATGATTTGTGCAGCGCGTCACGCTCAAAAAGTTCAAGACAATTCAACTTCGGCGGCGGCGGGCGTGTGCGTGAGGCGAGCGCAACCGCGACAGTTTCATGGGGAACGCGCCCATTTGTTGCTACACCTTGTGCTCGACCGCTTCACCTCACTCTAACAGGGACACTTGCTACTGAACACAGACTGTTTCTGCTGCTCCCTGATCAAAGAAAAATGTTCCTGCTGATACCTGAAAACAGATTTATATCTGTTAACCTGTTGCTCAGACGGTGCCTGTCATGATGTTATGATCGTGGCTCTGGACTCTAACTTGTTTTCACAAGCTAGATAAAGGCAAATAGCTTTGGTTTTATATTTGATTTAATAACATTAATGTTTAAGTTGAGATTTACAAGAAATGTTTTGTTGCTGCTGTGTAAAGGGAACACTGCTGGGAAAAAGCACCTTATTTGTTTAAAGTTTTTGCAAACCACGTGCATTGCATTTTGTGTATATAGCAGTACATTTAAATTAAAAGTGCACACTCTAGAATTCATTATTCCATTTTGCACATAACAATGTGATTAATCACAATTTTTTTTTTTAATCGTTGCCCAGCACTACTTGAAATATAAACACTTGCATGCATGCTTTGGTTTGACCTTTCTCTCCGATAACAATATCTTATCTGCAGATACCCAGACAGGCACCAACGCTCTCTTTTCCCCCCCAAATTAAAAACTGTTTTCCATACTGAATGGATTTTAGAGGTCTCAGAGGCCAGGGAGTGCTGTGGCACTAAATAGTGAGTTGAGGCTTTAGTGGCTTACTAAATGTAACTGTTAGCAGAAACACTATATTTTACAATAACATTGATGAAGAAACTGTGTTTACACACACACACATAGGCCTCCACAGGCATATAAACATGTACCTGTATTTGCCTGCATTCCTTCACCCACACATAAAAGGAGCAGCATTCATCAGCATTTGAAACATGGAGCTGATCAGCATCTAAGACTGGAGGCTGGGTAAGAGCTCTCTGAATTCTGTGTGTGTGTGTGTTTTCCCCTTGTAGGAAGCTGAAGTACATCAAAGCAGGCTCATTAAATACAGAAATATACAGACAGAAACTGTGTGTGTGAAAAAGAGGGAGACAGGAAAACATAAAGAAGAGTGAAGCGAAGGATTGAAGCAGGATGCGGGGGTGGAGAGAGAGAGAGAGAGAGAGAAAGACAAGAGTTTTATTGTGATGACTCAGAGTCCTACTTAGAAGAGTCTTGACTCTGATGAATCATGTGGCTGAATATCAAACTGACGGTGAGAGCACATGTAAGGGCACGCACACGTACACTCTCGCATGTACTCCTTCAGTTCCTTCAGTGGCTTCAACACATCAGCCCCACCCATATGAATTTTCCTGGAAACTCACACATACACACTCACAAGGTCAGGCTCACTCATTCTCAAGTCCTTCTCTTGAAATAAACTTTGACAGCACGTACAGTGACACTCCAGACACTACGATATAAGACTTGCAGCCCAGGGACACTGACAGAATCATCTATCGTTGAATCTGCTGGCTGAGTGCAGGTCACCAAAGAGAGTCACGAGACAGAGCTGTCAGCCAATGGCCACACAGAAAGAGATAAGCCGCTCATGCAGCACAGAGGAGGACACTAATGGATAGTTCATAGCGTTAACTACCACTCTGCCCTACTGGCACAGATCCAAACAGTCGACGAAGCAGCGACAGGCACAAACCAACGTCTGCCTCACGCGCTGAGTTCACACCCACTCACCCTTACACGCCAGCCTTCAGGGCACAGACACATCTACAGCTTGTTTTCCTCAGTCTACAATTAAAGGGTCAGGTCATCCAAATTACAAGGACATATTTTCTGACTTACGCTAAGTGGTACTGAGATAGTTTTATTTGCCAAAGTTAAACATACATATACATCTCTTGGGATTTCTTCCACCGCCTCAATAGAGTGGATATGAATGGACCTGCTGTAGCTCAGCAAGTAGAGACGGTCGTCCACTAATGGCAGACTCCATCCCTGGTTCCTCCTGTCCACATGTCGATCTAGAGCAAGACAATGAACCTCAAATCGGCTGGGTTAACACCTTGCACCGTAGTTTGCTGCTGTGGGTGATTGAGAGGAAACTTGCTATAGAGATGTGGTGCATTTGCAGCAGTTTGTCTTTCCAGAAACAGTGTCCTGGTTCCTCCGGATAATCTACAGACCCCCCAGTTTGCACAAAACTGCTGACAGTGTGTTCTGTGAATAATCCTGAGCAACAGTGGCATTTTAGGGGACACTTTGTTTTCCAAGTTCAGGCTACATGTTTAATGCTGAGGGGCAAAAAACAAAATTATATTCACCTATATGGATTTTTGCAACGAAAAACAATTATCCTGCTTGATTACTTTCCCATTTAGGTACAGTTCTATAGCTCTAAATGCCCAACAGAAATGACAAAAACAGTCATCTCTGATTGCTGTGAAAGACGTTCAGTTACAGCTACCACAACTTCAGGGTAGACTGAAAATGACGCCAGCAGGTTGGCTGCAGAGGAATATGTCACTTGGTACTGATTGTTAAGGTCAAAACAAAAATAACCCCTAACACAATGTGGTTAACATGTCAACACATTCTCACTCCCAACTCGTCACATATGGACGCTTGGTCAAGACCCCGTGGCGTTGCTTTTTAACACCCTGGTTACCCTTTCAGCGCTGTTTTTCGACGTTTCGTCCCGGTTGAAAGTCCGGCTTCTGGCCCTCCGTCCACCCCAACCAACTCCTTACTCTTACTTCTCTGTTAAATATCCTATCCCTACTTTTAAAAGTGACACTATGGGACTTTCCCCAGTGCATTGAACTGTGCCGCTAAGGCTCCCCAGTGCGCTACAAACTGACGCCAACAGGTCGTGACCATGCGTCTATTTGTGACGACTTGGGAGTGAGAACAGGTTGAAAACGGACCCAATACCAGGCTAAAGAAATGACAGAAACCATACAATGACTTCCCAAAATTGAAAATCGTGGTCAACTACCTCACAACTCCAAATTTGTCTCATAGATGGAATACAGATCTAAGAGAAAGGTGGCCCTGCCCATGGCCCGACCCAGTACTCCAGCACAGCCCTGCCTCACCAGCCTCGTCCCTTCTCTCTGCCCGATTTCCTCCCCTCTACAACAAACTACACTTCACTCTCTGTCTCCTGAGTCTCTGCGGCGCTTTACTCTTAAAAGCTGCATTATCACTGTGTACACAGTAAGGCACAACATGTTCCTGGTTGCTAAGCGACAGTCGCTGGAGGTGGGAGCGGTGCTGAGAATGTTATCAGGGTTTCGGGGGAGGGATCATACCATTCATCATTAAATTGGGGGTTTAATTTGATACTGAGCCTTTTTTGTTAATGTACTGGTTCGCCGAAATGTCACCCCCATTCCCTTCTTCTCCACAGTGAGGCCATCTTAAAAGGTTTTAGTCTCCTGCCATGCCATCTGACAGTGGGCTGTGTTGTGGTTGTTTTAAAAATAAAAAGCGGCTCCCTGAGCACCACGGGCTCAGGAATGCTGCTCTTTGTGCGCTGTACCTATAAATAAATTATTTATAGGAAACGACGCTTCCACTCTGTTATTTTAAAACTGAATGTCATGTGATTTTCGTGCGCGTCTGTGCCTGTGTGTGGTGCCTTGTAAGTGTTTGGGCGGACACAGCTGTATTCGAGAGATTTCTGATTTTCACCGAAAGGTATTGATCAGTGCTAAAGTGGGTAATGAGCAAATAGCTGAGGGGAACGGATGATGACAGAGGGGCTTTCTTTACTCTTTCCACATTTGAAGCCCAGGGCTGAAGTCAGCAGTGCAGCTCTCCATCTGCCTGCCCCGGGTTCCCACAAAAAAAAAATCAATACTCAATAATGGACAAACATAAATTTGACCAGGCTTAGGCATGTAACATGTCATGTCAGACAAAGGTCAGTCTGATAAAACACCAACAGGCAACACATGGACAAATTCAATCATCTAAAAATCAGAAAACACTAATACCATCTTATGTGGAAGATAAAACAATAAATTGACATAAAGATAGTTGATGGAAACACCTACTGATTCACATTTCAGAAATTGGCAATCAGTGTTTGACCTACCAGTGTTTTAGAAGGGACGGCCCGCCCCCTCCAAAACAACCGCCTGCCCCCCCCCTGAAAGGACGACAAAAAATATATAATCAAGCTATATATATTTCAACAACCCCCCCTTAAAATGCGTGAGATAAAGCTGTCTTCACACACAGCTTCGCGTCGCTCGCAGCCTCAAAAGTTCAATTAATTGAAACTGTAGTTGCGTTTCAGCGAGGGCGGAGCTTAGCGGCTCCTCTACAGACATACATGCACACACACACACACACACACAGACACGACGTCATATGGAAGAGTCGGAGGGCTGGCAAAAAGCTCCTCACTTAAACAAACTCTCAGAAGTGCAACCACATCGGCGGATGCAAGACGCCAGCTCCATGAAGATTTCGTGGCTGTTTGGGCGGAGTCAGATATTCCATTTAAAATTAAAAGGAAGAGCGTCGCCCATGTGAGAGCAGCCTCCGTCAGACCCACCCACTGTATACTGTGTGTTCAGCAGCATGTGGGGGCTATCAAGTAATAACCTGTTTAATAAGGGACAATTCACAATATTCATGAGCTGCATTGATTCTGAATTGATCCCTATTAAATAGTATTAAAGTATTTTAATATCCTACTGTTGCAACACATTTATTGTGAATTATTGTGACATAAATAATTGCACATATATTATTTATATATGCATATTGCATGGTACATGAAAGTCCTTGAGATTGATTCAGATTTTTATATTTTCTTATTGAATTGTTGGAATTTTATTCACCACATGATGACTCACTCTTTCTGATGACAACATGCGCTTCAACTGTAAAACACAGCCCCCTCCTGAAAAAAGTCCTAAACTCTAGGCAATCATTGATTTTTGCCATTTTGGTGCGTTGGAACCAGCTGTAACTACATGACTAGTACTTTATCACATTATTTGATAAAGGAAACACGCAAGCAAACAGTTGCCTATTTACACATCCAGCTGACATAGGCAGCACTGTTTCTGGACACTTGTTATATAAGAACTATATTCACTCTACTCAGCTCTGTTTTTGTCTCCAATAAGTCCTGAGAACATCTGGCTCCTTAGCTGCTAAATGTTCCCCTTCTTCACCCTGTCTGCAGAGCAGTGCAGACCGCGTCTATCCGAGCTTTTCTGTTAAAACAAGTCTGCTGCTGCTACTGGAAATGAGGTGGATTAGGGCAGTTAGACTAAACCAAAATGAGCCAGGGGATAATTCTCAGTGGGTTGGCCACTGCAAGCAATTATACATAGTCGCTGCATCCATTGTTCGTGCAAAAAGATTGATTAGTGCAGCTTTAAAACCTGCTCAGCAATTTAATGGAAACATACAATAAAAAGGAGCTTGCACAGAGTTCTCAAATCAAGGCGGCTGAAAAGACATCAGCTGTAGGTGGATGACTGTCTGAATCAGTTTAAAGCCCACATGTGTAGAATTAGTATCTGATCATGTCGTCTTTCAGTTTATAAAGGGTTTATGTTTTCAGAAACTTGAGACAATCCCTGTGAGCTAAAGCCATGTAAATGGCACAGAAACAGGTCAGACAGCTCAAATACGTCCCACTATTCCAGTATCAGCAGAAGCAGCTCTCAGACGGACTTCTTTCAGTCTGTGGTGACAAACGATGCTGCAGATGCAACCTGGAGGCTTTAGCAAAGCTGTACAGTGAGGAGGAATACGCCGCTGCAGGTGACCCTACAGAGTCACCCACCTGGTCACAAAAAGCATGCTAAATACAAATGTACAAATGCAAATGCTGTGTGAACATACACACAAACGTGTTTATGAATTACACACACAAAAAGAAACACAGGCCATCTGCCTAAGCTCCGCTGGGCTGAGGGAAGCTCTAAACACTTTGTTCTGTATTATCTTTCCTCTGTGTGATTTTAGTTCTTCTTTATCACTCCCACAGCATGGGATTATGTTTACCTAGACACTACCTCTGGTGGGTTTTCACTGAATCTCTGCAAACAGGAAATGTAACAGCTGCAGGCCAAGTTCGTTCTATAAAATGCAACGTCTAATGTTTGATAATATCACATTTATCGTGCTGATTGAGAAAGTGGGTCAGTGTCAGCGGCCCGACCTCAAAGTGACCTTGATTCAAACATTTGCTCGCCTGTGAAGTCTTCTGGAAAATGAAAAGTCTTTGTGGTGACTTCTTTCTGTACCAACAAGCGATTTAAAAATTCAAATCAATAAAGTCATCACAGATGCTTGAACAATCCCATTCCTCTGCTCAAACAACATCGCCTGACGCTCTTAAATGATCTGCCCCTGCATCATATCACATCCCAAAATCCTCTTTCATCAGGAAATCAATAAAATGAATAAAGAAAGGATCCTAATGTGACTTTGATGCGTCAGCATCCAAATATCTAACAATGTTCTGTCTAAAAATAAGTCTAACAACCTCAAATATATCACCACAAACAAAAGTGCTCTACACTAACTGCTAAGCTATTATTCTTAAACCTCGTCATGTGTTATTATGACCCTCGTTAAGGTTGTATTAGTTGCTCTGTGTTCTGCTGTCCTGTCCTGTGTGTGTTTGTGTGTGTGTGTGTGCACACAGGCTGGGAGCAGCTGGATGAGTGTCTGCTGCCAAATGCATCCTGAGGCTAAATAATTTTCTTAAAACTGCTGGACACTGTAGTTTTGAGCAAACAATACTAAAATAGTAGTAAACAGTGCATTTGTTGGGGGACCGTTTCAGCTGCAGAGCTTGTGATCTAGTGAATATTTAGACAGCAGGACGTTGAATGTGGGATTGAGTCAAAATAAACTATAGCACGCGGGTGAAGGAAAAAAAAATACAGAACATTGCTAGCCTTTTCCCTTTTCCGTTAAATTACTCATGGGCACAGCAGTTGTTGTGTAATTCAAACAATAAAGGATGCAAAGTCATTTGTTCATGTGAGTAAGATCTCAGTTTGGGTTAAAATCAGCAGGGGACCTAAAAGCAGCTCAGGGAAACTCTGCATTTCTTTAATACGCCAACAACCTGCCGTGATTTGGCCTTCGAACCCTCTGGTCAGCCACGCTGCCACCCGCCAAACTGGCTACTCATCAGGCATAACTGGGTCAAGGGCAATAATGCCAGTAATTCAATCAGAAGCACAGATGCATCTAATGTCAGCACTAAACCAAGGCCGTATGTGTTTCAACATGCAGATGCTGTTTTTGTGTGCTCTTTTTTTTTCAGCAGGTATTCAATTACCGATTACAAGTAAAATCCTGTCCACACAAAAATAAAATAAAGGATCCAACCTGGAGTCCAAATCTAAGAATGAGGTCAGACAGCAACAAACCAGACGTATGACAGTCTGCTCGTGTCCCTGGTCTCAAACAGCAGCTTTTCTTTTCTATATTTAACTGCATTTTAAGGCTCTCTGCCTTCAGGAGACAGGCAGCGAGTGGAAAGAGACTGAATTATATTTTTAAAAGATATATTTTGGCAAATGTGTTCAACTCTGCTAGGAAAATAACTTTGGAAATAGCTTTTTAAGAGCAGAGGTAACTTTTCCGTTTATTCAGATCACTTCAGACACCAGGATTGTATGCTTAGAATTGGCATTACATTTTCATGACAATTTGAAGATTAATATTTTCCTGTGCAAAAACTCCTAATACACTGAATCTAATCTCAGTTTGTTTGTTTTTTTAAGATCAGGTTTTTCGTCATATGCTTCTAAAGTTATCTGGGGCAATATCGTAGCCGTAAATATGAGATGTTTTGCTTTTAGGGACAGAATCAGTGAGCTGCCTGCTGCACGGCGGAGAGACAGCCCTCCCTTTTCTTTAAGAGCATTTGGAGAAAGAAATGGTGAGGACTGCCTGTGCTAGTTCACTGCACAACTGACAGTTGTGTGCTGCGTTGCAGCCCTCAGAGAGATGCAGAGAGGCAGAGATCTGACAGAAGGACAAGCGCGCGCGCGCACGACGCACACACACACACGCACGCACCTGGGGGCACAGGGAGGCAAATGCATTTGCATGTTACACTGGTCACACATCCTTCTCTTGGCCAAAGTTGAGTGTTATATAAGAGCGTAAGTAAGCGTACTTTACTCCATCTACCTACATTGTGCACACACACACACACACGGCACACACACACACACAGACACACACGGTACACATACACACAGACACACACAGACACACACACACGGCACACACACACACACACAGACACACACGGCACACACACACACAGACACACACGGCACACACACACACAGACACACACGGCACACATACAGGACGGTAACTTTTTATGCATGTTATCTCCCGTGAGCAATACTGTAATAAACTCAGATTAAAACATGTCCCTCTCCCTCAGACCTGCACAATAACAACCACTTTCTTCTGTAAAGATACGCTTCACTCTGTCACTACACCTAATAGCTCCCCTAAGTGCTAAAATTTCCTCCTGCTTATGGTCGATAGATTGGAACTCAACACTGTTCACAACTGAGTTTTCAACATCAACAGTGAGCTGGGAGGAGACTGGAGATTATTTTTAGCTTTGGGAGAGGAGTTGGTGCACATTCCTCTGTAGGAGTTTATGGAATGATCAATGATGGAGCCAGATGGATGCAGTGCATCGACATGGCCAATATTTAGGGTTGGTTTGTGACAGTCAGTTTCATTTTGGTTCAGACATCCAGAATCACTAAGCTTCAACATAAACAAGCCTCTTACAGATTTGTCTTTTTTTGTTAGCAGAGAACATTGTGCTAAACATTTGTCATTTTTAACAAGAGCTGACTTTTACTTTCACAGGTTTAAATGTCAAACCTCACTGGCAGCATATTATGTGAGCTGTGAATAACCTTTGTCCTAAGTGACAGTTAACCGAATTTCTTTGAGTTTTATACTTTTGGTCAGACAAATAACAACATGAAGTTATGACCACGGGCCCTTTGACATTGTTATCAATGATTTTTACGATGTTTTAAAGACCAAAAGATGAACTGACAAGTCATTTAAAAATGCAATAATTACAGCGCTGCACAGATATATTGTTGTTTGACTCTAAGTTCATTTTTTAATATCAAATGTCCTGATCAGTGAATATGTCAATTTTATTTTTTTATTTTTTAAATTTTAATCCTTTATAACCAAATTTAAAAGAATCTTTGACTGTTTGTCAAGTCTTTAATAGGAATGCACCAAAAAGAAAATTCTTGGCCGAAGCTGAAACCAAATTTAATGAAAAGCTTTACTGAATACCGAACAAGGTTTTTCACATTTGTTTGGCCAATTTTTTTTACCATTGCATATTTAAAATAGTCAAAACGGGCTTTTTACTCAGTGCTTCCCACGGAATTCGGAGAGACTATGTTGGGTGGGTCCGAGGCCCGAGAGGGTCCGAGAAAGTCAATTACATGTCTCTTAATTGCCTTCTCGCGGACGAGTGACAGAAACGCTCAAAGCGGTTGTTTTCTAAGACGTCAGCCACAGATGGAGTGGATGTGCAGGGAGACAATTCAGCAGAACAGCGTCTGCAAGCGGCCATTTTCACATCTTTCTCAGACACTTTAAAATGCTTCCACACTGCCGACGTGTCAACGTAATTCTTCAGTAAAATCTTCTACTGACTTATTAGTCTGAACACCGAAAGTGCTTTTTCCCCCCGGCCGATTCATTTTGGTTGCTGAACATTCTGTGCATCCCTAGTGTTTACCAGCATGTTAAAAGGGGAATTTTGGCTGATATGCATTTGATTCTTTTGAATTCTCAATCTCAACATTGTTGCCTCAAAAATCCAATCTCAGTCAGGCTCTAATCAATCACCGCTGTGGCCCGTTTAGTATTTTGGTGAAAGTCTAAAAAGGCTTTTTTTTCTCACATTCACAAAGAAAGTAAATATTCCAGCTGTGTAATGGATCTAACCTTTTCCAGAGGTAATTTTGATTTTGATATTTGAAGTTACTGAGGGCTCGGGGAGAAAAGCTTGAAAACTCCTGGCGAGAGTGAATCCATGGGACAGTTCATGTTGGAGGGTGTCTAACCAGGAACTCCAGTGGCGGTGTAGATCCTGAAAATTGAATTTCCACTTGTGTTTACGGACCCCTCCTGTGAGGAAACACACCCTGGTTGTCACATCTATTTAGGGCTTTATTTCTTTATTCTTTCTCTGATCTTTTTCCCAGAGGTTTTCCATCTTGTTCTCCTGCTTCTTAAAAACAAAATGGCCTTTGTCACCTGAACTTGGAAAACAGGAGACTGCTTGCAAAATCTGTGCACACCTCTTATCAGATATAATAAAAGAACATGCCAAAGAGTCAGAAATGCAGTGGAACAAGGGAAACAAACATCAAATGATTTAGACTAGAAGAAGAAGTCTGCATCTGTCAGAAATTTACTTTACTTTCGCTCTGCTCTCACATATCATTAACTAAGGTGCCATGTAGACACTTTACGGTATTTACAATATCAATCATTTAAGTCTGACATAAATAAATAGGTTTTGGTTTAAGTAGTAAATAAACTTGTGTCAGTTTAAATGAAACAAGAGTGCAGCCCAGATGCATCTCAGGAATTATATGTAAGTGCAGAAACCATCAGTAACGTCCTGAACACTGAAAGCAATACGAAGGCAGTGCAACTTGCACAGACGCATTGGGTAATGTGAACAAGGAAGGCAGAGAGAAGGAGCCGCCGTGTCCTATGATGAACTCGTCCTTCGGTTTAATCAGCAGCTATGAGACGATCCCAAAGGACACCACACAATTATGAGGAGCGACCACCTGCTGTGGCCATGAGGCAAAACTCTGGCTGTGTGCTCTGCTACAGCACACACGTCACTGGCCAAGAGGATAAACGAATGGGCACCAACTCTGTCTATGAGCAGAGAGGAGTAAATCTGTATCATCGAAAACACCTCTGACCTTGTAGCTTTCTGACTTTTGGCCTTTTAAGTGTCGCAAACAGGTGATATCAGTAACAAGTCATTTTCCTCCTCACCGTACTTACTTAAAGGCAACGAGCGCAGACTGCTGAAGCACAGCGGTTACTGATGGGGACAACGACAAGCACCTACTTTAGCATATTTAGACAAATGATGCCAGTGCTCGTGTACTAGCGCACAAAATGCATGCCTGCATCCTCATGCCAAGCTGTAAGAGGCAATGAAAGATTGATGCCTTGCCAAGCCCTAAATCATGCATGCAAATGGATATGTTCTGCTGATGTACAGTAGAGGGGAAACAGGGCACATGTGCACTCTTGCGGACGTAAAAACAGATGTTTAAACACACACACACCTCTATTAGAACTCAAAACTATGACCAGGCATTTGGAAATAAATGACAGGGTGATAAAATATTCAGCCTGTGCTGTTGATATATAACAATGCACATGTTAGCAATATTTTACTTCTAAATCCAAATCTTTTGTGATAATCACTGGCGTCTTTCCAGTCCGCTCTGCCTCTTCATCTTTGTTTCTGTCGTTCAGCCCGTGATCTGAAAACCAATCAGCATCCACCATCAAGGACCATCCACACAATAAAATCCGCTTTGAAGGAGAAAAGAAAGGAGGATTCAAGAGGGACTCGCAGTAACAATGTGTTGGGAAATTCATTATCCAAACATGCCTAAATTCTCCTCATTCATATGTGATGGACCTGTGCAGATGGAGAATTCACCTGTCAAGGACATATAGAGACATCTCGCATTGGAAATGTGGTTTAGCAGCTGAATACTGCAGGTCATCTGGTGGGATGGTAAAGGGATTACATACCAGAGCCAACAGGCTGCCATGGTTACCACAAGACAGAATAAACAGCTGCACCAACCAACACACATTTAGTTAGCAGTTATTTTGTGATATTTCCTCGTACTTTTGAATTCATTTTGGATTGGTAACAGAGGAGTGGGGCACAGAGAGCCTAGGCTTTTTTTTAATTATCGCAGCAGCTGCTTGAATAATTATATCATGAACCAAATATAGACTTTATTTAGACCTCTCATAGCTGCTGTTTGGTTCATTCAGAAATATTTAGATTTTAAGTGTCTAAATGTGCTGTTTTCATTCAGATGTAAAATAATTTACATCTCTGTGATGTAAATATGTACACAAGAAGGCCACATCCTGCTAGGACTGTGCCTTCTAATTCAGTTATTTGCGCTCAACTGACATTCTGTAAGACTCTTTCACAAACTCGAACAGGTGGCCTCAAGTTACAGTAATGTGGCCACATTTACACACCTCGAGAAAAACAACATCTACATCAGAATGCTGTTGGTGGATTTCAGCTCAGCATTCAACACAATCTGCCCATGAACCTGATCAGCAAACTCAGTACTCTGGGTTTAAACACTCTGCACCTGGATACTGGACTTCCTCACAAACAGACCCCAGTCAGTTCGGATTGGCGGACACACCTCCTCCCCGGAGCCCCCCAGGGCTGTGTGCTCATCCCCCTCTTGTTCACTCTACACACCCATGACTGCCTCCCCCGAAATGAAGAGAACTCTGTTGTGAAGTTTGCGGACGACACCACCATCATCCGCTGGATTTCAAACAACGACGAGACTTCATATCGGGATTAAATTCATAATCTTGCAGAGTGGTGCTCAGAGGACAACCTGCTGCTCAACGTCAGCAAAACAAAGGAGCTGATCGTTGAAGAAGGAGATAAAGACACACACTCCTGTCTACATCAGTGGAGCTGAGGTGGAGCAGGTGGACAGTTTCAGGTTCCTGTGAATGAGCATCACGGAGAACCTGACATGGTCGTCTCTCATCTCCATGCTGGCGAAGAAAGCTCAGAAGTGACTGTATTTCTTGAGGAAGCTTAAGAAGGCTTCCCACGGCAAGTTCTTGTCAGCTTTTACAGAGGAGCAACAGAAAGCATCCTGACTGGAAACATCACAAACTGCAGTGTTTCACATACGTTTATTTATTTGTGGGGGCCCGCCACAATATCATCGCTGACCGCCACAGATTGATTTACTAAGCTGCACAAATCTGTCCAACACAACGCTGTCAATGTTGGAGACCCAGCTTAAAAAAAGTTATTAGCCAGCATGCAAGGAGCCAAGCTAATCAGGAGAGCTAAGTTAATGTTAGAATGCAGCTGGATTTTTCGAGGCTAGCACGCAGTATATAGCTGGTAGTCAATATCAATCACAGCGCCCAAAGAATACTAAAGGACAGGACCCACCCAGCCACAGCCTGCTCACCCTGCTGCCTTCTGGGAAGAGATATAGAAGTTTCTGCTGCCGCACAAACAGACTGCAGAGCAGCTTTTCCCCCAAGCTATCAGACTCTTAAACTCTAATTCATCCTCAGCACTGCTCCACTGATTATAGTTTAATAATTATAATAATAATTGATTCTGTATTAATGTACATTGTCTTCTATGTAGCAGTAGGGAGTTACAAATTCCCTCTATAACTTGTTATATTGTGACAAAAAACCTACCTTCCTTCTGCTTTTCATTTAGAAACTGAACTGTCTTACGTAATTAAAACTTGTGCATGTTTCTTTTATTACTTTGTCCCAGTGCTGCTTCTCTGTCCCTTATTATTTAATATTGATATAGCTTATCTGACTTTGCACTTTGTGCAATCCTGCAGCTTTACACTTCTCCAGCTGTTTAAAAAAATAGTCTTCTGAACAGCAACAGTAAGTTACATCACATAACCTCAGATAAAAGTTATAATTGATCCATTTGGAGCCGGTGACAGGTGAGACAGCTCTGCAATGAGCTGTAAGCAACTGGCACCACATAAAAATCAGGCTGGATTGGGACAGGATTTGCTATTTGGCAAATGTTTGTTGTGTCAATTTATCTGTCTTTAATAATGTCCGTGCATCTCTTGCAGACATTGTAATAGGATGAGTTTTTATAAAGAGTTAAAAAAGTGTTTTAGGGGGAGTGGAGAAATGAATGCTGCTGTTTCAGGTGGAGTTGCACCTCTGGGATGGCACTTATCTTCTTAATGCAACCTAAACCAAACCACAGCAGTGAAGAAATATTTTGATTGAAATTGCAGTGTTAAGGTCGAAATACAAACCGCAGTGATTGGAATCAGTCAGTGCAATGATATTCTGCTCACACTGAGCAGAGAATAAGAGCTGTGGATGGCTAACTGCAGTAGCTGGAGGCTGTGCAGCTGTGAATGTGTCAAACATTTTCAAGCTCTTCAATGCATTTTGTAAACATGTTCGTTCTGCGATACATCTGCAGACGGAAGCAGATTGATGAGATGATTAAAGGGGTCAACAGAAATTTGAGATAAAACAAATGAGAGATGAGGAGTGAACGAGCTGAAATCATACTGAGGGAGAGCTGCAGACACAGATACAGTTTGCTCTCCTCATTTGATGCTCCATTTAGCATAAACACAAAATAAACCCATCCCCAGTGCAGAGCTGCTTACAGACACACAGTCGTTATGTTGTCACATAAGAACAGGGAAAAAAGCTAGCAAGCTTAAAATAGACAATGTGCTTTTCCTCTGACTGTTTTTCCCCTCAGCAGCTGTGATATGATTTGTAATATGCGAGCGCACAGCAGTGACTGAAATCCCTACAATAGTACACAGCACGTGACTTTTCTTCCGAAACTTGAGAAATGCAGAACGATTCTGGAATGTGAGAAGCTCTGCCCGCATTAGCAAAATACACACCGGCACTGAAGATGATTTCAACTAATTTAGATCAAAAACAAAGCTATGGAGGCATTTGGAAGATAACCCCAAGAGATCAAATATTGCAACAGCTGACACAACACAGTGTCATTTTCCATTTGTGCTGGGGATGCAGCAAAAAGCAAATTCCTGGCTGAAGCCGAAACACAGAACACCGAACAAGTACGGTCACATTTTTTCCATTTATTTTACCACTGCATAAATTAAATAGTTAAAATGTGGTTTTTCCTCAGTGTTCCCACAGGATTTGGAGAGACTATGGTGGGGGGGTCTGGGGCCCGAGAGGGTCCGGTAAAGTAAATTACATGTCCTTTTACTTTTAATGGACACATGTAATATGTTTTATACTTTCTGTGAATAAAATCCAATTAATCTTATTTCCATCCTGTACAAACGCCTTATTTTGAAAACTGGACGTTGTCACATGTGTATCCTCCTTGTGCTAAATTCATCCAGTCCGACCCAGTTTGATAAATAATGTTGTATGTGGTTCTCGTATGGTGTAACATGAAGACTTCACAGCCTCTCTTCAGGTAGGACTCTCTGCAACACTTTCTCTTTGTAAAGAGACAAACTGACAGGATAAAGTCTCTAACCTGCCTGTCAGCTCGCTCTGGGCCGTTTCAGTGGATTTACCATAAAGGCTTGAATACGTGTGCACTCCAAATTCAGGCACGGCTAGCTTTAATCGCGTGATTGAGTGACAGAAACACTCAAAGCGGTTCTTCTTCAGTCAGCCACAGATGGACCGGATGTGCTGGGAGACAATTCAGCAGAACAAACGGCCAATTTTGCGTCTTTCTCAGACACTTTAAAATGCTTCCACACAGCCGACATGCCAACGTAATTGTTTGGTCAAATTTATTTGGTCTTTTGACTTATTAGGCCGAACACTGAAAGAGCCGAATTAATTTTGTGGCCGAACATTCAGTGCATCCCTAACTTGTGCAAGTTGCATAGACATTTTGAGAGGGATTGAACATAACTAACAAACGAAATTACCTAAAAAAGCAAAACCTATAGGATTGTCTGATTTGATCTAAAGAAATAAGATTTTTTTTTTTTCTGGAACACTTTTTAAAGTTATGCTGCCCCAGTTATGGTGCGGGATAAAGCCTGCAGCTTCCACAAAGCTGTAAATTAAATAGTGTTTTATCAAATACTTGACTGTAATTAACCTCTTCCAAGTCGTGAGATTCATAACAGCCAACCAGTATTCCTCCTCCTCTGCTTCATGTATTATTTTACCATGCAATTATAATAAGAGGATATATTTCCTGAATGAGAGGTCAATCCCATTCCCTCTTTCAAAGTGGCTGACAGTTGAGAGCCAGGCAATCTGATTGACCTTCAAAGAGGCAGGTCAAATCGTGACCGGAAGTCTCACCCCGTTCCTCAGAAATGAACGGGAGGCAAAGTCCAGTCTGACTGTACTGTGACACAAAGTACTCATGTGGGCCGGTGTTACAGGGGCATCGCCGGGCACCAGACAGTGAAGGAGTCAAGGCCAGTATGTCTGTCAGTGGTGTAACTCATACTAGAAGATGTGTGGCCGCTACAATGGACCCTACAACATACGTTAGAACAATCAGATGTAACCATACATTTAAAGTTGGACTACAAGAATGACCATGGCAAGTAGCTGTGACACTTTCTATGCCTACACAAAGTCCTCATGAGCTTTATTATAATTAACAAGCTTCTCTGAGATAAAAAGCATCCATGTATAGCCTCTTCAGATTTGGGTGGAGATGGTAAGCAGTGGTGGACTTCCAAACTTTTACTGATACTGTTCCTGTTCTGCATCACGCACCAGGATATTTATTGGCTCATACTGTGGACAGCTCCTGGTGCTGAAATGAAGTCTAATAAACTACACAAGCGAATTAACAAAAGCAAAATAAGACCATGTTATTTTATGCAACAATACCGAACATCTTTCATTCAAACATAAATCCAATTCATCAGTACTATTGAACCAAAACAGATTTCCTGCACACAAATGAAGATATTACTTTCTAACAGACGCAGCAGTCTAGCTTTGGCAAATACTGGCAGGATAAAGTTTCTCCTTTAAAACTCCTGTTTTCATTATCCACCATTCTACTGCATAGTTTTTGAGAATGATATAATGTCTTTTATTAGGTGTTAAGGTGTTGGCTCTGACTGTAACCTAGCTTCATGAGAGACAAAATTAACCAGTCAAATTACACTATTTTGGTAAAAATACTGGGAAACTAATGGGTAAAAGTCCCCTGCAGCTATTACAGCTTCCACTCTTCTGGGAAGGCTTGCTACGAGATTTAGGAGTTTGTCTGTGGGAATTTTTGCCCGTTCATCCAGTAAAAAGATTTGTGAGGTCAGACACTGATGATCAGATCTCTTCTCATCGGTCATACCTTAAGTGTAGGTATATTGCAATGCACTGCACAGGTAAGGATTGAATATAAAAGTTCTCCTTTAAACCACATTAAAGACAACCTTGCACGAACCCAACATGCTATGTATAAAGCTGGTTAAGGAATGAGAAGCCTCGAGAGTCCATCTGGACACTATGCATCCCATGACAATGTCTACAGTGTGCAGACCTTTTTTCCATCCACAAGTCACCGGCCCAATCAGAAGTGGCAGGAGTCGGCTGTTGCTTTAATTGCATGCAAACTGGCAATTTCACAGTAAAGGGCTGCCAAAACCGTTTCAATATTAAGAGAGGTCTTGTTCAAATCCACTGGACTATTATCACAATGTCATTCTCAGGCAAAAAAAATCCTCACAAGATGTCCTGAACCTACCACATACAGCACACACGTTGCTTACTGATGCACACACATTTTGATTCAAACCCAGTTCCAAGTGAAGGCACCTCCAACATGTACATACTACTACTACTACTAATAATAATAATTTACTCCTGCATCCTTTGCACTCTGCTCATTGCACTATTGTCTCAATCTGTCTATATAGTTTTATGTATAGAATGTATATAGTGTGTTTATTTTATGTGTATGTGCTCTCTATACTGTAGCCTGTGTCTGATTTTATTATTGTATTATTGTCTAAATAAGCACGTCGTTAGCAATGTGCAATCCTGAGTCAAATTCCTAGAATGCGTGCACATACCTGGCAATAAAGCTGATTCGGATTCTGAAATATTTGTAGAAGAATGAATGTGCTAAAGTACTGCTCCTGTACATTTTATGTTACAGCTGACACCATTATCCAGAATGACATTGATGCAACTTCAGAATAAGCTTAGCATTATAGACTACCAACATTGGAACCAGTAGAGCAAAGGTTGAATTCAACAACCAGAAACCAAAGCCAACATGTTTCGCCAGTGTTAATAAGCACAAGCCTTTTTGCTGGAGTAAAAGAAACCCAGCGCATGCTTCATCATTTTCCTGACCATGCCCATTGCAGGATTGGGTTCCCTAACCTAATTGCATATGCAGATAGATTTGGAAATGAAGCAGCTCTTACCTCGATGAGGAAGTCCCCCGTCCTGAGCCCCGCCTGCCATGCCACTCCTCCCTCATCCACAGACTCCAGGTACTGCAGAGCGGGGAAGGCAGGTGTGGGAGTAAACTCCTCAATGGGCGTATCGGCTGCACAGCGGGAAAGGACAGAGGTGGAAAGGATTATAGAGAAAGCAAAGTATACATGAGACACAATAATGCACACAAAACATGACATATTGTCAGAGGAGAATGAAACGATGACATGACAGTTTAGTTTTATAGAAAACATTCTGACTTGTCAAACCCAGATGTAATTAATAACATTACTTCGGGCTGCATTCCACTTACACCTGCAACTAATGTTGTTAGTAACACCTGCTTTTCCAACTATAACAAGTCAAAATGTCTGCTGTGAAAAAGGCCTATTGATATCAATTTTTACTCTGTGTGTCAATTACCAAAACATTGCTAGGGTGTGTTTACTCCGGCTTAGGCAAACAAGCGTGTTTCCCAAAATGTTCCTTCAAACAATAAAGCAAATATTACGTACAGTAACTGTTGTCTCACCATTTAAGAGTCTCTTCGTACACGCAAGTGTCCATTTGTGTTTCGGTAATGATACTAAAACTATACGCTTCTTAAGATCTCACTTTGGGGAACACGTTGATCTACAAAACTCCTTTTCTTTGCAGCCAAATTTCTCAAATCCATCTGTTTGAAAAAAGCAGTCTAAATAAAATTCTTAAAATTAGTCTTTGATCAGAGAAATCGTAAGTCAGCGAGACTAAGAATGTGACAAAGCATTTCGATGCTGACTCTACACCATATTATTAAAGCTCAGTACCCGGCTCTAGTGTTTAAAAAGATGAGATGAAAGGTGTTGAAAATATTGGAGATAGTGACCACAAGATAATGTATGCACCTGCACCAAAACACAATTTTTATTAGTGATCTTTGTAATGTTGTAGTTGCCTTTAAATTCTTAAGTTTTCAAACAACAGTTTACCATCGAGCCTGTACTGTACTATCGCTCCAATCTCCCCACACATGGTTACAGCCCCCCCCCCCCCTCCCCCCCCGCTTGCTTTCGGGGAGGTTAAAAAAATATTGCGGCTAGGAGAAACCAGTGGTGACAAGTGACACTTCCTATAACTCATCCTCCTACTGGAAGACAGTCCGCGAGCACGTAAGAGGGTTACATGAGGGTATTTACATGATTGTGATGACTCTGTTTCTTTAGGTGTCTGCCTGTGCGGGTGACATAGAGATGTAGACAGAGAAGGAGAAAGGGACCAGAGATATGGATGGAGAGCAAAAAAAAAAACCCGGCAGAAACGCAGAGAGCAAAAAGAGGATGTAAGCTTATGTGACAGCTCGAGCATCAGTGCATGTTTGCGTGCTCGTGTGTGTGTGTTCACCCCCCGTGCAGGATAAGCTCGGCTGGGTCAGTTCCCCGGGGTGATAGCAGAGTGTGTCAGAATGACTAGAACATTCCTCTTGTTTTTCAAGCCAAATCCCTCTTTCCTCTCCATCCTTGTCAGTCCGTCTCTCAGCCCCTGCCCCCCCCTCTCTCTCTCTCTCTCCATATGTGTCTTCAAGATTGGAAACATACTAAATTTACCTCCCGACAGTAACCATGGCGTAGACCAATTGAACGCCACCGCACAGTTGTGGAATGCAACGTGGATTATGACATGGTGAGAATCGTCATAGAAACCGATGCAGCAGCTCAAACTGGCTATTTTTAGAGCCAATCTCACGGCCTGGTAAAAAAAATCAAACCTGGATAGGCCACTCATATCACAACAACTCTTGATGTGGTGGGAGGTAAATGATGGTGGGCGCTACAAGGCAGGTAGGCACCAAATATAAACCAAAAGCGAGGGGGAAAGGGATTTCTTCATGCCTTTCCTTGATGAAGAAGGGAAGTCACATGACAGATGTTTATTACAGCCCTGAGAGGAGGGTAAACCCTTTTATAAACAGAATAATGTGGGCAAGTTTGGGTGAGTTTACTGTCAACTGCATCCATGACAACAACACCATCACAATGTATGTGACACTCCTGCTGTGTGTGCGCATTATGTGCAAGTAGCTTCAGCGGTGGTCACAATAAAGTTTCAAATGTATTTTAAATAGCAGAACTTATCTGCATGATGCATGATTTTTGGAGGGGGGCTACAGGATCACTCCATGCATTCTCTCACATACAAGCCCCTAAGACTGATCCAAGATGAGCCAAACTGCACAAACCCCAGATGAAATTGCACAATAGCAGGCTACATTATGTTGGTGGTGTAAGTGCAGTTCGAGTTTAAACAGTTTGATACTCATTTTAGGAGAATGGCAGAAAGAGAGTAATAGTACACTAAAAGCAAAAGAAAAGTCAGTAAATGTTCCTACCTTTGGCCCCTCGCAGGACGAAGCCAAACCCCTCATTCTCCTTTTTCTGGAGCACCACCGTCTTCTCGTCCACCACGCAGTCACTGTGGAGGAGATGCCGAGCAGAGCGCCCGTTAGCACAGCCCATCATCCGCAGCATGGCCACGGACGCCCTGCCCGAGTGGAGGTTCATGCTGCTGGAGGAGAGCTAGTCCGGCCAGGGCAGGGCAGGGCAACCCCGTCCCCACCCCACCACCGCCGCCGCCGCCTCCTCCTCCTCCTCCTCTCGCCGGACTCTATCTCTATCAAACGGTATGACAGCGGCCCCGGCAGCCCGGCGACAGCATCTCCAGAAAAGAGACGACCCCCCAAAAAAACAAAAAACAAAAGAGAGACGACGACGAAAGAGACGCGCCCCCCTGCCCTCCCCTCCCAGCTACTCCCTTGCCGCCGCCGCAGCGGCAGCCTGTCAGCCGCCTCTCCTGTGCGGAGACGCGGAGGTGGCAGCGCCGTTACCCCCGCCGCTGCCGCTGCTGCTGCTGCGGAGGCTCCGGCCGGCGGTGTGGGAGTGCTGCGCCGTCGAGGAGAGGCGACATCTGGCTGGTGGTGATAGCGGCTAATGGCTCATGATGAGGCGGGGAGGAAGGCTGAAGCTCGCCGGGCTGGGGGGTGGAGGGAGAGAGAGCGAGAGGAGGGAGCAGCAAAGTCTCGGTGTGGATGGATGTCTAGGTGTGCGGTGCTCTGCATTGTGCAATCACAACTACAGAAATGACTGGCTGGTAGGGAGGGTGTGTGTGCGCGTGTATGTCTGTGTGTGTGATGGCAGAGTGGGTGTGTGACCAGCAGTGGAAGAGAAGCTGGTGATAGCGGGAGGTCTGCCTTAATTACTAACTGATCAGTTAATTGATGGATTGATAATCCTGATCGATTCACTTACATTTCTGTTGTCCTTTTAAAGATGTAGGGGTGTGTTACAATATTTGGCCACTACCATAGAAGGTAAAAGATATTTAAAGTATAAAGAAAATCATATGCACATATTGAAGACAACATTGTCAACAGGAATAACCTATTACTTTAACTTTTTAATCTGACAAAAAACTGGGCAAACTAGAGGTAGATGGCCTGGAGCAAACATTTTTATAATCAAATGACCAATAAACAGCTGACTCACAATGAATAAGTGTGGGTACCACAAATTCAACAAGAACAACATGAACAGAAATATCTAGAGGTAGCTACCAACTTTATTAATGCAGGTTGATACTCTGCTGAAGTCCTCCATGTTTCTTTCCTAATAACAAAAGTGACATCTCTGCAGTCAGCCTGCAGCTGCAGCTGAACATGCATACTTTTACAAAATGCATATGACATTATGTCTCCCACACAGTGGCAGCAGCTGTGGTTGCATATCCTGACCTACACTTTTGTTGTTGCAGTCGTGCATATGAGGAATCCAAAATGAGAGGCATCTCTTGAAGCTGTCTGATCTGACATCTTCCCCTTAGCTCAGGATATTTTAACCTGGACCAGTTTTCCCTCCACTGGTCTTCATTTTCTGGAACATGCATAAAATGGTATGATCCATCTCTCATTTCCTGCAGCAACAACGGTCGGGCCTGGTGTAGCGAGACTGATCAGCGTCATCTAGGTTGTGAAGCAGAGCTGAGCGGGGAAGCGGCTGGTTTAAGGTGCAACTTAAAGGCCAAGTTTGCTCCTCCAGCCTGAGGTGTTTGCTGTAAGGCTGCATCATTCAGCTTATATTAGGTGCAAGGATTACACTGAATAGACACGTGGGATGAGAGAGAGAAAAAGACAGAGAGAGGAGAGAATAAAGAAGGAGAGAGAGGTGCGACTGCCATCCTAGCAACAGTTCCCTTAGCAACACAATCTGTCTAGAGAGGAAGAAGGCCTGTACTGCTGACACACTGAAGGTTATCTCCCAGCATTCCCTCACACACACACACACACACACACGTACGCACACACCCTCTGGCCCATATTGGCAAGCCACTGGTAATCACCCAAATCTGACATAGTGGCAGTTTCAATAGGTCAATGCACCGCAGCGTGCAAAAGAGGGTCTGACAGTTTATCAAAGGTGTAATCTTGTTCAACAAGTGATTTTGTTGAACAAGAGTGGGGGCAACAGATTGAGGCTGCTTTATCAAAATAAAGTGGAGCATGCAGGATGTGGGACATGCTGTTCGACAGGCTGGATGGGATGAAGTGCAAGCTTACCCCCGGGAGCTGCCTCAATCTGGGCTCCACCGTGGGAGGCTGTGTATTTATAGTCTGGAGGAGAGGTTCTGTATGCGACGCAATGGCCGTTTGTTTGTCAGACATTCATCTCCTGCTGTCCGCGCAAAACTTTTTATTGGAGTTTGGAGGTCTGGCTCAGGGGTGGTTAGACAGTCATGGAGCTCTTATATTGACTGATGGCCGGTGGAGAATGTAATGCGCAGTAAACGATCAGTCATAGCGCACAAGGGCTTCTAACCTCTCAATGGCGTGCTCTGGATGCGGCAGAGTGCTCTCAGTCACCAGCTCATTCCTCCACATGCATTTATTTGGGCTGTGTGACTCCACAACGACTCCTCAGGCACCAGCATGATCAGCATTTTATCTTAAGACAGCAGAGAGCTGATGCGTCAAGTACAAAAATCCACATCTGGCTTTCCTCCCTTTCCATTTCACCCCACTGCAGCCTCAGTCAGCAAGGAGGGATTGTCTGTTCACTAGTCAGATTTGAAGAGTAATGGGGCGCTCCTGCAGACTATCTCAAGCTTTTAGTCTTACAGCGTCATCACGAAGCGTTGATCAGCAACAAACACGTGGTAACATTTTTATTAACGAGAAAACGGTCTCGTCCTAATGAGCTCCTTTTCCTTTTTATGACATATTTTCCCGCGTTTTGCCTCCAAACATCTTGGGAGCATAATGGAAATGAGTTTTCTCTAAATCCACGGATAAATCAATCAAATAAAAACATGTTAACAGATTATAAACTAAGTTCTAAGTATAAAAGTTAAATTGTGGGGGTGCAGGTTTGCTATGTGCTGCCACACTGTCGTCAGGACGCCTTGAGGTGCAGCGCAGTAGGTTTGCTGGTCCTCAATTCAGTTTTAATTAACTCGATTACACATGAGCCATCAGTAAGACACTATGTCCTGCCGTGACCATACTCTCCATCCATTCTGGCTATAGTTTCATAATGTTCATAAGCATTACTCTATATACATTTTGTTTGGCTATTCAATAATCAAGGTAATTTCCCCATCAGTACACACTGATCCCCACTCCTTACCTCGCGTGTTTTAAAATATACCGGCTAAATCAAGGGTACATAGCATATATAGCCTTTAAGAGCAGTTATTCTTATTGAAAAGCATTACAGTTAGCATATGTGTGTTTACCCCGTACATCTATGACATCAGTGTGCACAGGTGTGAGAGGTCATGTCCTAATTCCAGTGTTTTTACACTTTGTGTTTAAATTATACTACCTTTGAGCCAACAATAAATGAATTATTTAAGAAATTACTAAATGAGTATTACTCACCAAAATGTGCCCCAGATTATGGAGAAGGCTCAATATTTCTCAAACAATGTTTTTGGGCCTGCTCTCTACAACTATCCATTAACAAGACGATAATGTGAAATGCACAATCAAATCAGCCTTTCTCAAAGCACGTCATTGGTCATGGTCCAGCTCTGCCACTTCCTCATTCCCTGTGCTTTCCTGTCACTTTTTCCATGTTTCTCCTTCTACGATCGTGTGGGCGTGGTTCCGTCTGGGCGTGGCGTTCCCTTCCTGCTCCGCAGCATCCCGCCTCCTGCACACCTGCGACTCATCCCACTAATCAAGACTCGGCAGTCTATCAACCCCGGCGTTTCACTCCAGTCCTCGGCAGATCGCTCAGTTTGCTGGTGTGGTAATTACTGTACAGCGTAGCTCTCAGAGTTGTCATTCTTCTTTGTGTTTTTGGACCTCTGACTCACACTACCTGTGCTCAGGTTCACTCCAGCGCTGTGTTACCTGTTACCTGCCTCGCTCTCCGCCTAAGCTCACGAGCCTTCTCCCACTGCCTGCCTTGCTGTCCGTGCATTCGTTCAACTCTCGACTCAACTCGAGTTTTGCATTTTCCAGCTTTTCTTGTGAATATAAGAGGTTACTGCGCTTCATCATCAAATCAGTGGATTGGTGAGCAAAAGCTGAGTGACTCTTTTTTTTTCATATCCTGTATGTGAACAGTGGTCACTTGGCTCTGTGGAAGGATTACGTTTCAGATATCTGATATAAATATTATATAGAGGTTCTTCTACTGGTCAATTGGGACTGTCAACAATATTTTTTTTTCTGTCTCTCATGTAACATTTAACAGTACCCATTCTCCATCATTTAAAAAACAATGTTTAAAGAGCAAAGGAAGGACTTAATGCGAGTCCCTTGGAAACGTCATCTTTCCAAAGAAAATGTACAGCAATATTTTAATATCTGATATGTGTGCATGTATAAAATATAATACGGAACACACAACTGAAATCGTCATGGCTCAGCCTTTATCCAGGTTCAAGTTTAATTTCCAGTTGAGATTTCCCCTGGATCTTTGAAATCACATGGGTCTTGCCACAATTCACATTCGGCCAACCAACCAGCCTTCGTCCCTGCACTGGGTGAGAGATTGGAGGAGATTGTTCACCTTGACCCATATTTGACTGGAAAAAACACCTACCAGCATGTTCAGAGTCCTGCCAGAGGAAATCCAGCGGAGTAATGGCAGGAAATGTCACACAGTAGTTTTCATCACAAAAAATTGGAGGTTTTATACTGCATGGGCCTGACTTTTTGTCTGGCAGTGTCGTGCACTGCAAGTTCCATTACTGCCATTAGTTGATCAAAAAGAACTAACAAAGGCTTAAAATGTCAGTGACAAATACATGAAACAGCTCCTCAGTATTATCAGTATAATGTACTTAATGTACAGTAGCCTCTTGCAAATTGTTATATTATTATACAGGATTTTACATTAACTGATTAATTTTCATTAAATCAGTAACATATTAAAAGCATTTTCAAGTTGCAGCTGCTCAATTTTGACGTAATTTTGTCTGCTTTAAATACTGTTTAGGTAGTTTCATCTATGACATTAACCTCTGAAATACAATGGAGTAGAAGTAGCCTATGAAGTAGCAAAGAAAAACTAAGTAAGTAAAGTACTTACTGCAAAAAAGTGAAGAAGTAAAATAAAAATGTATGTACTGTTTCACTTTACATGTTTTGTCACCTCTTGAATGTGGAAACAAATCTCTTTATGGCCTGTGTCATTGTGCCTTTTACACATTGAAAACTGCTCGGCTGGTTGATTGAGCACACGCGCACCAAGTTTTCAAGCTTTTAAGATTTATACATTGTTGTGTACTTATTCATTCAGAAATCAGAAGAAGAAGTGTGCAACCAGCTGCATCCTGTGTGTTCTTGCAATGAATTAAAAGGAGCAACATTCACTGCCACTAAATGTCACAATAGAGCATCAGCATCTATGGCCAAAACAAACAGGCGCTACGACCAACCAGACTCCATTGAGAAAACAGTAGTTTTTACTCGCAGAGCATCCAACTGCATGGTAACAAATTACTAATCACCAAAACTGTCTTTGTTAGTCTTTCCATCGTTCCAACAATCACCTGTCTGGTTTGGTTGAAATTAACTCTCAGCCAGCAGCCGTGAAACAGGGTGGAATCCTTGGGGACAAATGTGCCCGTCAACTTAGCAACCCTCCACTACAAGTACAACATGACAACATCATGGAAAGGATCCCTATACATATAGACCTTTTAGTTAAACCAGAAACAGTCGTACTTTAAGTCTGATAAATAGCTACAAGCGAGACTATTAGCATAACACACCTGAATCTCTGAACAAACTGTAGGCAGGGGAGTTGCACTGTGGGTAATGTAGGAGCCAGGCTTTGACAAGAAATAAAAATGTGTGGAATCAAAAAGACAATATCTCCGGTTCTCTGGTATGGCATTGATTTTGATACTTTTGAACTTTACGTCTGACTGTTGCAGGACCACAATGTCAGTGTAAGTCAGTGGAGTGCTCTTTCTAAAGTTGGTTCCCCTGTCTCAAATGAGGCAATTTGCTGCTTTACTCTGTTTTATTTAACAGTAAACTGAATCTCTTTAGGTTCTGAGCTGGTGGTCGAAGTGAAGTGATCAGTATTGATGAAGAAATATTACTTACAGCCCCAATATTATCATTATTAATTTTAAATTTGAAGATATAATGAGAATTGACTGCTCAGTACTCAGACTGCTCATCTCTAATTAATGTAATTTTTGTGCAAATCTGCCAGCATTTCATTTTCCCTCTGCAGCTCCATCGGACAGGCTGAGGAAAGCCATACATTCAGCCTTGTCGTTCACTGTTAGTCATTTTCATGTATGGGTTAAAACCACTGCACATGTCCTGCAACGCAAACCGCTGCATGCGCTTGATGATATTGGACAAATTGTTAGGAATGTGGTTTCGGTGTTCATGTCTTTCCTGTTTAAGTCTGTTTTTGGTCCTGTCTTTCTCTATGTAGTCTTGTTTAGTTAGTTCTTAGTCTTGTACATTAGTTCATGTCTTTAGTGTTTACTCCTGGTCTTGTGTTGTTCCCTGTTTAGCTTTGTGTATTCCCTTGTTCATTTACTGGTTCTGTTCAGCTCTCTTTGTACCGGTCTGTCATGTGTTATAGATTCTTCCCTCCATCTCAGCCCTGTGTCTTAGCTCCTAGTTTTGTGTCTCAGTTCATGCCTTAAGCTGATGATACACGGGGCAACTTTTTGGGCAATGTTGCTGGGCAATCTTGCTAGAGGCAAGTCTGACTATGTTTTAAATGGATAGCGGCGGTGCGGGGCTGGTAGCGGAGTGGTGGGGGAAGCGGATAACGGTAGTAATCTTTAGTCATTACCATTGATGACAATGTTGCCCTGCACGGTTGCTCTAAAAGTTGCTCTGTGTATCATCAGCCTTAGTGTTTACTTCTGGTCTGTGTTCTTATGCGTTATTTCGCCCACGTCTAATCTGAGTTCCGTTTTGTCCTTGCTTCAGCCTCTGGTCCTTGTTGTTAATGTATGGCGTCTTGCATCTGTAAGTGTCTCTATGTTCCCCCCTGCTGTCTCTCTGCCTGCCTCGTTAGTTCTGATCCCCCTCACCTGTGTTGCTCCCGCCCCGCTCGTTGGTCCCTGGTGTGTATATATGTTTGGTGTTCTCTTCGGTCTTTGTCCGGTCATTGCAGCGTGTAGACGCTCTGTCTCATGTTGCTGTGTGTTGTCCTGCCTGCCTTATTAGTCGTGTTTCCCTGGATTTGGATTTCTGTTGGAATTAAACCTTTTTGAACTGTACCTGCTCTGCGTCTTGCGTTTGGGTCCCACCTGCTCAACCACCACACCACCCTGACACAAATGACCTTTCTGTGACCTAACACAAACAAGAGCTCATTCATACTCATGTCTGGTAGAGATATTCAGTCACTGATTCTTATAATAATAATAATAGTTATTGTTCACAATGGAGAATATACTCCAAGTGTTATGTATCTCAGCTGTCTCTATTTCTCTCTCACACACACACAAAGAGAGGAGTACACATCTATCTTCAATTCTAATGAAGCTTGTATTGAAGTGGATGTGACAGAAGAGAAAAGTGGAGCAGAATAACATTAAACCAGAAGACGGTGGAAACCTTGGGACTCAACGTCAAGTGCCATTAGACAGGACGCTTTACTTGGCTGAAAGGACAAATTTGCATCTTCAAATCCCTTTTTCCTGTTATAGCTTTTCCCTTTCTGTCCTCAAGAACAGAGAAAAATGTTCCATCAAATGATGATGAAGATTATAAATGAAACAGCTCCACATAAAGACATGTGACATAAATAAGACATAGATAGTAAGTAGATTAGTATGTAGATTTTACATTTGTAATTAGATTTTAATGCATCCGAGATGTAAATATTTAGACGACAAAAAGCCTTCTGAAACTCAAAGAAAACTCTTTAATCAATTTAAAAGCATTAAAGACTTTAGTCTTTAGTGTTGGAAAAAATGCTGTACGGTAAGAATGCTTTCAAAAAACAACAGAACAATCTATACCAACATGGTCTGACCACATTTGTGCACAGTACTGCGTGTATATATGTGTATATAAACTAGCATGTGTGCGAGGTCTTACCTGGAGGCATCAAAGCTGTCGTAGGAGCCCACAGTGTAGTGTCTGAAGAGCTTCCGTCTGTCAGCGCGGTCCGCTCGGGAATCTGCCAAAACACACAGCAGAATGAGATCAATATTCACATCCCGTTTGTGACCAATAACAGCAGCTATTCAAATCAATCACTGCTGTTAGCAGGAAGGTAGCAGTTCTGTGGATCTGTTACCCCTTGACAAATAGCTGTTACTGCACATTTGACACTTCTGTCTGAGCTTCTTTATCAGGATCCAATTCGGTCCTCACTCTGTACATTACAATATATACATGCAAATACAAAAAGTATCTGTTAGAGCGGAGAGACTTTTCTGCGCTATAACAGCATCACGCTACTTTAGCCTTTGCTTCTAACAGGAAAGAATCATAATTCTCACAGCCACAAGAGATCCTTGTGAGGTGAAGGTAAACATGTGTCTTTTTAGACATTTGTAGAAATGACTGATGCTGTCCTGGTGAGGCCAGTCCCAACGTATCACTCTAAGTGTCCAAAACTACGCCAAAATCAAATCCGTCCCTTGGATACACAGTAGTAGCTTTCATGATTTAGGATTGCACTTATGACCTAAGACTTTAATATTATAAAGTATATCCTGATTTTTTTGGCCACTTGGGGAGAAACCAAGCTGTAAAGAGAATTTTACATTTGATTACGTTAAGAAGATGAAAAAAGGCTTGAGTGTGAATGTAAACAATTCCCTGTTTACAATCAGATCTTGTATTTTGTATTGTGAATTTAGGATAACATTTATGCCATCCTAACTTAGGAAATTCTTCAGTTAGGATGATTCTGTAATAGCTAAATTCTTATCCTAAGATACGATATGCAGTTGGGAAGCATGTTTCTGTAATACCAAAAATTCCATATGTCATCCTAAACTGAGATAAGATAAGACCCCAGAGCTTTTTGGCAGAAAACAGCCACCTGCTGCTGGTTGATTAGAGCAGAGTTTAGATTTACATTTTTATTTTATCCAAAGCGACTTACACTTGCTATACATGTCAGAGGTCGCATGCCTCTGGAGCAACTAGGGGTTAAGTGTCTTGCTCAGGGACACAATGGTGGATGAATCACAGCGGGGGATTGAACCCGGGTCTCTGACACCAAAGCCATCCGTTGCGCCATCATCACCCCGATTATTACCCCGAGAGTTATTTTAAAAACCACAAGCAACAAGCTGAAAGATGCTAAAACAACCAAGAGAGCCAACTGCAGAGTTGGGCGATCGTGATGAGCTGTCACATTACACATCGTCTATTATAAGCTAAATATTATGTAATGTACAAATTTTAGTTATTGATTCTGTAGTGCAACTTTTTCAAATCTACAGCCAATAACATATATTTACATCTAATTTCAGACAGAGAGACACTCAGTGATTATCATCTACTGCTATCACTGCATCAAACAGAGACCCCTATTTAACATTAATCAATATAAATTGTAAAGAGTACAGAAACAAAGATCCAGAGGGTGGCAATATTGGGTAATAAATGAGAGACTTGACCGTGGACAGGGTACGTGTCGAGGTAGAAAACAGAAGAACACTTTGCATTCCAGGATAATCATTACTGTGAATGAGATCCTTAAGACACTCGCACCATTTTCTCAGTCCTCTTGTGGCCTCCGTCCTCCTTTATCTGCCTCCCTTATATCTACAGTTTCATGTATGAGTATGTGCAGAAACGTTAAATTTAACTCTTTCATAGACGATAGAAAGTACATGACCTCCAGAGTGAAGACTCCTCCCGTCTTTGCCCGTCTCATCTATGTGTCCTATTCAGCGGCAGCTCCTCCCCCCTTTCTCTCCCTCTCCCTTTCATTCCTTCACATACTCTCTCACACCAGCTGTCACACTTTCACAGAAACTCCGTCTCCTCTGATCCGGCTTAGATCTTGTCATCTTTGCAGGAACATTTTTTTTTTCTCCCCCTTGATTCTACATCCACAGTGTGAGATTGGAGGAGGAAGGATGGGGCTGGAAGTGGATGATGTTTTTATTTTATTTTATTTTTTTCCAGAAAAGATGAACAGAGGGAGAAATAAAACAGTAATGTGTGTAAGAAGACATTCTTCTGAGAGGAGAGAGGGAATAGCATATCAACCACATAGTCACACTCCATAGCAACTGCAGTCTGACTGCGGCCAGCTGGTTTCTATGGTCACAGATCAATAGCGACGGTGTATGCATGGTGTGTGTGTGTGTGTGTGTGTGCATATGCATAACTGAATGTGATTCATGCTGGCGTGTTGTGTGAAAACATGCACGTTATACTGCATCTGTATTTGTGTCTTTATTCTATCAGCTGTTTATACTGCAAGTATGTGTATAATCGTGTGTGTGTGTGTGTTGTGTGTGTGTGTGTGTGTGTGTGTCGGGCATCTGGGCCTCCCTGGGTTCCTTCCAGGTTTTTTTTTTTTCCCCTCCTCGCTTCCTTCACTTGTAACTCACCTTTCGACGTGAGGGAGAGAAATGCGAGAATGAGATGGAAATTGACGCGAGACATGTTTGCCAAATGGGACATTACTCGTTCCTGCCTCGCTCTGAAACAACATCATTACCTACAGTGTGACACGTTTCACAGCTGTATCACCTGTCGCTGCGATCGTAATGGACGTCGAGTTTTGTTTTCACAGATTATGTGAATTGCTGTTGAATTGGAATCTATCCTGTCTGTGCTTTCTTCACTTTCATCATATTATTCTATTTATTTAGAGTTGTACTAGCTTGTTTACAGAATTTGTTAGTGCAGTCGTGACAGACATACAGTGCCATGTTTCCCAAACTTGGAGTCGGGACCCAAAATGAGTCAACGGAGTAAAATTCATAACAATTATACAATATGTAAATATGTGAATGAGCGTTCTTTTTTGCTACAGGTGTCTGTTCAGCTGTGAGGTTTTCTCTCTCTCTTTTCCCAAACCTGATCTTCTGTCCACATTTATACAGAATCCTCTGATCTGTCATTGCCGATCTTATGATGTCTTAACTAAAGTACAAGGATGAAAGTCCAAACATTTTTTTTCTATGCAAAGAAGAATCCTTCAAGATGTGTTCATTCAATATGACAAAACGTACTCGTGTCAATCTGGCTTTCCAACTCTGGCATACCGGAAAAACCATTTCAGACTAAATGCTCAGCATGACCTCAGAATGGCACTTTAAAAAACTGAACCCAGAGTAAAGATCATTGGTCATACTGGTTATGATGAGAGGGGATAAGAAATTGAGAGTAAAGAAGGGGTGGGACACAGAAAGGGGAACAGACTGTTGTTATTCTTGTTAACTTTATACTTTAAGATTAATACATTTTAAACACAAGGTTTGTTTTGCCTTTTATCAGTGGTTTGTAAATGGACGCCAGGGAAACACCAGATTTCTCTTTCAGGGCTTGAGCTGAAGAAGTTTGGGAACCAGCGCTCTAGTGTCTTAAAGGAAGTCGTTCATCAACAGACTTTTCAAATAGTCGTGTTGTTTAAGCGCGTTAAAAATGTCACTATTGGTTCTATCATCTTTTACAGTTTCATCAAATCAGCTGCAGTATCCAATTACTGACATAATTACTAGCCCCGAGGACACCTGATGCCTGAGGAAATGCTGCATGTGCAGTGTGATAAAATTATTTTCAAACATACGTTGTGCATCCCCTGCAACACTGCTCACCTACGATACTTAGGACCTTTATGAGCTGCTGCTCCTGCTATTGTGCTCTTTGTGCCAGATATGATGGTGTGAAGGTCACATGTTTTATTTATTACAGAGGATAGTAAGCATACAGTCATCCTCTCTGTAATACTGTACATTAATGTAATTTCATAAAAAGCTCCTTTCTAAATCAAGACAGTCAAATATGAAACCACCTCTTTCCTTTGCTTATTCTACTGCTTAACTAGAGAGAGGCTTCAGGGTGATGAGCTGAACAACACTAATTCAGGAACAGATACATTCATTTGTTACTGCGATCTCTGTCGGTTAAAAGCATCATTTATTTTAATTCTGTCATAACATGTAAACACTGTGTTACCTGCTCTGCTTCTCCCCAACAAATACTGTTTACATGATCTAATAAAAAACCCAATGTGTTGCATTCAGCTGCCACAATGAGGCATCCTGTGTCTCCAGTGTCTTTAAAGCAAAGCTGGTACAGCATCACCTGAACCTATTTTAACAGGCACGGCAGTGATGTGAAATGACTGTGTGAAATGAAAAGAACTGCTGTGCACAGATAATGTGCAGTACATGCACTTGTGCACACAGCATCCCCTCGAGGACACCGAGGTCATGTTGTCTGTATTTTTTTTGTGTGTGTGAATTTGTTGGCTTTAGAAACCTGGGGGAAGTTTACACTCTGTAACATAAAACTCACACTTGGTGGTTATTTTGTGTGTTTTTAGTCGCAGCATGTTACAATTTGACTGCTTTCAGGCCAGCAGAATAATAAATAAAATGAAAGGCTTCAGCTTTTCTGCCCCCATGACTTTTATTCCTAACAGCGTGGAGTAGGCATTGCAACAACATTTACACCTTGATGCTGGGAAATACATTTACAGGAGGTATAACTGAGCAGTTAACTGAAAAAACATGAGAAGTCCAAATAGACTTCTGTGAGAGTGGTTGCAGGGGCTAATGAAAGCATTTGTTCTGGCCCTGTGTGCATGTTCTTATGTAGGTATTCAGCCAAGACAGAAAAGAAAAGACAAAGTTCTCTAAACAACCAGCATTTACTTGCATTTGCTAGCTGCCTTTAAAACTCACTAGAAATGTGTTACATGTTGTGCCCTGCCACTGTGGTGTGGCTTTAAGACTGTCAGCCAGGAGACAGTTTCTGCGTGCAGATGTTTACAGAAAATGCGCCTTTAAATTGATGACATTCATGTTTTTATGCCGCTCATGACTTTTTTAAAAAGGGGAACTCCACAGATTCCACAGTCTGATAAATGTCCTCAAGCGATGTCCCTTGAGTCAGCGTCAGTCGGGGCCGAAGACAAGTTTGAACAAAATAATGAGCATCCATTAGTCAGGTAGCCTCAATCTTAAATTTGTGAGTAGTAGTAGAATATTTTTGTTCTTACAGTAATACGTTTGAGCCATGCTGAGGACATTTGATTGATCTTTTTTGTAACATAAAAATACTCAGATGGAAACCTACTGCTGCAGTCAGGATTTTTTGAGTGAGTTCAGTGAGGTTGAGACTTCACTCTCAGCTCAGTTACACACTGAAAAGTATTCACCTAAATCTGCAGTCTTGCTTTCTGGTCTGGGAGGCTGCTGCACTATAGCTGCTTATCCACGATCTTTGTGTTTGTGTGTGTAGGCCATGACTTTCCTCGTGTGTTTCCCCTACATAGCTCCTCAAGAGCTCTCAAGGGTCCAAACCTGAACCCTAACAAAGCATGTCTAAGCAGGGCTTAATCCTACTGCATCACATCGATTGAATTAAAGGGATTAGAAGCTAAAGGTGTTTAAGTTAAATCAGCATGTGTGTGTGTGTCTGTGTGGGCGTTGATGGAATAAAAACCCTGATAGGTAGCACGTTTCACATGTGAGAGAGGGAGAAGAGAACTATTGTTACAACCATTTTAACCTTGCATATAAAAGTTGAATATTTTAGACTGTAGAAGATCATCCAGTTCTGCTCAGACACCAACTGTTAATACAAAGTATATTAGTGAGATACTCATTACACACCATAATTACACTCAACGCAGTAAACATCCAAGTCCAGTTTGCTACAGACAAACTTTCCTTCTCGGATTTGCATGAAGGATTTAAGAGGACAGTGAACTTACTATATATATATAGTTACTCATTGATAGATGTACCCATCAGTTATTAGATCAGGAGTGAGAACATTGCTTTGTGGATTAAAATATTTATCTCCATACTACACTACTCTGGCTGTTACAAAAAGATTAATTTCAGAGGAAAATAACAGAACATTGTCTCACATGCAGAATCAAATTTAAACCGGCAAACCATATTTTCTATGCTTTTACATTTCTTTTAAAAGGTGGAAATGACTTCTAAATTGTCTAAAAAAGGATTAAGGGTTTTTTGAAAGTGGTGTTTATAGCTAGACACATGTTTTGGCTTCACTTCTGGGGCTAACTTCACTATAACCCAGAACTACGACTCCCTTCCCTTAATTTTGTGATATTTCAATAGTTTGCACAAAATGGATCTGATACACCTGTAAGATGTCTGAAAAACAGGTAAATAATGATGGACAGATGGAAAGAATTATTGTCTCATCAGTAGTTAAAGGAACAGTTCTCTCTTTTTCCGGAAATACGCCATATTCACTTTCTTTCTGAGACTCAGCGTCTCAGAAACCCCACTTAAAGTCTATGCCTTGAGTGTGCAGTTACAGCAGGGAGTCGATTAGCTTAGCTTAGCACAACGACTGGAGACAGGTCCTCTGGGTAGCCTCTCTATTGGCTGCCGGGTAACCTCATGATGTTCATCACAAAGAAATGGTTATAAATAATAAAAATGACACTTGTGTATTATAGTGATTAAACTGAATACAGGCTTTTACTTTATCTTAGAGGTGCAGTCGTGCATTCTTTTAAACTTCAGACAGAGGCAGGCTAGCTGTTTCTCCTTCCTTCCAGTCTGTGTGCTAAGCTAATTTCTTCCTGACGTCTTCTTTTCTAGCTTCTCTGTAAGAAAGCAAATGAGCATAAAATGTCAAACTATTGCTTTAAAAATAGATATCTGATGTATGGAGAGCTGGATAACACGTGTATGGTGGATGGATTGTTAAACCATAGAAAATAGGTAATCATTTTGCCAAAGAAAAATGTATTTCTCAGTTGCCTGTTATTTCCCCAATCAGCCACAACTGTTAGGCTTCATGCAGGCCATTCACTGCTTTTGCGGCACACACACATGCATAGCCTGTGGCCTTGGCCGAGGCTGTCGTTGAATGGGTCTTTGCAAGCCACCATACTGTGCTCCCATTTTCTGACAGGCCTTCTATGCAGGCAGACCTGGGGGCAATTTTGCTGTGGCACAGTGTGAGAGAGCTCCCAGTGCCAATGGCCTTGGGTTTGGCTTTAAAATAAGCCACCCAGAAGAAGGCAAACAGCGAGAGAGAGAAGAACTAGTTGCTCCCCATCTGCCTCTATCATCGCTGACATACTCCTAAGAGCAGGAAGGACTAAGCGAGCGGGTGGGTGTGGGGAGTTGACTCCAGTAACACTCTTCACTGTGATAATGTCAATAATTAAACACTGTCAGAGAACATAATACCCGACAATGAAAAAGATTGTGGAACACCAAAGAGTAGGACAGAGAGAAGGATTGCCAGGGCTTTTTTAAAATCTGCTCCCTTTCAAAAACACACTGACAGCACTCACTACAAGCGCAGCACAAAGACGTTGGCAACAACAAGACAGATTGCAAGGACAAGGAAAAATGGGATGTTTATGGGGGACAGAGCATGGCGTGATATGTTCATTAGCTTGCACCCAGAGGACATCAGAGCACAGCTGAGTTAGCAGAGCAATGCAGCGCTTAGCTTTGTGCACTACCGCCTGGGGAGACAGAAAGAGACTGGGAGACAAGCCGATAGAGGAGGAGAGACACATGCAGAGCACGCACTGGAGAAAAAGGAGCCACGTGCCATCACGCTGCCTCAGGAACCTACAGCATTTAGCCTTAGCTTCTGTTCTTTGTGTCCCCTCTCTCTCTCGCCACAAAACTGGGTGATGGCAAACAGCGCGTGTCCTACATAAGTCAATGTCCCACCTCCAACCGCCACGCAACCCCAAGTGATTAGACTTACAGCTCCTCTCATCGGTGGCCTTGGCCGGAATCTCCTCCACACAGTCGGCTGGAAACCAGCCCACCTGGCCGTGGGCGCTGCCCTCCCAGAAACCTCCCTCTCCGATGCTCAGAACTGGACCGTGGGGAGAGGAGGAGGAAGTGGAGGAAAAGATAGTGAAAAATGGCATCGGTTTCAGAGCACACAAATGAACAAACAGAACAGAGCGTCCCCAGAGATCATTTAAAGCACTGAATGCCACATTTAAATAGAAAGTAGCACAACACTAAGGCAAAGGTTTCTACCTACACAAAGTGTCCAACAACTGTATCACATCTGAGGCCGACAATACCCAGTAGGTAGAGGATGTTTTAAACATGACTAGCTGTTAGATGTTTAAACTACTGCAATACAACAATGTGATAATATTCATCACTGAGCTGATAAATGGGATGCATTTTAAACTAAACCATTTGTTAGAGGTTACAATTAAATGTCATCCATTAACAGTGTGAACTGCAGGAGGTCTAGGCTGATGCCTGAAAATGTTGACAAGCTCACAGTAGTGAGAAACGTTCCTGAGAAATCCCAAAATCAGTTTGTGTGAAGATGTTTGTGGTGTGTGGAAAACTAAGATGTTTGGTCTTCGGTCTGTATAAGGTTCCCTTCAGTTCTGCCTCAAAAGCTGCTTTATTTTCACAGAGATTCTATTTGCATTTTCCACTAAAACCCTAGAAAAAGGGTCCCAATTTGTTTCATACCAACTCCTTAATATCCACTTTTTCCCTTTTCCCTCTACTGCGTGATGTTTACACTGACTGAAATATTTATTTTACAGCTTCACCATTCCATCAAATGGAAACATTCTAGATGTCACATGGATCAATTTATGCACATTTCCCCAAATGTCAGCATATTTGGTGTCTTCGGAAAACTTTGCTGTGGCTTTGAACAGTTTGGCTGCACATGCTGCGTTTGTAGTGATCGACCCAGCGGTGGATCAGGACGTTCAGGTTAAACGTGTGTGTTTTGAATCATAAAGCCTGTATCGCACATCATATCGAACCAGGAGCTCACTATATGTTACATTAGAACTAGCTGTGTGTTTATACAGCGGGTAGTAGCTATTTGTTTTGCTGTATATAAGCTGTACTGTAAGTGACAGAAAGCTCAGTGATTAAATATAATTAAACGGGGTGGCGATGGCGCAATGGATAAGACTGTGCCTTTGGTGTGAGAGACCCGCGTTCAATCCCCCCACTGTGACCCATCCACCATTGTGTCCCTGAGCAAGACACTTAACCCCTCGTTGCTCCAGAGGCGTGCGACCTCTGACATGTATAGCAATTGTAAGTCGCTTTGGATAAAAGCGTCAGCTAAATGAATAAATGTAAATGTAAACTCTCTAAAATTAAATTTGGCTCAGTAATTATCTTAGAAGAAAAATCATTCCTGTTGAGAAGTACAAACAACCTTTAAGCGCAGGTCATAATATTCTATTATGAGTGAATGAGTTTATAAAAGAGTGGCTTAACATAGATGTTCCCTGCGCGAAGCATGTCCTCCTTGCTTTCTCTGTAAATAATGCATTTTTTTGCACTTTCATCAAAGCCACAGAAACTGTACGCCCTTAATGTCTGCGGATGAGGAGGATGTTTTTCCTCCTGTAGAGCCTAAGTAGTCATTTTCATCAGATATGGTAATTTGCTGTTTGATTTCCAGTTGTCTCATTTTCAATTATGAAACGAAGACAGGAAAGAATCAGTGCCTTTTATTTCCCTTTTTGATGTTAGTATTCATCATACATCCTCCAAGGAGGAGAAATTTTACTTTTCTCTTTAGTTAACAATGGAATGTAACAAGGTACATTTACTCAAATACTGTTCTAAAGTACAGCTTTCAGGTGCTTTACTTTAGTATTTCAATTCTATGCTACTCTTACAGCTGGGACTCTAAGGTTATTCCAAGTCTCACCTTTGACCCTGTCGCTTTTGTAGAGGTTGATCTCTCCCTCGGCCTGGGCGGTGTAAGGACGAACCACCACAAAATGTCGCCCAGGAACCGCACTGTACAGCTTCCTTCTGGTGCCTACAGCCTCACCATGACTGCTGGGACTGTAAGAGAGGGAAAAACAGCAGGATAAAGCACAACTAGAAAATCTAATTTACACTCAGAGGATACAACGACGGAAACACCAAATTCAATAGTCCTGCAGGAAATGGTCATCCTAGTTTGAAGTACTGTTAAAGTGTTTTCCTGTCACACCTGCTGCATTAGTTGTAAACACAGCAAACGTAATTTCTACAAAGAAAATGTTTGTGTTACTTTATCATGTAGTGTGGAAAAACAGTTTTACACATCTTTAAAGCTACTTAAGGAGAAAACTGAGAGAATCATTGCAGGTTGAAAGTACCTGCTACTACCTCTGACACAAAAATAGGAAAGGAACCTTATGAGCTTCTCCAGTCGACATTAACAACAGTTTGTCATTTGGCCATCCCTGGTGCCCCTCTCACCACACTGTATTCATGCATATGGATGCGTGCACACACACACACACACACACAAACACACACACACACACAAACCAATTATGCAGAGGAGATATTCAGAGGCCAGCAGGCACGTGTCTTGCAGTAAAAAGTGGGGCAGAATACGGGCAGGCTGTGACCCACAGAGCTGCAGTGGCTTCTGGGTAGCAGGCAAGACACTCTAAAGACCACACAGAGAGCTGGTCAGGATTTAGGACCAAGAGAAGGAAAATTTCAAAATGCCAAATTATGACAGCAAAGAATTTTCCACAAGAATAGACATTTTTAAAATAGGAAGTGATTGATGGAGGCAGCATTTATATGTTTGTATGTTAAATTTGGTTATAAAACGTTGCATCAAAACAAAAGTGATCTCCCTCATTTATACATGGAGGCGAGCGGTGACCACGGAGACACTGTGGTGCTGGTTGATGTACTTGACATGATAATGTAGCGCCACTTAGTGGTAAACCTTCATAACAACACTTACCACAACAGATGGAATGTTAGATTGGGAAAACAAACGTCATCAAGGACCACATTTGTGAAGTTTTTATTATGACCAACATTTCTCAGTGATTAAAAACCTGCAAACTGTTGAAATTGTACTCCACATAAATTTGTGACTGAATTGTTAAATGACAGAAAATAGAAATTACTTTTTATATAAAGCCTACCCACAAGGACAACATTCTATCAAGGCTGGAAAGAAATTGTGAAAAGACTTATAATATAAGTTTGATTAATAGATACCATAAACACTAAAACGTTGCTCTTTAGGCATCTTGCACACAATTTGAATAATTCAGAGAGACAGACAGAGTCCAGCAGAGTGAGAGATTAAACCACAGCAGGAGGAAATTAAAGAGAAAGAAGGAAATGGAGTGCAGGAGTGAGGGATTGAGAGAGAGGAAGGAAGTGTTTTTTTCAAGTAAGTGGGTCACCTTGTCCTGTAGACTGCGCTCCTCCTCAAACCTTCACGGGCCTTTGGAGAGCTAACCCCATTCAATACCTAGTGAGGCTGCGTGCACATTTTCCAAAGGAAAGCCATGGACAAAACTGCAACTGTGCACTCTGAGCAGCTACAAATACTCTTTATACCACCGAGAGGCATAAAACTGTAGTACTCAAACACAGCAATTTAAAAAGCTCTGGTGACTGATTTGCATGATGGCTGACAGTTTCTATAATAAAAGATTGTACAATTCTCAACTGATGCTGGTCAACTTTTTTACTTTGTGAATGCAAAACTTCCGGTAATGGAGACCAGGGGTTTCATTAACTTAAGAGTATTTACCTCTGCCTCTGTCTCTCTGTGACCATTGGACACCTTCAATGTTTCACCGTTCCTTCTGTGGTTGATAGAAGCCCCATGAAACTGCCAATGAACATGACTGATTCTCATTAATCTGTTATACCTTATAAGGCAAACATTACATCACATTTCCTACTCCAGGTAACGACATTTTGTTGCTGTGACAAAGAGGAAACAATGTACAGTCCAGTTTGTGGTGGGCGTGGCTCTCATTAAGACATATTTTCAAGAAGAAAATAACAATTTTGCCCAAAAAGACATAAATCAAACCTATGTATGCAGATGTGGGCATTAAATAAACCTCGTGCATCTGCGCTTCTCCTGCTATTCACAGACTTTTGGGCCAGAGGTGAAATAAACTGAAAAACAGCTGATCACAGAAACTCAATACTTGTTTTAAAATTGTATTATAATAACGATATCTATATTGGCACTCTGGTAATTAATTATTGCATGTACATTTTCTCAGACAAAGGAGACAGAGGCGCAGAGGACATGATCCAACTGTTTTCACACACTAAGGTGTACTAAAATATGACCAGTTAACTGATCGTGATGGGCGGCACGGTGATCCAGTGGATAGCACTGTGGCCTCACAGCAAGAAGGTTCAAACCCCGGTTGCCCTGGCCTTTCTGTGTGGGGTTCGCATGTTCTCCCTGTGTCTGCGTGGGTTTCCTCCACCATCAAAAACATGTTAGGTTCTTCAGTCAGTGCAATTGACCGGGCACTGATAAAAAATCTGGAGTTGATCCCTGGGCGCCGCACAGCAGCTGCCCACTGCTCCCTTGAGGGATGGGTTAAAGTGCAGAGAACGAATTTCGCTATGTGTATGTGACAATAAAAGTATCTTCTTCTTCATGTGTAAAACTGATGACCTTTTAACAACAAACATCACTTTCATATAGTTTTATGTGCAGCAAGACGATATTTCTTGTATTTACACTTTGGGGTCATGAGCACTAAAAAACTGAGGTGAGACATCAAACTCTTTCAGCATTTTTGGAATTTTTTTACGACTGGTAATTTGAGAGGAGATGATGTGCTTTTATTGTGAAAATTCAGAATTAACTAGGAATTCTCACACCCCTGCCGCAACTTTTTACACAATTTATAAAAGGTTCTTTTCATGCAGCGAAACCAGTCATCATCCATCGCTGCTGTGGGACTGTGCTAAATCTGTACTTGTTGGCATAATGATGTGGGAGAAACATTTCCCACTAAGCCACTTCAGCTTCAGATGAAACTGAATCCGGCCTACAAGTTCAGCAGGTACCAGCTGAGATGGAGAAACCGTCAGCCGTGTTTTCCCTCATGCCTTTTGGCAATTACCCAGGTGGCTTTGAGGTGCTAATTAGACAGTGTTGATTAATACCAGCTGTGCATAATTTGTGCTATTATTGGATGATCACCCGAGACAAGGAGACAGAGGGAAAGAGAGAAGAAGAGAGTGGGGAAAGAGAGGGTTGTGGAAAAGAGAGAGAAAAGTAACGGTCACATTACTGCACAGACGCAAATGCAACTTAAATCAACATTTACATTTTTCACATTATGCAATTTGCCCAAGGCCACTGTGATCATGTCATGCAGGCTCACAGAGTTGAGAGAAAGAGGGAGAGACCATGTTTACACCTTGTAACCTATATCTGGAGATGTTATCTGGCTCAGGATAAACACCTGTTTGTTCATGCAGTAGTAAATGCATGTGAAATGCATTGAAAGCAGAATTAAAACGACATCTGGAGGTCATTTGGAGTTGTGCTACAAAAAGTGAGTCCAACATTTCACTCTTATCTGAGCTCCAGTTTGGCCTGAACTAACTCCTGAGGAAAAACTCTCTAAGCAGCTTTATGGTCATATGTTTAACAGCTGGTGAAATTTCTTTCACAGTCTGCCACTGATTACAATATCATTTTCTCTAATCAGCCTCGGCTCGATGCAAACGTTCACATACTTCGCTAACATGCTAATGTTATACACTTTAAACCAGAAAGCAGGTGGAATAAAATGCTTTGGTCCTGTGATATGCTTCGTTTTCACAAAACATATTTGTATGTCATGTTATTTTAAGTTTTATTTGATTTGGTCTTACTTTATTTCATCTTATTTGGTCTAAGTTGCACATTGAATTTGTGTGTTTTGCCTTTGTTGGCTGTGTTTTGTGTAAATTGGTTTATGACAGAATCAAATCTATCAAGGGAATTTTATAATCGCATCAAACTCACAGAGGAAATCTTCTCTGTGGTGTAATAATATTTTGTTTTGATATTACCCATGAGTTTCTTCAGACCTACAGGACAGTAAGCGATATCTTGATGATGGAGTTCTTGACCCGCGAGAGTAGAAATGATGGTGATAGTACTTTCTGTGTAATAGACCCTGACCAGATCGCTGCTGTGCTGGAACTCAACAGTAAAATATTAACAGTAAAATATTTGTGAGTCATATATACAACTCTAACCTTGATGTTCGTCATACTGTAAATTGTGAGGAGTAATTTTCCTGACTGTCTCATTCTGTTAAAACTCAACAGTGTTTTCAGCAGCGAGCAATCATCAACAGATTTTTCACTGTTAAAAGTCAAATTACTGTCAGTCTCCAGTCATCTACAGATCTGCCTGTCCTGACACTGGACACATCTCATTTCTCACCACATTTAACTGGGAAACTGTTGCCATGACACCCCAGAGCTGACTGACAGCTGTCACTGTGTGCTTGTTTGTGTGTATAAGCATGTGTGTGTGTGTGTGAGTGAGTGAGCATGGGCTCACATGTGTGTCGCCTTCTAACAAATGACATGTCAAGTGGCAGCGAGGGGATGCCACAGAAATGTTGTCATGTGTGTGGGTGGAGGTTGGACGAGGGGGGATGGGATTATGGGTAGGAGAGAAATGAGGAAGAGCGAGCGAAAGCAGAAGCAATGAGAGAGAAAGCGCTGGAATTAGGGGCTTTAAAGGGCATCTGGGTGGGAATGTGTAGAGGAGCTCTGACAGCTAAAGTTCACATTTATTGTACACTGACAGGGTGCAGCGACACCATCTCGCCATCTGCCAGCAAGGTCATTTCCACTGAAATTTATCCTGAGCTGCATCATTAGACATAAAAATTATTTCAACAATACAATTAATAACAATACTTGAATTTGATCATTAATGGCTTATAAAAAAAAAAATCAGGCAATTGTACATCTGTGGTGCAACGGGAGTTGAGCACACATAAATGGTTAAAGTAAAGTCCTAACCTGAAAGTCCTCTGTAAAGGCATTAAGTCATTATGCAGTACCTCCTGTACACAGCCCAGCTCTTTACTTTTCTTATTGAACATAGATCCTGTGAAGAGGCCAAAACCAACAATGTGTTAGTCCTCTCAGCCAATGACATTTATTCCTACAAAAGATGTAAAGTCTTGAAAAATGTCTCAGTCGTTTCCTAAAACAGCTGGACACTGCAGTTTTTGTGAAACATTACTTAAACAGGAAGAAATACAGCATTTGTTGGGGACTGTTTTCAACATCGGAGGAATCCACATGTGGCGATCTAGTGAGTATTTGGGCCAGTAGGGTGGTGTACGTGGGATCGAGTCAAAATAAACTACAGCGTGTGTGTAATGATGGAACATGTCACCCAGTATTATTCCACACTGAATATCAACTGTGATCATGTAAATGTGACCCTGGGGAACCCAGTAAAAGGTCACTAATTGCCTGGTTTCTACAACTGGGCCAAGAGGAGCTATGCAGAGCCAAGGCTACGAATGTCCCTGATAACGATCCCCAATTGAGAAAAGATAAGGTCACAGACCTACATAATAAGTACCGGTAATTTTGCAGTTTTGCAGGATTGCCACCTATTAGTTCTACTCTTCTATAAGCTATGTAGGATCCACTTGCCCTTTTGCAACAGATACTTTCTTCAGTTCGACAACTGTCATCAACACCATGTGGAGTTCAATGTTGACTTCAAGGGTGTAACAAAGCTGAGATTTTATTTTTATGGGTGTCCTTGACCTCCAGTGACCCTCAGTGTTCACTGGCTGAAAAAGTATTAAACTGTGTCGCAACCTTTCTGGCTCATTTGTTGTAACCGTTTCCACAATTGTTTTCTCAAAGTTGAGTCATTATATCAATACCCTCAATGTCAGTTGTCATCTATTTAACAGACATTTGCAGTGTACAAGCCTTCTTATATACAAAATTATAAACGCAACACTTCTGTTTTTGCCCCCGTTCATCATGAGCTGAACTCAAACATCTAAAACTTTCTCTATGTACACAAAAGGCCTATTTCTCTCACAAATCTGGCAAAATCTGTGGTACCTCTGCCATCGTACCAGCTCATATTGAGACCTATAAAGTGGTAAAAATTATTCCCATCTGCCGGGTTGAATTATAAAGACAAACCAAAAGCACATTAACTCAGCAGTCACAGAGTCAGCAGATCTCCCAGGTAACACTGATGTAATATAACTAGTGTTTTTATTAAGGTTGAGCCGTTTGAATTACACTGAAGTCAGACGGCTCAGCCTTAATAAAACCCGTCAATCAGTGCACAATCATTTCATTTAAACACAAGTTCCATGCTTTTGAAAGTAACCCACTGCAACAATCCTTAATTATTGTCTTTTCATGTACACGCTAGGGCTGCAGCAAACTTTTGGACAATTACTTTTTTGATTAATAATTTGTTTTCTATGAACTGTCAGAAAATAGTCACAATTTCCCAGAGCCCAAGGTGTTCTTTTGTCACCAAATATATTCAATTTACAGTGATATCAAACAGAGAAAAGCAGCAGCTCTTCTTATTTGAGAAGCTTAAACCAAATGTGCATTTTCGCTTCGTAAAAATAAACTTGTATAAAATAGATGTTCTGTTGGCCGACTCATTGATTAATTGGCTACTCTTTTCAGCACTAATGTACACAATACATAACTTTGGAGAATTTCCAGCACAGAAATCCAAGAAAAGGGCTGTGATGATAATTTGCTTCAAGTAAAATACAGAATTGCCATCCACTGTTACAGAGTGACAGGCTGTCCGTCAATGCATCATAGACACAATAACATGCTCATCACCGGCCTCTAAGGATGTGGTGATTAAGCTAAGGTCACGTATGCACTACTGGTTGTCAAATCAAAGCCACTGATACAAAGCTGGAGGCTACAGTATCATAGTATTTTAAATCTATGAAACACCAGCAAGGTAGATGTGAAGACAGAGAAGCTCCTTAGATTCAATGTTGGAAAATGCAGAGGCATGTTCCACTCTACAAGAGCTCTGCACTAAACTGCTGTCAGTCACCTAAAACAGCTCATCTGTTGATGACCAAACTCGCTCTCTCTCGAGCAGCACCACAAGTTTTCTAGTGAATTATGTCAAAAGACGTGATAGTTATGTTCATGTTACTGCTGAAGCAAAGGCAACTGTCCTCCCCCGTTCCTCTGGCCCTTCTTTCATCTCCGTCACTTGTCTTCCCTTAACTCCGTCCCCTCCACCCTCGCTCTAAACCCCTCATTCTGTGCTTTTATTCTCTCTTTTCCAGTCGCCTCCTCCTCCTCTATCTGCTCTTCATCCTGTCTTAATTCTACTGCTTCATCTTCGCATCTTTTCTATAATGTACGTGTACAATGTACTCGACATTGGACAGAGGCAGAGCTACAGAGTGTGGGTAGTGTTGGTGCAGCAGAGTGCTTCCAAATGTGTCCATCTGCCAAAGAAGAAGAGGAGGAGGAGGAGGAGGAGGAGTAGGAGGAGGAGGAGGGGGAGGAAGAGGAGGTAGAGGAAGAGGCCAGAGGGCAAGTGTCTTAATCGGGATTGACAGTTACATCGCTCCAAGATAAACGTCCGTCACACTTAAATCCTCCACCGATCAGTTGCTCTTGCACACACCACAGACAGAGCACAGATACACATGCTGGCATTTTTGAATGAACTTTGTCAGGTGGAGGTGGAGTCTCACACACACACACACACACACACACACACACACACACACACACACACACACACACCTAAAGTTAGAAGGAGCATTCCTAAAGCAGGCATATGAAGCACACATACAACACACATGCACATTCACACACATTTGCAAAGTGTCTGCAAGCAACCATAGCAACGGTTGCCGTAGCTACTGTAGGAAGCCAGGATTTTTGATGGCACGTTTCCCAAAGGGACCCGTCATACATCATATTGCATGGGGGATGGTGCTATAGGGTGTACTGAATACTGTATATACTGTAAATGAAGACTTACTGTTTGCTGGGAGAGGAGACAACTCACATCAAGAAGCCCTCGCTTAAAGTGTTCACCCAAATTTAAAAAAAAAACAAAACATACAAACAAAAAACAAACATTTTTCTCATCATGCAGAGTGTCTTTTAAGTTTTATTTGTGCAGGTTTTGAGAAACAATTAAATAAAAGTTACTGGAACTTAGTTTGTGATCGTCACAGCATTAAAAACTGCATTGAAAAGGTCCTATTTTGGTCATTTTCAGGTTCATAATTTTATTTAGTTGTTGTACCAGAACGGGATTACATGGTTTCACTTTTTTTTGTAACACCATATTTTTGTAATGCTGCAGCTCCTCTGTTCGCCCTGTGTGTTGAAGGCTTCGTTTTATCTACCGATTGATACATCTCACTTCTACAAGATCTTTGTTTGGAGTTGCACTAGTGCAGTTCCTAATTAACGACTACAAGCAAATCAGAATCAGAGTAGGGCGGATCCCGACAAGCCCTGCAAACACTGCTTCGGTTCAGCTGTAAATGCCTGGAAAAACCAGCTTCGCAATCTAGACAGGAGCAAGAGTTTCAGAGTGGTGAGTTATTAGTCTGTAACACATTGAGCTTTCATACATTAAGTTTTAACCGAGCTCTGTCTCTACATCACGTTAGGAACTTTATGTGCAGAGACTGCCTGGAGGGTAGCTAGCGTTTAGGAGGGAAAGTGGGGGAGAGGGGAGGCAGCGTCTGTGTGTGCTACGGCTTAGTGTGTTTCTCCACCGGTGTTTTTGAGGCCGTGCCTGACTAGACGCTAGGCGAGTATTTTTTCAAAATCAAAGGCTGGACTACAGTCAAGTAGTTTTTGGGCAGTTTAGCGGAGTGTTTTCCACGTGAGATGGGAACACCCTTTGGGCTGGACTTTTTTATTTGCAAACCTGTGACATGCACAAAAAAAGATATATAACTCAATGAAGTAGAGGGAAAAAAACCCAAAAAGTAGAATATGACCACTTTAAACAAGAGCACACTAACGGGGAAAACCATAACCTGGTTACAATAAATCTGTGTATGCACACACACACACACGCTGCAGGTTAGAAATTAGATTCCTGACCTAACTGACCTCATTTGAAGAGGTCAGGGGTAGGGTTCTGAGAAACAGATTGCTCAACACCTGCCCAAACAAAACCAAAACTGCTACACGTGAAATGCTTTTTGTAATTTGGGTACACCGATGCTTTAGGACACTTAACCTTAATCATAATCTACTTGATCTCCATCCTGTCAAACATACAGAGATCTGAAGCAAATCTTCTCGACGGTGTTCTGTTATTAATCTCTTGATTTTCTCCAGACCAATTTCTCTGGACACACAGGTGAAAAAGTGAAGACATCTTATAGGTAACAGCAAATAGCAGGCGCACTACATCACAGCTGTGCTGCAACACAACAGCAAAACAGTGACAGACGTGTGAGTCATATGTTCACCTCTGACCTCCAGGTTAGTGAGCCTGGATCTTGTTAAAAGAAAAAAGAGAATAAAACTCCTCTGTGCAGGGTGGGTGTGTATCTGAGACTGTCACGCCTTCCTTCTGATGTACTCACACACACATACAAGCACAGATCTCCACTCTCCGGCGTGTTGCAGAGGCTCACCTGGGCTGGCGTTGTGAAGGTAGAGCCCGTCGCGCCTCCTCCCCCAGCCGGCTGAGGGAGGGTGACCGGCTCCTTGCCCCCCTCCCCATGGTCCGGACCACCACGTTGCCATTGGGGCTGCCGCTGGGCATCTGCTGGAGCAGCTGGGGTGACAGGCTGCGATGCAATGCCGAGGAGCCAGGCTGCGAGTGACCCTGCTGGGGGGCCCTGTGCAGGTGGGGCTGGGCTTGTTGGTGCTGCTGCAGATGGGGGGCCCAGTTTCCAGGAGAACCGTGCTGCTGCTGGTATTGACTGACTGTTAGGTTGTTGTCGCTGTTGGAGCGCAGGAGGACCCGTGGCGCTGATAACGAGGACGGGGACTGATCGTTTCCGCTGCCGTTGCCAGAAGATAGACCCCGGCGGCGTTTGGAGTAGGCTGGAGCCTCGCGGAAAGGCACTGCAGAGGAATAAAGGAGAAGGAATTACATTTTTATTAAACTTTTAGAATTAAATTATTCAGTACGCTACCTTTGCTCGTTTCTGATACTCCGACTGTTTGTGGATTTTTATAAAGGCTGATTGATGGGACATTAAGTACACTGAGGACATACAATCATCAATTTAAAAGTTAGTAGAGTGAGCTATTGTCAGTTTCAAAAAAATTGAGAAATGGTGTTTCATTTTGTTTGTGTATAATGGTCTTTTGAATTTCCACATTTGAAACAAGACAAATGTATAAATGTTCATCGTATGGGTGTGATTCTAATAGAAGCATTTCAAGGAACTGAAAGTTAAAGAATCAGTTTATAGAGAGATGATTTCAAAAACAAAAGTAATTCGCAGATAAAAACATATGATACAAATCGAAAGTACCTACTCAAATAATGCAGCCAACTACAAATACACACGTGCTGTTGTTTGTTGAACAAGAAAACTAATTGTGATTTGGATGCAATCTTAACTTGTTTTCTATTAAATTGTTCTATTTATATGCACAACTGAGCAATGAAAGGATTTTCGTTCTGAAAAATAGATTTTACCATTTTATTCCAACAGTGTAAAAGTCTGTTTAACAGTTTGGCCTTGACCTTGGGTCATGAGACACATTATACTTTATATTGAGAATATTTCTGACCAGACACAAACTGAAAATGGCCGATAATTATTGGCTCAGAAAGTATCTCGTCTCTCTAAAGTCATTTAAATTCTACAAAATTAGCCACAATCTGGTACCAGCATTAGAAAGTATTCTGTGTCCGTGGAGTCTTTACATGAGAACACTTCCTCTGCATCCCTGAAGACACCAGGAGATAGTGGACTTCCACAGCAGAGTACCACCCTGTGTGTGACTCTGTTCATAAAGGGCCAGTAACCCTGAACTCTCCTGAAGAAAATGTCCTTGGATCAAAGTTGTACAATAATTTGTTAGTTTTCTAACAACAACTACACCATCTGTCAACGTGACTGGACCCGGGGTAAACGTGCAACTTTGGTGCAGCTGTGAATTCAAAACCAGTAATTGGACTTTACAGCATTAGCACTGTAATTGCAGTATGGCGCTGCCTGTTAGAATTCTGTTGCTGCACCACTAATACATGGTTATAGCCCAAGCTGGCTCCGGCAGTGAAATACTCAAAGAATCACGACGATGAGAATCATTGAAAGTGCTGCAGTATGTTTCTGTTACCTACACCTGCTTCTCTTGTGCAGGGTCACAGGGAGCTGGAGTCTTCACCAGCACATCTGTAACAGCAGGTGTGCTGATCAAAACAACAAGTTGAGCACACAGACATCTGTTTTAAAATCTGTTGGAATCCATCTTGGGATTTTGTTATTGATCTTCAAATCACTTTTAGGACAAGCACTACCATATTACACATCCTTTTAAAAGATGGAATTTAGAGATCCAACTGAATTAAACTCACCACCTTTGCAACTGCAGTGCATGCTGTTAGCATTTCTAATGAGTGTGAATTATTTATTTTTTTAATACTGTCAATTAGTCTGAGTTGGCAAAAGTTATACAATCCAGACCTTTGTCATCTAGATTTAGAGCCGTCTCCAACCTCAGTTGAAAGGTAACATACTAGGAAGTTGTTGCTTTTCAATGCTGTTCACCACTTAAGGTCATTAATGATGCTGCTGTTGTTTTTGAGATGTTGTGAATGCTTCAAAAGCCCCACCACCATCCACAGACACCGAATGTTTGAACTGAATTCCATCCACTATTTAGTTTTACTTTATGGCATTATTATATGCGAGGACCACAATGGAAATAAGTTTGTAACTTTCTTGTGTTATCCTCAACAGTTCTGATAAATGTCTAATGTTATTGTGACGGCATCTTGTTATGCAATTACTGTCAAATAAATCAAATAAAAAAAAGGCACCTGTTAATTCTCATCACTAGTTCTAATAATTCATTTCTATATTAAACAGTTTCTGAAAAGCAGTTTGTAACACAATCCTATATTTGCATCTGTGATGGACAAACAGTATATTTTAAAGCGCACGGTTTTCACTGTATACTCAGACAGTGAGCGATGATGCTGATTCTTAGGAGCAATTGGTCACACTTTAATTAGTACACATATTGACCACACTGAAGCCTCATTCATGGGAACAGATCTGCATTGCCTGCCTGGAAGGTGAACAACTGCATTCAAAACACAGTGGAAACCACAAAGACTGGGCTGATTGGTCTGCCTGGGCCGCTTGTGTTTTACTTCCCAAGTTACCTTTGCCGGTGAAGATTATTGATTGCAAAGACGCGTGCGGATCTATAATGTTCTCCTATTTAGGAACACACAACTAGCAAAGGCATTTCCACTGTAAACACCACTTTCTATCACAGTGCATGAAAGAACGTAACAGCTGTGCGTGTCTGCAGTCTCCTCAGTCATCATGGGAAATGTTGAAAGCAAGATAGTTTGTCATTCGATGTCTCCATATCAAAAAAATAAATGAATGAATGTAAACATAGTTACTGTGGGAAGTATAACAATACAGCCCCATCACATATACTACATTAAAGGTGTAATTATTCTAAATAAAAAACCTAGTCAAAAGGACTCCAAAGTGGGAGTGCAGTTAACCCTTTGCGTCATGTATAATCCCAGTTTAAGCTGTGATGTGCTGGAAGTGCATATCAGCACTTTCTACCACAGGGAAGCAGAAGAGAAGATGATGTATAAATAGCTTACCTTTTCATTCTGATGTGCTATTTTTTGTCTCAGTGACGTCAGACTTGCTGGGTGACTATGCGCACGCATGCACGTCTATCCATCCATCTATCTATTGACCCCGGTTGTGCCCCTTTGGTGCTGCTGTTGGACATGTCGTGTCATTTTCGTCTTATCAATGCATCAAAATCTAATCTCTCCCTGTGGGGGTCCCACTCCAACAGTAGCCATCCACATATCCAGCGGCTCAGGCACACATGAATATTAAACTGAGACTGGTGATTGGCCACGCCACCGTGCTCCCCGCTGCTGTCTTTCTGACCATCATTAGCATGATTACCAGGATTACATGAGCAGAGTTGAGTTTCCCTGGCCCCCACTGCCTGCACTGTTCTGTCGGACTGAACCACTAATGGAGGTTGGCCTTGATTTCCCCATGGAGACATTCCTCCATTACACTGCAAGATGACGAGCCTACAACTGCCATCACCAGCTCTCCTCACGGTTACAACAGTGCAAGGAGAGCACCACTGGGCCTGCAGCCGTTCCACTGTCTCCTGATTATGAGCTGATTATGCTACCAGGCTAACGTAGTTGCCTGTTAGATGTGGGGCAGTTTACTGCTGTTCCCTTCCTGGCAGCTTGAACATCTGAAAAGAGATTCACTGAGTCATTATCACTTTCCCAGACTAATATCTCAGACCTTTCTCTCTCTCTCTGTCTACAGCTGACGTGTTGATGAAGAGAAGAGGTGCTAACATCTAATGAGCTAGCACATTTAGGAGCTACTAGGCTATCCGTGTGAATCTCAGAGGTGCGTGTGGCCACCAAGCTGGTGGGGCAAGTTTTAACTTCAGCTGAACACTCACTCACATGCGCGCATGACTTGCTCTTTCTTTCTCTAAAGCTCTTGCACACAATCGCTCCCACAAATTAATTATCCAGTAAAATGGGGGTGGGGAGTCAGAATAAACGGAGCGTCTTATGTAACAGTTGGAAAAGCAATCAGTAGAATCCATACCATTAAATTCTCTTCAAACACAGCCTGCGTGTCAGGGGTCAGTGAGTCTGGAAGCACTCAGCCAAGCTAAATGATGATGTTGACATTATGCTAATACACTTAACAGTTACAGGAAGAGAGTTTAAATGCTGTGTGTATTTTAATAGTCCAGTTTGTGCCAATATGATGTGTGCTGATCATAAAGTAAAGTCGAGGTTAAATAATTGGTATATTTATACTGTAACCAATGTTTTAAATTTAAACCAACCAGAATGAGTGGTAGATATTGTAATGGCCACAGAATGAATTCTGTAGTCCTCACGTCTGTCACATATACACAATAAATAAAGTGAAGACTGCTCTTACCAAATAAATCAAGAAGAAAAACATCAGCAAAATATTGGAGCAGAAATTAAATTACCAAAGTTTGCATTTTCCTTAACCTACAAAGACTAGACGCCTCACACATAACATTTTTTTGTCCTGGCTGCTGAGGGGTGCATTCAGAAGGACACAGACAACACAGTACAATGCACATACATTTCTGCATGTTTCTTTATTTTTCTTTGTTTCTTCTTTCATTTATTTTTTCAGTATTTTATCCCTTTATTAGAAAGGGAGAGCAGACGGATAATGGGAAAGGCCGGAGAAACACAAAGGTCAACAAAGGTCCCTGGCCAGAGTTTGTATGCTGCCGTACATGGTCAGCACATTAACCTCTAGGCCACCAGGGCAACCCCTTAATTTGCTAATTTATGCTGCAATCCACAAAGAAAAGGGAAAGAAATGGAGCAAAAAACTCTAAATTTGGATGAGATAGCGAATGGAGGACAAACTCCCCAGGGAGAGAGGAGAGGGTCAGGTTGACTTCAGCTGAGCTGCAGCTCAGAACTGAAACCAGATAAAGTGGAATGTGAAACAATAGCTGTTCTCTAATGTCACATCGCAGCTTAAGTGGAAGTTTTAGGAACATTTTATTATTTACAATTATTGCAGTGAGCAGCCACACTAACATGTACACTGCTTCTGCTAAATGACCGAAGCTAAGCAGGTGTGGGTTTGGCTGGTACCTGGATGGGAGACCGCCTTGGAAAACAAAGTCGCTGCTGGAAGAGGTGTTGGTGGGCCAGCAGGGGGGCAGTCTTCCCACTGGTCTTAATAATAAGATCCCTTTCCCCAGTACAATGATGGGGACGCTGTGTTGTGGGACACAGAGGTCCTGAACCAAGGTGTAATTGTCTCTATGTTTCCCTCCCTCTCCACCTCAAGCTGATGTGTGTTGTGCGTTCTGACGCAAATGGCTGCCGTTCATCACCCAGGTGTGTGCTACACATTGGTGGTGGTTGAGCTGAGTCCCCACCCCCGTGAACAAAGGACAGCAAATGAGTCAAAAGGATATTTATTGAACACGTTAAACACCACACACATATGATTATCATCTCCTGGCTGTCATTAGCAAGTGGCCTGTATTGAAACAGACTCTTTCCAATGAGGATCAGTCATGACGCCCAAATTACAGTCAGTCCAACATTTTGTATCTGCGTTCCTGCCATTAATGACTAAGCAGGACATAACATGACAGTGTCACAGTGTTTGCCTTCCATCCTCCCATCAACAGTCAACCTTGGTAACAATTTAATAAAACTCTTAAGTGGACTGTTACCAATGATTTAATAAAAAGAAACCAAAATAAAAGAACAACAGAACCTATTATTTTATGTTGCGTAAACTTGAACCACAGAGGTGGCAAATCTGAACAGTTTTTATTGAACATATGAATAGTAATGGTCATTTCCATCAGAAGGCGCTGTTTAGTTTAACTGAATAAAACTGGTTACATCTGGCTACCAACTAAAATAGACATATTTTTAGACATGGTATAAATATTTTAAGATTTAAAGGTGATATGGAACATTTTCAGGTTCACACTTGTATTCAGGGTTTCTACTAGAAAATGTTCACATGCTTTCATGTTCAAATAACACATTACATTTCTCATCCTGTCCACTGCTTCCTGTCTCTTTAAGGCCCCCCTCCCTTAAAGCAGACTTGCCTCTCATTGGCCACCTTCCCCAAGCACATGAAAGGGGCGGGGCTTAGCAGCACCACACTAAATCAAGGTGTGCTATGAGAGACTAGCCCCCTCATTAGCCTACTCTACAAAAACATAATTTATTCACTGGTTTTATTGAAACTGGATCCGAGCTGACGGAGAAAACATTGTCTGGTTTTCCCTCTGATGTCTTCTGGCTCCACTTTTGCTGATTTATGGAGTTTATATGTAACCGGTTACTTTAGCAGCCAACTACTGCTAACAGCAGCAGTTGCTACTAAGTTAGCTACTGAGTTAGCCGTGCAGCTGGCGGTCCTATTGCCGATTCTGCCCAGACTGGAAGCTTGGTGCTCCGGGGGAGCGTTGGTGTTTACACCTCTTACATTAGTACAGCAGCTTTGGACCGCTGGTTCCAGCTAATAACAGCAGCTACTGTTAGCAACAGCTAGCAGCCAGAGGACATCAGTGGGAAAATGAGAAAATATTTACCTTTACTTCATAATCGTAAAAGCACTTACTGTGAGACACTGAACAAACCCCGGCCGGCTCTATGAGCTCGTCTAACTCTGGAACGGGGCTGGTCTATGTATCTTTCCGATGTTACGCAACATCCGGCGTTTTTCGGGGGTATTTTGGGTGCGTGACATTTACACATGGAGGAGGAAACAATGGAGATTGAGGCTCCCGGTATGTCATTTACATGCACTCTTTTTATTCAGCTATGCCAAGGGAAATACAGTTTCCATTCTACGGCACCTTTAAAGATGCACTAAATGAAATCCTTCATACTGTCCTGTTTTCATAACAGCCAGAGGCAAGAGATGTTAAATTCTCTATATCAAGTTGATTACATTGCCTTTTCTTTTGTGTTTGACAGGCACTGAGACAAATAGCTGTTCTAATGTGTTTTGGATGTTTGTGAAAGCATGTTCTTGAAGCCTGGAAGCCATCTCCTCTTGGTTCACTAGATCTGTGTGTAAAATGATTCCCTGTTTGAAATCTTTTATCAGTTAGGTTCCTGAATCAGGAATTTAAACATGTGTCCTTAATTTAGTCCACAATAAAAATCCTGCAGTGGATCAATTACAACCCAAAGTGGCCACAATGAATTCCTAACATTTTATAAAGCTCCCACAATGCAATGCTTTGCCTGCCTATGACATTACAGATGGGTAAATTACAGTTATGTGAAACTATCACTGTCAGTGGTGACGCAAAACGGTGATGATTCATAAGTTTCCGGAACGTCAATTTACAGATTATTTATAGTTTCTATAGTGTTTTACAGAAAATACCGAATGAGGGAAAGATTTCAGATTTAGATTTTTTTATTGTCACACTGTCATGGAGTTTAGCTGAACAGTTAGTGATTCCTCTTTAGTTAGCACTGACAATCTTCAGATGGGAAAACATGCAGTTTATGTCACCTTCAGGTTTTTGTCATCTGGGGAAAAACACTTCAGATCTAACAAAAAATGCTCAGAAAGTCTAAAGCACAAGATCTGTAACACTGCAAATCGTAGTTACTACATATAAACCGTTTTTACAAAATGAATGATTTCACATCATTGCCTGATGCCAGTGTTACTTTTTCTCAGAATAGAATAGAATGTGTGCCTCTACTGCAAAGACTAAACACATTCATTTGTACTAAATTTGTCTTAACAAGCTAGATTTAACGTTCTGCCATAGAGGCTTTATTGACATCTTGTCTCATTTACCTATTGCATCTTGGTCTAAACCTGACAGTTTAGCGCAGCTCATCAAATGCAACCAATACAGCAGCTCGATTAATCCATAAAATTCTCCTTGATAGTTCTTGTGTTTCATTGTGAAAACATGAATATTAACTAGAGACCATTTTGCTATGGGATCACAACAGCCAAGACCGACCCATGAGTAGTAGTCATTACTACATGAGTTTTCCACAATCATAGGTCGGACCACACCCAACTTCGCACTCGGCCTTCATTTTGTTCTCAGCTGCACACCTAACACGTGGAGTTTCGTTACTGCATCTTGCACGGTTGCACAAAATCTGTCCACAGACATAAACACCTGGCAAAGTACTCAAACCCGCTTCTGTGCTCGTTCCCGCTACAGTAGGTGTCTCCAGGACCACATTTTGCCACGATGACACGCAAACCCACACACAGATACTTTACTAATAATAATATAGCACCGGATGTAGAAGTGTACGTAAAAAGCTGCCAACTATATATATGTAACCTATATATATTCCTGCAGAAGCCAGATTGTTGGCATCCTTTTCCCCACCTATAGGCGACACAGTCCTCTGCTTCAGATTCTCCGTCTCCATTGAGAAAATAGCAGCGGATGAATCAAAGCCACCAACATGGTTTCACACACAGACAGATGGATAGGCTGTTTAGGTTCTGTTTGGGTGAGGGGGAACAGCACGTAGTCAGGACTGTGGGTGTTTTCTCCACCTTGGAGTCCAATTTTTCATCTCCCTCTGTGACCTAAAAACTAGTCCAACGTCGGTGCTGTCTCCTCTTTTTCATTTGGAAAAAAGACAACTCGCGGATTATTCTTGTAACCTAAATACGCTCCGACCTACCTACACCCTAACAGGGACGGTAAAAAATACCTTGATTGATGCTGAGCACTTTTAATAAAGAGATAATGAACGCATGTGTACTTTTCTTAATGAAGCAAAGAAGTTGACAGTGAAAGTATTGAGCGAACTCCAGACGGAAGCGCCGGAATTGAAAAGTACTCAAGAAGAGAAAGCAGCTTACCTTCCTTTTTTAAGGCATTGATGATCGACTTCATTTTTACTCCTTTGCTACTCCGACTTGGCGTCACGGCTCGTGCATAGCACAGGACTTTTTAGACCCCGAGTTTCCCTTTCAGCACCATGGACAGCGACTCCGCGGAGAAGAGCTGCCGCGCGCAGCGCACATGATCCCGCACACACCTTCCACCACCACCGCCTCCCCGGTAATCCAACACGAGCCCCTCCGCTAACACACACTCACACACACATGCCTCCCCTTATCCCGCCCCTAACACACCTCCCCTCTCTCCTTCTCTTTCTGTCTCCCATGAGGGAGAGAGTGCACTGCACAACTGCACAGTGGAGCGCAATAGAGTAATGAGCCCGGTTTAATCCAAGTGGCTGTAACAGAAGTAGTAGATGTGGAAATGGCAGGAGCCTGGTAGAAGAATGTTGAAATAAAAGTATTGGGTTTTGTTGTGGTTGAGGTCATGTACACAAATTAATTGAAAAAAAAGCATGGAGAAAATGCAGATACTTCAGTGCATGACGGCTCGCAGAATGATTATTAAACAGCTGTGTGACAAGGTGCAAAGCATGATGACTGGAAACCAGGAAGGTAGCTATTTCAAATTGCCTCGAACATGGATACTGAGTTTAGTAGTATTACCCGCAGACATAATGTCCAGCAGAGCTATCTGGAATGAGCCAATTACATCTTGCTGCTTGTACATCAGTACTATCAGGCTCTAACAGTAATATTGATACAGACATGTGACAAATTAAAGCAAAACTCTGACTAAAGTGTAGTGAAACGTAACATAAGTGCAGCTGTTTCCTTACAGTGCTCACAGTCACCACATCTCAACCCAGCTGAACATCTGTGGGAGATTTCTGGAGCGACGTTAGACAGCTCTCTCCACCGCCAACATCAAAACAACACATGAGGCAATATCTTTTCAACGAATGGTTTCATCCCTCCAGCGGAGTCCAGAGACTGCCACACGAGATATTTACTTGATAAAATGTAACACAGCACTGTCTTAATAGAAAACACAATGAAATTATCCAAGTAGCCAAGGAAACAGTCCGCATTTATACGTCCTCACAATTATTTTAAAATGTTTTTCCATTAACTAATAAATTCCTGGAGATGGACCAACATCTTACACTTTATGTTTTTGTTCTTTAATTTGTCAACCCATCTTTAAGTAGGCCTATGGCTTGTTCATTTTTTAAACACTCATTCCAAAAAACTAGTAGATAATTAAAAATAACCTAAATTTGGCAAATCATGGCTTTCAAACCCCGTTTTACAAAAGAAAATAGACTGATTTTTTACAAATATCCAAAACATCTGCAAGAATCACGCAACATGAATAAAATAACCCCTGTGAATCATGGATCAAATTAACGAGCAGGTCCGGGCAGAGATGTGGACTCGAGTTTGAGACTTGGACTCGTGTCCGACTTAAGTCGCACACATCAGACTCGACTAGGACTCAAGGTGTAGGACTCGTGAACAATGTTTATTTTTAGGAAATGTCTGATTAGCGTGCTGTTTTTCTCCTCCCTGCGTTAGCCTACCTATAACCTGACTACGTAACACGTAGCAACAGCTGCGCGCGGCCGCATGTTGAGAGAGGACAACGAACACAGGTGTGACACCAAAATGTGTGACCTATCAGATTCTGTGACCCAAATGGGAAGTTAAGCGCCAGAGGCTTTGTTGGCGATGTGAAGGGGTTGTAGCTTGGTTGGGTTCAGGCACCAAAAGTACGTGGTTATGGTGAGGAAAACATCGTCGTTTAGGTGCAGTCACAGAATCTGATAGGTCACACATTTTGGTGTTACACCGGCAGCTGCTGAGCCATTCATCATAAACTTTGGCTTTAAAACTTCATACAACAAGACCCAAACACAGAAGCGCTGAACGCAAAATAGGTTAGTAACCTGAGGTGAGTGAACATGTTTAGCTCAGCGTTGGCCATCTAGGTTAACTCCGTCTTTCGTTCTTTATGAAAAGATGAATGAGCGTTTGTTAATTTGCCAAACTTGCGGTGGTGGATTAACGTAATCATTTACGGCTGCAATCACGTTAATTATTAACGGTGGCTGCAAACAGGTTACAGGTTTATTGTTGATCATACTGGGTTTGAGAGTCTGAGGTTGGTGTTGACTTGAAGTAGTTAATAGTCATTAACCGCAGTGCACATTACATGGATGTGCTCTGTAAGTGAAAACCAGGTTACAGTTACAGAATCCCTTATAGCTATGCAGTTTTATCAGCAGCCTGGACTGAACGCAGCAGCTGATACAACATTCATTATAACGATAGACTTGAGACTTGACTTGGACTCTAGCTCAAAGACTTGTGAGCACCTCTGGGTCCTGACTGGTCTGTTTGGGTCCTTAATTTGTATATAGCTGCTCCTTCATCTCACACACGGACCTGGCTTCACATCATCCTCCAGATTATCAGCGGGACAGATCCCCGGTTGGACCGCGTACTTTCAGTAGAATATCTGTTATTTGCAGCATCAGGCAGACTCACATTCAGTGAATCTCGCTCGAGGCAACAGAGGTGTCGAGTCTTTAAAGTTCAACCCACAGTGGAAAGTCATACTGGCCTTTTACCAAATACCAGATGTTGGTCATTAGCTCTGTTCACGGTTCACGTTGTTTGTCTCGCTCAATCACATTTTTCTGAAATGGTCAATTAAAAACAGTAATTGTTCAGAGGTTTACATTAATCTGGTGTCAGGAGAGAGTTTTGGCTTCCAGCGGTGGTCTAAATGTTGCCTCAGAGGCGTTTTGTCTGTTAAAAGAATACAATTCTGGAGACAAAACTTTAATTCTTTTTAATGAAATGTAAACATGTTAAGTATTGGTACAAATTATCTACATCACTAAATTAACAGAAAAGCTACTTGCTTTTTTTTTATATAATTAGTATACGGATTTTATCTAATTAATAACGGTAAGACAAGTTCCTTACCGTTCCAATATCCTGAAGACGTTTGGGTTTAAGATCAAAAGATGAGACAAGAGTTCAGAATTTCAGCTTTTATTTTTCTGGTATTCACATCTAGATGTGTTAAACAACTCAGGACATACGACCGTTTGTAGACCACAGCAAAAGTAAAGGAGCAAATAATCCTAAAGTAAATAACATTTAATATTTGGTGCCATAACCCTTGCTTGCAATAACTGGCTCAAGCCTGCGACCCATCGACATCACCAAACTGTTGCATTCTTCATTTGTGATGCTCTTCCAGGCTTTTACCGCAGCTTCTTTTAGTTCTGGGGTGTTTCTCCCTTCAGTCTCCTCTTAAGGAGGTGAAATGCAGCTCTATTGGTTTAAGGTCAGGTGGTTTGACTTGGCCAGTCTAACACCTTTTTTTCCTGATGAAGTCCTTTATTTTGATGGTAGTGTGCTTTGGCTCACTCCTGATTAGTTTCAGTACATTCCTCCGTAAATTGGCAGACAAAATGTTTCTGTCCACTTCTGAATTCATTCTGCTGCTGCCATCATCAGTTACATCATCAATAAATATTAATGAGCCTGTTCCAGAAGGAGCCATGACAATACCTCCACCATGCTTCACAGATGAGCTTGTATGCTTCGGATCATAAGCAGTTCCTTTCTTTCTCCACACTTTGGCCTTTCCATCCCTTTGGTTAATCTTGGTCTCATCAGTCCATCAGATTGTGTTCCAGAACTTTTGAGGCTCGTCTCTGTACTTCTTTGCAAATTTCAATCTGGGCTTCCGATTCTTCCTGCTGATGAGTGATTTGCATCTTGTGGTGTGGCCTCCATATTTCTGCTCTCTGAGTCTTCTTCCTACAGTGGATTGTGGTACCTTCACCCTGCACTGTGGAGGTCGTTGGTGATTTCACTTCCTGATGTTTGGGGCTTTTCTTCACAGCTCCACGATATTTCTGTCATCAACTACTGTTATTTTCCTTGGCCGACCTGTTGGACGTCTGTTGCAGGGCATTCGTCAGGACATTTCAAATTGTTGTGCTTGCTGTGCCCAATGTTTGTCCAACGGCTCTGGTTGATTTTCCTTCTTTTCTCAGCTTGACGATGGCTTGCTTCTCTCCCACAGACCGCTCTCTGGTCTTCATGTGGGTTTATCCTCTTTAACAGGAAATGCAGCCTCTATAGGTTTGAACCAAGGATGAAAACTTTGGTATTAATGTTTGGACAGTGAACCTAAAAGGTAACAACTGGGCAACAAGAAACATCTGTCAGTCACTTGTTCCAATAGTTTTGCTCACTTGAAAAATGGGAGGGTTCAAACAAAAATGTGAAATGTCCTGAGTTGTCTAGATGTGAAAACCAGGAAATGAAAGCTGAAATTCTGAACTCTTGTCTCATCTTTTGAGCTTAAACCCAAATGAATAACCAAAACAAAGTAATCTGCCTTAGCGTTCCAATACTTTTGGAGGGGACTGAATCAAAGATTCTCCTACTGGAATGATAAAATAACATTCAGTAGTGTAAATCTCATTAACAGTCACAGCCTCAGGTGTCCAGAGTTGATTCATTTGCACACAGAAAATTAATAAAACATGAAAAGAACAGAGAAAATAACAACTGCTGTGCAGATTGAAAACCCAAGAGACACATGCATACACTATAAAAACATCTTTCTCCAAAACAAACAAAGGAAAATAAAGATGGTAGCAAACCAAGTACAAATATAAATGCATTCAGTGTAAGGAAACCAAGACTATGGATTGTTGCCTGGGTATAATGTTTGTATGTTTAACAACAGCAAGACAAAAAGATCATTGTTTTACAGGTTGAAAATTTGAAGAAACCAGAAGTTTAAAAAGAGACAAAGTTCATAAAAGAGGACAATCTATAGATTCTATACAATAAATTTAACTATTTAAACATTTTAAATCCTCTCCATCTCCTAAAACTCAACATTGACTTTTAGTGAAGTGCAAGTTGTTAAAATAACTAAAATTTCATTGCTTTGCACACTTAGTGGCTCAGCTGCTAACTGTGCAAAGCCAAAAATGTAAACCTCATTTGACACCAAAAATAAGATTACAACAGGTTTCCTACCCATCTGTTCTTAAAGAGACAGAATGACAACAAACATGTGGATAAATTAAAATGTGTCGAGACAAATCTACATGGATAATAATAATGAATAAAATGTGTCATCAGGTATGACCCATTGAGTTAATGTTGGCTGTGCTCACGTTTTCTAAGAGAGATGGACACTTATTTTCCAGGACGGCTTCCTTTTCATTGTGTCAAACTTTAATTAATTAATAGATATTGAAATAATATTTCAAAATGATATGAAGATTCTCTTACAGGCCAAACACACATCTTATAGAAATATATTTACTTATATTTACATTACATTTTTCATTGTACATTTAAGTGCTAGCACTTTTTTGGGAAGTCATACATATTTAGTGCTTCTCAGTTTCCATATCATCTCTTGAAATTATTTATACTGATGTTTCAGAAACAGGATCAGTATCATCTAATGAGGATAAATAAATGAAACATTGAAAATTTAATGCCATTGAGACTTTGAGGAGCTGAACTGAGCTTTGTTACTTATAGGACAAACTCATAACTGGGTTTGAAAGACAGCCAATAACATAGACTTTAAAATGCTACTGATGTTTTTAGAAGTAATATATACAATTTATGAACATAACGTAGGATTTGCACCAGTGTTAAATATCCAATTTACTGTAGAGACTGATTAACATTATGAGCTGATCACACTGACAAACATTCATCAACATCCTATCAAAATATTACCTTTTCAGAAATGCTGACTAGGTAAAGCCACTTTGAGTGGTACCAAAACCTCAGAAAGAAGGTTTTCAAAGGAGTCAGTAGTCGCTGCCTGGCAGCACGTTAGAACCACGGCTTCTGATATTGAAGCTGAGGCTGACGGAGGAGTAGTTGATTATTAGATTTGATCAGCCCGGTGTTGGGAGCAGCGGATGAAGAAGATGAAAAACTTGATTTTGAGCGAACAATGGAGTAGTGGCCAGCTTCTTCAAGAAACAAATCCTTGTTGTTGCTAAGCAACTCAGAGGGGGACGGGGCCATACATCATTAAAGCTACACTTGCACACCCGTGTGCACACCTGCCTGTTGTATGATGTAGCATGACTCTCTCTCTCTGCACTTGTACTGCCACCACTTGTTTGATTTCATGCTCTGCTGTTGTGCTACACACTTTCCTGCTTAATGAGGGCTTGTTACAGCTCTGCATCTCTATTTCCCAATTCTCTTTCTTCCCGCTACAACTCCAAAGCACGGTGACACACTGATACAAATTCGTCCAAGAACTGACCCCACTGAAGAGCAATATACCAGATGGCTGCATGCATAGCATATGTTGTCATAAAGTATGCAATAAAGCAGCGATGAGAGCAGATTTCCATCATGGGGTATTTCCATACTGTGCACTGCCACTTCACACAAACTAGTTGAAATATGAATCAATACAGAAAGTGGCTGCCGGTGCTGTGTTCAAACTCAAAAAAAATATTAGGCCACAGGCTCTGCTATACTGTTTTTACAGGTTCAGGTGTCAGTCAACTGATTACACTACACTATATGGACACACTGTGTGTGTGTGTGTGTATGTGCCTGCACTAATCTCATATTGGACCCACCAGCCTAATATTTTTTGTGCACATTGATGTATGCTCATGGACCTCTCTCTTTAAAAAGACTATTTTGCCGACTGGGCGTAAAGCCTAGACTTTTGTCTTTTCAGCAGTATTTGCCATTTTATGATATGTTTATTTATTTGTTTATTTATTTATTTGGATCCCCATTAGCACAGCAAAAGCTGGTGCTATTCTTCCTGGGGTCCAGAAAAAGATTTGCATAAATATCACAAAACATGTTTAAAACAATACATTACAAAGTCTATACATAATTCAACCAAAAACAAAAACCCCGGCAACAATTTTCAGTTTTTACATCATACAAAAATTTAAAATAGTTTTCACAAAGTTATAAAACATTTAATTTTGATTATAAAAGATTATTATTAAAACCACCATCTTAAATCAATTTAATATACAGTAAATTTTATTAAAAGCACAAAAAAGTAGCTGTTACAAAAATGATTTAATAGAATTTTGTAAAATAAACTTTTAATTGAATCTTAAATTTAGGAAGATTTTCTATTAGTGTTATTTGTTTAGGAGTAGGTTCCATTCCTGCATTGCTCTAAAACTGAATGTTCTCTTTCTGTAATTAGTGACTACTTTTGGTAAAATAAATTTGTTTGCACAAGCATGTCTGGTAGCATACTTATGCATGTCAATACTAAACAAAAAAATTTTGGTAGAGAGTCTGAGGAGTTTTGGTGATAGAAATGTTCCTGACAAACGTCAATAATGAATATAAAATTCTGTCATATACCAACATCCAATTTAATTTTGCATGCATGAGATTTGAACTTGTGTAATAGTCACAACGAAGTACCATCCTTGCTGCTCTATTCTGTATAATTTGTAACTTTCTTATCTTTTCAGCCGTGGCACTGGACCATACAGTTGGACAATAGTCAAGATTCGACAATATTAATGCTTGTGCAAGTATTTTAGTAGTTTTCCATGTTAAGAACTTTTCATATCTTTTAATCACAGTGAGAGCCTTACCCATTTTGGCACACATGCTATCTATATGTTTTGACCATGATAGCTTGTCATCTATTATGATTCCTAAAAGCTTAGTTTCTTGGACTTGTTTAATATAGGTATCATGTATTTTAACACTTAATAATGGAATTTGATTTAAGGCATGATCAGAACCAAGTACAATACAGTGTGTTTTTGATAGATTTAAAATTAAATGGTTATCATTTATCCAATCCACCACAGCATTTAACTCTGCTTGTAGGAAATTATTAAGCTCTTGGACAGTAGATGCTGAAGTCATCAGCATACATTACTGTTTTTGCCCTAGTTAAAACCAGTGGTAAATCATTTATGTAAATATTATAGAGTAGAGGACCAAGACTGCTTCCTTGGCTGACTCCGCATGTCACAGTATTGACGGCGGAATAACAACCATTAAAGAAAACGGTTTGTGTTCGACCAGTGAAGTAGCTATTAAACCACGTTATAACTGATTTATCAAATCCGTAGGCCACTAGTTTCTCAATTAATGATGTATGGTCGATTATGTCAAATGCGGCAGAGAAGTCTAGCATAACACTGCCCACTAGTTTCTTATCTTCAATATCTGTCAGCCAGTCTTCCGTCATCATTGTCATAGCTGTAGCAGTAGAATGGCCCTTTCTGTATGCATGCTGATAAGGAGAAAATAATTCTTGATTGAGGAAATAGTTATTGACTTGTTTGTATACAATGTTCTCCATGATCTTGCCTATAGTTGTTAACAGGCTTATTGGTCGGCTATTTTTTCCAGAAAAAGACTGCTTTTTTATCTTTCAATATTGGAATAATCTTGGCTTTTTTCCAGTCTTTTGGGCATACACCTGTGGTAAGACTCAGATTTACTATGTGACAAATGGCTGGAGCTACTAAGTCTGCTGCCATCTTCAGAAGGTTTCCATCCATGTCATCAACACCTGGTGGTTTATTTTTAATATTACTTATCATTTTTGCAACCTCACATTCTGTTACTTTTTCAAATTTAAATACACAGGTTTTGTCTTTCATTATCTTATTTTTTATTTGTAAACAAGTCGTGTTGATATTTCCTGTAATTTTCTTTTTTAATGTGTCCACTTTATTTATAAAATAGTTATTGAAATAATTAGCTATATCTACAGGCTTTGTTAAAAAATTACCATCATTGTCTATAGAAGCAGGTGTAGATTTTCTGTTTCTACCAGTTAACTCATTAATGGTATTCCAAAATTTCTTTTGATCATTTGTAGTATGTTTTAATTTGTTATCATAATATAATTTCTTTTTAGTCCTATTTAATTTCGTAGCCCAATTTCGTAATTTGCGATAAACTAGCCAATCTTCTTGATTCCCAGTCAAGATAGCTGTTTCTTTGGCTTGGTTCCTTTGTTTTATAGATTGCTTTAGTTCTCTATCTAACCATGGTGTTTTAGCGCTCTTAACTGTAAACCTTCTGAGTGGTGCATGTTTATCCACTAGAGGCATAAACTTTTTATTAAATTGATTAAGTGCATCGTTAGCATTTGTTTGAACAAATACATTGGACCAACATATATTTCTGACATCTTCCAGGAAGGCATCTTGATTAAAAGTTTTGAAAGATCTTTTGCAAATAATTTTAGGCCCGTGCTTGTCCATTTTAGCTCTCCTTACAGTAATAATTAAATTATGGTCGCTGCAGCTCATTAGAACAGAAAAAGTACCTGTGCACAACTCTGAAGCATTTGTAAAAATGTGATCTATACAAGTTGATGTAATTGTACCATCATTTCTACAACTAATTCTTGTTGGTTTGTTTATTAATTGTGAGAGTCCAGTTGCATTTGTAGCATCAGAAAGCTTTGCTCTTAAAGGACATATTTTTGATAGCCAATCAATGTTCAGATCTCCCATAAAGTACATCTCTAGACCCAAAGTGCTACCGTAGTCCAACATCTCAATCATAGTAGCTAAGTATTTACCGTCAGCATTTGGAGGTCGGTAACATCCTCCAACCAGAAGAGGTTTTAAATGATGTAGATGTATCTGTAGCCATATAACTTCAATGTTGTAATCCATCAAATCTTCCCTAATTTTCACTGGTACATGATCTTGCACATAAAGGCCACACGCCTCCATATCTATTTCTATCTCGCCTGAAAATATCAAATCCACCAATAGCCAGCTCGCTATCATCAAAGGTCTCACCTAAATGAGTCTCAGAGATAGCAAGTATATTCAAATTATTGCAACGTAAAATATCTTCGATTTCTGTTAGTTTATTTCGGTACACTGTTTATATTTATATGAGCAATTTTCAGACCTTTTATTGATGTTTGTACATTTCCATTAATATAGCATTAGAAAAGATATTTATTTTGTTGCAACAATTCGTGGCTAAGAATGATTACTACTTTTGGGGGTACTGCTGCGAGGATGTATGCGATGAGCTTATCATACCGTATGAATGCAATGTTCCCATTTTGACGAGCTTCTTTCATTTTTTGGGAGCAGTTCTTTTCTTTTCCTTTTTACTTCATCGGTATAATCTTCATTGATGTAGATGTTTGTTCCTTTAAGATTTTTTGCTCTCTGCAAAACTGCCAATCGGTCCTTAAGTTTTAGAAACTTTACCAACATAGATCTTGGTCTGTCACTGCTCTGTGGTATCTTCCCAATCCTATGTACCACTTCCAATTCTATGTCTCTTTGCAGCTGTAGTTTCTCTCTGATGATGTTTTTTACTTTTTGTTCAGATTCAGGCCATGTTTCATTAGGAGACTCAGCTACTCCATCTATGACTAAATTGTTTTTCTTTGATTGGCTCTCTAAATATTCAAATTTATCTGATACAGCTAATACACTTTCACACAATTTTAATAAATCTGACTGTAGGGTTTCACCATTGTTAGCCTGTTTTGCCAGATTTAATTTAATGTCATCTACCTCTTTTTTGTGTGAAAGTTAGACTAGTTTTAATTTCTTGTAGATCCTTAGATAGGGTATCCATTCTGCTATTTGTGGAGTCAATTATGATTTTCACAAATCCTCTAAAATTCTCTTGTTGCTGCTGTAGTAGATATGTGTTACAGCACAGAAAAGGGCATTTCAGCAGGGCTGAAAACAAGGCTTACTGTATCTGTTGCAGGCCACATTTTGCCTTTTGTTGTGGCTCAAAAATTGACATCCTTAGAAAAGTTTGGTCTCATCTTGAACTGGAGAATTTGCAACATTAATCCCATCCCCAATCTGTTACAATCCTGATGACAAAATCCCCGTTTCTATTATCTTGACTAGACGGGAGGGACAATTGAGTATGATTCAACTCTACTTTTCCGTTTAAACAATAATTAGGATTAATATATAAAATACTGTAAGCTGGGATTGGCTCCAGCCCCCCCCCGCGACCCTGTATGCAGGATAAGCGGTTGACGATGGATGGATGGATATAAAATACTTACAATACTAATACCCAATTGTACGCATCTTTAAGTCAACTGAGACTCCACTACACAAAATACTAAAAATAACTGTCTCCCCTTCGTTTCACTCTTCTCATGCATACATGTTGGACACAGAGCTGCACTTCCTGTTTCCTTCCCGGCCTCCAGACACACCTGGCAGAGATCTGCGCTCTTCTAGTGATACATGTAGCACCTGTCTAAAGGAATGCACTGGATCTGACACCAGAAGACACACATACATTTCAGACAGCAGGTCATTTTCTGTTGCTACGGAACCATCAGTAAAGGCAGCTCACACCGCTCCACATATACACTTAAACTAATTGCATCACCAATCAATACTAATGAGCAGTTTAGCTGTTTGTCACTCTTTGAGAATACTCCCCTCAGAGTTGAATGGTAATTTCCACCTCATGTTCTTACAATAATTTACCTCGCACGAGGACACAACTCTTCACATACGTGACGTGTTGCAGCAGCTCATGATGTGAATACCTACAAATGTATCACATCATGTGGATGCAAATTAAATAAATCAGCATCAATGTGAATTACGTTTTCCTTCCTTGCTGACAGGATGTTGAAACTGTGAGAGTCATTTTGTCCTCCTTCCTGGGTACAGCGCTGGCACAATCAGCCAAATATAGCACAGTGTGTGTGTGTGTGTATAACACAATATATAACACAGTAGAAACCCTTGTTTAAGGAAAGTGAACATTTCATAATGATGAATAAATTAAGGTGTAGCCTTCATTTATTTATTTATAAATACATACTGTATATTACCACTTTGTTATTGTGAGTATCTGTATTGTATTAGCAAAAGATTTTAAATTTTAAATTTTAATTTTAATTCCAGATTAATTTCCCAAATAGCATTTATTTCCATTATCAACAGCAGAAAGAGCATATTATGGTAGGTACGGGGTATAAAGTCGATTTCTGTTTAATTATAAGCCTTCTAAAAAGCTTTATTTAGTCATTTCTGGTGATGATATAAATCTTCAATTTGCAGCCTTTGATAAAATGTTTGTGTGAAGTAACGACGTTGCCTGATTAAATAAAGTTTATATATGGCTGCTTCTGTTGTTTCTGTATGGATGCTCTTCTCACATTTACAGCCCCACTATCTCCCGGAGGAATCTGCAACACACTGGCAATATTGCAGACTGGCGCCACATGCAAAAAAGGACTACTTGGACAGACCTCAGCTACAGCAGCTCCTGCCAAAACCAATCACAAAATCAGCTTGAGAGTTCAGGAGGTGGAGGGAGAAATGCCTCAAAACATTTCAGTTGTTGCAGAAGAAAACGAAAGAGGACGAGATGGAGAGAGTAACTCTGTGCATGCATGTGGATGTAAATGCCAAATGTTTTCCTGATTAGCTGCCTGAACCCCCCCCCCCCCACCAAGTGTTTACTGCAGAGAGTTTATCTCCTGCAGGCAGAGGTGACAGTTTCGATCGTTTCCTTAACAGCTGTGTTGAGCAGGAACTTCTGCAAGTCTGCTGGGCTGACCAGGGTGCAATAATCACTGACATTAAGAGTCACCTATAGAAAGAACAAAGCGCACCTTTCAGGTATTTATAGTCAAAAAATACTACTCAAAAAAATACTTTTTTACTGTACACTTAAGCATTTTTTAAAACTTAAATCTCAACTTAAGCTTTCAGCTGAAGATACACAAATGTTCTCTCTGGGAACATTTTTTTGTTTGGTTCGTAAAAAGTTTGAAAAAGTTTTTATGAATATATTCTGTGGAAATACATAAATAAAAATGAGCAGAAATTAGCAATAAACTAACTGTGAAAAGAACAACAGCATTTTATAACAATTAATTGAGTTTTAAAGATTTAACAGACTATTTAACAAATATTTATAGGATTTATTTCATGTCTTCATCCATTCACTTATTTTCTGTTAAATACTTTGGGCCTCAATAGACATCAAGTCATATGTCAAAGAATAAGCGATCTTATTAAGAGGCCTGAAGCTGATTTCAGTTATGCAAATATACTGTGGGATATTTTCAGAGAAAACATGTTATTTTATGTTTATTTATTTATTTATGTGGGGTTACGGTTTGCCTGCAATCTTTTTAACCACTACCTCACTGTGTGTATATAAAAAGACGCCCTGATGCATAAACATGCAGGGTCTTCTGCCCTGCATGACTTCTCAGCGGCTGACAGGTAGATGTCTGTTTTCCTGCAGCAGAGACCCTGCTGTATGTCAGCCAGCTCTGGGTTTTTTGGAAGGATTTTTAAAGTCATTTTTCAGGGCTCTGGCAGGGATTGGCCTGTGTTCAGGTGCAGCATAGAATGGACTCCAGCTTTAAGGAAAAAAAAACGCAGAAGCAAACGGCGAGTGTCCTCTAAACTAAAAAAATCCTGCAGCAAACTGGGAAATGATGAGTGTGAAAGTGGTTGAGGCGTGCGTGTGAATGCCTCACGTGCATGTGAGTGTGTATATGGTTTGCGTGTGTGCAAGTATAAAAGTGTGTGTTTGGGCAGTACATACACATTATCACACTGTGCCAGCGGGTGGTCTAATACGCCCATCTGTCAGTCATTCTTACACAGGCTTACCGCTGTATGAAGAGACACACATCTTCTACAGACATCCTCACCACACTCGTTATACTGAGTGTGTGTGTTGGTGCAGTTTGTGTCTCATTTTAGGGTAAGAATCGTTGTAAATAAACTAAATAACATTTTTAGAAGCATCCTTTGGAATGAACACACTGTGCTACATCAGTTGGTTAAATGCTCGTTTTGTTTCCATTGTTTTCTTGTGGCTCGGCGCTGCTGTGACAGAGAATCGCGTGTTATTGTCTTTACAGCTGCCAGTGAAAGTCTGTCTCTAAAAATGAAAATGTGTTATGAATTAACGAAAAAGACATGGCTGTTAAAGAGAACTGCGTGCAGAAATGTTTTGCTTGTTGTTGTTTGTTGGATGATTGGCTGCAATATTTATTTATGGATATTTTTTGGGGGGGTGTAAGGCCATACTGTGCTGTGCTATATTCTAATAAACAAATACACAAAACAATCACGAGATATAATTGTCAGAAAACAGGCGAGTGACACATTAAAGGAAAAACCTCCCTGAACTCTGAAGGGGGTGGTGATGGCGCAGTAGATAAGACACATGCCTTTGGCGTGAAAGACCCGGGTTTAAATCCCTTGCTCCCTGAGCAAGACAGAGGAGTGCGACTTCTGACATGTATAGCAGCTGTAAATGGCTTTGGATAAAAGCGTCAGCTAAATGAATAAATGTACTGTAACTGTGCTGAAGGGATGAACACTTTCCCTCCGAAAGATATCAATCATCTCGTATCTCTTAGTTTTGATTTTAGCATCCCGTAATTTAGACTTTCAATAGTATTATGTTTTCGTCTATTTTTATTTTTGGCCTCCACTCTCATCATAACTATCCAATAAATTAATTTAAAGGTGTCCTTGCCAAATTAGCTGTTATGTGTTTATGAAAAGGAAATACTGTACAATATATGATCAGATATTTTACTCGCAAATACAGACATTGACTTCAAAAATCCAAGTATCGGTCAGACTAATCACTACGGCTACTACCAATAATTATACCATTAATAATAATTAGTGTGATGAATTAACTCTGTTTTAATGTGGAATATGTGGATATCTGTCTACAGTAAAACAATTTACTCACCTGCAGTATTGTGCACTATGTTTGACTACATAACACATGTGTAACACGTGTCCATGCACAGCCCTCTGAACCATTAACTACAGTATGTAGGTCACACACACATACGCACACACGCACCTTAACAACGTGAAGCATGTCAGGCTTCTCCACCGATCGCTTTGTATCCTACTTCACATATTCTGCTCTGTCTCTGTACAGGAGTCTGGAAATCTGGAAATGATGGTAACACTGAACGCCCCGGTGATACGATAATTTGCTGTATTCAAGCAGAACTGAAGATTAGCCATCCCTGAGTAAACTCAGAGCAAGCCGATGAAACTCGCTGATGGACTAAGAGCTTTCAAAGTCTCAAAATAACTAATAACCACCAAATTAGGTTCATAATGTCGTGCAGCACTGGGCCATGTCATGCATTTAACCTGCACTTCTCAGGCACCGACACTGTGGTCGTCTCTGAAATCTAATATTCCTACATGCTGTCCAGTCAGATGTGACAGACAGATCATTCCTTGCACCTTCTGTTGACTGAAAACAAGATCTGAATGTTTGATTTGAAATTTCGCCCTGTCGGCAGAGCTGTTGATGGTCACAACTGCGGGCATCTGCGATCAAACACCTTGTGTTCTCGCACATTGATGTTTATATTCCAGCCCACACACACAAGACACGGGAACTGCTGTGAAAATATTCTGTAAGCATTTGCTGGCTAAATCAATTGTCCTTCTTTAATACAGTAATTTAGATTAGACAAATGAATATCTATCATCTATCAGCGTACACAGCCGATTACTGGGGGGGGGGGTGCATCGATGAATCAATGAAATAATCTATAGAAGCTTTGAGTACTGAAATCACCGTTAGCTGCAGCCCTAACTGAGATGAATAAGGGAATTAATCAATGCCACATATTAAAGTAATGATGTAACAATATCAAGTAAAGGGATAAAATAGTTCAGCGTCTAATGATTATTTTCATTATTGATTAATAAAATTGAAAAAAGTGCCAATAAAGCAGTAAATCCTCACATTTGAGAATTGTAATGGAGTTAGCAGATACTTCATTTCGCTTTAAAAACATTTAATAGTTGTTCATTCATTTTCTGTTGATTGACTAATCAACTACTTGTTTCAGCCCTAGTCTTAATTAGTCTTAAGCGTTCCCATCAGACATGAGACCAACTCTGAGTTCCGTAAACGCATCTCTGACCTGTCAGCAGCACAGCACCTGAGAAGCCGAGAGGACAGCAGGACATCAAACGGACTTCATCGGATTGAACATGGGAAATTCAATGGACGAATATATTGTCAAGGAGACATATGAGAAGAATACAGGGAGAAAACTGCATTGTTTTTATTTATTGATGCAATGATTCCATTCCCCTGCCCTTTACAGCTTCGTATCCCCGGAGTAACACCAGAAAGCTCCCAGGGAAACTGTGGGCATTGATCAATCATTATGGGGGAAGCTGTAGCTCAGCGGGTGGAGCAGTTCAATTTCAAGCTCCTCCTGTTCACAGGAGCCCTGAGCGAGACACTGAGCCCTGACTGCTCCCGATGGTTAGGCCAGCACCGCATGGTACCTCGCTGTGAAAGCACTTTATAAATGCAGCCCGTTTACTTCAAGATGTAAAGCACTGACTAATCCGTCAAACGATCATGACAATGACACGTGAAACGATAACCACAACTAGTCATTAATAGAAAAGTGCCGCTTGTGTGAATTTACTTTCTGTGATTGAAACAGCTTCTCTTGTATAACGCCGCAAAAGTGTGACGTATGCACCCTATTTTTTGGGGTTCTGGTAAGTATTGTGTACTGCACGTTCTGACATACTGTAGCATGGCATGTCAGGCTTGTATGGGCTTGGAGAAAATTTCAGTATTATTTTCATCCAGCGTACAGCTGCCTATGGAGAGTCTGATTTGGTGTGGATTGCTCCATTTCATAAAATGTAAGACGTATCTGTTATGTGAGACGGGAAAAAAAATTAAATGCAGGAAGCCTTAATTCCATTATTTCATTGCAATTGCTACTTTGGTTTAATGGTCCACATTGCAAAATAAAACTGCAGAGTTAACATGTTAACTACAAACCAAAAGAACTCAATATGAATTTAACCATTTCAGGGCCTCTGGGGGTCTGCCGTCCCTATTGGCGGTAATCTATCCTTGACGATGTAGTGTGATACAAAAACAATGACGTAATGAAATAGAAGATTTGCGTGGCTCAACGGTTACATCATCTGGACAGTGTAAGCAAGAGAAACTTTCAAAGCCACAGGGCTTATGGTGTTTAGACTACTTCACACACACACACACACACACACACACACGTACGCACACAGTCAGTCCATGATCAAACTAAAACACACTAAAGCTGCATTTCGCCAGCAAGACACAAGCTGTTCTGTTGAGAAGCGGTGGGCTGGGCAAGTAATGTGAGAGGCGGTGAGAAAGGAACTGCGGTATAGGTTCGACGGGAATACGTGGCAGTGGGTGGGAGGAGTGGGGGTGGGGGCACTCACCTTTGCAGCAGACTGAACCCATGGTGGCCAATCCAAAATCCAGAAGTAAAGATGTCCCATCCCCAAATCCACAGTCGCAACAGCTCGCCGAGGACGGAGACAGAAGAGAGATGTCCGAACACGAGGGGACGATGACCGACTGACTACCTGATCACCTTTAGCTAATCCTGGCTGCTACTCATAGCTTGAAACTGTGTGAAGGGAGGGAGAAGGGAGAGGTTGGGGGGTGGGGTGTGGCAGATGTGGACAGCAGCAAGGCTTTTTGGGGGTAATCCTGCTCCGCTGCCGTGTCCCATTTAGCCCATCACCAGGTCGCTGCCGTGTGAGGCAGCCCGCTGCTGGGTCGTGTCCGTGAAAGAAGGCAACAACTGCAGGATTACATCTTTAGATTAGATTAGATTTCTCTCTCTTCATTCATCTCCCCCTCAGTCTATCCCTGTCCTCCTTTATATATTCATTTGTTTGTTCATCTTTTCTCATTTTCTCTGAGGCCTGTAATCCCAGGGCTTTCTCTGTGCAACACAAACTACTCTAAAGGCCAGAGTCAGTATCCGAGTAAGGCTCTGCGTTCATTTCAGTTGACTGGAGTCATTTTTTATTTTCAGTCTATATTTATCGGATAAAGCACCTGGACAACGACGACACGGCCGCAGTGAGCAGCGTACAGAAAAGGGGTTGATTTTAAACGTATAATGAAGCTGTAAAACAAATTTCACTCTGTACTTGTGCATGTGTGACAATAAAGAACTATCTATCTATCTAAATGATTTGTAGTCGTTTGCATGGCTGTAAAGCTGTAAATGTCATTCTATCGGGTGTTAAAACTTGGAGCGGAGTCTGTTGCCATCACCAATCTGCCTCTCCAGAACTAATAAGTGGCGACTAAGCAACGAAGGTAATAAATAGCAAGACGGAAAAAAAAAACCCATGGAATTTGTTCCAAAAATGTTCATCTTTGTATGTTCGTGAGAAATCTTTCTCGTCTTCTCACCTCCCTCTCGCTCCTCTCACACACACAGATGCAGAGAAATAACTCTCATGCAGTATATAAACCGGCACCATCTTGCATCTTTAACAAAATTAACCCTTCATCAAGCAGTGGCCAAAATACAGCTTGATATTTTTTAACTTAGCCACTTGAATCCACACTGAACCTTAATGATCTCTGCAAAATTTGAACGCACAAAGCCTCCCAATTCTATCAGTGAACCATTTAAGATACCCAATATCACTGCAATATAGTTTGTAACAGGAGTGCATACAAAAGAAAACAGTAAAACAACCCCACCACCAAATTATATAACGGCTCTGTTAATTTGGCTCAGCATCACTAAATCCAAAGACTTAAAGTGTTTATAGTTGCAAATACTTAAAGAATTCAACAGACCAGGGTCATGGCTGTAATCAAAAGAGTTCAAGTACTAATTTCCAAACCCTTAATCTAGTCTGGAACACACAAGAAACATTGAATGTTTTTCCTTAAGCCTCTTCAACAAGCCTGAGACTGAGTATTTTGTTGTATGAAAACAATCGCAATCAATAAAAGAGTCATTAAATTCATCTTCCTTTCGCGCAGAAATACACAGATCAGTCGACAGCTCCGGAAACTGACCGATCGGTTCCCACCAAACAAAATCTCCCACTGGCTGGGGCATTGATCATGTCTCCTGGTCTAACCGGCCCAGGTCGGTCCGGGTGTAAACATAAACTTTCATCCTCTTGGCATGGCTCTCGTAATTCCGCGAGGGGGATTATACCGGGAAGTCATTTAGTTGGATCAAAACCATGGAGGGGATTTGAAATGTATCCCGAAGGAGATTCAGGAATACGCGCTGCGTGGCTGAAGAATAGGTGAGGGATAGATGGACGGATTGGAGGAGAAGAAAAGAGGAGCCGCCGCTTTGCTACTCACCTATATCTGTCTCTTTGTGGTTCTTGATGAGTTCAGCGAGCTCAAAGTTTCCAGCAATAATGGCAACCTGGAGAGAAAAAATAGACGGACAGGGAGGAGGGAGAAGCAGAGAGAGACACACAATTTATCTTTTAGGAAACTTTAAAACAGCATTTTTTTATTGCTGATCATTCAAATAAAAATACACCATATACCCATCCTACAATTAAGCACAGCTTTCTCTCTGTAAGAAGCTTTCCTGCAGAATACCTCATCAGGAAAACCAGCTGAGTATAATATTTTATTATAATATTTATTATTTTACCAAACAAATTCAAAGCGTTTCCTCACCTTCGAACATTCAATGAGCTCATGGCTTTAATCATCTGTAGTCAGGAATCTAGTAATCTATCAAGATTCACACATGACTCAATGGAGAGAGCTGAAGAGCGTTCTGTTGCTTACAGACAGAGCGGTGAGTGCAGCAATGATCGTCTTATATAATTTATTGGTAAAATCAAGAAAAAATAAAACAAAATATTATTTTTTTTAAAAATATGAAGTACCTGATTTTATCATTAAATAACTACAAAGCTTTGTTTTGTCTTTGTTTTTAAGGCTGTACCAAAACGACAGTGATTCCCAACCTGGGGGTCAGGGTCCCAAGATGAACCTGAACAGAAACATAAAAATGTATTTCAAACACAGATTTTTCTGACTCTCTCCAATGTTTTTTTTTTCTTAGGAAATTCTGTAAACTAATAATTAGCCTGATAAATACATATACATATATACGATTTTTTGTGTAAATTATCTCATTAAAGGATTCTTTGAAAGCAGTAATCAGCAGTTTCATGCTACTACTTTAAATATGTAGAATTTAACTTATGTCTGACAGTTGTACATTGGTTTGGTAATAAACTTCTAAAATTCAGCTCAACTGGCCACATCACACAAAGCAGCATGATCTCTATGTGTCCACCAGGTGGCAGTAGAGAGATTTCCTCCTGAGCTGGCTAGAGAGGTTGTTTCACTGCCAGTGACCCAGATCGTGCTGCCTGTTGTCATGTTACTGCTTACAGTCGTTCTGCAGGCGCAGGGCTCGTGGGGTGTTACAGGGAGGTGTAATCATACACACACACGCATGCAAACACACAAACACACACACACACGCACACACACCTCAAGGGAAACCCAGCAGCATTATATAAGCATGCCCGCTCTGATTCCTGGAGAACAAATATTCAGGAAGAGAGCGCTAGAGAAGAGTGAAGGAGAGCAGGTGTATTATTAAAAGCAGAGTTGGCTTGAGTAGTAATCCTCTGCCCCATCCCTCCACAGTTGACCTTTTCTTCATATAAATAAAAACTCAGCACTTCCGAGAAAAAGCACTTGGGGCTGGCTAACGAAGATGTTTTCCACCAGTTTGGAACCTCTTGAATTTTTCAACAAGCTGCATTAATATACAATATATTCCAGATTTTTTTTCTTTCCTGAAATAAAAAAAAAAGCTTCCTTTGAACAACACTGGGAGTCAATACATTTAATGTTGGGCTTCTTCATGGTAGCAAATGTGATGCTTCCTGCGAGGGAGATGGAGGAGGGGACGTATCTTTCATGATGAATACAGGCTCGATCTCCCACTCACACCGAGGATCTCCCAGTGTATGCTGCGATGTGTGACAAATCTATGACAGGCTACTCTCCAAGAGGAACTGTGATCCCAGCGCAGGCTTAGGGGATGGGATCGAGGAACATATCAGGACGAAGTCGCATATGAAGCCGTCATTTCAACTGTGGCCCTAAGAACTGAACGAATTGTAAGATGTAAGTGGCCTTTCAAAACTATCAACTGTCACTAAACTTTTAAGACACACACTCTGAATAAAACAACAGATTTTTGGAACAACAGACAAGTCTATCCTTTTGACTTTACTTTCCCTAAAAGGTTGAGTTTTGATTTTTTAGAAGTCTGGGTTATCTGAAACTGTTGTTTTAACAACATTTCAGTTAAGACTGTAGTTGATTATAGGTGACCTTTTCAACAAACTTCATCCTCATCTCAATCAATCTCAATCAATGCGCATTGGGGTCCGCCATAACCAAGTCAGAATGCCGTCTTTTTATTGACTAAAATCAGAGGAGAGACTATAGATCAGCCCCATCCATCACATTAGCCAGGATACTAATGAGCTGATGCTGATGATCTGGTTTTGGCAAAACGTCCAAAGGTTTCAGATCTCATAAACGAACTGAAACCAGCGGTGATGACCTTAAATGTTAAAGGGGTACTCCAGTGATTTAGTATTGAACTTCCATAAAGTTGGGAGAAAATATTAAACAAGAATGGTAAAACGGAAGCAAAAGAGGTCAAGATGTGTTGTAAGGGTCAAACACCTAAAACATTGGATCCTACAATACTGCAACAGATGCTGCCCGCCTGTTTAATGTCCGCATCTGGTAATGCAGGCTTTCTTTGGTGCAGTAATATAAAAATAATTATTAAAGCCGCAATCATAAACAATTGAACACACAATGCAAAACCGTCTGCGTATCTTTCCACTGCTTGTATCACTCTGCTAAGCCCCTCCCACCAAACCCACAAGAAGGAGGCGATTGCCTTGGAAGCCTCATCCTGCGTAGGACTCGCTCTCCACCGGGTGAATCTCACCAGGACCCCCGGCCCCTCCCCCAGGCTTCAGAGGCAGCAGTGACAACGTCTAACAGCAGGATTAGAGGCTAGTACATCACTGTCCCCCTTCAAAAGTTATTCCCCACTGTTTGTCATCATGCCTCTTTGCCATTCATCAATACGAGCGCCATGACATTAAATATAATGAGCCCGAAGCTCCATGTGCAGCCGGGACACGATCACACACGTGTTTCTGTACTATATGCTGTTGCTGCTATTGATGCTGGTTGTTTCTCAGAACCTGTGTTTGCAGAACTTCTGAAGCCGCACTGAAGATATTAAGCTTGACTGAGTAACAACTTGCATGGGGGGGGGGCGGCTGCTCCTGGCTCTGATTGGTTTTTCTTCTTCAGGGAGTGGTGGTAGTCCTGCAAATTGCATTAGGAGAAGCAGGGGGAGCACAGATTATCTGTCCCATGTACTACTGTCAGAATATAGTGACAGTTTCAGAAAATAAAAGTTATCTTTATAAAAATACCTACTGAAGCTTTAAAGAATCAAAAATAGTTTCCCACGAGCATGCCTTTAAACCCTATTTATGTCAAGGACTACTTGTACAACTGATGGATATATGTCAGTTCAGTTTACTACAACAGTGTAGAACAGTCTCTATCTATATTTGCCATACTGTGGGTCTCGGGAGTATATTTTAACATGTTTGACTGATGGCCGTTTCCTGTCAACACAGGAAGAATTCCTTTACTATAACAACAAGCACCAGAAAATCCACTGTATTTGCCTCTGGGGGAACTTGAGAGCATCTCTCACTAAACAGCAGTGGACAGGAGGCGATGAGCTCCAGAGCTCAGTGGCAGTCACGGTGATGCTGGTGTAAGGGGTTCACTGAAGCACAGACCTTTGAGTGATTTTAATCAAGCATTTCAGCAGTAGTTCATGCTCATCATCCCATCGAATTATATCTGGATTTTTTTATCGCCTCTCTGAGCTGATTTTGCTGCGGCCCAGTTGTACTCCAATCAAGGCGCTTAGAGGAAACCAGAGTTAAGGAAGCTACGAGGGAGATGATTTTTGTGCAAGCTGATCCATGGTAGATGTAACAGAGGGCAGCAGATGGCAACTCAACACGCATTTTAAGTGTCATTTTAATTGATAAGGTAATATGATATGAAACCAGGTAACAAATCCGAATTTGTCATTATCATACCGCCCACCACCATCACCGCCCCCACATCGATTCTTTTCCTGTTCTGCCCTGGTTGTCATGGAGACACATGGTTGTGTATAACACAAAAGTAGAGGGGGTAGGAAGGAGGTGGAGCAGCGTTGTGAGCCACTTGCAGCCAAGTGGAACATCAGCTGCGGCACAAAGTCTGCCAGATCAAAACCGAGAAGGGGGACAGAGGACGCGCGAGATGGAAAAATCAATCAACAATCAATGAACAACAAAAGTCCAAGACAGGAAGGAGAACAGAGCCAGCGGTCCGAGCCGAGGGAAAAGAGCTGAGTGTTGCAATTAAAATATGGTGCATTGCCCATCAATTACAAACTTTACAAGCTAATCAAACTCCAGTAACAGGGGATTAGGGGCTGCTTTATTGTTACATTATCCTTCATTATGCCCACTGAGTCAGATTGGGTGTATTCATTTGAGCCAAAGTTATACGAAAGTGCACCTGCAAGAGATTAGATAAACTTTATTTGCTTTGTTTCCATGGGAGGTTATGAGAGGTAGATATTCGAGACTTTCTCCACAGAGCTTTTAAGATAAAGACACAACAGATCATTTTCAAGTGTATACAAAAATACTCCCATGGGAGCAGGAGCAATGGATGTCAGGTGTTGACGACATTTTGACTGTAGTAAGGTAGGTCTTCATCAGTCTGTGTCTGCACAGGATGCTGCTTTCCTTTACAGACATCAAATATTTAAAATATATCTTAAGGTTTTGCTACTGATTAGTCCCTTATAATATCTGGGAGCTTATGTCATCCATCTGTAATAACAAGCAACAGGCACATTCAGACTTTCCATGATGATTATTACATTATCATGCCAGACTGCTTGGACAGTAAATGCTATGCAACAAGTTGTAAACACAACACTGACATATTATAGGCTAAAGGCAATAAGATATTGTTGATCTGAAAGGTTATAGTTGTTATTTACACATGCAGCAGACACAGAGCATCATTAGCAATCATTTGGAGTTATTCACCTGATTAATGTGCGTCTGATATTCAATCTCCTTTTAGCTGAGTTTTGGTTTTGACCAACTTTTGAGGAAAATCCCTGCTGGACAGGTAGTGTCCAGACGCTTTATAAGAGCTCTGAGAATTAACTATAAGGGTAACGATGCTGGCTGTAAAACCAAAATAAAGACTTCCTGTAAAAGACACTTAAACAACGCAAACCCTTTCATGTTACACAAAACCAGTTGATTCACTGTTTGTTTAGATTGTTTACATCAGCTTTGCTAAGGATGATGCAAATCGTTGCATTTTGGTTAATTTGCACAGAACATATTCTCCAAAACAAATCAGTTTCAGAATCTTCATAGTTGACTCATGATGTACCCTAATTAACTATGAGTCATTTTATTTTACTTTCAGGTGCTGTAATTATTCTCACTGAGGGAGTCGGGGGTGGAGAGTGGATCTCTCTGACAGCATCTCTTGGGTTGCTGCTATGGCACCAAAACTTAGCTGTTTGTTGGTTGTTTAACCAGGTTGAAATTTTACTCTCTTTGTATTTTCATGAGTAACTTTATGGACAAAAGTACTGGGACACCTGCACATTATATATCTCCATAAATATGGAGTTGGTCCTCCCTCTGCAGCTATAACAGAATCCACTCTTCTTGGAAAGTGTTTGCCTGTGGGAACTGTTTCCCGTTCATCCACAAGAGCATTTGTGAGGTCAGACACTGATGTTGGATGAGAGGCCTCTGGAATTATTTGATGCGGATATTTGAGTACTCTGACAACACCTTGGCCTACTATACCGCATGTGAAGAGAAGAGAAGCAGGGGGAGAAATCATGTCTGACTTACAGTTTGTGCTAAAGGCAATGGGTACATCAAGAGACGGTGTGGGGGCAAAGAGGGCAGGATATAATGGGGGAGGAAGGAAGTGGAAAATAGACAATGAATATAATGAGGAGAGGGGAAATGAATGAGATTAGAAGAATGGCATGGCTGAAAGAACAGAAGAGATATGAAGAACATGGAGATGAACGTGAGTGAAAGGAAGAAAGGTAAAAGAAATTAGGTATTGTAGAGAGGATGAAAACAGTACAGAGGTTACATTGGAAAGGTGCAAATACTGTTTCAGGAGACAAAAAGAGCAAAGACACGTTAAAGGAAGTGGAGAGGATGTGAGCAATTATTGAAGGGGATTGTTAAATAAAGAAAAGTGAATTTTTATCTCTTTGAAAGCCGCCTTCTATCTGAAGAACCGGGAACTCTGTAGAGGATGATGGGAGTTTTCAGTGCTTCAGCTCAAATTCTTTTCCTTTTGTTGTATGCAACAATGGTTATCAGGCTAAGCTGTGGTACATGCGCCACACACACACACACACACACACACACTGTCAGACACTGAACTGACACATGATATTATCAAATGGCATGGCCACACACCCACGCAGTGCCCTAATTAAGAGCACACGCAGCGGCACAACATAAGCGTGCCTCATTCAGCTGTGGCAATCGCCGTTTATTAGCATTTGCACTTTCCCGTTGCTGGCTCCTAATGATGGTGTTTTCAAGCAGTTTCCTCTGTTGTATTGACAAGCATGCAGAGCGCCCCCTCTCTCTGGAGATTATCAGACTTGGTAAAACTTCATGCACAAATAAAGAGCCACACGTATACTGTATAAAAAGGGACTAATCTTTAGCAAAACCTTAATTAGAACTGCATCACTGGCATAGATGAAAAGACAACTATGGCCAAAAGTATCTGGACATGGTTGTCCATAAATATTTGGCCATCTAGTAAAGAACAACTAGCATGATGTGAGTTAGAATACCACATATTTATCCTTCCTGCTGCTTTAGAGGCTACTCAGTTAGACAAGGACTCGTCCAAAAAGCACAAAAGTGGCTGAAACACGTCATGGCCAAACATGAGAAAGTATACCTTTGTACTTTTAGTGTGGGTCTGTTTGTCCTGGTTTGGGAAAGGAAAATCTTACAATGATGTTTTAGAACAAAAGTGTTCTCCCAACTTTGTGTAAACAATTTGTATTTGTCTCTTTCCCGTTTCAACATCACAATGCCCCTACACGTAGAGGCCGCTTTGTAAAGAAATGACTTTTCTAGTTGGTTGGAAATCCTGACCTCAACCATAGCAACACTTTTAGGATGAACTGGAACGCCACCTGTGAGCCAGACCTCATATCTCACAGCAACAGTGTAGGACCTCAATAATGCTCCTGCATCCAGGTTCCACAATCTGGTGAAAAACCTGAAACTAGGAGAGTGAAAGATGTTGAAGAAGAAGATTAAAGCTTTTGGAATCACATGTTGAAGAATAACACATAGGTGTAATGTTTGGGTGAACATGTGTTGTGCAGTTTTCGTGTTGTAATTTGTAGTTTGCTTTGATGCACCAATCTGCTCTTCTTTCATCGACTTTAGCTACTGATTCCTACATTTCCAAGAATGCAGGCCACTCAGAAAGCAGGCACAAACTTGTTGGATTCAGCTCTTGGCTCCATGTGTAGGTGGAGAGTGCAACAGAGATAAAGATAGTAAGAGCAGGAGAGCGAGTTTTTCCACTCAAAAACAAGTGAGAGTCCACAGCATGTCTAGTGGCTGCTTGTTGTTCTGATGTTGAGGGTACTGTCAGTAGAAGAACTTCTGTTCGTCTCTTTTACAACAGATTTCTCCCTGTATGTTTGTTGTGAGCTAGGACAAAATGTTGGCTGTAGAAAGCATCCCTCGGTCTGTAATTCTGAAGGAGTTAAACCATTTCCTGTAGCTGTTTTGAACGGATTAAAAATATTCTTGCAGAGCATTAACTTTGTTTAACTATGATAAGATTATATTATCGTGGTAGTGCTTAAGTCCTTGTTTTCATGCTTGTAGAAATTTGTGATGTTTTGCACAAGTGGAATACAACTTACTGCAATTACATGCATACATTGATTATTCTACACTGTATGTAATGCATTTGTCAAATTGAGTGGGTGACTAATAAAAGGGAAAACCAACAAAAAGCGTCTCACTAAGACGTCCATGAACCTCCAAAGCAGCTTCAGTCCTCCTTGTCAGAGATTCTCTAACTCTCTGAGGTCCAGTGGGGGGATGGACACCATCCTTAGAAAACACATTCCCACATTTGGTGTTTGGTGGAGAGCGCTGTCTAACACGTAGCCCAAAAATCTGTCGTGGGTGTTCAGTTGGGTTGAGATCTGGAGACCGTGAAGGCCACACGATTCTCATATGATGATTGTCATCTTGCAAGCTGTGTTGCCCAATCAAATACATGGAAGCATGGCTGGTAGATTACTTTGTCAGGTGAATGCTGTATTTCTACCATTCTACCACAGTAAAAATAGTCAATTATTGACATGGATTTGTTATTAAAGTTACTGTGTGCAGTGTTTTGGTGCATGATAAGCCTTCAAACAACAATGTTTACTCAAACTGGACTTGCCGGCTTGGATTTCATGTCTCATCTGCATTTTGCGGTGCGACAATGGCATAGTGGTTAAGACATGCTTTGGTGTGGGAGACCTGGGTAAAATTGGGAGCAAGAAACTTTATCCCTAGGTGCTCCATGCGACCTCTGACGTACACTCACTGGCTACTTTATTAGGTACACCTTGCTAGTACTGGCTTGGACCCCCTTTTGCCATCAAGAACTGCCTTAATTCTTCGTGGCATACTTTCAACAAGGAGTTGGAAACAGACTCTCGGCTGCACATCCACGATGCGAATCTCCCGTTCCACCAAAGGTGCTCTGTTGGATTGAGATCTGGTGACTGTGGAGGCCGTTGGAGTACAGTGAACTTACTGTCATGTTCAAGAAACCAGTTTGAGACGGTTTGACGTGACGTGGTGCGTTATCCTGCTGGAAGTAGCCATCAGAAGATGGTACACTGTGGTCATAAAGGGATGGACATAGTCAGCAGCAAGACTCAGGTAGACTGTCGCAATTGAACAAGGCTCAATTGGTACTAAGGGGCCCAAAAGTGTGCCAAGAAAATGTCCCCCACACCATTACACCCCCACCACAAGCCTGAGAGGTTGATACAAGGCAAGATGGATCCATGCTACATTTACATTTAGCTGACGCTTTTATCCAAAGCGACTTACAATTGCTATACATATCAGAAGTCGCACGCCTCTGGAGCAACTAGGGGTTAAGTGTCTTGCTCAGTGACACAATGGTGGTTGGGTCACAGTGGGATTCAAACCCGGGTCTCTCACACCAAAGGGATGTGTCTTATCCATTGCGCCATCACCACCCCATCTAAACGTTGCTGCTGAAATCAAGACTCATCAGACCAGGCAACGCTCTTCCAATCCTCTATTGTCCAGTGTTGGTCAGCCTGTGTGAATTGTAGCCTCAGTTTCCTGTTCTCAGCTGACAGGAGCGGCACCTGGTGTGGTCTCTTCTGCTGGTAGCCCATCTGCTTCAAGGTTCGACGTGTTGTGCATTCAGAGATGCCACTCTGCACACCGTGGTTGTAACCAGTGGTTATTTGAGTTACTGTTGCCTTCCTATCACTTTTTGGACCATTCTCTGTAAACCCTAGAGATGGCTGTGCGTGAAAATCCCAAGTAGATCAGCAGTTTCTGAAATAACAGACCAGCCCGTCTGGCACCAACAACCATGCCACGTTCAAAGTCACTTAAATTCCCTTTCTTCCCCATTCTGACACTCGGTTTGAACATGCGTAAATGCACTGAGTTGCTGGCATGTGAGTGGCTGATTAGCTATTTGTGTTAACAAGCTATTGAACAGGTGTACCTAATAAAGTGGCAGGTGAGTGAATATAGCAATAAGTTGGCTAAAAGCCTCAGCTAAATGAGTAAATGTAAATTTTGTAACCTTCACAACCTGAATACTGTAACTTCCTGGAACCATCATATCTCAAACATGATCAAAACCAGATTAAAGGGATAAAAGAGTACATGTAAAATTATTTATCTGAATTTATTCTATTTATTTGTCATCCACCTATACTATAAAACAACAAAACAGTACCAAACATCATCAGCAGTCTATTTAATAGAGTTGTAAATGTAGCCGTAAATCTCCACTGTAAGTGATGTTTATGAGAGCATCGCTTTGTCGCTTTGGAATAAAAGCGTCTGCCAAATGAGTAAATGTAAATGTAAAACGACCTCACTCAGTCGCCAACTAACTTGAGGGAGGAAACAAGAGCACCTGGAGAGAACCCACGCAGGCCCGGCGAGAACGTGCTCCACACAGAAAGAACAGAACCCAGAACCTTCTTGCCGTGAGGTAACAGTCCTAACTGCTGCACCACCTGCCGCCCTGCACGTAACATCAACACGGAGAGCTAAATCTAGGCCACGACTGCAAACCTAGCACACAGTTCAAACGCTGACTAACACCCTGATGTGATCTCCATTCGGCCCGGGCTCACTCCCTTTATGAAGCGCTCTAGCTAATGAAGCGCTCCACTGAAGTGGCTGTGGATGACAGTTGAGGACCCTGTGGGACTGCCTTTCATAAACGCTCGCCTGAATAAGGCTCTTTTGTAACTCAGGCGTAGGTTATGAGTCAATCATTTGAGCTGTGCAGCTCTCAGTGCTTCTGGGGTTTGTTCCCTGGGATGGATGTGCTGCTGAAGCATACACACTTCAACCATTACCAACACAAACATACAAGCACACATGGATTCACCAGTTTCCCTCGGGATGAAGTCTCATCGAATGTTAACCTGAGCATACATGTAATACCAGTTCAAATAATTATGAACACACCCTCAAACTTTAGTACTTCCTGTAATGTTGAGCATCATGTTTTTATATAGTAAGGGTCTGAAATTCTATGAAGTGGATAATTGATTTGTGTAGTATAATAGCATTATTGCTTGCTTTAATCTGCCACTGCCTCATTAAAATCTTGAGTTAATTAAAGGCTTACACACACTTCCTACAAGCTCTCCTTTATAAAAAACACTTCCAGAAACAAGTTGGATGAACTGAAAATTGCAGCTGTTTTTTCTGTGTTCCTCAAAGTTGACAGATAGCACACTGTTTTTTTTAAGTGTGTAAAGACACCCGGTCAGGCACAAGCTAAGCAGATGCTGTTGAGGTTTGATGCTCTCTTTTGGTTCTCCTCTAAATACAGTTTAACTGAAACAAATCTAATAACGGTCAGACAGACATTTGCAATCCATGTTTGCAACTGACCTTGACCATTTTTGCACAGTTGCTATGGTAACAAATGAGACGAAGAAAATGTGCTGCTACTAAAAATGTTTTCTTTACGCTGAAAGCTGAAATCGATCTCCCATAATCGCTACTACATGCAAATGACAGTAAACAAACTGTTTCGGTTTTTTTATTACCTGAAATGGACTCTGGCTGTTGTAGTTCTTCACTTCTTTGTCGGCTCCACGAACAAGCAGCACTCTGGCACAGTTATCCTGGGGGAAGAAGAAAAAAAATATTAAAATAAAGCTGAGAAAATGTTTAAAGCACCACTGAAATCCATTAACTCTCTTACTCTGTTGAGGGAAAAGGTTGATTAGCTTCCAGTGACATTAGCAGAATTTCCCAAAAGCAAAAGAAGTCAGTACAGGAAGTGATCAGCGTGTCTGAACGTCTAAACATCCCAGCACTGACACAGGGAAAGGAGAAAAAGAACAACAGAGAACCTACTACCTATATCAGGAATGGAGCTTCACTCGCTGCTAAGTGTGTATCTATTGCTCCACTCAAAGAGAAAGAGGGAGTGAGAGAGATAGATAGAGAGAGAAGAACAGAGAGATGGAGAGTGCTGAGGGGTTTGAATCTACTGCACAAATCGCCCACAAAGTGCTCAACCACGCATGTACTGTGCACACACACATGAATATAAATACTTTTTTTAGATCCACAATAAGCTATTGAGAGTTGAAAAACCGCTCTGAGTCTCACACAGATACTGATACACAACCATAATCTGTACAGTGTTGTCGGCATTACAAATATTTCTGCCATTAGACATTTAGACATTTTATTTTAAGCCATGCATGAGTGGTGTTATTTTTACTCGTGGATGTTTCCATCTGGAGAGCAGCAATCCCACGACATTTTTTTTTTTTTTTTCTATAGAAGCTACATTTATAATGAAGCTTCAAAATGGAAATGTGTGACATACATCAGAGCAATGAATTAAAGCAGGGCCATTTTGGCTTTCAGAATATAATTAGAAGCAGAGCAACAAAAGAAATGTAAGGACTGGAGAGACAGAGGGACCAGATATGAGAAAGGTCATCTCGCTAATGTCCGTGATGCTGACGATAAGGCAGGACGATGCAGCTTGGACACCATGGAAACTTCAGCCTTAAATGGGTTTTTCTTGTGCAGTTCATGTTGTGTTAGTGAGTGTAGATCACTGATGGAGAAAGATGACAGTGGAAGTTTTTATGCAACATTCTGCGCTGTAATCTGCTCAGAGTACTCCATCTATCAAGGAGGAGGGAGAACTCGTGCATATTTAAGATGAGGTACAGTATAACAGCCTAATATCAGAATAATCCAGGTTGCATGAACACCCTCTGTTTCACAGATGGAGCAAGCATTATCATCTTCAATGATTCATCCAGCTTTAAATGATAAGACTGAATATAAATTCTATATTTCTGTTATCATCAACAGAAAATAAAATGCCAAAACCAACCATGATTTGATCCTACCAGCTAGAAATTAGCTATGTATCCAAAGCCTGATATGTTTTGTTACTCTCTGCATTCTCATGACTTAAATTATAGCTTTTGGAATGATCTGACTTAAAGTCCAGTGTGTAATATTTAGGAGGATCTATTGACAGAAATGCGATATAAGATTCATAACTATGTTTTCAGTGGTGTATAAAGACCTTACATAATGAACCGTTATATTTTTATCACCTTAGAATGAGTCATTTCTATCTACACCGTAGGTCCGCTTACATGGAAGTCGCCATGTGGTAGTAGTAATAGTAGTAGTCTGGTTTGTTAGAAGTAAGAAGACAAGAGAAATTTGGACAAATGGAGGACCACACGCATTATTTAGCACGAGAGCCGACAGAGCGCGTCGGCCATTGTAGCTTCTCCTGCGCGCATGAAAAGGGTGGGGTGAGCGGTGAGTGAGCAGTTGGTGGCAATTCGCAACCCTCACCACTAGATGCCAGTAAAACTTCCACGCGAACCTTAAAGGATCTGGTGATATATTAAATTTTTTTTTTTTATTGGCAACAAATCCCATGAAAATACCAAAACTACCAATGAATCTACCAACAGGTCCTGTGTGTGTCTCACAGCCTGATGTCTCTCCTTCCTCTGAGCCATAAAGCTGCACAGCTTTGACCCTCACTGCTGCACTGGGTGCAGGATCCCTGCATTACAGTGTCAAATACATTATCATGAAGAAAGAAAGACCCTGCAGGGTGTGTACAAACAGAGCACAACGGAATGAGGTGGAGTCGCAGCAGTAAGAGCAGCAAAGACACGGCAGCATGGAGAGTAAAGGTGAGTATGGAGCATTTAAGGCCGTCCAGTCAGTTCTGTAATATCTAATAGGTGTGGTACCTGTCAGCTAACGCAGGAACACATGACTGACAGTGTTCAGCCAATACTCAACTTTGGCAATGTGCAACAACATGTTTTCTTATGTTTGCTTCAGCCCAAATAAAACAGAAAAGTAACATTTGGAGCCCAAACTCTTTTTTTTCATTTTTATCTAACTCATATTTAACCAGGGTGGCGCGGTGCTGCAGTGGTTAGCACTGTCGCCTCACAGCAAGAAGGTCATGGGTTCAAACCCTGTGTGGCGTTTGCATGTTCTGCCTGTGTCTGCGTGGGTTCTCTCCAGGTGCTCCGAATTCCTCCCACCGTCCAAAGACATGCAGACTAGGTTAATTGGTGTCTCCAAAAATTGTCTCCTTAGGTGTGGATGTGAATGTGACTGGTTGTTTGTCTATGTGTGGCCCTGTGATGGACTGGCGACCTGTCCAGGTTTGTACCCCGCCTTTCGCCCGATGTCAGCTGGGATTGGCTCCAGCCCCCCGCGACCCTGTACGCAGAATAAGCAGTTGATGATAGATGGATATTTAACCAGGTCAGACCCGCTGAGATCTATGATCTCTCTTACAAGGACGCCCTGGCCAAGACAATATCGTAAGGAACATAAAATAAACATTTACACATCATAAACATTTTTCACAAGGGAAATAATCAATTTCAATACCAAACTAACAAATACATTAAAATCATTGTACCGGAAATACTGAAAAGTATATGTTGAAATAAAATTAATCACAGGAAAATAAATTATATTTGAAAAAGTCAATGTAAATGTTAGAAAGCCTGAAAGTCTGAAAGGCTGGAGGGGCCTTATTATATCAGCTGTGCATTTTCCATGTCCACTTTGATTTAGTCAGTCAGTTCACTGTATGTCAGAATAAAATTTTAATTTAATTTGTCATAATGTGCATGTTATACCTTTCCCTTTACACCATGTTGTTCCACATTTCTCCTGATTTGTACAGCAGATTCGGCTAAACCATCTTAAAATAGTGCCAGGTCAATCTAATAGTGGTATGTGCTCTCTTTTCACATTACACACACAAACGCACACATCAAGTACAGAAACGCATACACACCGCCCCCGCTCACCTGGTTGTATAGGGCACAGATGTGTAGAGCAGTGTTTCCCGAGGCATTCTGGGCACCCATGTCCGCTCCATAGAACAGCAGATGCTCCAGGTGCTGCACATGGCCATGACGGCAAGCCTGCACACACACGCACACACGCGCACACAGTCAAATAAAGCCTTTAACACCTTCACGGGTTCAGTCGTTGCAGTAAGAGGCCTTTAACACTAGATGTCAGTGTGCTGCAAAGGAGATAACGTCAACATGAGAAGCTGCTGTACCCTCAGTTTGAACCCAGCCATCAAAAGATGGAAGCTTAGAAGAGTATGTGAAGAGGGAAAACTTAAACAAATGTACAATTGAATTCAATCAAGGCAGAGGGTAAAAGATAATTACAAACTGAGGCTGAGCAGGAAGTCATTGCTTTTATGAACCAATTTCCTCTGTAAATGACTTTAATGTGTGGTTGTGGAGACCGATGCCAAGTTAGCTGTTGAGTGCAAGAGGGGATCGTTTGAAATGACCCATTTACACTGCAGCTTATTTCAGAGATTGGGAGGTTTGTGAATGAACGACAATAACCCAAATGGCTGCTTATCAGAGTAGGTTAAGGGGGGAAAAAGTATTTTAAGCGATGGAACTGGGTTGTGTTACAAAAGCATTTTGCACAGCCAGGCAAAATATTTTACTCTCAAGATCTATTTTATTGTTGCATTAATCTCACCAAAGCTAGTTCAAAGACTGGAAATTATAATCACATGTGTAATGTCTAACAGATTTTTTTCCAGACAATGTCAACTGGTGTTGTAAAACAATACCTCATAGAAACATGTTTGTAAGACCGATTTATGGCCCATCTGTCTAAAAGGTTTAAATTTGAGAAAATCCACTTGATTTTGTCCAAAGCTTTGGTTTGTGACCAAATACCTGCAAATCTAACGACGTTCCCATCAGCCTCAGATGAACGTTAGTGCTAATTAGAAAATGTTAGCGTTAAATGTGAGCACTAAACTGAGGTGGTGATTGCGGAGACCATTATACATGTTCGGCATCAGCTTGTTAGCATCGTCATTGTGAGCACGTTAGGAGGCTAAACGCTGAGGCACCGCTGTGCCTCAGAGAGCCTCTAGCATGGCTGTAGACTCTAGTCTGCTTGACAAATTACTTACACCAATTAAAAAGTTGAAAACTGTTCTGTCATTTTATCGACATATAATATATTTTTAGTGGTGTTGAAATTATGTTTTTTCAGTGTGTAACATGTATTCTTCTTAGATGCGGTGGGAAAACAAATAAACCTGATTTTATCTAGAAGAGCTGAGAGACTGATGATTACAACAAGAGGTTATTAATGATGTCATACATATATTATTTCTACAATTTTATTTCTTTTTTTTTTCTTTATTCCTCTGTGTTGTGTGAACCTGTGTCGGATGAGCGGTCTTTCCAGGATTTTATGAATGAATAAACACATTCTTGAACTCTGAACTAGCAGCAGCCATCCTGATGTTCACTGTCCTGCCTGACAGCTGATTGCTATCGTGTCTGAAATGGGACAGATGGGGGGAGGCCGAGATTTTGCAACCCGACAGGGAGAGATATAAGCAATCTGATAAAGCTGAGGGCCTAAACACATGGCTGCACGCACATACACACTATACTGTGTGGGGACGCTCATAGTTTATCACTGCTGCAGGGTGGCTCTCCTTAAATGGCTTTATCTACTTCAACGGGTAACAGCTGCCAAGACAGTCGCCCACAGCCGGGGAAGGCTGTGTGTCTGTGTGCTTTAGTAATGCTTTCCCAATACAAGCTGTTGCAAATAACAAACAGCCAAAAATACCTCTGTGCTCGTGTGTGCATGCACCTGGTGAATCTGGTGGTGCGTGCAGGTGTGTGTATGTTTACCTGGTGAACTTCGTGCCAGCCGTTCTCGTCCTGGCAGCAGACGACAGCATGGTGGTTCAGCAGGAGCTCGCAGCAGCCCGGGTCTCCTCCCACCACCACGCTGTGATACAGAGGAGTCAAACCACGGCTGTCCTTGTAGTCTGGTGAAGCTCCCAACTCCAGCAGTGTCTGAGGATGACAAGGGTGTGTGCGAATTATCATAATAAGTATTAAAACAAATGCCACAAAGTGCTTTTATCTGTCACAAAAGACAAATTACAACTGATTAAAATATTAAAACGATGAAAGTTTAAAATGATAACGGAACAAAAAACAAAAAGAAAACTGCACAAAGAAATGTACACACATAAAAAAGCGCTTTAAGATAGATTTAAAAGAGAAACGGATTTTGCTTGTCTTAGCTCCTCGGGAAGGACTGACAGAAAATCTCTCTCGTCTTTAGCTTTCACTTTACTAGAGCAGTCAGCAGCATCATCCCTTTATCACCTCAGTGACAGGTGTGCATGCATCAAAATCTGATGTTGCTCATGCTGCAAAGGGATCACTAAGCCTGATCTGGAAATTGTCAGGCCTGCATCGTAATTTACACTTCAACAAATCCAGCAAAGCACGTGTGAGCAGGTGTGAAGACAAAAAAATGGAGAAGAGCAGGTTGCGTTACCGTGAGTGTAACCAGGTTTTTGGAGCGTGCAGCTTTGTGGAGGGCAGTCATGCCATCTTTGGCTCTGAAGTCCAGGTGAGCTCCTCCGTTCTTCAGCACCTTGATTATCTCCACCACATTGTCCAGGTGAGCTGCAAATGTCAGCGGGCTCTCTAGAAAGAAGAAGCCATAGACAGAATATTTTTTATTTTTTATGCTTGATGGGGATCATGTGTTCCTGTCGTGTGTCTGCAGCTCTGTCACCAACTTTACCAACCTGTGGGGGCCACAAGTGATCAACAACGGCTGCTTGTTTCCACTAGGCACAACATACTTGGTGGTCACGTTAGCGTTTTCTGAATTTAACAAGTTTTGTCTTCATACAGCCCGTCTACTCTGGTTACACCCTGATAATTTACCCTGCATAACACATAGATCACAAGTCTCTTATTTGACTTTTCCTGGCTCCGAGGAGAGATCTCTGAGGAGCGAAGACACATGAGATCAGCCTTCATAGAAGTCTTTTAATGGCCAACATGCCCCCGTTTTGGATATCAGTTATTGATCTGACTGACACATCTTGACATCAATGGAGTTTCATATCAGAGTGAAGGCAGATAACAGATTACAATCAAGTGTTTCACTCCCAACCACAAACAACTTTCTTCATTTATTAATAAGATTTTTCTTTTCATTATCTGTCACTTCCCCAATAACTTCTATCATGGAGACAATTAAAATCAGAGAGTCTGTCAGCAAGAAACACTTTCTATTTCATTTAACGTCATTTCCATTCAGTCACATGTGAGGCTGATAATTCCTGAGAGTCCGCTTTGAATTAATCAATTAATTTCCCCTGAAACGTTTAACCTAATAAACCATTTCCAATGTTTAAAAGACACCATGATCAACAATGAATTCGCAATCAGAATATTAATTAATCTGCTGAAATGATATTGTGAGTCAGGTTCAGGTGTGAAAAAGTTTCGGAGGCTGATGAAGACTTAATATTGAGCCCGGCGGAGGAGATGCAGCGCCAGCATACGATATGTGAACACATCAAATGCCAACACCAAATCTGAAGGAGAACATCTCGTGGTCCCTTTTATGTTTCTGTCTTCCCCCTGGCGCCTGTAGGTTTCTCTATTAGGTCATCTTTAGCTGGCCTTAACCTGGAACAACTAATCTATCTGACCTGATGTTTAGACTCCAATGCTTCGTCATATTGGAATCTATCACTATCCATGAGTTGCACTCTAATCTGTGGAGCCAGTGAGTTCTTGTAAACATTCTTGTTGGACTCAACCTTGTAAGATTCCCAGAGAACACAGATAACTGCAGAGCTACTGTCTCTAACTAATCAGTCTATTGTTGTCATCTTGACCAGGACAAGTACATGTGGGAAATACTTAAAATCATAAATGTCAGATAAACACTTAGAGGTCAGCTAAATAACTCTAAGATAGACCTGTCTTACCTTTCCTTGTTACATCAACAAAGCCCATTAAGAAATAATGTCAAAATCCATATATATATATATAAATGATGATCAAAATATATCTAGCAGGTTTGTTTTTAATTAGTTTATGAATAGAGAATTAGAAAAGAGAACATTTTCTTGTAAGATCCCAAAAAAAAAATACAGTACTACAACTAAAACAGTGATTTGATCCACGGAACAGCAGTGTGGCACACGACTCCAGGGACTCATCTAAGGATGTGGGATGTGATGACACAGTTTATTTTCTTTGGTACAAACCACCTGGGAAAAGTCTGCTTGCTTGCATTTTTCTATTTGCTTGGTTTAAGCAGCACAGCTTTAGTCACATGACAATTAATAACCAGACATGGCACCTGCAGGGTATGTCATACAGAACAACACCAGGTAATCCATGCTTATTTAAGAATTTTGTTTTCTTTTTTTCTGGAAACTCTCAAGTTGAAAAAAGCATGAGTAAATAGCAGGGACGTGTATCTTTCAGACTAGACTGGTCCCAGCAAAGGTTCAGCTCAGGTTTAATTGGGGTTTCCATATTCCATCCAGACTGATACACAGTCTGTTGAGTGTGCAAACTGCGTAATTACACCACTAAAACATGCAGCTGTGAGATTTTGGCAGCATAGGGGCGTAAAAACAACCATTCAAACCGCATCCGCACTAAGTGATCCACTGTTTTCAGTGGTTTGAGGGTGTTTACCTGCTCATTTGAACTGCTTATGTTTTGATGCCACGCAGGAAATCCTCCACATTTATCTTGCCACAACCCCTCGTAGCTGAGTGTAATTGAGAGCACTTGTAGAGAAGGCACAACATCCTCCCTGGAGAAATACTGGGGATTGTTTACCTGCTATTAAAACTAAAGAAGCTTTTCAGACAATGTAAAAAGTCCGTAACTTCTCACCAAAGGTCCAGTGAATCCATTTATTTTGACTCTATTCATCTGATATCATTCTATTATTCCACAGTGTCATTTTACTGCTGTTATTTCTGTCTACTCTGTACAACGTTTATTGTATTGTCTTTATTTGCTAAACAGCAACAGGTTTACCTCATGTGTGAATAGTTTGGCTACATTTAGTTGCAAGCAAAAGATTAACAAATCTGCTGATGCATTTTGGCGAGAAGCGTTCATGAGAGCATATTAGACAGCTAGATACTTTCCCAGTGATTCCTCCTCTATTCCTCTTGTTCAGGGTTCTTCTAATTCTTACCATTAAATGGGGCTTTTGGAGAGTTTTTCCTTATCCAAACTGTCGTATACCAAATTCCAGATTTGTGATTTTGGGATATACAGTACAGAGAAAATTTACTTGACATCATGCTACCTGAATGAATGAAATGAGTCCACACAAACAAATCTGAGTTTAGCTTTCTTTCAGCCCATAGCTGGTTAGATTTATTTTCAAATGTAATTAATCTTTTAATTCAATTTCAATTTCTCTCTTTCTGTCTGATTATGCTACTTGCTTCCACCCATGCATGTCATGTGTTGCAAGTATTTATGCAATGCCCAGTGGGAAGAGTTACAGTTTTTGATTAATTTAACTAATTAATTAATAAAGTTTGGCTAATTTCGTCATGCTAAATTTCCAAACTTGATTCCCAGCCTCAGCATGTATAATAATCATAAGTAAGATCTTTATCTATTGAGGTTGTTTCCTGCAGGTGGCTTACATTACACTCCCACGTCTGACAAACAACACCACTTGAAGGAGGCCTGAGACTCATTTTTATCCTCTTCTTCTCTGTGGTTAAGTGGTCGGCATTCAAGTTTGAATAACACTGTACTCACCTTCCAAAGTGAGCTGAAGGTGCATGCTCCAGATTTCAAATAAACTGCTTCAAATAAATTGTAAATGTGAATGAGTTTAGCCTCAAGAAGAAGCTGTGGCCTGCCTCGGATGAATGAAGTCCGATAAAGAACAGGCACGTAACAGAAAAGGTAAAAAAGAAAAAGCACAATTCTGCTCTTTATTTTGGATTTTACAGATTTTCTCTTCAGACCGTGTCACCGTTCAGCATCGTTACCTCTTTTGCACCGATGTTAACCAGGATGACAAAAAGCAGGTCAACTGTCTGTCACAACTAATTAGAGGAATAAAAACTTTGCTGTGATTAAGACATCATTAAACATGTCTATCTAAATGAGGTCATCAAAATAAGGCACTCAGAGATAATTGATGTGTCCTAATTTTCTCTACGTACTCTACGGGAATCTTTCAATATGTAACATTTGTTTTTTCTGAAGTCTTGCTCTAACTGTCTTTTCAGCATTTACAATCCAATTTTTTTTTTTTCCAGCTAGGAGCCGCTCTTTCAGTTAGCTTCCAACGCGAGCATTTTTTTTAACGCATGTCAGTTGGTTGGTCAACACTACTTGGGTCACACATTCGTGTCACCTCAACATTACTTTTTACCCAACATCATCACCAGGTAAAAATCCAACGTGTTTAATACTTTGATTTATGATCAAACACCTGCAAAACTAACGACGTCAGCCTCACCTGTACTTTGTGAGCGCCTCCTTGATGTTTGATGCTTGACGGTTTGGTGCTAATTAGCAAATGTCAACATACTAACATTCAATACTAAGATGACGAACGTGGTAAACATCAGCATATTAGCATTGCCATTGTCCAAGCATGGCTGTAGACTCAAAGTCTTGTTTGATTCTACTTACTTTACTCATTTTTCCAGTGTGAACACACATACACTTAAAATTAGTGTGTAATTCAAAAATGGGACACAGCTTATAAACACAGAAAATTCAATAGTACATCAAGGGTTTAAGGATAGAGGGTGTAGTATGCTGTGCAGATTATAAAGCTACCTGAGGCAAAATGTGATTTGTGATATTGGGTTATATAAACTATATATAAAATAATTGGGAGCTCCCCAGTATCTGAACAAATAAACAGTCCTGTGCCATCTTTGATTTACATGGTTTGTATTGATTTAAATGGAAAAGACCTTACTCAACTGGAATAAGTCATGTTCTTGTTACTTTACAGCTGCATGACATTGATTTTTTCCCCAGCTTATAAGATTGCATACGATTAGACTTAATCAGCATTGTGTGAAGTTGTTTATTAAGGGCTTGAATGTACCAGATGATCATTTATATTTAAAAGTCCGACACTTTGGTTTTAAGTAAGCTGTTGATATGTGATCAATGCAGCAAGTCTGAAATGTTCAACATTTTATCTGATGAGCTCAGCATGACCAGTATGCGTTCTTCTTATAAGTGAAGTGTAAGTAAAATGTGAATTTAGTGGATTGTGTTCTCTGTAAACACCAGACTTGTCAAACAAAGATACAGCTTCTTGTGGGTTGCTTGCTGCCACCAGTGCCTGCATGATGTATTAAATGCGTATGTTTATAATGACAAATTTTTAATTATTGTAAAAATGTCAAACAAAACAGAGCAAATGGAGATAAAACAGAACATTTCCCAAGGGAAATGGGATCTCCATGTTTGTCATGATATCTTGGGCAATTTTCAAAGTTATGTGACAGTTATTTCTCACATTGTACAAGAACGGATGGCAGCAAGTGGCCTCCTCTGAAGGGATGAAAATGAGCCTTGATTTCTCCGACTGTGCTGACTGTGTGCCGACATGAGCAGCAGGAAGAAGAGGAGTCTTTGTATTTTCTTTTCTTAATCACATGGAGGGCTTTTTGCTGGACATTTGAAATCAATAGCTAGTAAAAGCGGAGTAACAAGAGTCCTTACCCAAAGAGAGTACTCTCCCCATCAGCAATAAAAGGCATTCGTTTAACAATAGCTCTCAAAGCCCATTAAGAAAACCTCAATTCTCTGCTTAATAACCCTTTCTCCTCTCAGCACTACCTCTATTTTCCCCAATAGACCATTGTTTCCCTCGTCCACTCAATACTGGCTGTGTTAGGAGCACCTGCACTGCTGAGACACCCTTGACATATTCATTTAATTGTCGTAAATAAACATAATTGCTATCCGGTGTTTGTAATGAGCTTTTAAATACAAGATGCTTTAGATGATAGCTGAAAGTTATTTTGAATTCCGTGTAAGGAAATCCCTTCTCCCAACGCAGCATGGGCAGCAGTGACCCTCTTCAGAAAGGATGATTTCTTTTGTTCTTTTTAAAGATAGAAAATGTTTTATATCTCACAGAGTCCTCGTATAACGTCTCACTGGCTGATTACTGTCCCCGTGTGTCAGCACAGCTGAACCGTGTGCGGTTCTCAGTGATACAGTGATACAAGCCCCCCAGAAGCACAGCTCTTAAACTGACTCCCTGATTGTCCTCCTGCTGCGTTTTAACTACATGGCCTTGAGAGTTTCCTGTCAATCATATGGATCGCTGACTCCCATTCCCATTGAACATGATACTCATCCAAAAGCCAATAGGATGATGAGGAGTCCATGGGAGGGGGTGAGCGAGCAGAATATAATGTGGCAATTTGTTTCCACCCGGTCGTATCATCTAACTGCTCATTGTTTATCTAGATGTTTTTATTTTCCAGTCATCATCAAAATGCAATGACAAATTGTAATAAGATTAAAAAGTTAACCTGATTTTATTTTATTTTTTTACAATTTCCCTCACTTACAGTTAATAAATCTGCCCTCACCTGCCACCCTCCACTCCGCTTTGTTGTCCCATTATTATCCAGAATGCCTTTGGGCAACCACAGAAAACATGCACGAGCTCTGTCAGTGTTACTGCTGTGATACACATGTGTTCCTCTTGATGGATTTCAACATCTGATGTTGATCGCTAAAGAGCTCCACAGCAAATTAACTCAAGTGTACAACTGAGTAGACGTGAATAATATGATTAATCTTGCCAGGATGTAGTCTCCACAAACAGGACTCTCAGCCTCCAAGTGGGCCTATGAGGAGCTATATTTCAACTATTATCCTATCCTAGCATCACATGAAACATCTGCTCACTTTGTTTTTATGGAACACTTGTGAGCTGTGTTGAGAACACATTAGGACACAGCTCATTACTCTGGGCACTGGATGCCCCAACCCCCAAGTTTGGTTGTGTGTAAAAACATAGAGCCAAGTCTTTGGCTACAATGACTATTTACTCAGGACGCAGCAGGCTGACTGAATCCACACATTCCTCTCAGGAATACCTGTACACAACTCCAATGTTTACACTGGAAGATACTCAACACAAACAAAATCCCCCACAGAGGGCAACATACCCGACTCCAGTGGCTGGCTGCTTGGTTCCTTTCTGAACTTTTGGTATAGTGTAAGTGGTATTTAGAGGGGTTTTTTTATACTTTACACCAAGGCCAAACCATTTTCTCTCTTATAGTTCAGTTTACTAAAGTACCCTAACCATATCCCCTTTTTTTGGGCGAGAGAGAGTGACAGGACATGAGGGAGTGAGAGAGAAAGGGGGCGACATGCTGCGAAGGGCAGAGGGCCAAACAGCACATTCTCACTCCCAACTCGTCACATATTGACTCTTGGTCAGTGTCGTTTGGTGTTGCTTTTGAACGCCCTGGGTACCAGGGTCATTTTATTTGCCCAGGTTTTTACATACTTCCCTTTTAAAACTACTGCTGCTGCCACCCCAATTCAGCAGATGCACCACAGATTTGTCGGTTACTCCAGTTTATCCACTGACCTTTATTTCATCTGTAAAAAAAAAAAAACCTAACAAACAAAAAATTGCTCATTGTTTCAGTGTCCCAATACGTTTCAGATGCGGATATCTCAAAACCTAAACGTAAGTACCTGCATGGCTACCACAAGTGTGAAGAGAGAAAGTATGCTTTTTTTGTGATTTTGGTGAACCAGTTTTCCTCAGGTCTATTCAGATTTGGTTTCTCTTAAAAAAAACCCACATTTATACATGTGAGTTCATTATGTGTCTGTTTCAGATGCTTGACCTTTAGAGCCTTTAAGGGGAGATTTGAACAACTAATTGCTGCCTCAGCTCTGGAAATGCCACCTACATGTCTCTCATTATTTAGTAACCTACATACTGCAAAGTTAATTTCATACTTGAATCTATACTGAAAGTCAACAACGCCTGTGCAAGAGAAGGCCAGTGTGAGAATATTATCCTCAGAATGATGAAGGACATTTGCTAACTTTGCACAAATACAAATTCATGTTGAAATACAGTGCTCTTTATTTTTTGGAACTCATATGTGTCTTTGACACACAGTTTTAAGTCGGTGTTCTGTGTTTGTGCTTGTATGCAGGGCGCCGCCTTACCGCCAGTCTCACTGTCATGGTAGTTGGGATCGAAGCCTCTCTCCAACAACTTAGACACTTTGTCCACCTGATAATGCTGGATGAGGTCCATGAACTTCCTCAGATTGGCCTGCGCAACCAGAGAAGAGAAAGAGCCATTACAGTGAGAAGAAAGAACAAATGGTGGTGGGTGTGCGAGAGAAAAAGACAGGAGGGAGGTGCAGAGCTGTAAAAAGACTGAAATAGAAGTTGAGATAGAGAAAGGTATAGAGGGTCAAGCAGAACTGAGGGTGAAAAGTGGAAGCGTTTAGGAATACAGAGTGAAACTGAGGGAAACTCACTGTTATAAGAATATAAGGTAAAATAATAGGCTACTGAAACCAGGAAACACAGGAAGGGAGATGACAGGATTAAGAGTGTGGCGATTGGTGGGGACTGGAAATGGCTGCTCCTTTCTGTTCTGTTCCTGTCTGCTTTCTTTCCAGGCCGCGTGATAAAAATAGATAAGAGAGCAGCTCCCCGAAGGAGAGGAGAAAATGAGGAAGGAAGAATGAGATAGCAAAAGGAAGAAAAAAGACAATCGGTAGCAATAAAAGAACAGACTTGGAATAAAAGGCACAAGAAGACATGAGGCGGACAGGAGTAGACCAAAAGGTAAGAGGAGACCTCCAGGTCTGAAAAGTAAAGCCAATGAGTAAGTGTTTTTAAGTGCCTTAAAAACCTGCATTCTTTCTAAGGTGCAGCAGGGGGCGACTCCACTGGTTGCATTGGAGTCTATGACAAACTGACCTTACTTCCCACCGGAGTTACTGGCTCAGTAAACACTTTCCTGATGAGTTTATGGTCTCAGTCGCTAGTTTCAAGTCTTTTTCAACACAGCATGATGTTCATTAAGTAAATTATGGTCCTATTTAGAGGACACGGGGCAACTTTTTGAGCAATGTTGCTGGGCAATCTGGGCGGAGTGGTGGGGGAAGGGGATTACGGTAGTAATCTTTACTCATTACCAATGGCGTTGCTCTGTGTATCATCAGCTTTTAGGGCGTGGCAACCTTGTGATTGACAAGTTGCTGGTGAACTGTCAATCAGGAGAGAGGCGAATCATATCCGCTGCCCCGTGTCCCTTTAACTTGCCGTGACCTTGTTTTTGGGTGGTGTCTGTGTTTTCATCTAAGAGCTTCTATCCTTTCACGTCGTGTTCTCACTTCATGGAAGTTAACTGAAACATTTTGGTTGCCTAAAAACGTCTTGTTCAGCGTTCGGTTGTACTAAAACACAAATTTTTCCCCTAAGTACATTTTGTTTTTAGCCCTTGTTTTTGTTTGGAGCCTGACAGCTCCACCATCTAGTCTGAATATGGTCCCTTCTGGTTCCAAAAAAACACATCATGTTGCCCCAGATCACGATCACAATCCAAATCCAACACAAATATCAGTCTGTTCACAGAAGTAGGTTATTATTTTCCTACCTTATATAGCTGTGCAGTAACCATTCAGGGCATTTTTGATAACAAGCCTTCTTGTAAAAAAGAAACAATATAAAAATGGATCCGGCTTCATTTAGCCAATACCTACATGAAAATACGATCAGGTTCTATCCTGATCCTGCATTTCAACTTGAGACCTCCCTGCTAAGAGGCTCTTAATTACTTTCTAGGGTATCATAAAATAACAATAACACAATACCAAAGACAAAATAACATAACGCCTGAAACTAACACAGCTAACATGAACATGATAACAACAAAAAAACGTTAATTCAGTCTGAAGCTCAGACTGACTTTACACAGCTACACGTGCACACTGTGTGTAGCTTTTAACAGCCGGTGTTCCCACACAAAACAAACAAAAATAATTGACAATGGATCTGGATCTTTTTATAGCCCAGACCAATCCATTTAAAATCCCTGAAACGGCCCAGATCCTGATCCTGTGAATCTGCTCTGAAATTTGCTTTTTAAAGACTTAATTTGCTTTTCTACCAGTGTCACCAACACAAACACCATGATCAGATTTTAAAAGCTTAATATTCAATGTATTTTTTTGCTTACTTTTTACCAGTTTGAAGCTAAATTCTCTGCATGCATGAAGATCATTTTGTGATACAGACCGTTTCGTGAGATCAAAAATATTTTTAATTAACTTTAGTTAAACCAAACGGGTTTGACCACAGATATGGAGAGCTGCTGTTTAGATACTAACCGTGATGAGTCACTGCCAGTTCAATATCTGGAAATGTCAACGGTTCACATACATGGCCCTCTGTTTTCATGCAATGTTTTATTTAATGTAGCTGATGTGTCCCCTGTGTATGTGTCTGTCTGTTTGTGTGTCTGTGGGCCTAGTGAATCAGAGTCTGGAGGATGGTGCCCTTTCTCTCTCTCTCTCTCTCTCTCTCTTTCTCTCTCTCTCTCTCTGTCTGTCTTTGCTGAAACAGGTTGTCAGGCTGGCAGTTGATTGGCTGTCTCAGTGTGAGTTCCAGAGCCAACCACGGAGTACCAGACTGCATGGCAAACAGGATTAGCTCCAAAAAGTTGGGTCAGGCCAAGAAATGAGGAGGAATCAACTCAGTATTAGAAATAAATGTCAATTATAGAGGAGCCACATGTTCTGACTAATGACTTTTGCAAAGAATGTAAATGTGTTTGAGTGTTCTCAACAGCATGCTCCACATTTACAAGACAGGTTTTTCTTTTTTTCCTTTTTCATTCTCCATCTCTGGTTCCTTCTTCTGTCCTCCTTTTCTGCATTCAGATGTAGAATTAGAGCAGCTGTCAGACAGTTTCCCAGTGTGCTTCTAACAGAGAGCTGCCAGAGACACTTATGCTTTGGCTGCACTACAGGATTACAGTAGCTATGGGACAGCAGCCCAGAGCTAGCCTTACACAATGATGAAAAGACTAAAAATCTTCAATTTACTGCAGAGATTTACTTTAATTCATGCGGGAGGGTAGAGATAGAGCTGTTGGGGCTGGCAGGAGGCTAGACGTTCCTACTGAGCAGCATACAAACTTACAGGTTTCCCTTTATCATCACAGCTCCAAATAAGTCCAAACTGACAGGTAAGCTACACTCTGCGCTAGCTGAGAGTGGGTTTTTTTTCGCCACCGTTCCCGTGTCATACGGTTCAAGCTGCCAAGAATTAAACCAAACAGCGACAAACATTCGCTTACCCTAATCAACCGGTGAAGCTGCTAAATAGATAATGCAATCTGTGAAAGCTTTTTTCTTTAAAAAAAAAATGTTTTATTTTATTTTGGCAACACCTTTGGCGTGAAACAGTCATTACTGTGGTGTTTTCACACTGCACTTTCCAGAGGCCAGTCGACAGTCAGACTGAGGTGGGCGGTGCTGTGACATCTTTTTCTTGAATCTCTTTGTCTGTTCAGCTGCTCATTCCAGCTCTCCAGTTCGTCTCCTAGCTGGCTGTGTTTCCCATGATTTCAAAACAGAGTGGAAGAAGAGTGGAGAGGAAGAAAGGCAGCATCTATAGATAGGCCGCTAACAAAACAGTGATTCAGTTGCCTTTGCTCAGTTTCTGAAAGCTTTTATTTGCTGCTCCAAACACTCATTCAGGTGTCAGCAAACAAAGCGGGTTATGCCTCCAGTTTACGGATTCAATACGTTTTTACTGTACCGTGTAAGATGTCCTTGATCATTTCACGTACACACAGGAAAATGGCGCATGCTGTTTGTTCGAGTGCCAAAATAAAGTTGGAATAAACATGTCTAGATGTTGCGGTGTTGATTGCCACATTTGCATTACCAGTTTCTGCTTACAGTCAAAGCTGCCACTTGTGATACTTTGATAAATGATTTACATTTCCTGAGAGCCAAAGTGCTTTGAAGAACGCCAAACACTGGCCGCATTTAAATTTTGAGTTAGTTTTGTCATTTCGTTCTCAAATAATCTCACCTTTGTGTGAAGTTTGGCAATCTGTTTCTCGTCCACGTTGGGTTGCCTGTAGACTCTGCTCTTGTAGCGGAACTGTTGAGTGAAAGACAAATTATTAAAAACACAACGAGGCTTCTATTAAAGCTCTGTTCCAATAACAGCATTCATTTGGAAACTGATAACCTTTCCCTCAAAAAGCTCAGTCATGAGTTGTTTACTTGACACCTCTGGGTGCATCTTGAACGCAATTGTTCCTCCGGAGACATGATCGCTAGGGGATCAAGCCTAAGATGTGTCCTCTTTATTGACGGCACATTTCATTACTTTCGTGGTATCTGGTTTACTGGCAGGCTGTGTGAAATATGAAATTACATCATCTTTTTTTGAAGGCTGTAGTGTTAGCATGGGATTGTTTAATATAGAGAAGTAATAACATTTTCGCTGTGAATATTAATATAAGATTTATTTAATATTATATCAATATTAAATTTGAGGTAATTCATTTAATTTATAATTTACTTGCACTGTTACTTTACCCTCACAGTGTACAGTGTGGCTGGGCAATAATTAACCAGATTCGTCACACTGTACCCCAACAGCCAATCACATCACAAAAACAAATGTATTTCTTTTCAAGCGTATGGCAGGTCTTTAGGAACGAAAATGGGAACGACAGCTCAGTCAGCTAAACCCACCACGTACCGCTGTTTTACCAAGTCGGACAGAAAGACATGGGCGACGAGCGCCGCTGCTCTTTCTCAGACCGAGGTAGGCTACTTGAAGTCGAACATGAAACAGATTTGTGATGTATTTTATTAACTCTGCTGAATGTCTGTGCCAACAAAATTGGAAAATATCACAAACATAAATGTTAATGTTCACTCTTGACCTTCAAAATAGCTGTTTGAAAATTAAAAATCCCATCACGTGTTAGTGTTTTTGAAGCTTTCAGCAAAATCTTCCTCAGCAAACTGAGTTGCTCTTTCAGTAAGTGGACCTCACGATGAGCTTTCTTTTGTCAAATTAAAAACAGTAGAATAGGTCACTATACTTAAGTCACGAGGCGACAATTGAGCGAACTCAATCCACTGATGAAGAGAAGATGCTACGGTGAAGCTAGTAAGTGGACCTTGAGCTGAGTTTTTTATGCCAAACAAAAGGTTTGTCACCTGACGCATCACCGTCCAATAATGCAGACAGAGTGAAGGTGCATACAATCTAAAACATCAGCAATTAGACCCATGCCCTGAAACATGCAGTGATGCACTTAGAGAAACAACCCAATCACAAAGCGTAACATTTCTATCTGCTTTTTCCAAGAAACACTCAAACAAAATTTAATAATCTCGATACAAAATGACACGGTGCCACCAGAGCAGAGACTGAAACTGAAGAATGTCACTGACCCAAGATGCTTTACAACACTTTACACAGCAGGATTTATACCCATTCATACTAACAAGATTTTAGATTTTTGTATAATTTATTTACTCATAGATTTTCTGTTTACATCTCAGACAATCCTTCATCATAGTTCAGACTCTGAATCTTCAATTGAAGAATTTTCAACTTAATTTATATCATTTAACATATTGATAGACTGATATTAAAAACATTTTTCCAGCTCACATGTTGACTTATTACTGTAATGACAAATATTTATTCAAAAACTTAGATTCTATCCCTGCTAAATGGAGTAATAATCTAACTGGCCAACAGTTTACCTCCAAAGACGGGACACCCTTGCTGATTGGCTGGGGGTACTCTCGAAGGATGCGCTCTTCATCCAGGAACTTGCCGTCCCTCCCGTTGCTAGCTGGCTGGAAAAGCCCATAGTTGAGCACGTCTTTCAGGCTCTGATTAAGGGTACACAGGATCCGCTGCTTGGCAACCCAGACCGTCGCATCCGGGTTGAACCGCATGCATTTCTGGTTGGATTTGGGGGGGGAAGGGGGGAAGAGACAAATTGATTATAGAGTGATGACTGGAGAGCTGGCTGGCAGTCACAGCAATCAACACAAATGAAATATTAATCTTTTGAATAAAACCCAAAATGATGTAATGTTATCAACTTGTGACAGACACTGAACTTGTGAAGTGGACCTCCAACTTTTGATTGACAGATGCTAATAAGCTGGGACGTAAGAGTGACAGGAGGATTTGAATACAATCACAAAACAATGGTGCACAATCAAAATAGTTTAGACACATTGAAATTGGTGCTTTAATTACACAAACCCTGCCCCAGTTACTACAAATAATCCACGACTGCCACGCAGCACTGCCAAGCTTGATTATTGTGTATTGTAGCCACGCTGTATGTTAGACAGGGCCAATTCGCCCGCTGAGGATGTAATTGACATGACCCTTCTGCCCCCTGGTCTTTCCAAGTTTCAGCATCCCTAGAGTGAAAAAAAAAAATACAATGGAACAAACAAACAATGCACGACTTCTGGCCTCGTCTGAATCAGAGAGGATTATGGGCACTGTGCCGTGGCATTCAGGAAGTGTCTGTGAGTGTTTACAGCTGGATGTGCTGCTCAGCCAGCGATAGCAGCCCTGTGTCTGTGATAAAGGCTAAAGGGATGAGCAGGCTGTGAACTCTGGCTAACCATAATCCTCTCGCCTGGCGTTGAGTGGGTTGAGGAGAGGAGAGGAAGGGACGGCAAGATGAAGGGTTGAAGGTACAGTACTGAAACAGATGGCATCTGGCAGGCTGTTTGGACTGATATGGCCTTCTTTCCTTCTGCTGGTTTATTACAGTGGCAAATTTCCATCTGCTCCCATTATTGCTGCCTCTTCAGCGCTTAACACAAGCTCAAATTAAACAATATGTACAGGGAACAGGGGAGCTATCACTCTTGTGAACGCACCTGGCTATTTGCTGCTGCTGTCTGACTGAACTCGTTTTGATTGGCTGCTGTGGCTTCGCATACGACCATGTAGCGTTATTGAAACCGCCTTATCTTTTCAGTGTTCTCAAACCCTAGAGTCGGGGTCCAACAACTCAAAGCAACTATCTTTGGAAAAGTAGCTTGCTTGTCTAACCTCAAGTCTGCCATTGTGTCCAATCTTTGAATCTTTAGAAACGATGGTGGCTCCATCTGGATGTAAGGACTGTGTGCTAGGACGGGAGACGGGTGAAATACAGTGAGATAAAAGGCTTATTTGAAGAGGACAATTTAAAGATTATAGAAGAAGCAAAGACGCAGAAAAGCATGTGGGAAAGAGGAAATGTTGTCACCCTACATCTGTCTTTTTCTGTGATTTGTAGTGTTGGTTTGTGTTGAAGAGAGCGCAAGTGTTACAGCTCCAACCAGTTACAGTCCCAGGCCTCATTATAAAAATTTCAGAATGTGATCAGGAAAAAGCTAAAGGAGTATTTGGACATTGTGTGAAACATGGTTGTTCGCTTTCTTTCACATTCCTTTAAAAGTTAGATGAGATGATCGTAACCACTTTCAAGTCAATGCAAACAGAGCCAGGAGGTGGTTACCTTAGCTTATAATAAAGACTGGAAGCTGGAAGAAACAGTCTGGCTCTGTCAAACGTTCCCTCAAAACACCTTTAAAGCTTGCTATAATTAACACTTCAAGTCCAGCTGACCCTTTAATTTTACGACCTGGATGAATCATCACAGACATCTAGTTTAAGGACTTTCTGTCGGCAGCTCGCCAAAAAATAGTTACAACACATTGTCAGGTTTACATATGCTGATTGAGTAAGGTTTAAACAAATTAGATATAATGTTTTATAATAGTTTATTTTTTAAACTTTGGACAGAGTCAGGCTAGCTGCTTCCCCTTGCTTCCAGTCTTTATGCTAAGCTATGCTAATCACCTTCTGGCTCCAGCTCCAGCACGGACAGAGAGTGGTATTTATCTTCTCATCCATCCAGTGTGAGAACTTTAACATGGCTTTCAGGGGAGCTCACTTTTTTTAACGGGAGGAGGGGTGGGAGGTTAACAAAGGGTGTTGGGCTGAAACTTTTCAAAGCGGGTCGATTAAAATCCACAAAAAGGAGCCCTGCTGTCAGCATTAACGGCAGAAAACCCCCTCTAACACGCAGATGCGGTTGGTACAAAGCTGTCCCAGCAAGTCACCTGGTGCCTTAACATACATGGACCACGGCGATTCAACACGCAGACGGAGCGAGACTCAGAAAGTGTGTTTCTTTCTGATCTTTGATTTAAGTGAGTGAAGTTTACGATACCGCACCTCCAAGCTTCGATGGTGATGACAAGAATAGCATCCATGACTGTATCTTTATTAAAGGTAACAACTGATGATTCACATTCAAGCATCAATAATACATCTTCCTCATGATCCCTGATGATGAAGATACAGAAAAATAGAAATCTATGGGGAAAGTAGCACGTTGCCAATTTTTAGAGAACCACAAAAAAATTCACAAATCATGTTTTTAGGGGAGCTCATGGATTATTAAGAGGAGCCAAGCTCCCCCTGGCTCCCCTGTCGTTCTCATCACGTATCTAACTGTCTGCAACAAGTGAATAAAACCGTGCTCACATGCACGTGCTGTGTACGTTTGAATTACTCAACTGAGTTTGATTTATTCAACTGTGTGACTCAGTCATGTGATCAAGTGGCACCACTGAGTGCTCAGTGATGAATGTGAAATCAGGAGCATGAGTGCGTACATGTGAGAGAGCTTAGTGCACATGTGAACAGACACACCTTTAGTGCTGGAGTTATAACCACCGAGCTAATTACATCAAAGGGTCACGAGTTCATTTCTGGATCAACACCATAGCCCGAGGATCCAACCCTGCCATTGCTTTATTCTGTTAAGATCTGCCATTCGGGAAGTTACTAGGTGCTTTTGCAAAGTGGCTAGAAAAGTGCACCGAAGCAGCTGCTAATACCTGCACATATAATACATTCTTTTAGTTAGCCACAAATGGATGAAATTTTACAACACAAATGAAAAGATGAGCGGGTAAAAGAAAATACAAATATAAAATCAAAATGGACAAAATGGGAGGGAGAGTCAGAATGAAGCAGGGGAAGAGGGGCATCGAGAGCTCTGCCAACTTCCTGTTTCCCTGTCTTTCTTCTTCTGCCCTTCTGTTTTGTTCAGATGTTCACAGTGAGAAAATGCTACAACTCACTGCACTGTCAACGACATCCAGTGTAAAGCTATCTGGAACGGTTCCTTCCCCATGGACACACACATCAAATGTAGAGCTACAGTACAAAGCTGCATCGGTCGAAGATGAAACTACTGTAAAGACTGTGGCAGCTCATCCACAGGCAGCTACAGTTTGTCTTTGATGATAAACCTTTATATCCAAACCTTTTCTGGGAATGACAGTAAAGCGAAAACCACTGACAGCTACAGTTCACATTCTATATGATCAATGGTGTGGAGCACACATACCCACAGAAGCCACAGTTATTTCAGAGGCACAACGCATAATGTTCTACTCACACCTGGGGCTTCATTAAAAGCAACAGTGTGCCGCATGTTTTTAAATGAAACATTCACAATTTCTGTTCAAATTAATACAATATTCACAGATTCCACTGTCAAAGCTGTGATGTTATCCACAAACAAGTTTCATGCATGACACATTAGATCCCAGGGTTTGAAGCAGAAAAATAAAGCAGAAGAAGTTGGTCGGTAAATTCATTTTGTTTTTCTTGTTAACCTACACATGTCGTTATAGCTCGCTTGTTTTCTGTTTAGTCTGTTGTTAGTTCAATGAGGCTCTAAGGCTTGGGCTGAGACATAAAGCTGATCGTTACATTATTTGGTAACGAGTCTGCTGTTTGTATGTTCAGTAACATTAAAGATGTTGCTCAAAGAAAAAAAAATGAAATGAGAATAAAGAGAGGGAAAAAATAACAAGCTCTCCCACTTTGGTCAGCATGTCCTTATAAATGACATAGAAGAGAACCAGCGACGGGGTAACAATAATAAACATTTAACATTGTGAAACTGTCGCAGTTTGTTTAGATTTAGGCACCAAAACTACATGGTCAGGTTTAGGAAAAGATTATAGTTTGGGTTAAAACAAGTAGGTTATGTTAGTATGTGTTGTGACTTAACGTATGTATGTGTATAAGTCAACGCTGACTTTTGGTTTCGCACGGACACAAACAGCAGCCTCAGTGTTAGATCAGTCCATCCACCCTGTCCTCCTTCCTAAGACTTTTTCTTTTTACTCTTTATACCATGTTGGAGCCATAGAGGAAATATGTTTTTTATTAATTTAATATTAGTTCAAGTTATAGTAATTATCCTTTTACGTGTTTCACTTAGTAATATTTCATGTTTCTCTCAGGCGGCTGTCATTAATGTGTGTTTGGCAAATTACGATGTGTAGCTGTGCTCCATTATTTTGTCCCGCAAATTCAGAGCTATTCAAGTGTCGCAAAATGCAGCTAAGTGAAGTGAAAATGAGGTGAGAGCACCCACAGGCATGTGCACCATCTCACATGACTTCCTCCTTTGTTCTTGTCATAACTAGTACGGCCTCTAGAGGTTGCTGGATGACAGTAAAAGAAGCCGAAGCGGAAGTCCCTGAAACATGCTTTCTATTGAAAATCCAGCAGGGGGCGACTCTTCTGGTTGCAAAAGAATTCAGTTTCAAGTCTTCTTCATACAAAATGATGTTCATTTCGTAAATTATGGTCCCAATTATTTTAAAAAAGACCGCAAAGCAGAGAATGTTTCAGGGCGGGACTATCTATGATTGACAAGTCGTTATCACGGCGACCTGTCAATCAGGCTAGAGCCGACTCGTACCCTCGGCGCTGTGTAAATTTAACCAGCGCAGATGAAAAAGCTTATCAGGAGTTGGCTGATCTTTTTCTCTGGTGAGAACATTTTAAGACTGTTGTTCGCTAGACAAAGTTATCAGCCAGTTAAAATGACAGTTAACGTGAGTTACAGTTGCACCTAGCAAAGCAAGCTGGCTAGCTCCGTCCATGGTCGTTAGCTCCACCGTATCGTCACTTCCGGGCACTTCCTGGTTGCAAAAACTCGACATGGCGGCGCCCTATCGGCCAAACTCAAGGCTTCAAAACGGCAATCCACAAACCAACGGGTGATGTCACCATGACTACGTCCATTTCTTATATACAGTCTAAGCAGTAAACGTAAAGATGGGTTGTGATAAGCTGCGTGCACAGGCGTATTTTGGGGGAGAACATTCTGATTTTGAGACTGTTACAATTGTTCAAAAGCTCAAATACAGTATTTTGGAACATGTTAATTAGAGGTGCTGGTAGGCAGATTTTCTTTCCGTTGAACAGATGCATGCTAGCTGTTTTCCCCTTGTTTCCACTTTTTTCCTTTCATCAGGCTAATGGGCTGCAGGTTCTAGCTTTTTATTTATATGAGACATATAAGAGTGGATTTGTCTTCTCATATAACCCTTCACCAGACAGTGAAAGTGTATTTCCCAAAATGTCACACTTTTGCTTTAAATTTAGGAATACTGCAGATTTTTGAATTCACCTAGTGTATTTCATAATATGTGGGCAAACAAAATGGAAATCCTGGTAGGACGGTAGTTTTCCAGTGACACGTTCTGTGTTTGAGGTTTGGACCTAAGAATAACATTCATTATGCATTCTTTGCTTTCTGTTATTAATCTACCTGCCACTCATTTACATATTAATGAAAAACTGTGGGACAATTGTAATGTGTTTCATCAGTCACTTCCTTTTTCATCTGGGCTTCCACATATTTACCCTATCGTGTGTTAACTGGACCATAATGTTACACTACACAGCCAGCTTTAGTGTTCTGAAGGCCAATGCTAATCTTGATTTATTCTAGAGTGGGCCCCATCTTATATTATTCATCAGTTCATCATTAATACAACCCCCACTTTAAATCACACACACCACCTACGCACAAGTCTACATATCAACCCCCTACCTGCCCACTCAACATTCAAACACCACCGCATGTTATTAAAGAAAATCCCAACACGTGAATCCTGTTCGTCAGAGCTGATTTAAGTCAAAGGATTTACGTCAAAAAGAAAATTAGAGAAATATTTCTGTAACAAGCCTATTTAAAAACCACAGGCAGCTTTTAACAGGTTTCAGGCGCAGCTCATTCATACGCAGGATTTCTCTGGAAGCATGCATATGATTTATACATAGATGGTTGTGATAAGTACACTTTATAACATAAACAAAAAAATGGGAAAAAACGTGTTTGGCCTGCTTATGAATATCTTTAAGATTAAATTCAAGAGTTTTTTTCCACCCTTTTTTGCTGTGTTATACATCTTTCATACATCATCTGCGTCGCTATGTAACTCACATCCTAATACTCGCCTTAGCTGCTAGTGTGGGACGCCTAAATATGAAATTAAAATAACATTAGATACACTCCAGGTAGTCAATGGACATAAAGTTGTTACTTAAAAGGTTACAAATTAAAGATAAATTTGTTACAAATTAATAACTTCCCACTTTGAAGCTCTTGCTCCAAACAAGCAGGAAGCTTCCGGTCTACAATATGAAGCCGATGCTGAAGTCCCTGAAACCTGCATTCTATTGAAAATCCAGCAGGGGGCGACTCTTCTGGTTGCAAAAAGAAGTCCGGCTCCATTAGAAATAATGGGAAAATGTTTCTACTTCTCAGCTGAATAATTACCCCAGTAAACACTTTCCTGATGAGTTTATGGTCTATGTGGCTACTGGCGTCGCCCTATCAGCCAAACTCAAGGCTTCAAAACGGCAGTCCACAAACCAACGGGTGACATCACCATGACTACGTCCATTTCTTATATACAGTCTATGGTTACAAATCTGGCTTGGGTTCTGTCTGTGTCATGTCATGACATGTACGGCTGAACGGAAGCCACGGTTACGGGCTGAAGCGGCTTTGTTTTGAATCACACTAACTTGCTTGTTGGGGACCCACCCTACTATACTGCTCATGTGAACTGAAGTGAGATGCTTCACTCGGTAGCTAAAATGGAACGTTCAGACAGGGTGAAAAAAGGTGCAGCAGCAATGTGCAGAATGACAGAAATATGGTGTAAACCTTTTTCTGGTACAACCCCTACATAGAATTATGAACCTAAAAATGAACATAATATGACCTCTTTAAAATAAAATTTAAATTGATGGTTGTGTTTCAATGTCTTCTTTTGGTAAAGCATCTTTCCAGTATATTTTCTACCAAAATACATGCAAATTTGCTATATCTCACGAGAAGGTCCAGTGCCCCATGTTTTTAATAAACTAAATAAAAAGGAAAAAGTGTTTCCATCTCATAATAACATTTCAGATCACGTCTCAGAACGTGTTTTGTGGGCGCTGCTGTGAGCTCGTACGCTCACACACCTTGGCATCCCACTCGAGACAACCACTTCGAGGAAACTACGGTAACGTTAACGTGTGTTTCTGTCACTCCTTTGTGAGAAGGCGATTAAGCTAGCCGTGCCTAAATTTGAAGTGCACAGATATTAAAGCCTTTATGGTAAATCCACTGAAAAGGCCCAGAGCGAGCTGACAGGCTGGTTAGAGACTTTATCCTGTCAGCTTGTTGCAGTATGAGAGTCCTACCTGAAGAGAGGCTGTGAAGTCTTCATGTTAAGCCATTAGAGAACCAGGTACAACATTATTTATCAAACTGGGTCGGACTTGATGAATTCAGCGCGCGAGGAGGATACACATGTGACAACATCCGGTTTTCAAAATAAGGTGACTATACATGGATGGATATAACATTAACCTGGATTATATTCACGTAACATAAACAAACAGGATCGTTACATTATCTGGGAGAGTCTGCTGTTTGTATGTTCACTAACATTAAAGATGTTGCTCAAAGAAAAAATTTAAATGGGAGTAAAGGGGGGGAGGGAAAAAACAATAGCAAGGGTCCGAAGTCCACCCACCATAGTCTCTTAAAATCCTGTGGGAAACAATAGGAAATACTAATATGTACATGTTAGGGCAGTCAAAAATAAACCCTTGTTGTAGTTGAGTGGAGAGTACATGGGATCACATGTGAGTCATTGTATAAACCTTTAACATCTGGAATAGTTTGTTTGCACTCACAATCCACTTTTAGGACATTTTCAGATATACCTGTTTGTTTAATGCCTGCTGAACATAATTATAACCCACAGCTGAAATGCTACAGAGGCCCTTGCTGTATGAGTAGATCTCCAGCAGCTCTAACAAACCCAACAACACTTCCAATGAAAGCTGACTGTAAATAAGGCTATAAGGTGTCAAATACAAAGTCATTAATTCTCCAGCGGATCTCAACAACAAGGCTGGAAAATCAATACTCAAATGTCAATATTGAAAAATAAATCTAGTTCATATTTCATATCGCCTCCCACACAATGCACACTGACACACATGTTAATATCACCACCCTCCACATATTTGTCCTCATCGTTCACAGATAATTACCGTCTGCTGGAGGTCGGGGATGAGGACACGGATGACCAGCGTGTTTATGTGAATGTCGTCCATACGGTTCTGAGGCGGCTCGGCGGTGGCCTTTATGGTCTCGTAAATGGTCTCTTCGCGGGAGCTGTCGGAGGCACAGTCGTCGGAGTAGTCGGAAAAGCTCTGGGCCATCTCATCCTCACTAGACGTGGGGCTCCGGGGCATAGTCAGCAGGCCCGGCGGATTCAGCTGGGACAGACAAGGAGGGGGAAAAAGGTCAGACTCACACAAACTCAAACTGTTCATTAGAGAGAGCAGGCATTAAAATTTAAGAATTTGCCTTGCTCCCATTAGACACCTTTTGTTGCATTAGAAAACCCCCCAGAGATGGGGCTTGTTAGATTGTTAGTTTATCCTCATCCATTCTGTGCTCGCAGCCTGCACAGTCTGCTTCAGGAAACTCCCACAGGAATTAATGAGACTGCATCTTCACGAAAAGGTTTTGCTTCATTAAGGTTATATAGTATGTGAGTAAAAAAAATGCACATGCAAGCGATTGTATATGATCAAAGACCCTACTCCCAAAAATGTAGCCGGCCAGGTGACTGTACTCTAATAAGATGAGGCATCGACATGATTTATGGATCAGCAAATGAAACGTATAACGTCCCATCAGTCACTGCTTGTGGCCATGCTCTTGTGACTGATTAGAATAAAATTAAGACATGTCAAATTACCTGAATATCTAATCATTTGCATGTTAAACTACACTTGGTTTCCTTATTAGAGGTTAGTGTGCAGAGACTCGAGGATTAAAAATCATTCATCAATTAAATATCAACAAGAAATATAATTTTGCATGCCTGCAGATATCTGACCTTAAAGGTTCAGTGTGTAAGTTTTAGTGGCATCTAGTGATACGGGCTGCGACTTACAACCAGCAGTTCACGTTGCATTCACGTGTGCCTCGGACGGCCCCATTTCCTGAGTTCAGTGTGTGCTCATGTGCTCTTAAGTCCGAATGCGGAATCAACATGGACGCTACTACAAAGATGTGCTGGATTAGCATTATCAGAGCAAACTAACCGTTATAACCATATTACCAATTACATGTTAGCAAAATATGTCAAAATCAAAGTCAATCAGTCTGTTTGTGCTACTGTGGAATCATAGCGGTGCAACATGGCAACATCCATGTAAGGGGACCTGCGGTGTATGTAGATAGAAATGGCTCAATCTGAGGTAATAAAAGCAAAATGGTTCATTATGTAAGGTCTTTATATAACACTGAAAACATAGTTATGGATATTATATTGCATTTCTGTCAGCAGATCCTCCTAAATATTACACACTGAACCTTTAAAGGGTGAAAAGTGAAATGAAAAATCTCTTATAAAGGTTCTCAGTCATCCAGGTCATAGTTATACAAGAAGGTTAAAATCAAGGGCAACTAGACTTGGTAGAAGACACTTGAAATGAAACCGCAGTGTTGCGACATTTCAGACTTAAAACTCGAAATGGAAAATAACTGCACAGTACGACCATGGGTCTGTAAGTAAATGTCCTGTTCATTTTCTGCATAGATAATATTAGTTGTGAGAGGCAGTTGGAGCAGTTCCACATCTTGGAGGGATGATTGAATCATCAGTAAATATGAGCAACTGTATTAGAAGTGAGCTGGTTCTTTGGAAAAAAAAGTCAAAGGGCTGCAGACGTAACTGAAGGAGAGAAGTCAAATATGACTCCCCAAGAAGTATTACAGTAATAAAACATCCAATCACAGAGCTTCAAATTCTATTCTGTGTGTTGCTTACGGCAAGCTGAGGCTAAAGATTACACTTTGAAGAAATGTTGCTTTCTGTTTATCCGTTCAATTGACTTCAGGAACTACACTGCAGCGTTTTGTTCCCGAACAACAACAAAGTGCTCTGAATTTGCAACAGTTCTGACACTTCTGACAGGCCTCTTCTTGATAACAAGGGTCCATGGTATCACAGCATTTGGAGTTTTTCACAAAGCCAAACTGATGGGGACGAAAACACAATTTCTTAGAAATAAAATGACTCAAACTGACGGCCATACCATACACAGTGATGCTAAACTTGAGCCAACCATTCATTCTTTTTTAAAGGACAGTTCACTTCCACTGTGATTGATAAGTCAGACACAGCCTGAAAGGAGGAGCTGGAGTGGTAGCAGGTTGCAAAGCGGCTTGCAGAGGAAGCAGCAAGGGCAGGCGGGCTAAAGCAGCTTAAATAAGGCGCCTTGTATGGAGAGGGGTGGCGATGGCGCAGTGGATAACACACATGCCTTTGGTGTGAGAGACCCTGGTTTAATTCCCCACTGTGACACGTACACCAATGTGTCCCTGAGTAAGACACTTAACCCCTCATTGCTCCAGAGGCGTGCGACCTCTGACATATCTAGCAATTGTATGTCGCTTTGGATAAAAGCGTCAGCTAAATGAATAAATGTAATGCAATGAATGCGGAGAGGGGAATCAGCTGAGCTGTCAGCTGATGTGACTGACTTTGATAGGAGGAGGAAGGAACGCTATGCCCGATATTTATCACATAGCAACAAAGGAACAGGTTGTAGAACTGCAATGGGTGATGAAATGCCAAACATTACCATGTCTCAGCTTTTCCAATGTGAGGATTTTGCTCCTTTTCTCTCTTTTATGTTTCTGTAAACTGAATAACTGTTGACTGACAAAACAAGACATATGCAGGCACCACTGTAGACTCTAGGAAATGTGACAGACATGTTTTACTTATACCTGACATTTTATAGACCAAACAATTAATGGATTAATCAATAAAATAATCATTAGGGGTGGGGGGAAAAAATCGATACAGCATAGTATCGTGATATTTGCCATGACAATACTGTATCGATACACTGACGCCAGGTATCGATATTTTAAAATCTTTTGCTTTTTTAGTCCACTAGCAAACTTAACAGGACCTTATAAAGGAAAAAGTGATATGAACAAACAGAGAAATGTATCTTTTTAGATAAACTGATGTTGACAAAGTTTGACTTCAGAGACCTAATTGGAAGTTGGAAAAAGGTAATAAATTGCAATATATCTCAATATATTTAAAATCGCAATAAAATCGAATCGCAACATAAATATCACGATAATATCGTATCGTGGGGCCTCTGGTGATTCCCACCCCTAATCATCATGTGATTAACTGACAAAATAAAATTGTCATTTGCAGCCTGGCACAGGCGAAGCACTTGGGAAAGGAATCCTTTATTTAACTTAACTTTAACCTACCATGTGGTTAAAAAGTCAAATCTTGTTAGCACATTTGCTTCTCAGCCTAACCTTAACGCAAAGTTAAATGACCGATCAGTGTGCTTGAGATCAAACATTGTTCCTTCTTTCCTTCTTGATCATTTCTCTTGAAGCCTGGTTTGACACTTGGTCTCTGTTGTTTTAATACATTTGGATTACTGACTGAATCACAGCAACACCATCAACATGATCATTTCTTTTCATCAGGACTGAATGACAGGAGCTGCTGAGCCATTCTTCGCCTTTCAGCAGGAGAATACATGTTTGGTTTGATAAAGGAGAGGCCCCTTCACTCAGAACAATCAACAGGGAACAGATGAGACATTTCAGCTGCAGGGCCATCTGAAATGGCCCAGGCTGAGCTACATGTGTCACCTTGCCACATCTGTGACACTCATCCTGGTGTGTCTATGTCCATTAGCTGAGATGTGTCCCAGATACCTGGACACTGTGATGAAAATGTTTTCTGATAACAAGAGATAAAAGTATCAGCTTTCAGCAGGATGTGCAATGGTACAGTTTCTTTCCACAGATTACTTGCTGTTCTTCAGATTTACTGTGCTGTTTTTCCAGATAACAAAAAACTTTCACAGTGTTTTCCTTGAGTGTGACTCTGCTGGAAATGTATCCAAATAGCCTTGAAAAAAAGAGAAAAGATGGAAACTGAACGTGTGACATGTTATAATAAGGTATTTAGAAAAATGCCAGTTTTCAGACCAGTTGTAATTTAATGGAGCTTTTTGCACATTTCCATCCTGGCCTCCTGCTGGGGACTTCATACTGTAGTCTGTATAATTTTCTTCCATGCCTTTGCAATCAGCATGTGGCCAATTATATACGCACGCTAGATACTACAGATTGTCATAGGGACGTGCAAATATGTGCTTATCGTGTGCTATACAACTATATAAAATAATGAAATGTACTGAAATAAATACACACAAATAGACAAGTAATTAATTCTCATCATTGATGCTTAGGTGAACTTAATTAGATTCTACAAGCTCGTATAAGGATAAAATACTTTAGTGTCTTTTGCAACAATAGCAGCATGACAGATTACATCCCTGTTGTCCTTTTTCCTGAGAACCTTGAAATACTTTTTTTTAGAAAAACAGAAGTTAGACAGTTCTTTGAAGAAAATCGGGGAGATGCCCTTTATCAGGATAAACTTTGGGCTTGTACTGATTTTTACTGTTCTTTTGCAATTCTGTGTAATTTATTTGCACATAACCATATGTTTTGACATATTATACCCTTATCTTTTGGTGTTGCACTGTATGTCTGTAATTCCACATGGAAATATAATATAGAATAAATGAACTAACATAAGCTCAGGGAGCAGCAGCTTGTTCTTTGCGTACATTTTTGCTCTGGGTTTCACCTCTCAGGCTTCATACAGCTTACCCTAACCCTTAGACTGAACTTGTTGTGGCCATGTGCAGCCTGAGAGCGAAGAAATACAAATTATCTAAATATCGAAATACACTAAGTTGCATGTTTTCTAAGTCTTTTGGCAGACTACTATTATTTTGGAAGGCACAATAATTAGTCATAATAGCTTAATATGAATGTTATTCAATAGCATTTTATGAAAGCCCTTACAGACTATTGGATATAATCTGCAGCTGGTGATGTCTCATATACAGTGTCTCACAAAAGTGAGTACACCCCTCACATTTATGTAAGTATTTGATTATATCTCTTCAAACGACACCAATGAAGAAATGACACTTTGCTCCAATGTAAAGTAGTGAGTGTACAGCTTGTATAACAGTGTAAATTTGCTGTCCCCTCAAAATCACACATCACACAGCCATTAATGTCTAAACCGCTGGCAACCAAAGTAACAATATTTTGTGTGGCCACCATTATTTTCCAGCACAGCCTTAACCCTCTTGGACATGGAGTTCAGCAGAGCTTCACAGGTTGCCACTGGAGTCCTCTTCCACTTCTCCACGACAACATCACGGAGTTGGTGGATGTTAGAGAACTTGCGCTCCTCCACCTTCCATCTGAGCTCTGGTGAACTCCATGTCCAAGAGGGTTAAGGCTGTGCTGGAAAGTAATGGTGGCCACATAAAATATTGTTACTTTGGTTGCCAGCAGTTTAGACATTAATGGCTGTGTGACGTGTGATTTTGAGGAGACAGCAAATTTAAACTTTTATACAAGCTGTACACTCACTACTTTAAATGGTAGCAAAGTGTCATTTCTTCAGTGTTGTCTCATGAAAAGATATTAATACTCATCTCTGTAAGCTATTTGCTAGACTTTAACCCACAGAGATGTATATGGACATAGTTACGCAAAAAAAATAAAGAAACATTAAGTGAACTTGATCCCAGTTATGAGAAAAAAAAACAATACAATAAATAGGAAACTTACAAATCAATAAATCAACAAACAATCAAATTGTTATTTTACAAACTTAGGAAGACTGGTTAACAATTATTCTTGGTGGTCAATCATTTTTCAAATATAACAGTGCTTGGATTAATCCTATAATATCACTTAACTATTCAGTTTCTCTCATCCTCAAAGCATAAATGTGTACAAATGAAGGACAGCATATAAATGTAGGACAGGAAATCATATTCTTATAATTTCAGACAAAAATGTCATTTAGTTTGTTTGTTTTTAGTTGAAGAACTCCTGACAGTTTTGTGTCACCCCTACTTCTGCCACGCAAGGCCCAAGTATGTAAACAACTCATTCACTATTCACTACACATCACAAACATGCAAACATAAACATAAACACACTGATTTACAAGCAGTGATTATCAGGCACTGCAGAGTGATTGTCAATTGTCAAGGAAATACTTTAATGAGACACATTCTTCTCACTCACACACACAACATCCACTAATGCCGCATTTCAATAGCGGCAAAAAAGCCAATCAAAGACGCAAAAACATCCTTCTTGTCAAGCAAAAGCGATAATTATCAGCTTATTAGCTTCCTAATTCATTCATAGCCAAACCATTTTCAATGACAGTAAACAGACATGCCTGAAGACATGTTAATGCATGAAAAACCATAAACTGTCATCATTTATGTCAGAGCCAAAACTTCCTGGTATTTGAGATAATTTCGCTTTTTCATTTAATTAGGCATGACTGTCACATCTGATAACAGGAAACATTAATTATATGACTGTACAGCTTAAGATGCGGAGAAAAAGTTGTTTGAGGTCCTTTTAATTGGAGAAAAATAAAATCAATATAATAACAAAATTAAAAAAAAAAAAGATTTCTTGGCAACACAGCTTGTAGGTGGCTCAGAGACAATCTTGGAGTAATGACCAAGATTCATTAACGATTTCAGGCAAAACCTGCACATGCACTGAAAGGTCTGATGCAATCTCATGGCTCCGGCTGATTCGGGGTCTGATGGACGTTCATATTGCTGACTGACTGACAGTTTTCAGAAGATTGCACCATTTCAGCAACTTCTACAGATGGGCCTCATTAACCTGATTCTGCAGCAGGACGCTGTGACATCTATCAGGTTTCTAATGTACGACACCATCAAATCAAGAGAACTTCTCCGGGGCTGAAATGCACTTGCTGGCTTTAGGTACCTTCACTTTCTCTGCCTGCTTCTATGAAAGTAAATGTGTGAATGTGTGACAGGGTGTGTGAGACACAGAGAGAGAGGGGGGGCAGAGAGAGTGTGAGTGTGACTAGTTCTTTTGTTGTTGTTTTTTTTTACCACCTCTACTTTAACGTAGACACACACAACACACACACACAGTTGCCCGTTGTAACAAGGTCATTTTTTGTCATCCCCGGATTCATTTTTCTTCCACACCATCCCTCACTTCATTCACTGGTGTAATTGAAAAGATGAAAAGACTGTCTTAGAGACTTTCTAAGTCTTTAGGTACCTAAGAGAGTATGGAGAGTTCAGTAATGAACACAGTCATTCGCTTTGATTTGCATGAGTCGTGCATGTGTGTGTGTCAGTGAGAGAGAGAGAGAGCTAGAAAGAGAGGGAGAAAATAAGCAGTGTTCTCTCCAGTGGAAATGTCTGTGACAGAAATAGTTGGCAGTATGTTTAGCACCTGTAAAAGTAACACAGAATTAGTGCTGTGAGCCATTAGGGCCGAATGAATACATTCAATATTTTGCATTAAGGCACATTAAAGCTGCAATCAGTAGTGTTTTAATGGTTCTTGGACAAAATCAGCTGCCCGTGTTGCCATTCAAAGCCAGTCACGCCTTTACTTCAGTGGCTGACCTCAGTGCAGCATTTTAGTGGAAGGAGCTACAGAAAGTTTGGACAGATACAGTAAGGAAACCATGGCAGAGCTATTTTTAGCTACTACTAATAAATTCTGTTTGGTTGACGCAACCTAGCAAATACAGCTAACATTTTACAAACATCCAGTAAATCCGGGTATGGTTCGTTCTTTTATTATTTCGTTTCAAAACCAAAACAGAACAAACAAAAAAACAAGTCATTTTTTTTGTTTTTTTCTGTTTTAAAACCAAAACACTCAAAATTCTACGTCAGCATCAAGGAAGCATTTTGTTTTGGGCTGATCTGAAGCAGCTGGTTACCTGAGCGATCTAAGAAAATGCTCTCCGCAGTGACTCCGCGCAACTTACTAAATTCTTCAATCTTACAAAGAAAATAAAAGGTCGAAAACAGTGTAGCCAAGAGAGGCTGAACGAAAATGACGGAACATTTTAATCCGTGTATGATTCATTACTATACAGCTCGCCAAATTAACTAATAACAGTTCATGTGTACCATTGGATGCACTGACAGCTAGGCTATCATTGAATTCATTTGACAAATCTTAAAAACCGGAGGATTCTCAGGAAAGCGTTCCTGTTCCAGTTGCTAGTGCGTTACACACTGATCATTGAGCCCATATAATATAGCTACAGTCTCAGGTACTGCAGCTCTATTATATTGTCTTGTTTTTCTAACTAAAACCCACTATGTTGATTTTCAAGCTCATCTTAATTATATTTAATCAGGCACCGCCATCGCCCAAGAGTATCTGCTGCAGATTTAGGGTAACACGCAAAGCTACACTAAACGGACTCATTAAATAGCCAATCAAAATCAACATTTTTCCGTTTTGGTTTTAAAATGGGAAAACCAAAAAAACTATTTGGTTTGTGCTTTCTCCTTATTGTTCATCCTGACATCTCATTTGTGTAGCTATTTTCTCTTTAGGAAATGTTTTTGCCCAAACTATTTAGTGACTGACAAATCTGTCTTGTCATTTTCTGTTGACAATGAAGTTGCAGTAAAAGTTGCTTGGATCAGTTTACTTAATGTTAATGTTCTAGTTGCCAATTTTGTAGTACAGGAAGATGACATCCGCATTCTTAGTCCCACCTGCAAATTTTGGCTTGATTGTTTCTTCAAGAGCTATTAATTAGTATAAAAAATAATATACTTTATTTGATGGCACCTTTCATGGCAATCAAGGTCACCTGTCATCAGTTAAATACATATATATAAGCATATAATTAACAGCAAGCAGCAAGAAAGCATTGCATCATTGGAAAACATAGGAATTAATAATGAAACAATGATAAAATATCAAACAATCAAGTAAAAATTGATATTGCATAATTTTACTGTACGCTTATTTGAAAAGATTTGACAAAAGAATTACTACAAAACCAGACCAATTTAAAATGCTTAAAAAACGATAGTGGATACACCTAGCTTAAAATGGTAACCACTAACAACGTAAACAGACTGTTTAATTTGGTTTCCTGGAGGGCGAGGTGGGAATTCAGATATGCAGGGCCATCAGGGGACAAGTGAGGCCCTAGAATAAGAATAATACAGCATCATCATGCACAAAGTCTCAGCTATGACTTTTTGCTATTATATAAAAAAAAATGCACTATAAAACTGTTGGCTTTAGATCATCAAGTCAGCTCAGCAGTCACTTTATTTTGGTATGTTACAATTCAATATTTCACTTCTATAATCTTCAATTCATTTAGAATGTAGATCTTTTTTTTTCGGTAATTACATTAGCCTGCAAACACAGTCACATGTATATAGCTATACTGCAGGCTGTACAGTACAGTTTTGATGCATATACTGCATGTGCATATACTGTCGCATCCCTTGCTGCTATAAGTCTTTCAAAGGAAAAAAATCAACAGTAAAAAGATCCACTCATCTGATCTGTCATTGTTTTGACATGACATTGCAATGCAAGATGTCATGTCAATGAGGTGGTGATGGCGCAATGGATAAGACACATGCCTTTGGTGTGAGGGACCCAGATTCAATTCCTCACTGTGAGACATCCACCATTGTGTCCCTGAGCAAGACACTTAACCCCTAGTTGCTCCAGAGGCGTGAGACCTCTGAAATTCAGCAATTGTAAGTTGCTTTGGATAAAAGATAAATGAATAAATGTAAACTCAAAAATAACAGGTTAACAAAACCTGGAATATTTCTCGATGTTTCAGGTATAAATTTTATTACAATGCAGGATTATTTTCTCATACTGGTCAGGTAGGCCTAGCCAACTGTAGAGTGCACTGTACTGTAACTCAAATTAGATGGACTCAGTCTGACACACAGTACACATAAATGGATTAAGCGAAGCCACAAACGCAATAACAAGCAATAAAATCCTTGTACTCCAGCTTGGATACAACATCCTTTTCAACTGATTGAAGGGCAACCCACATCGTATGTCCTGCAACATCACAGTGCGCAAATTGTTTCATTCATTCATTCATTCACTGTTTATTTGACAGGGACAGCACACAATTAAAGTAATTGCACCAGAGTAAGCTAGCAGCTAATTTGCATCTGTTGTCCCTGGACAACCACTAAACAACAAATACACTGCATAAAATAACAAAATACATTGTTCGTCAATGCAAAACTGATAAAAACACCAAATACAGAATACAGAAAATACAATGCAATCATTAATGGTAACACTCTCATACTGATTTTAACCAAAGTTTGAGGCTGGCTTTAAAACACTGCAAAACTTCCTGAGTTTCTAATTCCCCACCACTTTAACAGAGAAGGCAGACTGACCAAAGGTTCTCTTTCTAAATTGCGGTACCACATAACCCCTAGTAGATGCTCCGGTTCTACTGGCACTGCCACTGCAAGAAAATACTATGCATCCTCTAAGAGGAGGGGGGGTGTGAGATTAAGAATAACTTTAAACATTAGAAATGTGTCCAAATAACATAAGAAATGATCAAAATTTAGAAAAAAGTTACAATGATGATTGAATGAATCCTCGGGCTGTTTATCTAGTACTTTCCAAATTTGTTTGTAGAGCGAATACACAGGCTTGAGCGTAGTCACACCCGCCTGTGACCAGGTCCAATCAGTTTTAACTTTCAAAATCTTTGCTCGCCCACTGCCACCATAACTCAATAGTCAATAGGATCCTGAACACAGTCTCACAATTGAGGAAGGTTCCTTTAATCCTTTTTGAGGAAACAAAGGACAGAACGAAATTATATCTATAAGAAACCCCTGCAGTATTGCAGCCCTAGAGGAGTGATAATATGTGGTTTTGTTTAGGAAGAATAGAGGATTCATTCAAACCAGACATTTAGGGAACATCTATTACCATTCTGTAAATATAGAAACACATCAGTACTGTATGTGCGTGTCTGTGTGACAGACACCCAGATTCATTTTCTATCACAGCTTGCGGATTCAGAGATGTTTTCCTTTTCAAAGTGATTTCGCCTCCAGACAAATTCTACCTCACACAGAGAAAAGGCTGGCAGGCCTCCATCACAGGAGAATATTAAATAGACTGATCAACAATCATCTGAGAGCACTTTCTTGCAAAGATAAATTCCTGTTATGTGTATGACTCACCTAGGTGCAATAAAGTACTACTAACGACGACCGCTGTCACGTTAGCAGCATATTACCAGTGAGCCCTGTGTTATTTAAACCAAACACACACTGTAAAAACGAGCCTGCAGTAAAGGTTACCTGTGACACGGATATAAAGGGGCAAGGAATCGACAGTCTACTATTTCTTCATGACTGGGAACAAACCTGACAGACTGAGCTTTTGAAAAGTCATCAGTCTAGGTGCAGAATCAGATCATGATTGGGTCAGGTGTTTTATCATTCGTTCACACAATGACTAAACTCCTGACATTTAAATAGCCTGAAGAAACCTGTTCTGGCCAGTGATAGTGCTGATAAGTAGATTTTTGCTTTGAATTATCCATTTAATCCCACATGACAGAATTAGACTCACACACACCTTTCAGCCTTAATCAGGGCTGCACAACTAATCAAAACACAATCAAAACCGCAATGTGACCAAGTGCAATATCCAAGGCGCAGAAGGTGCAATTTTCTGATAAAGGTAAAATGTTAGATAGAAAAGCACACACAACATAGACTCAACACTGCATGGAGAGCCGGACTACAATGACTAAATTGAGGTGAACTTCATGTGAGCCACAGCTCTGCAATGAAACCTGAAGAACGAGATTATGAAATAATTTTCAGTCTTGGCATATCGCACAATTTTCTAATCTGCACACTGCTTTCGGACTTAAGAATCAAACGCGCTAACTTAATAAGAACGATGGGCTCCAAGACATTTAGTGTGTCTATTACTACTGACACAGACTGACCGTGACTGTGACAGAAATGGAGTCCAACTCATAACTACAATCTGCAGAACAACAACAAAAAGCTAGTCAGTCATCAGTCAGTTGATACTCGACCGTTAAAAATAGGTGAAGTTTTACCATCGACAACATCAGGCAGTTCATCGCTGTGCACCAATCCAAACTGTGAACTAGTGAACTAATGAATTTCAATTCATTTCACTGCTGACAATACTATTATATAACTAACTGGTACTGTGTACAGTCTTGTCTCTCTTTGTTAAGAAGCATATTTCATGTATGTTTACAGAATGTTTGTTACACTTTAAATCACGTCATTTTATTTGCTCATATTTCGCCGACCGTACCCTCCACTACCCGGAGTATCAAACAATACTACTAATATCAGGCATACATGGTCTGTAGTAAATAGAAAAAACATGCAAAGCCGGTATAGATTGCTTGCAATATTTAGTTTTCTGGGTGAAAGAGACTGTAGCAACACTCCTTAGAATAAAAAAATGCACACTCAAACGTGTAAGCTTCATTTACATAATTATTGTAAATATACTAATGTGTAAACCAACTATAATATGTAAAAACTCCTAAAAGACTAACATAACCCTATGTAGATATAAACTTATGCAACAAGTGCCATGTGTATTTTTGTGCTACATGTTTATCCAATATATACATTATTTTCTAGTAACTGATAAATGCCATCTACACAAAAAACAAGATATTCTAAGTTATAGAAATGAGTGGGAAGAGAAAAAGACATTTACCGAGTTTGCCTTCTGTGAAGGTCAAAAAGAAAGCAGTCAAAGGCTGAAAATGACAGACAAGTGATAATCTCTCAGGTCCTTTTATAACAGAAATGACAGACTGACGCCAGTTTGACATGACTGATGCAAATCTTTTCTCTTACTATACAGGCATAAAATCCTGTGAACCTTGTGGAATGGAATATTTTTGCACTTGCCAGGCCAATAATGAATAAATTAATTATTTTAACTATCTGCTCTCATGCAAACATGACAACAGAGACCCAGATCTGTCAGTCTACCAAAAAGAAAAGCAATTAGATAACAACTCTGGTCTTCGTGCGTGCACACAATCCTTACAGGCAGAGCTTGAAGTGGACAAAAATAGGTGAGGTGTTATTATTTTTCTCCAATTGTCCACATGCAGATCAGTCATATCAAGATATTTAAATGCAACTGAATTGAATTGGAGATTTCTAAAACGAAAAACACAAAGGTCAGCTGTAAATATCACTTGATGCCATGTGCCAAGCACACGGGGGGGAGGAAGAGGCACACAGAGAATACAGAGCAATATACTTTACAGTATATCATAAACCTATTGTATTAGAAGAAAAAAACCCACAATGGTTCAATATTTGAGAACATATCCACTATAGCTGTAGGGTTTATTTACAACACTGTATACTTTTAACAGTTTTAAAGAATTGGACAGGACTTTGTTTTGTGAGGTTTATATTCCACAACTTTGGATTTAACTTTGGCTTTTAACTTTACCTGTAGGCTATGTTGCTGTTCTGTTAATATTTAGTAGTCAGGGCTCACTGTCTCAGATACTGCATGTTCAAAACTGCTTTAAATTTTCCATGTGCAACTTCAAGTTTGAATATTTGTATGTATCCCTTGAAACAATCCCTTGAAAAGTTTCTTTAAAATAAATCAATTATTCTTCAGTAAGTATAATTTCTTTGACTAAAATCAAGCAACAAAGACAACATGTTGCATTCATGTACTGTCTCCTCTTGTTGCTGTTTCCCTGAAGGTTGTGGTGTCATTTTGTCTAAAAGGTTACCTCTGCAGCCTTTTAACCCTGGCAATGGGAGAAGGGGTTAGAGTCCCATCACCTAGCAACAGAGAGTGTAGGCGGAGGAACTGAATTATCTCCGATTGGAAATGTCCTTTTTAAAAACGGTTTGAGAGACTTCCCGGGTCATTTCAAGACACAGCATTGTTCAAGGGTTTCTTAGGAGATGTGAAACCTGAATTCAGGTGTTAAAAGGTTGTTTGATGAGCACTTTAAAGGAGTTGATGGTAGTTTTAAAGGTGCTGCAAAGAACCCATGTGGTGTTTTACTGGAATGCAAAGATAAGCTTTGCCAAATATGATTGTTCCTGTTTTTAATTTTTCTTGCTGTGTTATTGGCATTGCCATTCTCACTTTGAGTCCTACTTCATATGACCAAATTACATCCTTTACATTCTTACATTTATATTCTTTAAAAATATAATTTAGTTTACAACAAATAGAAAACACCTGAAAGGTCGGACTAAGCTGAACATTCATTTTCTGTCCTCTGACAGTTCTGATTAAAAATATTAAGTATTGCCTAACGTTCATTTGGTCTAGAACACTGAGGGATTTGTGTTTTCTCAAGGCTGTGCTGCTGTCACATATCAATTTGTAGTTATATTATGAAGGTTGTAGTGAAATGCCAAAAGGTTCAAGTGTGTCTTCCGAACAAACGATATCTTGTGTTTTTGATAGTGTAGCACCAGGCTGATGAGGGCACGCGGTGTGTCAGTATTTCAGTTTTAGATTGGGATTGATACAGAGTGACATAACATCTTTTCAAAATTTTACTGAGTTTGAAAGTAAATGTATGGAAGCTGGCAAGATTAGGTCAAGTTGTTTTGTTAGTCTGAAGATTTGCAGCACCATAAAAGTTTGCTGTTTGCTGTTTTTGTTATTGTGTCTGTGATCTGAGTTACTGTATCGATTAGACCTCAGGTTGCAGGTAGGCGGAGCTATAGTGGGAACTGCGTGACGTTTTTTGGGCTGTAAACACATTTGACATATCACCTTATAAAGTGGCAAACGTGTTAACAAACAACTAACAGGTGAAATCCAGCAGACACGGGGTTACATAAGCTTTCATTTTGAGTGATGTTCGTTTTCAAGTGGTGACTATAAATCCAATATTCACTCTTCTTTAGCAGCTAATTGCTCCACATTGTTCACCAGCTAGTAGCAGGCACAGGGTTGATCTGGTTATAAAACTAAAACAATTAGCTGAAAGATGCCAATTTGCTCCAAAGAGCTGAGGGGCGCGCTATAGAGTTCAGTAATCATTTTCTGTGGCTTCATCACTACCAGAAGTGGCTTTCACATCACATGTAGTCACTTGATCTACTCTTAATCCCAGGGCTAGGCACTAAATAAATAATTATTGTGATATAATTTTCCTAAATAACAATATAACTAATGTTCAATAAATTATTTCATTAATTTGAATCACAACCAAATTAATTTGTTGAATCGTTTTGAATGTTCTGCCTCAGATTTGTGAAGTGATCCACTGTTTGGCATCAAGTTTTTGGTCTGACCATGAAGAAAAGTTTAAAACCACCACTTTCTTCAACTGTCACTCAGGAGCAAAAATCAGCCTTTAAACTAGAAAGAAAAAATGATTTGACATTTATGGTTTTAAGTATCGATATCGATATTTAATTAACAATTACAACTGGTTAAATATGATTGAAACATTACAAGCCTAAAGTGCTGTAGTCTTTTAGGATGCTAAATTATGGTATAATGTTATGTGTTTTATTTTTCCTTTCACCATTGTGTCTATGGAGCAACTGAACAGAGGATCTTGTTCCTCATTAAAGCTTTTGTGAACAATCAATTGAAGACTTACAATACTCAGCTGGGGATGCCATACTCTCCTCTTCAATTGTTTATAACATCACCATCACTTTTCATCTGTTATCATCCTACAATGCATTCAACCGTCTACGGTAATCAAATAGCCTTTTGATTTGAAATGATAAAACACATCCAGTGCTGAGTGTTTGCAACCCTCTTCTTTCCTCAGTGTGAACAGTTTATGCCGGAGGGCTACACTGAAAAGCCCTTGGCCACTTTGATATGAAAACCACATAAGAACAATCTATTCCACTTGTAACTTTCATGATATATACAACTATTTCTAATAAGTAGGATCTATCATGATTGATCACCATGCAGCACGCTGTCCCGTTGTGTCAAACTGGGAGATAAAACAATAGCAATCACGTAAAAACCCTTGTACTAAATACATCTCCTCATTTCATTATTCATCATTTGTCCCTAAGCCAAAGCTGGAAAGGCTACGACTGAACAACAACCATATACATGGGGTAAATTTTACCCCCTGGCTCATTGTGACATTACTGACATTGTGATCAAGAACATTTTTAAGCGTGTACAACATCTCTTTAGGGCAACTATGTTTTCACAGCTGCAGTATGTGGTTTCCTCTTCTACCTGACAGACTCCAGTTAAAATTTCATGAGTGTCTTCTTTTGTGATTAACTAACTCGCAAACTGAGGTATGCGAGGAGTACAAAAGAGCGTAACAGTAAGGGTTACTACACACACACAGTGTTCACGGAGGAATATAAAAGCCAGCCATCCACTACCTTGTTAAAGTTTCCTGCTCTGCAAATAGAATAACTGGATTCTGAGCTATTTACAGGCAAACACAATTTCACACACAGAGAAGGGCCCACACACACACAAATTCATCAGTGTGTCATTTCTGTTAATCTCCCACATGTTGCTTTAATCAACACAAAAGTAACACAGACACACAGTTGTGTTTCCATCACTTTTGGGGACATCTCACTGATTTACATTTAATCCTTGAAGACTTACCTAAACATAACCATAACCACTACTTGCCTAAACCTCACCCTTACCCTAACCTTAAACCAAGCCTTCACTCCAAAATTTAATAATTTACGTGATGGGGACCAGCTTTTGTCCCTATAAGGAAGGCAAGTCCCCACAAGGTGACTGTGTAAACAGATTTATGTCCCCACAATGTTAATATTGCCTGCCCACACACACACACACACACACACACACACACACACATTGGGATTGACTTCAACAAATGGGTTGTCTTTTAGTTTGTCTATATGCACAGGGCTCATGCTCCTCAGATTAAACAAATATGTGGTTTCAACACTTTAAACAATCTGTGTTTGAATTCGTAACCGAGGGGCAGGCTGTGTGCAGGGGGTTTATCTGGTTGTGAAACTAAAACAATAAGCTGATTGATGCTAAATTGCTCAACATTGCTAAGGGGAGCTGTAGAGTTTGGTGATCATTTCACTACCAGGGAGTAGTACCTGTACAAGTGGTTACTTGATCCATTGTTAATTCAAAAATATTAAATACTGCATATGTTTACATTATAGAGTAGTAATTTATTGAAGTATAGAGTAGACTTGAATGTTTATCACTTAAGCTTTTGTGAACTATCAATTTCATATTATGCTCATTTTCAGGTTCAAAATCTTATTCAGGGGTCGTTCCAGAACAGGTTTACATGGTTTCATTTTCAAAAAACACCATATTTTGTCAGACTGCACATTGCTGCAGCTCCTCTTTTCACCCTGTGTGTTTAACACTCAGTTTTAGCTATGGAGTGATGCATCTTACCTCCACGAGATCTTTCGGAGATCCAATAGCACATTTCCTAGGTAAGGTCTACTAGCCAATCAGAAGCAGAGTAGGGCGGGTTGCGAGAAGCCGGCAAACAGCTCGGGTTCAGCTCTACGTGTTGCCGACCAGCTTAGCAACAAAGACTGGAGCAAGAGTTTCAGAGCGGTGAGTTATTAATCTGTAACAAAAGGATCTTTCATCCATAAAGTTTTAACAGAGCTCTGTCTCTACATCACAGTAACAACTTTATGTCCACTGACTGCCTGGAGGGCAGCTAGTGTTTGGAAGGGAGAGGAGAGCTGTGTGCTGCAGCTCGCTGTTTTTCCACCTGCCGCTTGGCGGGCGATATATGAGGCGCATTTAGCTTTCGAAAGGAAAGAAGCTGGACTACAAAATGAGCTGTTTTCAAGCAGTTCAGAGCAGAGTTTTCTGTGGGAGATGGGAAATTCCTTTGGGCTGGACTTTGGGCTTTTTCACTTGCAGACCTATTACATGCACAAAAACGATATATAACTTAATAAAGGAGAGGAAAACGCCATAAAGCATGATACCACTTCTTTAACCGAGCTCTGTCTCTACATCACATCATAACTTTATATGCATTGACTGCCTGGAGGGTAGCTAGTGTTTGAAAGGGAGAGAAGATGTCTTGTTATTGTGTGCTACAGCTCACTGTGTTTTTTTTAACCATGTTTTTGAGGGCGTGTCAGACTAGCCGCTTGGCGAGCATTATGACGCTCATTTTGCTGTGTCATCACAGGGATGAAAGGGAAAAGACTGGACTACATGTGAGCTGTTTTCAGACAGTGTTTTCTGTGAGAGATGGGAACTCCCCTTGGGATGGACTTTGGGCTTTTTCACTTTGCAAATCTATCACATGCACATAAAAGATATATAACTCAATAAGGGAGAGGGGAAAAAGTCAAAAAGAATAATATGACCTCTTTAAGACTTACATAATTCAGCTGGAGGGAGCCACTTTCATCTGTTATCATTCTACAATACATCGAAACATTGTAATCAAACAGCCTTTTGATTTGAAATGATAAAAACATTATTTGCAACCCTCTTCTTACATGTTCCTTTGAATGAAGCCAGAATGCTCAGGCAATTCACTAAGGGTGCAGCTTATATTTAATAATTGACTGATCTGTTAATTCTTTTTGAGGATAAATGATTATTTGTTTTGTTAGAAAACTGTGAAAATGCCAATCACAATTTCTCAAAGCTAAAATAAAACTTTGTAATTGCTTGTTCTGTCCCAAATCCAAGAACTACTTTAGATTTTATAATGACATAAAGCAGCTAATCCTCACATCAGCCTGAACCAGAAAATATTTGTCATTTTTGCTTGATAGATAACTTTAATGATTACTCAATTAGCAAATGTATTATTGATGATGAAAAACTGTTTATATATATATATATATATATATATATATTAATTAATTTATAATTTCAGCAGTACAATATGTAAATGGTCTTGATTTGACCCACGCTAAATCAAAAAGTGTTTAGCTTCTGAACTTTATATAAAGCTGTTTATACTGAGTTTACATTCATTGGTTTCTTTTTTGGAAGAGCTGCCTGTCACTTCAGATGAAAGCTATCACCCTTGCTAAGCTGTTATGTGTGGACATATTGTACAACTACACATCCAAGCCAAGTGCCACCTTTTGTCCTTTTTCATCCCATGCAGCATGTCATCACCATCATTCAGTGCCATTATGCCCTCCAATTCCTTCCCTACTGACCTGGACAATCAGAAAGGAATGGGGTGAATTCCCCGCTGAGACATGGGCGGAGAGCAGTCAAGCGCTGAGAGGAAGGACAAACCGAGGTGAGGAGAAAATGGTGAGAAAAAAGGTTTTTGGGTTTTTTTTCAAAGATGAGAGTAGAAAGTTTTCTTGTAAAGCAGAGTGAGAAGTAATGGAGCAGGTATTTGAGATAAAGGAGGGACTGATTTTTAAACTCTGTGGTTGTCAAAGTTAGATATGGAGACACTGGCACGGTCAAAGAGCTTAAAAAAGGATGACTGTAGCGTCTAGTAGGGACAATGAACTGCCAGTTAATAAAATTCACAAATGAGGGCATTTTCAACTGTCTACATCCTTGCCTTTAAAATGTTCCACTGTGAAACGTATATAAATATAATATATATCTGAGACCATGGCTTCGCACCCGACTTCAGTGTTCTGCTATGATACCGCTTTGCCAGGATGCCTCTTTCTTTTCTGTCTTCAGAAAGAAAGCAGAGAAGAACAGAGTGCACAAGGACACAGATGGTCCACTGCTTTCAAAAAGAAAACACTGTCTGTGTGCACGCCTGTGTGCATATTTGTTAATATAAGCAAAAGGAAGAGAAAAAGAGAGAAAAGAAACAAGCATACTCTTCATTTCACAGTGAATAATTGCCGCGCCAACTTGAGAATGAGTGCCCAGTGTTACATGGAAGTGCACTCATATTCAGGACTTTGCTTTTACCAAAACTGAGCAACTGTAAAATTACATAGAAGCTGCAGTGACTCTAAAAAAACTAGCCTTCAGATAAATGGTGAATGTCTCTAAGCGTATATTTTCTTTAGGCTTTATGAGTCTATTGATGATTAACATCTTAAGAAAAACTAAACATTCTTATAGTGAATAATTATTATTATGAAAGGCTAAACATAAATGTTAGGCCCACTTTTATTACAAAGGCAATATTTTTCATGTTTAGAAACTAGGACATTTGAAAAACCTGCATGGATGTTAAATTGCTGTTTAATCTTCACAGGGTGTGTAAAAAAGAAAAGAACATGTCAAACAGCATAAAAGGCGTTAAAACATCAAGGCTGTCATGTCATATATGTGTATCAGTGATTTTTGGACTAATGTTAGTGACATATTTGTATAAATAGAAGAATATCCGTTTACTTAATTATTCATTTATAATGAATTAAAATGCTTAGAAATTATGCAATTCTGGACTGGCCTTCAGTACTAGTTTGGTTCTTTTGGTGTGGAACAAAGGAAAAACAAGACCAAGAGTCTAAAGCCATGCAAGCAGCACAATCAGGCTCCTCATCTGGGAACCACAAAAGTCTATCCCACATCCTCTGTAATTCATCTCTTGATCCTGGGAACTGTTTGATGAGCCAGTGATCGGCACGCTCTGGGACTCAGTGTGTGTTTTACAACATGAAATCACAACATGATTGACAGTCACATTAAATTGACAGTCACATTATAACTGTCACAATTGATTTATAAATCTGTATCAGGTGATTGTTAAACCCCAAGTGTGTGCTTCTCAAAAACCTGCTACTAAGAATGGCACGCTAAACGTCCCAAAGTGGGAACAAACCACCCATTCTGAACAGGAATCCCAAAACAATGTGATTTTAATACCCGAACCTCACATGTCTCATACAATGCACATGCAAATCATTAACCTAACTACCTTCTTTTCTTTTCTTAGTTTAAATGGCTGTGACTGAAGAGGCCTGTGAGTGACAGGCAGGCCGACAGAAGTAATCACGAAGCCATTCAATGCTCCTCTGCACGATGCATTGTGTGTTTTGGCTCATGAAGCCAGGCTTACTGCTAAACTCTGCAATCCAGGTTTTATTCATGAAGATCCCACTTGTATCTACGCTACACTTTGCCAAACAACTGAATTTCTTTTCTTCTGCTTTGTTAATTTGTGTGACAGTGACAGTGCATACTAATTACCATCTCTCTGTGAATGTCAGAGGTAGCTAATACGAATACTGTCTGTTTGAAGTCCCTGGAAAGCTGTCAGTAATAGCCACCTAGAACTAAACGTGACTAGAGACACATTAATAATAGACCTTGCACGCAATTACATTGCTGCACATGTTAAGAGATCAAATCTCTTGCTCTGGCTTGTATTGGAATCACAAAGCAAGTTGCAAAAGAAGGGAGCAGCGGAGATAGAACGGCTTTCTATAGAGCAGTGGAAGATTGCTGTATGCATGCCCACACACAGTAGTACACCGTAAAGGTCTGCAGACACTTCATTGGGTCAGTCACTAAGGCTGCTTCTTCAAAGAGATCTGACGCATCAGACAGGAAGAGACAATGATTAACACCAGTCTGAAAAAGAACAAGCCAACGTCTTGGAAATTACTTACGGGGAAATCAGTGACTAAGCAGATGAGTTGGTGTCAAATTGTGATCGAGACAAAAAGTCTATGAAGTGTGAACCTTTTGCATCTGAATGCACCACAATAATTTTAGGTTTAAGGAGAATAGTGTGGAATAATTATTGCCTTTGAACAAAATACTCATGTTGGTGCACAGGTGTGGTTAAGCCCATTAAGACCTTCAACTCAGGAACGCCATTCAAGTTTAAAGTTTAATGCAATTCTTCAATTATACACATGTGGCCCAGTTCTGCCTAATGCTTACACTTGGGCCTGCCTGTGCACACTGAATATTCATGAGAAACTATATAGAGCCACAGGGTGAGGAAACAATCCAACGTGCCCAGAAAATGAGGCCTTGACAGATTTCTGTGTGCGCAAGTGTATATGCAGTGGTGTGGCCCATGATCTGTTTAAATTACACACATCTGCAGTATGTAGAATGAACACACAGCACAAGTGTACTAACAATCTTCATCGGCACTGATATTTTCAGAGAGACATTTCTGTGGGTCTATTATACTCTATTTACGTATGTAGTGGTAAACTAGTTTGTATGAATAGATACTTGTAAACCTAACTCCTGCATGTATGTGTAAATCGCAACTTCCTTTAACTGTGATTTTATTTTTATTTTATGCAAACTGCTGCTACTGCAACTTACCTTCAGGGACGAATAATCAGTGAATCTATCGATCTATTAAACCAGTCAGAACACATGCTAAAAATTATTTTTGAATGTGCTATTGATACACATTTACATTTTATTCATTTAGCTGACGCTTTTATCCAAAGCGACTTACAATTGCTATACATGTCAGAGGTCCCACGCCTCTTGGGCAACTAGGAGTTAAGTGCCTTAATCAGGGACACAATGGTTGACGGGTCACAGTGGGAATTGAACCCGGGTCTCTCACACCTAAGGCATAGTCTTATCCATTGCGCCATCACAACACTATTATTCAGTGCACAGGGCTCAGGGCTGGAAACGCTTTAATCCAATTATAGGTGATGCTGCAAAAGCCTGAGGAACTCCTCATAAAAGTAAAAATCTTTAGAAGAAACACTTTGCTATCTGGTTATGAAGTTTAATTGAGAGTTATATTCTGAAGTTGGAGGTTTGATTGATGTGTGGCCACACAAGTTGTATCACTAATATTTCCTGTTAACATAAAACACTTATTTCTATAATAACAACAAAAACATCATACTGCGAACTACATTTAAACTGCACAGTGTTTTACATTACATTGTTTGTACATGACCTTTAGCATGAAATATGGACCCAGTGTTTATGACACGGTACCTCTGTAGGCCTACTCTAACACAGCATGCTAATGCTACATTAGCATGCTAACATGTTGCTGTGTTAAAGGCTGCAAGCTACATGTTGCCAAGGTATGCTAAATGTTAGCAATACGTAGGCTAAGTATGCTAACATGATAAATGTTACATGATAAACACCATCTTATGAAACACTCAGCTCCAACAACAGCTGAGCCTGATACACCCAAAGCTGACAAAATCAAGCTTAGCCTGTGAAAAGTGAACCAAGTCTGTATCTGTCTGAGATGTTCTACAATAGAGAGGATAAAACTTTTTGATTTAGGTGAGGACATCCTTTCCAAGCCAAACATTTTTTGCCACCCTAGTTGTCAAAATGTTTCTCTAGTTGTCATCAATCACGTTTTGTCAACATGCTTTGGGAAACTCAGAGGAAGAGTTACTGTCAAAAAAAGAAAGCAATCGATGGTGAAGACCAACACGATAACCGCTGGTGTAAGTTTTCTTCGTAGGAGAGCGCTGAGAGAAGTCACCGAAGGTAGACACGGATGTCATGTTGCTGCTCTCCGACAGGTTGGTATTTGTAAAATATTTGGATTAGGCTATGCAGCTATTATATTTACTCTACCTAAATAATGGATTATTATTTTGGAACTCTGGAAATGTCTTTGTATTTTTGCAACTATTAGCCTCGGGCGAGCTCATCTGTAGGCGTACATTGTGAGCAAATCAACAGTGTTTGTGTTAATTACTCTCACTGCCAGAAGGGGGAGACAAAACTTCACACTGCAGGTTTACCTTTAAATTTTGGAAACATCGTTTACCATTTGAACGCAGCTATTCAGTGTGAGCTGAGTCGCGTACGGACATGACCGGTCATATAACATATTTAAATGTAACTGTAATTATTTACACACCAGAATAAATTTCAGTTTTGTCATTCTGACTTGTGTGAGCCAAACATTAGCATCACTCGGACGTTTATGGGGTGTCTCTCCTTGCTTATGACAAGCTGCTAAAACAAACACAGCACACACACACACACACACACACACACACACACACACACACACTTTGCATGTTTTAATAAACGCTCCGACAGGAAATTGAGGCTGCCAACAAAGACGGAGGCTGAACAATCTCAGGAGAGCAGGTGTGTGAGTGGGAATCAAGCTAGAGTCAAAGGCAGGAGGACCAAAGCTGGAGATCACATCTGGTAAGTATGTCAGTGCTGATTAGATAACAACGCTAGGAGCAGAATAAAGTGTTATTGTTGTTAGTACTAAAATCTATTGCGTTGTTTTTTTATTACATGGCAGCACTGGGGCGTTATATTTACTAACATGTAGTGTTTCCATTTAGATCATTGCTTGTAAGAAAGTAACACCCAGTAACATGTCCTCATGGGATCCTAAAGTCAGATAGGGTTCTTACTTTGATGGCATTGCTTAATAAATAGGAACTGCCAGTGCTGGTATATATGTTCCTTTTGAATTTGTTTCTAAAGCAATCATAAATAATAAAAGTAACTCTGGACTTTACAGACCAGTGTTCATCAAAGATCGTCCATACAGAATTAATCAGCACTACAAAGTGAAAAGCTTGTTCCTCTTTGCTGCTTTCAGCTTTGTGGAGTCCCACTACTGGCTGGGAGATGTTTAATTTACGAGACTCATAGCCTCAGTTAATGTCCACAACAACGCCAGCAGTGAGTAATCATACTTATCAAAAGACCAAACCTTTATGCGAGAATGTGTGAGGCCATCAAAGTTGTTAAATTAAAAGTTTTGTGTGTAACCTTCCTCATATTTGTCCAAATGCTTCCTCACATTAGCTGCCGGGCATTTTAGGTCACCACACGAGCAGCTGCAGCCACCGCATGCATAACTTGTTTGAGCATGTGAAGGCTACATGGAAACCAGAGTTATTGATTTTGGTCTTTCATGCAAGTCGCAGCCATTAAGTATAACAGCTCAATACCATCTACCTCTTCATGCTCCCGTTCTGGTTTTATTTTACTGCTGTAGCTTAAAAGGTTGCTCATCTTCTACAGGATCAGTGCAGGTCACAGGATGTTGTCATGGCACAGGGGCACTGGCTCTTTCACGTATCAATAATTTGCTTTGGATATGTGTGTAAGCGCAACGCCTGCAAGGTAAAGATACAAAAACTGTGCAGCAGGCATGCCCAGAGCGGGGCCAAACAAACAGATGAGTTGAAGCTCTCAAAAGAACAGGGCTTGTTTTTTCTCTCTTTTTTTGCCAAGTTTCTGTTATGTTCTCTCTGCATCAAAATCCCCTGGCCATTGTTCAGCAGCAAGCTGCATCTCTTCACATGTTTGGTTACCGTTCAATCACACTGCTTTTACCACCTGCCCACTCCTTTAACAGACCATGCTGGCTAATATGTTATATTAAAATGATCTCCACAGTAATATCCATTCATCCCCCACAGCAATGCAAAATATTAATCTACAATAAAGCCGGGTCCACTGCTGGTTAAATGTTGATAGCTAAACATTAGCATTAAAATGATAAGAGTCATACAGAAAGATAATGGACCTCTTACAGTTAATTTTAGGATACCTCAAACCATTTAAAAAGCACGAGTACTTCACTCATACCATGAAATTATTCAAATCATGTACTGTACATAACAGTGATTTCAACAGTTTCATTTTTTGAACTGAAACTGGAGCAGTGTGTTGGATAGAATGAAAATAATGAAGGTGCATTCAAATGAAAAATGACAAACATACAAAGCAAGAATGACACTAAAATTATCAACCTACCATCAAGTGCAATCAGCAGGTGATTTTTTCCCACTTATAAAAGCGAAATCTAACATTTACTAGATGCATTGTAATTAAATTTGGTTCAGACGTTCAGGTTCATGGATGAACTGCAATGATGATCCCCTAATTTTCATCTAGCGCCATAATCAGGTCAAAATTTCAACTTGCCCAATACTTTATACGACTTACATAGCTGGGGGAGGGGGGGTAAAACTTTCTGAGATTAAAATCAGAAATTTATGAGAAAAAACATTCAGATATTCTGAGATTAAAGTGGTAAATTTAAGAAATAAAACACACAAATTTATGAGAAAAAACTTGGAGATTTTGTGAAGGTATAAAATTATTCATTTGCATGAAAAAAAACCTCTACGACATTAAGTCCAACTGTATAACCAGTTAGTTCCAAGGCTAAAGTGAAGTGTTGTGGTGGGATAATGAAGAAGAGGAACCCACATTCAACATTAGGGGAGGGCAATGCTTAAGGAGGTCGAGGAACACAGAGAGGCTGCTGTTCCAGGACAGCATCAAAAATCCACAGCGTCTGGAGCAAAACAACCAACGCCGAGGTGCTAGCTGTTAAAACTAAAAAAAAAAACCAAACAAAGTCATCCCAAACAAAGCATTGTTTATTTACATTTATTAGTCAGAGCAGTCACAATAATCATCCAAAATCAACAAGGGGAGGCGCATAGGAACAGCTGTCATGTCCCTTCTGTCTGTGCTTCGCTGCTACTGTGCGGGGAATGGAAAGTTTTATTTTACACCACAAAAAGCTAACAGGCTAAGAAACCAAATTAAGTGCCATGTTCTGTCTTTCTGCCTATTGATCTCCTCTGCTCTGTTCCAGAACAAGAGACAGCATCACCCCCCCCCCAATTTAACAATTTCCCATTTGCTCATCTGTGGGGCTCCGAGTGAACTAAAATGAACTAAAATATTAAGACACCAAAAAGCATTTCCCTTGTAAAGCATAAAACCATTTTTGACTGAATTTTAACCCCCTCCCCGGCACGGAATAAGAAAAAAAAATACAATGGCCCTAATACACCATCGTAGGTATACATGTACCAAGGTCTACACACTGTCACTCACATCAGCTTCAGCTGTGCTTTGTGGTTGGTGCTAATAAGCAAATAGTAGCATGAATGAAATAATTCAGAAGCCGAATTGTTTATTGCACCTGGTAGAGAGCAATAAATACTCATTTATTCCGACTGCCATCTCATTTCTGAACTCAGTCCGGGGAAGTAGATAATCTCATAATTTAATGGTGATGGTGATCATGGATGGTATTGACAGTGACGATGATGATGATGGTGATGATGATGGTTGTGGAAATGTTTCACGGTTGATGGAAAATTGTCGGCTGTGTCTTTTAACATATGGCTGTCGAATCGTAGGCCTATTCATATTTCCATGTCGTATCTTGGACTCTCATGTTGATTGGGTAATGGATGTCCTGCATTACTGCAACCCTCTGGACTGGAGTAGAGCTGACCTGTTTAAGACTGCCATGTAGATTGGGTAATTGATGTCCTGAAATTGAGCACTTTATTCTTGCAAGCACTTTACTTCCTCGTTCCATTGTTGCACTGGAGTCCACAACATTCAGAATTTTTATGTGTTTTAGTCTTGTATCTATGCTTTGCTACAGAATCAATTGCCCTACGGGACACATAAAGTTAAAGTTAAGTCCATTGAAAATGATCAATAGTAAATAGGCTCGTTCTGAGTTTCATAAGTCAGGGTTCACAAAAGTTTCTCTTGCTCAAATCAGCAAACTTGAGAGGATAATTAATGGACTACTTAGGTATATGACAGAACAGCAGCCCACAAACATACACCAAGCTCAAATCTAGGAGTTCAATGTCTTTCAAACATCAAGTTAAAAAGGAACAACAATAAGAAGTGAACAACAAGTCAGTAACTGGAGGCCAGTGCAGAGGCTGTGAGAAGTCCCACCACCCTGTGTTTACCCTGCTTGAACAGACTGATTTTTAGGCAGGTAATAGGCAGGGAGGAAGAATTTTGAAGAAGTTTGGCATCACTCGATCAAGTACAAAACAAGTACAGCTTCGACCGCAGCACATCAATATCAGCAGGAGCAGAGATAGAGGGATCAATTAAACGTCCAGGAAACCTGAACAGACAACCTGAATTCCATACGCACTCTTCGGTCAGTCGGTGCAGCTGTTGGCCAGGAGCACAACAGCGCTGCTTCCAGTACAAAAAGCCATAAATCATCTTTGAACACAAGTGAAGCAAGAAAGACAAGGGTAATGTATTTTTGGTCAGAACAGCTGTGGATGCCTCATAACACACACTGCTGGAGCAAACCAGTGGCACACATCTATTCTGTTCTCATCCACTGCAGAGAAACTACATATGAAACTGACAATGGACGACGCCATTCATCCCGGCCTGACACATATCGACACAAGAGATGCTCAAATCCATCTTGTGGTGACGGTTCTCTCTTCTGTCCTGTGTTGTCCTCTCAACTGTAAAAAGCTAAATCAGTATAGACTTTTGACGTGAAAACACTAACAGGTGAAAATTAAACTACTGGGGGGCAAAAAAATATAAGAAGTTTTCCATGTATACACATATACAGTATGTAGCCTTAAACCAGGAAAGTAATGTTAGACTTAAAAAAGCCTGAAGGCATATAACTGACTCCCATTGAAATATTCAAGGATTTTCTGGTTGTCTGTCTAACATATTTGTAAAAGGACATTTATTTTATTACATGTTTTATACAGAAAAATGTGTCCTTTGTTAGTTGGCCAGTCTGCAAAAATCTTTTTGAGTAGCTTTCAGTGTTTTTCATGTTGTTTTCTAATGTGATTAGATGATTGCAGATGCCGACTGTCACATGTTTCTAAGGTCTCAGTAAACAAAAAGCAGCAGCATTAAACAGTAATTCTGCTACATGACCTAAAAATAAGTATCAGTCTGATGATGTAAAGCACTAAAAATCAAGTATTGAACAGATTAAATGACAGGCGTGAAAATGTAATACAAACAAAAAAAAAAAAGAAATCATCCCAGTTAAAGGTTCAGTGTGTAAGATTTAGTGGCATCTAGTGGTGAGGGTTGTGAATTGCCACCATCAGTCCAGTCTACCACTGCCCCCTAACCTTTCAAAGAGCGTAGGACAGCTACGGTGGCTGACAACAGCACAAAAGGTGTCTCTTCTGAGACAGCAGAGTGCAGCCAGTCAAGAAATGAGGGTTCTTTAGGTAGATTTATTAAGAAATTATATTTATTTATTAGTAGTTTTATTCAGTAAAACCAGATGTTACTGTGACTTGGCCACTGACAGAGAACATGGAAAATGTGTTAAACATAGTGATGCCTGAATCCACTGCACCGACAGAAGTAGAACAAGAAGAATGTAGTGACGAAATGCGCTCTGTAGCGCTGTTTGTCCGTTTTGAGCTAATGTAGAAACATGACGATGCAACGCGGCGACGTCCATGGATGGGGGTGCCCACGGTTATCGAGATATAAATGTCTCATTCTAAGGTAATAAAATATAATGGTTTATTATGTAAGGACTTTACACACCACTGAAAACATAGTTACGGATCTTATATTGCATGTCTGTTGATAGATATTACACACTGAACCTTTAAAGCATCGTTATGTTGGAAACCTGTTTCAAATTTCCATTTATAAACCTTTTTTTTTAGATTTCCACTCATAGCTTTTGCTTATTTTTGTCTTTATATAGTACTACAGTATATGTGAGCAATTATGACTGTACATTTACTAATTATACTGCAGCTTGGAGTCTCTGGACTAAACACTCAATTAAATGCTACCTAACCAATCAGAGCACAAACAGGGACAATATTAATCAGAGTCACACATTAGGTTATCACATACATTATTCACTATAATGTAAAGTAAAACCTGGGTATCTGTTTTGATCCAGTCTGTGAAGCTCTGCTGAGACGTTTAGCCGGAGGACAAGTAGAGAAACAGCATAAAAATTTCATACAACTATGTCAACTTCTCCTGAGACAGAGAAGTGGATAGTGAACATGTATATTACATTGCGTCCCACTCCTTTAAAAGCATATGCTTGTTCAACTGAATTTCTAAAACGTAGCCTCAAAAGCTTTAAAACTTGTAATTTAATCATAACAGCCTACTATAGCTGCCCAAAAATGGCTATTATAGAATCTATGGTAAATTAAAAATGTGTTGGTGTTCACAGCTGACTATGTCATCAACATTATGCAAATTTGGAAACCTCATTATGTGAGGGCTCTGGTTGCTTTACGATTGTAACAGCCAGAACTTTTAATCCCAGCCACATCTTAAATGGGATTAGGAGTCGGTGGATATTTTGATTCTTCCACAAGTCTGTTGATGGACTTTTTAAACCATCTGGGAGAGATTGCTCTTGTAACGTCATTTCTGGGAGTCGGATGAGGTTCAGAAATTCAGCTGGTCTGCAGAACGCTCAAAAGATTAGACTGGAGTGGGCTAACGGGAGGAGGCAAAGTCGCCGGGACTGTGATAAAATATTTGAGGATTTCCCAAGGTCATTGTGTTCAGAAATGTACAGACTTACATTCTTCGTATCAACCTGTAGTTACATAACATCTGATTTGAAGTGGGCTTTTTTTGTGCTCTACAGACGGAGCGTTTGTTACCGTTCAATGGAATATTTTTCAGTAACCGATTTTCTTTACCCACTTACATACTTGGTCACGGTCACAGGGGCTGCCATTTATCCCTTCAGACACTGAATGGCGGAGGACACTGTGGATAGACCGCCAGTCCATCACAGAGCTAACACAGATAGACACTCGCCCACACTCAAATTCACACCTTGGGGCAGTTTAAGGTCTCTGTTTCGCTCGAGTGGCTCCACCTTCCTCAAACTTTTCCGGCCGATGACCTCGTTCTCCAGTCCCACAAATCTTTTTTATCTTATCACTGGAATTTGGCATGTTGTTATATAAATGTTGTTATAAGGGGTGGTGATGGCGCAATGAATAAGAGACACATGCCTTTGGTGTGAGAGACCCGGGTTCAATCCCCCATTGTGAATCATCTACCAATGTGTCCCTGAGCAAGACACTTAACCCCTCGTTGCTCCAGAGGCGTGCGACCTCTGACATGCATGCCAATTGTAAGTCGCTTTGGATAAAAGCGTCAGCTAAATGAATAAATGTAAATCCAAAAAGTCCTCCAAATTAAAAAACTCAATATATAGGATGTCATTGTCTTTTAAAATGACCCAAATGATCCGACGTCCCCATAGGCTGGACGCCATCCTTAGTCTTTTCCAAAACCAATATTGAAATGACCTATGACTGTTATATATGGTGCATGTTAATGATTATGTAAAAAACAACATTATTATTATGGATTTATTTCTCTGTCTGTGAGTAAGATTTTCATATTGAGTCTTATTATGTAAATCTGTCTTTCATGGTCGATTGAAAATGTTATTTAAGTGGTTTGTGTTTGTTTCACAGTCACTTTGTTCAGCGGTAATTTAACATTTTCTTTGATTTTCTGATAAAATGATGCCAACCAGGGGCGTTGTGGTGCCCAGTGGTCTAAGATGCACAACACATGATTGTAATATCCTTCTTCTGAATATGGCCGCTGATCTTTGCTGGACAGCCTCCCTCTCTTTGACCAAATACTCCTCTATGGTCATGCTCTATTGTGAAAACTGTCCAACCAAGATGTCAAAACAATTTTTGAAGCAGTCTCTTCTTTTCCTAATTTGCCAGTTTTGTTAATCGTTCTGAATAAAGAAGGTGCAGAAAAAAAAAAAAATCACAAAAGCATTCTATTGTGATATTTCATTTTCACATCTTTGATGACTTCTGATGATCAAAGAACTGTGCAGACAGGAGAGGGAGAGCGCCAGACAACTTCATTTATAAATCGTGTAGCCTATAAAATCTAAATTGTGAAAAATGCAGATAACAACCTTCCAGACCCCGGCAGTCTCCGCCTCAGTTTACAGTGACATAAACCAAGAGCAGCAGCAAATCCTCACATTTTGAGAAAATGGAGCCAGAGAATATATGGCATTGTTTCTTGATAAATGACATAATAGATTCCTTGATTATTTAATTTGATTATTAGATTACTCTTAATTTAATCGAAGACGGTTTCAGAAGGAGTGTGGAGTAAGAGGATGGCTGATTTCCACAGAGGTCTAAACAGATATGAGCAACATATGGGAGAGTCTCCTGTTCCCTTTGTGATGACATGAGCTGTGACAAACAAGGTCTGCAGACGGCGCCTTTGGACACATTGCACTCTTACAAATGGGCAAGCAGCCACGGACATGTCCATATGTGTGCTGCAGAGTCTTCAGAAACACACACATGCGAGTGTGTATTGAGTGACAGCCTCAGCCGAGCCAGGTTATCTGAATTGTGGATCCTATTCCGTGCTGCCACAGCAGCGAGCACGACAGAGCTTGCTGCGGTTTGTCTGCCTCATTACTCCCTCAGCTGCTCTGACATGGTCACTGCTCCAATCAACCTGTTTGTGTCTGGACCCTGAAGCCTCTCTCCATCTTAAACAGGTTCAACTCAGATTAATGAGTAGGCTGCTCACAGATTGGGTTCTACTTAGAGAGAAAAGTGTTATCTGATGAGGTTGTGTCCCAGTTGTGAATCACGCCCTTGATTTCAGTACAGAAGTGCCAACATCCATGACACCTCTTAATGTAAATGAACCTGATTATTATTCTGTAATATATTCATATTATATCACATAACCCGGTGGCCCCCTCTGAGGATATCAGATTACATTCGTGTACAGTCTCGACAGTTTAAATAAACGCACCAATTGAGCTTGTTCTCTCTGTTGCCAAATGCCAAGGCCTGGTAATGTTTCAATGCGATACAAAAACTGGCTGGAAATGATCCTCCTGACTCTGCAGAGGCACAGAGTGGGATTTGGCAGCGAGGGAGAAAGGGTCTCTGGGCTGAACACACTCCGTCTGCCACTCTACTCTCCACCATCTCCTTCAGTCCCCCGAATCTGTCCCACTGAGTTCAATGCTGTATGCATTGTAGCAAAATACATGTTGATGTTAATTATTCCAATCTGGTCTGAGCATCTTGAAAGTTTCTAATATCCCGACAGAAATATTTTAAATTTGAGCACCGTGTTTACTCACTTTTAAAATCTGTTTTATATTAGATGAAGTCTATCAGTGAGGAAGAAAGCATCTGATGCGCCTTCCTGAAGCTCATAACTGTAAAATAATTTTAAGGAGAAACCCAGTGGAAGCGGTTTACAGCTGCAGAACATTTGAAAAGACACAAGTTTAATTTCCTTTTTGCTGCTTCATGCAGAGCATGAAATATTAATTTCAGTAGCCATTTTTTGGGGTTGAATGATGCACAAAGTATAAAACAACCTTTTTTCGCATTCATAATACTGCCCAGATGATATATTTTTAATTATGATGACAGCGCTCAGCGAGAGAATCAAAACAGTAAACTTTTGTGTAAACATTATGTACCTGCATCAGCAGCCGGTTTTAACTGGAAATAACATTCAAATTATGAGAGCAGGACGTATTAAGACGGCTGCCCCCTTGAGACTCGTAGCAAAAGAGTCACAGTCAAGTGTTCACTGACACAGAGACACAATGTGCCCAGTGAGACAGGAAGTGGTAACTGAACCCTATTAACCTTTACTTACATAGCCGCTTCCTGACTTTGGTAACATTTCCTGAGGCAATTTATTAAAGTCACATATTTTTCTTAGTTGTATAAGTGGATAACATATGTTTTTTATATTTATATATTATATATATATATTATATATATATATATATATATATATATATATATATATATATATATATATATATATATATATATATATATATATATAGAGGTGGGCATAGATATATATTTTTAATCTAGATTAATCTAGATTAATTTTTAAATTAATCTAGATTAATCTAGATTAAAATGGCTCATTTGAATTCTGCCGAAGGCATTTAAAATATGTGTGCGAACGGGTTTCAAGCCAGGTTTCAAGCCAGGTGGCGCATTAGACCAGAGGCTCATCTCCTGTTTCCAAAATGCATCACAACTGCTTGAGAAAGCTGTTCTACTATGATAATTGGTGATGAAAATAAATCATGTTCAATAAGATGTACTTGTGTGTAGCGTGTGATGTGCTTTGGGTTTAGGTGGTACTTGAGACTGGAAGAACTCCTACAGTAAACTAATTCCGCATTGCACAAGGTGCAAACTTGTGCCGAGTTTTGCCTGCCTGCCGAGAATTGCATGCACCTCCAAATAATGCTTTTAAATGCTGTAAAATTCTTTGTGGACTTCATCAATGGTGATAAATTGATTTGAAGTATATATTTTATGAACGTTTAGAGTCTTTAATATTTTAATACACTTAGTAGGCTAGAAGGACCATTCCTTGACATTCAGTACATATATGTGGTGATAAAGCTGTTTGATCAATGAGCACAGCAAAGTGTCTGAGAAGGACCTAAAGAGGTGGATGCATAATTCGGCAGATCAGATTTTGTAGGCTCTCTGCCGAGATTTGCATCCACCTCTTTTCTCAGCATAGATGACCGTTAGCACCCGCGAGGTGCATGCGATTCTCGGCAGGCAGGCAGAATTCGCACAACACCGGCGGCTTCAGAAATGTTCAGTACACAAAGTGCTGTCCAACAGCTGTCTGTGGACGTGTTGCTACAGTTAGTGTGAGGAAATACCGCATATGCGTTTTTAATCAACCGGCGTATCAATAACTAACCTGGCTAGTTGTAAACAAACAGCTGGCCGAGCCAGGTTGTAACCGAACGTCGTCAACTTCGGGTGTGACGTCATTCCCAGCTCCGCCCTCCGAGGTAAATGGAACGCAGCAACAGCTGCATCCATGTTAGCACGTCACGTTTGATGTGGTAATTTCACAGTAGGCAGACACACAGGTTCGAAGACTTGTTCTCGCCCCCTACAGTGCAATTCGGCGCTAAAATATCAAGGTGAAAGTCATCATAGCTTGTGTAGTATAGACCCAGCTCCCAACCCAACTTTGAGAATAGATTAACGGCGATATTTTTTTTTATCGCCCGATAAGAGTTTCACGTTAACGCAGCCGTTAACGCCGTTAACGGCCCACCACTAATATATATATATAACATAACATTATGACCTGACCACTGACAGGCTAAGTGATTAACAATGATTATCTTGTTACCATGACACCATATTGCGTCCTCATAGATGATGTTGGCGATATGAGCTTGTTAATGCTGGTTCTGATTTGTTTGTTGGGTAGCCGCAGACCAGTCAGGGTGCTCATACTGATCCATGTCCACTGCCGAAAGCACCGATCTGGACCACAGCGCGATAGAAGAAGGTGGCCTTGTGTGATGAGAACTTGTTCTTCTTTATGTTTATACTTTCGCTGTATCTTTGGTGTCATTCTGCAGAATAATTTGGGGCCAATCAGATGCCTCCCTCCCTGATGGGACTGCATAAATGAATAAGTATTTGCCTGTACTTCTCAGCATTGAGGAGAATATTAATTCTGACCAAATCGAAATCCCCAACTCCATTTCCAGAAGTGCAGTCCCATACTTGCAAGGAACTCCTTCTGCTGCAGCAGAGTATAAATTTTGACTCATCAGTTCAGAGCACCTGCTGCCATTTTTCTGCACCCCAGATTGTGTGTTTCTGTGCATAGTTGAGGAGCGTGGCCTTGTTTCCATGTTGGATGCTTTTTGGCTGCAAGTCTTCCAAGAAGGACACTTCTGACCAGTCTTCTCCAGAAAGAAGATGGTGGACCAGGGTCCCACCTTTTTCTGCAGCTCTGAGCTGGTGGCACTGCAGGACATCTTCTGATTGTGAAGGGAAGTAAGCATGATGTGTTTTCATCTGCTGCAGTAAGTTTCTTTAGGCGACCCGCCTGTCTGCCTTGAAATGTCTGCCTGGGAGAGACCTCGCCGATGCAGCGTAACTACCTTGTGTCGTGTTTCTGTTTTCAGTCTTTCCATGGAGTATGCCTTTTGATAGCAAAGAGTCTACAGCAACCTTACCTTGTTAGCAGTTTGGCTGTTCTTCACCCTGCTGTATTCCTCCTTTAAAGCTGTTTCTGTTTCAGTTAATAATTGTGTTTCTATATACATATTGAATTTATGATCATTAGCACCTGTTTGGCATAATTGTTAAATCATACACCTGACGATATGCTTACAAAATGCCTGACTATGTCCAAGTGTACCTAGAAAAATTGATGCAGTTTTGAAGGCAAAGGGTGGTCACACCAAATATTAATTTGATTTAGATTTTAGACTTTTGTTCGCTCACTTTGCATTTTGTTAATTGATAAATATAATCTATTAACAGGTCTATTTTTATAAACATTCTTGCAGCGTTTCTCCACAGTACTGTACATCTGTTTTACTGCTATAGTATTTTGTTCAGGCAAAACTAGAATTGGCACAAATACTCTTCTCTTTAACCTTTCAGGGCATTTATAATCATATTATTAACCACGCAGACATGACTCCACCCAAATAGGCCTCCGCCGCACTGAAGTTTCCTTCCCTGACTCATCATGATGAATACTGCCATTCCTCCGCCCAGCCCTCCCTCCCTTCTTTACACATTGCTCATGTCTCTGTAGATGAGACAGTGTAAAGAGGCCAACACACAGCGGAGTTCCTCCAAATTGAGGAGTCTAAATGGAGCGTAAAAGGCCGTCCTTCTCATCTTCTCTCTGCTTTTTATCTGCCCTGTCACTCTCTCTTCCCTCTCTCTCTCAGCGGGTGACTGAACACTTATTTCCCCCAGAAGCAGATGCATGACAATTAATTAACCAAAGGGTGGGTGGGTTTTCATTACACATTCTCCATCAGATTCAGCGTGTGTGATGTGTTTGTAGGGGCAAATCACAGTGCATGAGGTCAATAAAACAACACATGCTGCCTTACAATGTGTGCTAAGGTATGTTGGTAGCTCGAGAGACCGTGACTCCAGTGTACGAATATAAAATGACAGATGGAATTGTACATAGAAATAGAAAATGCACATTAGACCCAGAGAGATGTGAAGAGAGGGAGGAGCCTTCTGTGATGAAGTCGAGCTCACAGAGTTAAAGCATCGCCAGTGGCACTGAAAAGTCATTTAAGGCAAACCAGTGTTTCCATAAAGAGGTAATCAGGGAGAGACAGAGAGATAACACTTTGTTGGAAATGATTTGTCTCCTCTATCTTGATCTTTCTGCATCTCACTGGGAGCGGAAGTTTGTTACACAGTGCACAGCGGAGGACTATGATGGCAACAAAAATTGTTAGATTGGAGTAAAATTCGGTTTGTTTCAGTTCATGCTGAATATTATACCAAACAACAAATCCAGTCCATTTGGAAACAGTGAATCCAGGAAAGTACTTTCCTGTTGATTCATGACTGTATGGAAATACTGAACTGTATAATTCTGAAATGATAAACCAATCTAGCTTTTTTCTTTTGCACAGACTGGACCCCTACACTGTTTAATGTCACTATACATATAGCCAACTGTATATATGTTGTTACATACTGCATCAATTGCTGTTTACACTGTATATACATAATCTTATATTTGCACTCTCCATTTTCTAACCCTGTCTACCTCTCCTCTATATGTTTTAATTAGTGGTGGGCCGTTATCGGCGTTAACGGGTGACAAAAAAAATATCGCCGTTAATCTATTCTCAAAGTTGGGTTGGGAGCTGGGTCTATACTACACAAGCTATGATGACTTTCACCTTGATATTTTAGTGCCGAATTGCACTGTAGGGGGCGAGAACAAGCCTCGAACCTGTGTGTCTGCCTACTGTGAAATTACCGCATCAAACGTGACGTGCTAACATGGATGCAGCTGTTGCTGCGTTCAATTTACCTCGGAGGGCGGAGCTGGGAATGACGTCACACCCGAGTTGACGGCGTTCCGGTTACAACCTCGCTCGGCCAGCTGTTTGTTTACAACTAGCCAGGTTAGTTATTGATACGCCGGTTGATTAAAAAACGCATTGTGCTGTATTTCCTCACACTAACTGTAGCAACACGTCCACAGACAGCTGTTGGACAGCACTTTGTGTACGAACATTTCTGAAGCCGCCGGTGTTGTGCCGAATTCTGCCTGCCTGCCGAGAATCGCATGCACCTCGCGGGTGCTAACGGTCATCTATGCTGAGAAAAGAGGTGGATGCAAATCTCGGCAGGGAGCCTACAAAATCTGATCTGCCGAATTATGCATCCACCTCTGTAGGTCCTTCTCAGACACTTTGCTGTGCTCATTGATCAAACAGCTTTATCGACACATGTACTGAATGCCAAGGAATGCTCCTTCTAGCCTACTAAGTGTATTAAAATATTAAAGACTCTACACGTTCATAAAATATATACTTAAAATCAATTAATCACCATTGATGAAGTTCACAAAGAATTTTACAGCATTTAAAAGCATTATTTGGAGGTGCATGCAATTCTCGGCAGGCAGGCAAAACTCGGCACAAAAAACTCTAGATTAATCTAGATTAATTTCAAAATTAATCTAGATTAATCTAGATTTAAAAAATAATCTAGATTAATCTAGATTAAAAAAATAATCTATGCCCACCCCTAGTTTTAATATATACACACATTCTGTATAATATCTGAATATTCTAACTCGACTGTACAGATATATATTATGTAATATTTAGCATAACTGCACTTATATACAATACTATATTTCTGCACTGATTCGATGCTAACTGCTTTTTTTATAGCTGTGTGCACACACTCATAATGACAATAAAGTTGCACCTAATCTAATCAAAAGTGATTAGTCAGTCAACAGAAAAGAACTCAACAATGACCTTGATTAATGATTCAGTACTTCAACAAGCAAACATGCCGAAAATATATTGATTCCAGCATTTTATCAATCAATCAATTACCTCCAGAGACACAGTGTCAGGCACAATCCCTGTTGTTTTATTTATTTATTTATGGTGTGTGTGCACTATACGCTGTAGTCTGCGTGTTTTTTTTTAAATGTATGCTTGTTCTGTGGATGTACATCGAGAGCAATGTAAGACCCGGGTTAAATTCCTCGTAAGTGTACAAATACCTGGCCATTAATGCTGATTTCGATTATTATCGATTACACAAGACCTATTTAAATTGATAAATTGATTGAAAATAGGTTGCTGCCCCAGCATGTATACTGTGAATGCTTTAACATGTTCACAGTTTTTAAACGAGGTTCAGCCAATTTGTTATAAATCATACAACAGTCTGGAATGTGTTGTTGCTACCATGTTTTCCAAATGCCCACCACAAACATGTATATCATTACGCTATCCTAAGTGAGTGTTACTCTAAATGCTGCTGCTTCACCACTGCTACAAATATACACTCAATGACACTCTGCTATGAACAGTTACCCACCACTCGACTCCTCAATAACACACCTTCTGATCGACCAACTGCTCTCTCAATATATTTAATCACTGGTTTAGTTTTGGTGTCAAAAAAAATGTCAGATAAAATCACTGCAGTACAAGTGATGATTCACTCGAAAGTCACAACAGAACACTGCAGGACTGCTTTTAAGTCTCTAAACCAAACTACAGTAAAAATGTACTGAACAGAAAAAGTATTTCTGTTGTACCCACTAAAGCGACACTGCAGGTTCACTGTAAAGAAACTAATCACATTGACTTTTTCCGATGACAGTTTATCAAAGCAGATTCTTGCACTTGGTGTTTGTTATACAGGTGAAATTGTTTTGCAGTAAAAAAAGGTTGAAAATGGGGTCTGAAAATTAACAGCTAAATCCAACAGGAGAGTTTGCCAGACCACAGACTAGGTAAATCCATTTACAGTGCCAACAAACGGTGTCTACCAAGCCAAGCGTGCCAAAGCGGCACAAGAGCTCCTGTATCTCTCTGTCTGTTCCTGCAGGACTTGAAGTGCTACTGAAAAGCATATATTTGCGTATGATTTCTTTAAAGAACCTTCAGATTAAATTCAACATTTTTCTGACCTTTATATTTCCACTGACAGAAAGCTGAAACACATGTCCTTATCACCCCCACACAGCTAAGGTCTCAGTATGCTTCAAACAAAGTGCTTGTCTTGTTGGGTCATCTAACAGTTTGCAAAACCAGAATCGGGTAGGTGTGTCTCTCTCCCAAGTCAGACAATTTGAAAAGCTTTACGCAATGATTGGCTAAGTATGCAGCGCTGTGAAAACTGGATCGTTACAAGATTAACAAAGTGTAAGTATTGATTAAATATGTTGTCTGAGCTGTAGCCTACTGGCTGCTGTGTTATCTTAAGCTAAGCCTCGCACTGTAAGTTAGCTTTTTTGTAGCTAATAAGGTTAGCTAGCTTAACTTATAATGTAACTATAAAGATTGCTAGTTAAGTAATCTTGTATGCCTGGACTCTCTGGGGGAATTTGCCTTTTCTTTGTAGAAGAAGGTAATACTGTCTGCGAAGTCTGCCAACAAAAAGTCCGTCAGCACAAACGAGAGACCGCAAAGCTGTCAGTGAGAACAGAAGTCTGATCAGTGAGAAAGCAGCAGAGGGAGCTGGAAACAAAATGACCAATTATCAAAAAACTAAAACACCAATAGTTTGGTTGCATGTAATTTGCTTTTTAGATGACTTTTTTTTTTTTGCTTCATTTAGTTTTATTCTCTCTCAAATTCTTGGTTTTTATTTGATGTTTAAGAGGTTTTGTTTAACTTATTTAGTCTCAAATCTGATTCCATACATTGGTTAAGACTGAACGTGTGCTTCATGAGTTCATGAGCATTTTTAGTTTTTTCGCTAAACGCTGGACTGCCTTTTAAAACAGTTTTGTTTTGAGTAAAGCCAAGAATAAAAATGTACAGATTCAGCCAGTTTACTGCAATCTCAGTGGGATGTTTATATCCTGCAACACTGGCCTTAAGAGACGATGACTTAACGAGATTCTTGAGCCACTGACCCTCCAGTCATGACGCTCTTCCCTGACCTTTATGTGAACGCCTCTGTGTGAGAAGCAGTCATAACATATACACAATTAATGTTATTGGCACCTCGAGAGTCAGACAAAAGCGCAGTCTGGCTTCATTTTCCTCTCATTCTCTCTCTCCCTAACGATGCTGAGTCACCGAGAAAACAAATAACAAAAAAGAGGCTTTAATAGTGGTTAAGCGATAAAAACCTTTCTCCTTTTGTGTGTGAGCTTGAAGCCTCCTCAGAGCCTCCGCTCGGCCACATCTCACAGCAGATAAGACAGAGACATCTGCTTCTCGTATCGCACTCCACAATGGCAGTGGTCACAAAACCCACACTTGGTCTTACACAAAAGTCACATCTCATCCTTCTGCAACCGCAAAAGCTTCTGGGATATCCAAGCTGAGGTCTATAATGCTGTTTATCTTATCTATTTCAGAGCAGGGATTGGATGGAAGAAAACGTGCGTTTTGTGTGTTTTATTAGCAGCGCGTCACCAAACAAACTCAGCGTCTTCTGTTGTTAGCTCCCGCTCCCTTTTCCCGCTCCGGTGTACTTTTTGGTGTGAAATTGCTTTTCTTCTGCTCCAGACTGCAGCAAGCATCTTGAGGCACAATCCATTCTGCGAGTTAAACGGCAGAAAGAGTAGCAGTCACTTAAATGAAAGCAATCATCAAGCCTTATCTCAATGGCTGTTTTGTGCGCACAATTGCTGCCTGCAAATCTATTAACCAGCCACCCCAATTAGATTCTAGAATAAGGCAGAAAACAGCGAGACGAAAAACGTGAATATGCTGCCAATGAACACAGAAATCACAACACTAGAGGAATCACTGATAACATTTATGAATTGTTTCACTCTGGGGATGTCATCAGAAATGATTGAATATTGTGCGTTAGATTCAAATTGAATACATTTCCTAATTTTTGTCTCAAAGACAAAACACCAAGGCGGTGCAGGTGTGTCTGCACACAAGAGCAGATTTCTTTCTCGCTGACATTTAGAATTGAAACACTTTAATAAGTTGTTGTCTCCATGATTTGCACATTCATCCAAAAACATCATCTCCAATCTGTCCATCATACTGAAAACAATCCTTTCACAGTCAGCATCAATCATATTGTTGAACACTAGAAGACACTTCAGTCTGCACTATTTATATATAGAATTTATGATCAGCTTTGACTAAAGCTTATGAAACAAATGCCGCATTTACATGCATGTTACATACTATTAAGGAATTCTTTTTGATAAACAGAAAAACAAAAAACACTTAAACTGTCTGCACAGACGAGGGGTCGGCAAGTAAGTCTGGAATCGGGCCAAAATTCAAGCCATTACACGGAGGGCCTGAACATCAGTTAGATCTTTGTTCAAATTTTTTAATTCTCATATGCACGCTAAGCTCAGTCAGTGGTGCACAGGGCTCCCATTGGAAGGGTTACATGATCGATCCCAACGTACTGCGAATGCTTCTCCTTGTTACATAAATTGATTATAAGGACACTTTTGCACATGCTCACAATAAAGCATGTCCAGTGTGTGTGCACGTCCCGGCCTTTGGTGGCTTTTTCCGAGGTGTGCCAAGCAAGCCAGAGACTCTTTTGAATGTCCTTCAGAACTTAGTAAAAGTTCTCAATAAACTCCACATAAAGCATTGCTGCAAAAGGCACAATCACTTAAGAGGAAGTGATTGTCTGAGTAAGACACCCAGCTTCTGGTACAGGCCATGGGTATCGCTCGCCTCGACTATTGCAATGTCCTTCTAGCGGGTGTTCCAGCTTGTGCGGTGAAACCCCTACAAATGGTTCAGCAACGTGTCTCGTTTTCGATCAGCCCAAAAGGACTCATCTCACTCTATTACTCAGTGACCTCCACTGGCTCTCTGTGTCCAGAATCAAATTCAAGTCAGTCATGCTGCATACAGAGTGACTACTGGGTCTGCACCATCTACCAAAACTCCATAATATCTGCCATCCCTACACAGAAAGCAATCTCAGTCCCTGTTCTCATCTTTGACACCACAATGGCAGGTCCGTCCCTCTCTAAGGACCCGTGTCCACCAAAGCGTTTTTTTCTGACACCTTTTTTCAATACATTCCAATGGTTTTTATAAGCGTCTTTTTCTGGCCGCCGAGAACAGAAAAATTTTCAACTTTAGGGAAAATGCTGCACTTGTCACTGTCACTTTTTACCGTCCAATCACCGTAGAGGAGGAGGAGATGTTTCCTCGCCCACAAGATCTCATGAACCCACGTACGGCGAGTCCGTCCTCTCTCTCTCCCCGCCTCAGCCTTCTCTTCATACAGAGCAAGGGCCAGAGCCAGTGCTCTATTCTGTGTTGACAGTTTTTTATCCTGTAAAGTTAGGTAGAATTACTTGCAACAAATGTATCATAGCAACCAAAGCAGTCAAAAAAACCTCTGAGCCTCAAAAACGCCTGCTAGCGCTCCCTGAGCAGCATTTTCTCTTCAAGAAGCTCCTGAAAACTGTTCACTTCTTCTTATAACACCTCTAACCCACTAACCTCTAACATGCACTTCCTGCGCTCTTCTTCTGCTGTCTCATTACAATGATTTTGTATTGATTGCACTATTCATTAACTCTTAAAGTATTTATTGCTGCTCTTACTAGTATCTATTGTCACTTGGAGATCTCTTGCTTTATTGATGCTTGTATGTTGTTTCTCAAATGTAAGCTGCTTTGGATAAAAGTCTGCCAAATGAGTAAATGTAAATGTAAAATATCTTATCTGAATGTCACGTATAAGCAGAGACATATGGAACACAATCATTTCAGTTACATAATTAAACAGTAAATTCTCCAATAGTGGCCTTTGTCTAACTCAACTGCAGAGACAACCAGACCCTTATTTTGACAGAAAACTGATTTCAGTTACTGACTAACTGCAGTCTGTTCTGCTTTTTCTACTCGTTCTGTGTTTAGCTGCTAAACAAACACTCGCTGGAACATCCCTAAATATCTTACGTGTAGAATATTTATGTAATTATAGCTTCTTTCAAATCATAATTATCATCATCATCAACGTCGAGACAACTGAGGAAAAAATCTGAAAATGCTATTTACCTGTGATATGAAACTCTGTCCACACTAGCATTTTTAAAGTAATTTTTATGAAGATCTCGATCCATACTGAAATGACAAAGAAAAAACTACATCTGGTCTTCTTCTTCACAGGGAGGGTTAAAGGTGACAAAAGTCGCCTTGGCCAGTTACTTCCGGACGACATCTGATACTCAAGATAGTCAGATAATCAATTTTACTGGCCTCAATTTTGTTCCCTGCATTTAACCCATCCTAATTATGAGCAGTGGGCAGCCACTGTGCAGCGCCCAGGGAGCAGTTACGGGTTCAGGGGCACCTCTAGCAGTCGTCTGTGCAGGAATCAAACCGGCAAATCCCCAGGGACTGGACTAATGCCGACCCATGGGAGCAGGGAACGATCGTGTTTTTTTGTTGAACAAAATTCCAGCTTGGTGTGGATAGACAGTTAAAAGTGAGAGAAAAAAAAGAGGCTTTTTCAAATTTTGTGTGGACGTACTCCACGTCCACGGTTCAGGGGAAATGTTGAGATGAGAGCGTAAAATAGTCATACGTTACATGTGTGGATGTCAGCTGTCAATAACATTGATTCCTTTAAAATGAGTGGACAAGCGGGTGCATGTGGCTGGGAATACATTTTGTGCCTCCTCCTCCCTGTCAGCTCCTCCATGCTTCCCTTGCTTGCATTCGCCTGAATAAGAGCAGCAGTGGAATAATGAGTCCTCCTGACTGAGAGATCAAATTGGAGCAGCCATTGTCCCCTGATCAATAACAGTCACCACGGACACCGGGGACAAGCACCTCCAAGAGGCAGAAATCTGGGGACGAGAGAGAGAGTGTGTGTTTTTACGTGTATGTGTTAGGAGCTAGGAGTGAAAAATTGATGGATGATAAGAGTAAAGGGGTGTCTGTGTGTGTGTGTGTGTGTGCTGTGTACAGTATAAGCGCACTCCATCCTCCCCCTGGGTTGCCCAAAACAGTAGCTTATTGGGGCTAATTGGATTCTTTAAGGGCCTTCAGCTCATTATCTGGCCACTTCCAGCACTCTCAGCGCTTGCAGGGTCTGATTCACCGCTATGTGAACGTGGGATCCATGCCCCATGTCTCAGGGTTATGCTTAAGCTCTGACATTCTGAGCACTGTGCCACTAAATTATCTCAAGACACACTTTGATGCCATTTTTGAATGTGCAAATGTATGTGCAGTGTTGCTCTGCAGTTGTGTTACATTTCTAAAATTAATTTAATTTAAGTTTATTGTGTTCAGGCAGTCAGACTAAAAATTTAATTTATACTATTGCTGCCAATTATCCAGAATACAATTTACACTTAAAATACTTTATAATTTTTATACACTAACAGTTTACTGCTAATGGTGGAGTCCGTGCGTGGATCGGTTTTACAGAAACTGATGCACACACATACATGTGTAATTTTATCTCACTGATAGAAGCCTCCTTGTTTACAGTTCACACTCCTACAGTCTGATTAGAGCTATATTTGTAACTGCTAATGGAACCTTAACTTTTCCTACTGCAGCTGCTTTACTTTAAAATAAAATGCATTTTATTCCGCTGATGACTGTAAGGCTCAATCTTGAGGGAGCCCACAGGAAACACAACATATTTTACACTGACGTTAGCACTGATGCTCCACAAAACCAAACATTTTAGCACTTTTTCTAAGTGGATCATTTTAAGTTTTTGTAAGGAACGAGCCACACACGACAAGCTATCAATGCAGTTTGTGAGAATGTGCACCTCCTTTCTGTGTCCTGCTGCTGTGTGGGAAAACTCCTCACTCTCTGCACTCAGCGTGAGATCACATCGCATAATGGAAAAGCAAAATATTGACTTTATTCTCTAACAACGAGCCTGCTGTGATGAATCCTCTTAGTCCACACTTTCATATATGCTGCACTGTAACAGATACAGCAGTTTATTGTATAATGTAAACAGTAAATTCCAACATCATAAAAAGTATTTCATTAAATCTGCCTGAGACCCACGGTCCGACAGGCGGGACGTTTCTTCTAACCGGATTGTGAACCATCCAGCTCATTGATCTTTTCCCTGAATCCAACTCAAGGCTAACCACACCCACAGCAGTATCGCTCTCTCTCTCTCTCACACACACAGATCCAGCGGCATATAGAATATGAATTATTAATACAACCTATATGTGGTAAAAGTGGGTCAGTGTGAACTGCTACTGTACGCTGCTTCCACCAACAGCACAGTGAGAGGTTCACTGTGCATTAGAAGATAACAATAAACTGGATGGAGGAGGCAACAATTCTGACTCACAAGTAATGTCTGAGTTTTCTTTTTCTTGAGATTTATCACAGATGTCATAGTTTATGTCGTTTAGTTTTTGACCTTAGATGTATTATTATTGATAGTTTCATTTCCATAAGTATCCTTTCTAGGGATGTTCGGCCACAAAATTAATCAGCACTTTTGGTGTTTGGCCTATTAAGTCAAAAGGCCGAATAAATTTGACCGAACAATTACGCTGACCTGTCGGCCTATCTGCTCCATCTGTGGCTGACTTCTTAGAAAAGAACCGCTTTGAGTGTTTCTGTCACTCGTTTGTGAGAAGGTGATTAAACTAGCGAACCAGAGCGAGCTGACAGGCAGGTTAGCGACTTTATCCCGTCAGTTTGTCTCTTTACAAAGACAAGTGTTGCAGTATGAGAGTCCTACCTGAAGAGAGGCTGTGAAGTCTTCATGTTACGCCGTACGAGAACCACATACAATAATTTACATACAATAATTTATCAATTGGGTCGGACTTGATGAATTTAGTGCAAGAATAAACATGTTACAATGTCCGGTTTTCAAAATAAGGTATCTATACTGTATGGGAATAAGATTAAATTGATTATATTCCCATAAAGTATAAAACATATTATGTTCGGACCAACCCACCATAGTCTCTCCAGATCCTGTGGGAAACAATGAGTAAAAAGCACATTTTGACTATTTCATTTATGCAATGGTAAAAAAAAAGAGGCAAAAATGAGAATGTACTTGTTCGGAGTTTGGCAAATTTTTTCATTATATCAGGTTCGGATTTGGCCAAGAAATTTCATTTTAGTGCATCGCTAATCCTTTCTAATGCATGTGCTCCTCAAAGCATTAACGACCTTTGGACATTGGAAAATAAAGCAAAGTTGCCTGATGGGAAGCAGCAGGCAAACTTATTTCTTTAGCCATTTGCTGATCGGTTTGAATAACCGTGTGGAATCCAGAAAGAGCAGCTGAAGCTTTTTTGCAGCAGCTAATCTGGAACCTAATAAATCAAATCAAAGACTTTGCTGTTGTGTGGGCTAAACTAACAAGATGTCTTACGGGTGAGTAAAATGAGCTTACAGCACCAAGACACCTGCCATTGTAGTTGTTCATGATGAGAGCATCCTTTTTTTATACCTCAAACATTAACAGAAACAGGACAGAGTAATGTCTGAGTATGACATGGACGTCCTTGTTCTTATAAGAGAACAAGGAATAATCTGTATTTTTTTTTTTAACTACACATCACATTTTTGTTACCATTTTAATTTAATACTAGTGATTTTTCTCACAACAAACATCTAATGCTGCTCAAAACTAGCCTGTATGCATCTCCTTGGGAGTTTTAACATCAGTTCAGCCAAATTATGTGGTGCATCTGCAAACCGCAGTAAAATAATCAAGAACATTGGTTGACCTGCTCTTTTACACTGACAATATAATGACAATCAATTGTTAAATCATGACCTAAGCTAAGGAGAACCACCACTAGCTAATGTTGGCGTTTCACTATTCCCGTACATCTCCTGTCCTCTCTTGGACCTCCGTGAACAGGGTGCCTACAAGGCCAGCCGCACAGTCCAGACCAGGAGACATGGACTTGGCCAGAGGTTCAAAGTGGTAAGGCTCAGCATTTCTGTAATCTTTCAGTTTGCTCTAATCAGAGGGAGGAGAGGGGGAGCTCCAGTGAAGAAAGGTCCACCATCTCTTGACACCTGAGAGCTGTGACTATCCATGCTAGCTTAACGTGACGATATGGACCATCACATAAAGCGATATGTGATGGTCCATGTGTGAATCTGTTTCTTTTTCCTAAAGTTGACTGCTGTTGGGATGAAATAGTGTCTGGTATGAAAATCAAATGCTTTTTACCCAAAACAATCTGCCCCTAACCTACTTCATAGAATATCCTCTGCATTACAAGAATGTCACACTACGCCTTTGTATTTTGACTAATGCTAACAGAGGACAGTCATTACAATTGACCCCTCGCTAAGCCACGCCCCGAATACAAAGCTGGCCAATCACAGCGCAGTACAGGACTCGCTCTAACTGAGGTCCGACACGTTCATGGATGTGCTCCACTGACTCCAATCCAAAAAGAGTTGTTTTCTTTTAACTGTATTTTTCTAAGATCTGGTCAAACACTGTTTGGGGCATCTTGTAATAGTTACAGCAGCTTCCCACAGAGGCTGAAAGGAGAAGTACGATTTATTCTCTTTCCAAAAACTAAAATAAATCCAGAAAAATATCGGCTGTGGATTGTTCCTAATGTAATGTTAGTTAGCTAACGCTAGCTAACTTCTTACAGAAAGTAACGTAATAAAGCCCTGCTGTTCTGCTTTTTAATGATTGGAATAATGAACAGAAGATGACCCAGCTGTACAGGAACAGTGTTGTTCCTTCATATCGTCATCATTTGTCTCAATTGTCGGGGGATGTGGTGGTTCACTTGTAGCCAACCGTGTGATTGATAGGCTTTAGCTTCTATCTTACATTTTCTTCACGTCCGTTTGACTCAGTCTGACAGCCTGAATACAACCTTCAAATGTATGATGCAACTGTAAAACTGTCTGCTTCTTTCTGAGATCGCTTTTTCCAACGAATTTGACAATATTTCAGTAAGAGACAGTGGCAGGGCCAACAGTTTGTCGGACTTAGCAACAGTAACTAAGGGGGGCGGGGCTTAGCGAGGAGTCAATTCTTTGCTGAAACCTGTAGGTGATGTTACGGAAGCTATACTCCCATGTTTGTCTATGGTCTCTGGTGTTAAATGGGCTCAGAAAAGCTGTAGTTTTAATAAGGGAAACCCACGGTTTAAAGACCACAGTCCTGGTTCAACTTTGACCTACGATACTTACCTTTGTTGTGTGCACACATTTTCCTGTGCGAATAAAGGATAATTAGTGACATTAAGTGAGCACAGTTGTACTTCCAAGTAAAGTAGTTTCGATAACCAGACACATTGTCAGCTCATTTACAGACGATCTGATTATCCGACCATTTGTACCCGTTGACTCGCTGCACCTACTTTTGGACCTATTTTTATTTCGCTCCAATTCAAGATCTCAGCAATTCCAGTACTTTGATGAGTACAATGTCATATAAACGACTGAAACAATAGCTGGAGAAAAACCCAACATAAACCCAACACAAAAACCCGAGTTATTGTACACTGTGGTTTCTTTTAACCACCAATAAAAATACAAAATCCTAGACCCTGAGATTGTAGGTCAAAGTTCCAACTTGAACAGGGATGAGAGTTTGGAGGGAATAATATAGGCTTTACTGAGAGTGTTGACTTTCTCTTAATGGTTATCGCCTTTCTTAGGTTATCCTCTCCTGTCCCAGAGTCCTGCTGGTTTTCCTTTTAGCCACCTAATCAGCACTGCAGTTTGAAAACCAGCAGTCCTTTGGTCCCAGAGGACGGTGACTCACTACCGGTACCTTGAGTTTCCCTTTGCTTCTCCCTTTGATTTATTCTCTGCTCCGCCTCGAACTCCTGCCCTCATTCTCGGTTTTCTTATCCAAATTTGCTCACTTGGATGCTAACTTATTTGTCCGCTCAAAAAACTTGGACCCCCCCCTCGTCCCTCCCCCACATATACTCAGACCTTCAGTGTTCTTATCTCTAAGCAGTCATATTGTCTTCTGCTTAACAAACTTTGCATGGTCATGTCCCTCGTATTAGCAGCCATCTGGGTCCAGCCTAAATGAGTCCAATTTAAAAAAGAAAAACAACTTATATTCACAATGAAACTGCTACAATAGGAAAGCTCTGTTATCGCACATCCCATGGCAACGTTTTGAGATAACAGCTTAAAATAAACTTACTATAAAACAAAATACAGAGGAAAACTGAGGATGGAGTTGGCAGCAGCTCTGAGAAATATGTTAAAGCGCTGCCTCTCCGCTGCTGCTGGGAACAGCGGGGAGACAAGACAAGTGCAGAAAAGTGTCCAATCACTGCCAGGCAGAGCGATGGGGGGGGCAATCAATGGAACCGCATGAGATAAATGACACACATTTAAAGACTGCGAGATGAACAGAGAGAATAAACACTATACTGCACACACACACGGAGCGACAATCACAAGGTTGGTGAGTGGTTGGATAATATGAAATAAAGACTGTGAAAACATGATGCCGTAACAAAAAGCCTCAGTAAATTCTGATTTATTACACCAACACCACCACAAAAGAACTAAAATGTCAGCATTTCTACTATTCAGAAACTCCCTGTATAGCCAGTTCCTGCTGGTTCGATTCCTTCATCACAGTGAGAGGCAGATCAAAATTATAAATTACTCATTATCCTTTCAGTATGTGGAGTGTCTCTGAGTGCAAATCAGGTCTGTAGCTTCCCGCATGCATACTGAGAAGCTGCATTCAACGCTCATATAGCTACTTAGATACAAAGGGTGAACAGCTACTACTTCTTTTAGAAGTGCAGCGAACATGAAGTGAAGCTATCAGGCCTAATGTGGGAACCACTTGGAAGAACAGACTTGTTCTTAAGTTGAAAAATTCAAGTGCTTTAAGAGACCTTGTGGGGTTCACCAATTTTCTCTAGTCTCTCCTCACAGTGGGGAAAAACACCTGTTTAAACAATTCTTATTGAGGCCGTTGTACTACGACAAAGTCCTAGGCCACGATTTGGGAAGTAGTCCATCTTAGCCTGACTCGTGTCCACTTTATTTGTGTCCAAATATCCACAATCCACTTGTATCTAATGCACTTAAAAATCCAGGCTTTTAACAGATTTACAAAAGGCCTGGTCCATTACCGGCCCAGTGTTGTCCACCACTTACCAAAAAAAACACTCTTGAACCAGTTTAGCAAATGCACGGTCAAGAAGTTGTTACGATCCGTCCCACTTGCAGATCTCTCCACATCCTGGCACCTATTTTTTTTTGCGCAGTACTGCCTATTGCATTTGCAGCAGCTATCTTATCTGTTTTTTCCCGGCTTTATTGCAGAAACATGCATTACCTCTGACATCAATACAGTCACTGGAAAATTAGGACGGGTTTTTGGATTAATGAGCAGTGGATCATGATCCATCTGGCCTAAACAACCGGACCAGGCGGTGATCACTCAGAGAGGAAAGAGGGCCGTGATAGGAGTCATGTTGGCCCAGCTTGGACTTAATTCTGCTCCTAAAAAGGTCCAGTCTGGACAGAATGGGACTCACGTTGACCAAGCAACGGGATTCAGAGATTGCCCACATCAAGGATCGAGCACTCGGTGGGTGGTTCATGTTCCGAGCTGTCAGCGCAAGACTTCAGCAAGATGAGAGGAAGCTGACTCAGTGTTTTACATGGATGATGCTCGGTGCTCAAACGCAGTCAAGATGTACTCGGTTTCCCAAATGTCAGAGCGTTTATTGTGCAGATGAAACTTTCATATTGTCATCTGGTTGATGCTGTTTACATTCACCCCAGATGCAAATTTAAAAAATGCACTGTGGAATGTTCAGGGTGGATACGTGTACATAAATAACCATATATCTTGTTATATTTTCTGTTACCATATTTTAATATACAATTAATTAATAATTTAATTAACTTAAATTAATGTTGTGCGTGTAGCATGAAGGGACTACATATTTTGTTTTTTTAAGCAGCCTTGTGCTGTGTAATGATTAATAAACTACCTTTTAAATCAAACACAGAATAAACATCTGCATGAACCATGAACATATTGCACATAATTAGTAGGAACAATTCACCAAATAAAACAACAATAGGTGCCAAAATGGCTCTTACCTTTATAATGCCCAAATCACAATCAATATGAAGTTTAAATGTTACAGAAAAACAAAATTAACTTAAGTTGTGACAGCTAGAGTAATATTTTATTTGGTTTTATTTGGGGCTCCTAATAAAACTACTGACACTCATCACTCATACATTTGTTATGCAACTGTCTACTGATTTCTAAAGGCAGAATTTGAAGCTTGTTTCCACAAATGGAGCTGAACATATATATAAATTTGGGGGCATTAATTATTTTAATAATCAAATCCTATGAGGGCGAACCTCCTTTGAACAGGTGGTTCGCATCGACCTGAAGCAATAATTCACGGACGTTCACGGACCTGATTTAGAAACACTCGTATAAACATCACAGAGAAAACTAAGTTTTAGGATAAGACCACAAAAATGTTCTTGCATGAGGTCTAATAAGTGCTGATTCAGGGCTTTAGGGTTATTTGAGGGGGTCTATCTCAATATGGGAAGAACAAGGTAGGACTGTCTGCATTTTTGCAAACACAGCAGGACAATTAATCCTAAACACATAGAGAAGGCAACTGTTTTGAGTTGAATGTTGGCTAATGGCCGAGTCAGCAGTCAATGATAAGTTTCACTTGCTGGACTGAGGTGTCCACATTCAGCCATTTAGTGGTTCAGTCAGTAGCTGTTCAGTCAGTGACGCAGCTGATTTCACAAATATCAAAAATGACTTCATGTAAGATCGTTAAAGCTGAGATAGTTAATGTTTGAGAAACTAGCAAGAGACGGCTAAATTTTGAAAGTATCAAACTATGTGGTTGTAAAAATTCTTCTGAAATAAATTACCTAAAGCAGCTTTAACTTCTCCTTTTATTTTCTCTCCTAAAATTTCAGTATTATGTATTTAAAAAAGGCTACAATTTCTTGTGTGGATGTAAACACAAAGGTTGAGAGCCGGCACTTTCTCAACTTACAGTCATTATTTAATTTCAAATTCAACGTTCTGTAGTAAAGAGCAAATGCTTTTCATAGATATTGATCCATCTACACCTTCTTTAGCTGCTGCTGTTTCTCAGCTAATAGGTTAGATTTAGAAATAAGAGATGGGAAGCTGGTTCATCTGGAACAAAACTGTGACCTAAGGCTTAATCCTAGTTTGAGTTGGGCAATGTAAATGATCTGTAGTGACAGTACTGTGCAAGTACTGTGTGAGTGGACAGAAGAAGAATCTAAATCAAATCAATATTTGGTGTGACTGCCTTTTGCCTTCAAAACAGCATCAAATCCCTTTAAGAACACTTACAGAAAGTGCAGGAAAAACAATCATTAACAACCAGACACACGGTAGTTACACTGCATCAGCAGGGTCTCTCCCAGGCAAACATTTCAAGGCAGACAGGAGTTTGAGGACCGCAGACACAGTGGTCAGCCAGAGAAACTTAGTGCAGCAGATGAAAGACACATCATCAAAGACAAACCATCTACTGTCTGGAGAATTCTGGTCAGAAGTGGCCTTCATGGAAGACTTTCAGCCATAAAATCCACACCTCCAACATGGGAATAAGGCCAAGCGCCTCAACTATTAATACAAACACTGGGGTGCAGAAAAATGGCAGCAGGTGTTCTGGACTGATGAGTCAGAATTTGAAATATTTGACTGTGGCAGAAAGCTGATTGTTTGCCAAAGGGCTGGAGAGCGGTACCAGAATGAGTTTCTGCAGGCAACAGTAAAGCACAGTGGAGGTCCCTTATATCCATATGGAGTTGGGCAAATTCTTTTCTTTACTGTCGCACAAAACGCATGTGATTTGATGGCGTCGATTACAAAGTGGAGAAAGAGACTGAAAATAGCAAGGGAAGAAGAAGAGACAGGCCAGAGAAAAAGACAGACACAGTAGTTTTTATCCGATTACTCAATGTGTATTGAAGAAATAATCTGTAAAATAATTGATTACTAAAATAATCATTAGCTGAAGCCCTGTACCTTTATTTTATTAACATTTTTCATCAATTCACTCACTTTGCATTTTGCAAACTGATAAAAGTATATTAACATGTCTATTTTTGGAAAAAAAAAATCTTCCTTTTCAGCATTTTTTCCAAACCTTTACACAGCACTGTACCTTCAGATTCTGCTTTACTGGTTTTCCCATTTCCATTATTCTCTCTGGTCGTATTAAACAGTTGCAGACAATCACTGACAAGGAGGACGACTGCTTTATAGTTATATTGGATTGACAGGATTTTTACTACAATGTGATGAACTACCTTCACAGTATTATCCAGAAACCAGACATCCCTTCCCTGCTGATATGTTCTGCTATATTTTTCTACAAGTGGTTCTGAATTTCTAAAGAATTTACCACACGCCCACCCCTAATCCGAATGATCCCAGACCTTTACTGGGTCAAAGCAAAACCACCACAGGTGAGATGTTTCTTTAATGCGCACAAGTGCTCTTTATAAAAAGACATTCATCTTTCCAGCTCGTAAACCAGCCCAGCTTGAGTTTATACACAGTGTTGGGCAAATAACTTTCAAAACATACTGTAATACATTATAGATTACTGGTTACTGGAATAGGATGAATCCTCTCCCCACTAAGAAAGACGCTGTGTGCATTTAGGCACGAGCTACAGCAGCATTACGTCATTAATTATTTGAATCTGCCAACACTCCGACAGGATCGGTCAGGATGGACTGACAGCAGCCTCTCTGATCATGAAAGATCTATAGAAATCTATTCAGGCATGATCCATCAGGGGAGCTACCATCTTGTTAAGAGGAGCCGAGCTCCCCCCGTTTGCACCCTGCCTACAATCCTGAACATCAGATTCCAGCAACAGGAAATAACATTACTCTTTTACACATGGATTTGTTTTTCTGCTGCTGAACACCCTTTAATTTTGGCTTAAAATGCGTTGTAACGCGTGTTACTGAGATTGTAATGGGTATAATATTAAATTTTATTTAGTAATGCGTTATATAACTGGGTGACAGCAAAAAAGCAATACATGTGTCACTTCTGTAACACGTTACTCCCAACACTGTTGATACAATAAAAAAGGGGGCATGCACACTCAGGCACTTGTGTCTCTTCCTGCCTGTTAACCTTAATATCATCTATATTTTTAGCTTCTGACTGAGCCTACGTACCATTTCAGCCATAACATCCAGAGGAGAAAAGTTCTCTCAAGGAGGAGGTTCCACTGTTGCACCCAGGCTCCCTGAGTGGGGAGGAGAGAAGAGAAGAGAATAGAAGAGAAGGGAGGAAACAGGGATGTCTACAGTAAATTAAATCAACTGGAGCCTTCTACATGTAGCTATGCTGAAATATTATCAGATTTAATATTTCATATTTACTGTGAGACGTACAGCCCTCTGCCTCCACATAATGTCGTTACTAAAAAAAAGCATGTATTTCAGGTGCAGCCTACATGTGATGATACTGTGTTTTACAAACTGCAGACATATTGTATTTGGAATGTGGTTTGTCTTATATAAGACTTAGACTTCTACACTGAGAGTGAGACAGAGTGTTTGTTACATGCAAATCCCATTTATGATTATGCAACATGTTAAACACAAAGCATCAGCATTAATCACATCAACCCATCCACCTACAACAGTCCTCCTCCCCACTTCTCTCCCAGTAGAGAAAAAAAGGGTGAGTGGGAGAGGGGGTAATCTTTGGTAAATTTTGATTTACGTCACTGATTATTTATTGTATGTACTGTGTGATTCTTCTTGCTGTGAGAGGAAATTCCTAATATTATGACCTGACTATTAATGCTAGGTCTAACACAAGTGTTCCTGAGGTAGTAATCTCTCCAAATGACAAATGACTGGTGTGGCTTATCACATTTTGCAAAGTCTGCTGTTAGGGTTTTGTACAAATAACAGTTTTTACAGGTGGTAAGTACTCTGGTCCTAATAAAAAAATGAAAATCCCAGGAATGCTGTGCTGTAGGGGATGCCATCCTTCAGGTGAGACGTTAAACTGAGGTCCTGACTCACTGTGGTTATTAAAAATCCCACTGCAATAATCACAAAGAGCAGGGGGGTTCCCCGGTGTCCTGGCAAATTCCCAACCAGGCTCACTTCATGTGGCCACCTAATCGTCCCCCGGCATAATTGCCTCTATCTAATTCCCTCCCTCTCCACCTCAGGCTGACGTGTGGTGAGCATGCTGGCCCAAAATGGCTGCTGTGCATCACCCAGGTGGTAGCTGAGGTAAGTTTCCCCCTTCACTCTGAAACACTTTGAATATTTAAGATAAAGCAATATATTATGATTTCTTTATAAGACACAATAACTTACACAGTGAAACACACGGAGGCTTTGACCTAGAATTAGAGCTAATACATAATATATGAACTTCCTGTACAATAACTGCGTTCATATTAATGTTCAATAGAACCTGATTACACAGTAATCTTGCTGTTGATGCAACTGCCTGCGCACACAATCAAATCTCTGAGGATGGGCGGGGAGGAGGAGGAGGAGGAGGGGGTAAAAACAAACAAGTAAACAGCTGAAGATCAAAGATGGAATAAAAATCAGCAGTTCTGCTCTTTACTCAGTCGACTAGGATCCATGAAATCTTGAGTCACTTAAACTCAGGACCGTCACAGTGTGCGTCTGTGTGACATATAGAATATATATGGGGTTTAGAGGGGAACTGAAATAGTAGAAGCTGAACGATGGCTAAAGGACTGAGGAGCACAGGTTTGCTAAAGGACTGATACAGTATGATCACCAGTGTTTCCAATATACAGAAATAAATAAAGAATATTCATTGAGTATTGGGACAATGCCATCATTGCCACATGACATTAGGTTTTATCTGTCATCAATCACCTACAATGTTTACGTCTGAATCAGTTTAATGCGAAGTGAATACTATTTAAGCCAAAATACACAACAAGGCATCCTGAAATCTCAAAATAACAAACATTTTTAAAGCAAAGATGGCTACAAGCTTATCTTACACGATTCTGGTTTTTCCTCCGCTGAGTCTGTCTGTCCTCAGTTACCATTTAATATGTTCAGATTCCATTTAAACAGCTCTTTTTTTTTCCAGGGAGCACTGGCATCCTTATTCGCTAATTAGTGTAAAAAATCTCTTGAAGTGCTTTTAAATAATGCAGATGTGACAGAATGGCCTGGTTATTAGAGAGCCCATCCTCTGATCCTTTTGGTGAGGGAAGTCATTGCGCTTCACATTTAAATATAAATCCTCCATGAGCAAAATCCTATTGTGGCGTACGATATCTTTATTTTCTCACAATTTAAGAACAAACAATGCAATGAAAAGCTGCTACAGGACATGAATTAACCTAGCGAACTAATAAGATTTCTCATGAAGACAACTGACACTGTGTGTTTCTCAAGTGGCCTTGAGAAGTTGCTGTTTACTGTCTGGATGCTGTTGGTGTAAATCCAGGGAGGAGAGCTTGGCAACACATGCAAGACCTTTTTCTTTAGGGAAGTGAAATATAAATATGAGCATAGAAAACAGCTTTCAAAGTAAAATTCATTCTCATTAAAACTCTCAAACTTATCAACATAAAAAGCCTGTTGTAGACTATTTAGATTAATGTAGACTATAAGATTTTCATTAACTACATGCACAAGCCATGACATTTAAAGAAATGATCTGCAAACAAATGTTTGTGATGACTGACTTATAATGTTTGAACATTTTGGACTTTCTTATCAAAACTTGAATTTTAATAATAACGAAATTAGGAGTAAGAAATTTTCCGTTCTTTACATTTTGTGAGTTCATTTTGTTTATTAGACAAAAAAGCTACGAGAGTTTGTGTAAGGTAGTGATCCCAGCTGAAACTGGGGCTGAGGCTTGAGCTATACTATCAGACCATCACTTCTCGAAGCACAAGGTGGTATAAGGCCAGGGCTAGCTGGTTAGCCTGCTAACTATGTAGATATTTTTTGGCTTTTCCTCTTCTTTATTAAGTTATATATCTTTTTTGTGCATGTAATAGGCCTGCAAAGTGAAAAAGCCCAAAGTCCAGAACTTCCTTATAAACAGCTTGTTTGTAGTCGAGACTTTTCCCCTTCATCCCTGTGATGTCACAGCAAAATGTGCAGCTACTCCGACACGCCCTCAAAAACACAGACGGAAAAACCCTGAGCTGCAGCACACAGCTCTCCTCTCCCTTCCAAACACTAGCTACCCTCCAGGCAGTCAGTGGACATAAAGTTGTTACTGTGATGTAGAGACAGAGCTCGGTTAAAACTTTATGGATGAAAGATCCTTTTGTTACAGATTAATAACTCACCGCTCTGAAACTCTTGCTCCAGTCTTTGTTGCTAAGCTGGTAAGGGGAACATATACAGCTGTACCAAAGCCATGTTTACCGGCTTCTCAGGGCCCGCCCTTCTCTGCTTCTGATTGGCTAGTACTCCTTACCTAGGAACTGCGCATGTGCAACTCCCAACAAAGGTTTTATACAGTAAGATGCATCACTCTGTAGCTAAAACAAAGCGTTCAACACACAGGGTGAAAACAGGAGCTGCAGCAATGTGCAGTATGACAAAAATGAAACCATGTCAACCTGTTCTGGTACAATCCCTAAATAGGATTTATTTATTTATAATATCACCTCTTTAAGTAACTTATAGTTCACTGCATTTAGCATATCTATAAAGTTGAGGAATTTTTGACAGATTTAAAAAGAATGGTCAAAATTACACAAGCAGAGGCCACCTTCTGATGACTTTTAGTGTTTGAATCATACAAACACTGATTAGTACAATTCCCATGCTGCAACTCAGTAATGTCTGTAAGACAATACCTGCCTGACGTCCACATCAGTCAAACTCCACACTCCCAGTTTGAAACACAGTCCTTCCTTTAAATCTTGTAGCCCAAGCTGAGACAGTCACTTCAATATATAATAGATATCCTTGCTCAGACAAGCCACAGCTCCTTCAGAGGCACTGAAGAGGTTATACAATGATTTATACTACAGAGCAGTATCATGAGTAATCCTGATGACGAGCAAACTGACCTTTATGTTTAAAAATCAGTAGAGTACTCCTTTAAGCAGCTTTGGCACCCACAATGTGTGAACAAAGGAAAGTGCGCCCACTACTTGCAAATATCTGCTCTGTTTTTTAATCCTTTAAAAACACAATCAACATATTTCCAAGAAAGAAAAACCAGCAGTGCTGTTTGATTGACAGGTAATCTGTCATCTCTGCAGAAACACCACAGCAACAAGGACTTCATCACAAAAGATGAAGGAAAGTCAGTGTAAAAAATGCAGATTACAGACAACTGCAAAACAAAAGCAGCCTCTTGAAGCTGCTCAGTCTACTATTGAATCGTCAGCTCCTCAGGAGGGCATCAAACTGGGCTTCCCAGTAATGGAGCTGATGATATAGTAGGTATCCATGGCGACTACATACCAATTTAACTGCTTCTGAGCATTTTGTGTGGAGACGACTCTATACTCAAAGTAGGATTTCATGCTTTTGTGACCTTAGTCTCCTGTGTGGCCGCGTAAAGCTGTGTGATTGGTGAGTCTGGAGGAAAAAATAGGCCACACAGGGAAATGCATCTAGAGGCAGGACTTTTCCAGTGAGGGCAGAACTACTAGAAGCTCATATGCAGAAAAGCAGCTATGACCAAAACCCGGCTGGCAGTGAGCACTCAAAGTAACAGGAACGGTGAGCCCTCAGTGCCACAAGAAACCAAAGCAAATCCACTGCTTTCCATCAATAAATTATAGTAAACAGTTACATTTGGAGCAGACAGAAACGGTCAACAAAGCACCACTGGCCAAATGCACTGCACAATAACAGCTCTGCACATCTAACTCGTTGCATAACTCCATTTAAAAATGAGAGGGTATATTAATATTGATAGTGTACATGCAGAAATGTAAAACAAGCTGCCGTTATAAGCTTGTCAAATGTTTCATTGGGGAGCTTAAATAATTAATATAGATTTGATTTGTTAAATTAAATTCATGACAATGAGTGCCATTTAAATGTACTGTAAATTACTTCATTACCTCATTTAGACAGAGATTACCGCAAACATTATATAAATACACAAGTATATTTGCATCCCGTAACTGCCTCTCTATATAGTTTTTTTACTGGTGGAAATTATGAGGACGACAAAAGCCAAATGTGTGAACATATTTTACATAATGTATCAAACAACATCACCCACGAGTTCAGTGTTGTGGTGTCGAAGAGACGAAGTCTTCTTTATTAAAACGTGACATGATGAATCCTCTCATGAATCCCGGTTTGTCTGGGTAAGAACCATGGGCGTGTGATATGAACTGGATACTGTACGCCAAGAACATGCCTGAGGTCTGGATTTGGTAGTTAATGATGAAGACATCTTCCACATAACTGCGACATACACAGTTTGAATTCTGGCCAGGCGTTATCATCCTGGAGCGTTTAGTCAAAACGGCAGCAAGACAGTACTGTGTTTATTTTTTGTCCCCACCCAAGCATGATGATATATTAGGAATATTAACATGCAGAATGTGTTTCTGTTAGTAGTAGTCACTTAAAAGTTATTTTCTAAATGTCTCTTTATTGCCCAATGTTAAAAGTAATTTATGCACCGCTGCGGTCATAACATAGCGTCATATGTTAGCAAACGTTCAGCTGTTTTATATTTTCTGTTTACTGAGGTCATATTATGCTTTTTAGCTTTTTCCCTCTTCCTTATTGAGTTATATGTCTTTTTTGTGCATATAATATGTTTGCAGGGTGAGTAAGCCCAAACTCCACCCCAAAGAGAGTTCCCATTACCCACGTACGACACTGCTCTGAACTTCCCGAAAACAGCTTGTTTGTACTCTTGCCCTTTCTACTGCTTTGCTATGATGTCACAGCAAAGTGTGCGTCATAATGCTCACCTAGCCATTAGTCCAACAAGCCCTCAAAAACACCGGTGGAAAAACACATTGAGCTTCAGCAAACGGTAACAAGACGTCCGCCGTGCTGCTTCTTCTCTCCCTTCCAAACACTAGCTACCCTCCAGGCAGTCAATGGACATAAAGTTGTTACTGTGATATGGAGACAGAGCTCAGTTATAAGTGTGATGAAAGTATGAATGAAAGATACATTTGTTACAGATCAATACTTCACCACTCTGAAACTCTTGCTCCATTCAATGTTGCTCAGCTGGTAAGGGGAACATGTACAGCTGAACCGAAGCCTGTTTCCGGGCTTTTCAGGGCCCACCCTACTCTGCTTCTGATTGACTAGTAGTCCTTAACTAGGAACTGTGCACCTGCAACTCCCAACGAAGATCTTGTAGAGGTTAGATGCATCACTCTAAAGCTAAATGAAGTGTTCAAAACACAGGGTGATAAGAAGCACAGTATGACCAAAATATTTATTATTTGTTATTTGAAAATGAAACCATGTAAACCTGTTCTGGTACAACCCATGAATAAGATTTTGAACCTTAAAATGAGCATAAAATGACCTCTTTAAATGGCCACTCATGAGTGAGAATTTTTTTTCTTTGACCCACACTGATGCAAAAATACATTTGCCAGTGATTATCTTACTGCATATTACTCCAGTGATTAAAAAAACCCTTTCATTAAGGTGTTAAGCTTAAAGTTTTAAGTCAAGTACTTTTGTAAAAATACTGATTCTCCAGTCCAGGAAAAGGGTTTCTATGACATACAGTGCATACTTTGTTTCTTGTTACATTTGTTTAGTAAGTGAAATCTTTAAATATTCATTAAGATTTTGGATAACTTAATTGTTATATTAATCCAGTGATAAAATTCATCTTTAGAAGAACCAACACATTAGTCATTATTCAACTAATCAAAAAAATAATTGTTAGATTAATAGCTAAAAAGAAATCAACAAGTGCAGCCCCAGTCTAGTCTACTTGAGATTAAAGCTTCTAGCTTGGCAATGTTTCTGAGATGAAAGATAGCCACCTTGGTCACTTTGGTTATATGTGACATTAAACTTAAGTCTAAAATAACAGCCAAGCTTGTTACTTCTGGTCTGATACAGGGATCTTATTAATCTATATATGTATTGTCTACAGGCAGGCAGTGAGGTATCTACATCTATTGGCTCAACAGATATGTACAATTGTATATCATCAGCGTAGCATTGGAAGTCGATATTATGTTGATGGTTTGACATAGAAGAGGTATGTATAGTAAGAACAACAGAAGGGCAAGGCAACTCCCTTGTGCAACAACAAAGGTTATGTTATGTTTCTTGGACTCATGGTCGACCATAACATTTTCTTCCTGTTTGGAACCTATACAACAGACTTTTAGAGGCAGTTTAAGAGATTCTCATGGTCTACTGTGTCAAAGATTTTCCTTAAAGCAGACAAAGCACAGTGGGTAAAGGCCACCTGATTTTTGGTGTACAGAATGCAGGTAAGAAGCTCAATTCTGAAAGTCAGTATTCATCCTGTGCTGCACTGCTCTACGTCACCACACCCAGTATGAGAAGGCAGCGGGCATGCTGGGGATTCCCCGCCAAGACTAAAGATCAGCCTTTTTTCCCCAGCAGATGCCAGTCACTGCAGGAGAAGGCCTCAGACAGGCAGGGTGGGCGAAAACAGAGGAGGGGGAACATAAAAGATGGAAGAGAGAAGGGAGAGGAAGGGAGTGGGAGAGAGATGAGAAAGTTTGGAAGCACAACAGATTGTCATCCACCGCCTCCCTCCCATCCTCTGTTTGTCTTTGTACTCTATCTCTCAGTCATAGCTTACCACCATCTTTACCTCCCTCCTTTGGTCTCTCTCTCATTCTCTCTCTCTTTATAAGCCCTTCAGGGCTGATGAGTGATTGGACTCAGATGTCCCTAAGTTTGACTTTGATCACTGCAGATGACAAAACCCAAAGCTGTGTGTGTTTCTCCCTCTCTCCCTCGCTCTCTCTTCCCCTCACACACACACACACTTCCTCCCTGGGCCCTGTGTCAGAGCGGAGATAAATGAGCTGCAGGAAAAGGGCCATGCTCTCCGGAGATTTGACGGTGAAATTGTACCGAGCGAGGCGTCAGCAGAACTCGGGTTTTCCATTTTCTTTTGGGTCTGATATTCTTACATTTATCTTCATTATGATAAGGTGTAGGTGGACTTTGCTTAAGCACCTCCTACATTTCCAAGAATGACTTACAACAACCACACCCCAGAGAAGATACATACATCTTACATGCTTTAATTTCAATTAGTGAATCTGGCCGCTACTCTTCAAGAAGCATATGACTTTGACACCAGAGATCAGGTTCGCACTCTATTGAAATATTGTGGTTTTGGTTAAACATTGAATAGGTCATCAAATCCCATCTCATGTTTAAAGTCAGCATTTGACTTTTTAGAATATTTAACTAAAGCCACGATCTGTCCCTGACCTTAAACAAATGCTGCGGGGTTTTAAAATCAAGATTCCTGCTCAACCACTGATCATCTCTCAGCCACCGCCGATGGACGATAGGCATCATCTATCGCTCCAACCCTACTACCTAACCATAACCGAACTAACATTAATCATGCTTAGTTGCCATGAACAGCAGAGGGGTAGACAGGATTTTAGAAATACTGAGGTCAGAAGTCCAGATTTACCTTTAGCTATTAATAAAATGCATTTATCTGTTCAGTTGTATGGGAAGGTTCGCCTTTTCTAGCCAACTACTGAACATGAAAGCAGCGTATTCATTAAAAATCATTATATTTACATTATTTCATTCACTTCAACAACAACAACAACAATCTCTACAAGCATCATCAACTTGTAGTACAAAACACAAACAGCCCAAGAAGACCAATCCCGCTTCTCATGGTCTCATGGTCCTTATCCATCACACTGACTACACAGCAGGCTATCCACAGGGGTGAGAAGATTACAGCAAACACACCTTGATGTGCAAAGGACTGTGTATCAACAGCTGTATTGGGACTGCAATGGCCAATTACATTTATGGAACATCACCTGCATGGCCACCATGGAAAAAAAGCCTAATGGTGCCCAAGTCAACCAAAGATCAGAAGCATGAATGCAATCTTTCAGTCATTATTTATTTAAGTAGCACTCCATCCTCTATCATGTGTGTCAACTTACTACTCTCCAATTTGCATTTCAGTAGGTTTCAGGCTTTTTGCCAAGTTACTGGTCTTGTTTCTGTAGACTTAATGTCTCCCAGTTGACTGAACAGACCAATTTCAGATGCAGAAAGGAAGGAAATAGTTTACCTCATGGACAGATCACCACAGAGACAGTGAAAGAAAAATGCCATCAGGATTTCACATTTGCAATACATTCATACAGTATCAGTGTCCAGGTCACCTCCTTCCAGAAATACACCCTCTCATTCGGAAGTGTAACAAATTGGAAGTGAAGAACAGAAAACAGCTGAGGAATTACTCCCCTGACCCCTGACCCCATTCAGATTACCATCAGTACATTTCCACATCAGTGACCTGAACCGTTCAGCTGAGCATAAGTGGGCTTCTGCAGTGTCCAGTAAACAAAAAGAGGCTGGGGGAGTAGAAGGATGGCTGTCCAAATTTATATTCCTGCAAAGTCTTTTTTTAAAAAGGCAGGAGAGAAAACTGCGGCGTGATGCACGACACATAGCAGGTGCAGGCTGTAGAACCGTCGAGCATTAATTAAACATCTCTAGGTAAATGAGATGGTCCACCCACCTACTGTATATGCTTACACCTGACATTTAGGTAAATTAGCCAACAGTAAATGCCGTTCCCCGGTTGCTCAGATTGGGATGTCACAGATAAGAGAAGCAGCAGCTGAAATGATATGGTTTCATAAAATCCCGTCACTGTCACCAGGTCACATCCAAACCGAACAGCTATCTCTGAAAAGAACGCCTCTCTGTCTGACTCCTGAGCTTCACAGAATCATATAATCCAATATTTACCGGAAAATTTGTATTCTATTTTAATTCAGGTTTCCAAAACTGCTGGACAACTGACAGTGATCCAGAACGACACAGTAATCCTTTCTTTCTTTCTATAGTCTTTCTATATCCCTCAAAATACAAAATTGAAGCTTTGCTGTACAAATTTCAAAGAAGAGCTCCATCTCAGGCTCACTGAGATCAGTGAAGAGAATTCCAGTGCTCAAATTATTAAATCAAATTAGATCGATCGATTAGTCAGTTTCTGGAAAACGAAGCAAAACAAGCTTGATGACAGATTAATCATTTTAGAAGGTATCAGGAAACAATGCCTCACAGTTGTTGGTTCTACAAACGATAACATTTGCCATTTTTTCTGTCTTATATGATTGTAAACTGAATTCTTGGGGGTTTGCGCTGTTTGTTTGAACAAAATAAGCAATATGAAAACATCACCTTGGACTGCAGGAGCTTATGATAGGTGTCTGTTTTTCCTCACTATTTTCTGACATTTTTTGGACTCAACGATTAATCGATTAATTACTTTTTTTTTTTAAAGAGATCAAGAGATAAACTGCTAACGAAAATTATCATTAGCTGCAGCACAAGGGAGTTCATTACCAGGATCATTATTTTCTATGAATAATCATTACAGTAAAGTTGAAGGCTGAGAACTCAACACAAACCTGAATAAATTTTTTATTAATTTGGTCTCAGTATGTTCACTTACTGGATTAATCCAAATCTCTACACATGACTGTAAATAGCTCGTCAGTGACCTACCAAATGACGTTCACAGTCTGACACAAAGCGCAATGACTCAACAAGTCGAGGTGCTGAACTCTTATTGTGGCTGAAATGAATAGATGTTACCAACATAAACACTAAAAAAAGAATGAGTCATTTAAAAAACAAACCTGTACAGTAAGTCTCATCTCCAGACGAGGTGATTATGATCCAACACAACATATGTTAACAACACAATTTACAACAACCGTCATACAAAACATTTTTATGACTGAGTGACGAGACATAAGCTGAGTTCTCACAGGCCATAAGTGAGAGAAGGGAGGGACAGGTGTATTAAAGACTGATGAAATGATGTGGAACGCAGACAGTGAAGAGTGTGTACATTTTCTTTTTTTTTGGGTGGGGGGGGTCAGGCTCAGGCACCATTGACCAATAAGTAAGCAGCCTCAAAAGTGCTGACGTTTGAGGGGATGTAGAGGAGGAGCACCGTCCACCTCTACCCTTCGAGTGTGGACGTTCAGAACAACTATTAACACATTTGCTTTCAGATGTTCAGACGTGATCGGTTGGAGCAGCTGCTTTGCATGAACTCGTTTTTTTTTACAGCATAACTTTGCCCTCGGCAAGCTTGCTAGCTCAGAGAGCGTTCTTTCTCCTGGATAACTATTTATTGAAATGAAGTTACAATTCTGACAAAAATATGGCAGAGGAGGTAAATGGCCCAGTAAGCATGTTACCAGTTGGCTAGGCTGTTAGCTCGTTACAGCAGTTTTCCAAATAGCCCTGCGAGCAGTCACTACACCATCTAGCTTCTAGGACCGAATATTTCACGAACACACGGCTTCGTATCACACAAGCTGACACACCATTGTCAAAAACAAGATATAAAGCTGCACACCAAACTGCCCAAAGTGCTTCCTGTCTTTAGGGATATCAGGATTAGGGACCTTCTATAAGAGCTATTAAGTAGTGACTAATGATTTTATTATATAAGTTATTAATTAGTGTTTATAAAAAAAAAAGTCTATCCAAAACCTGAAATGTCTGTGTCATGAAACTGTGTCATGTGCTCCCTTTAAAATGTCTTCGTTAATAAATAAAGAAAAATACAATGTTTCAAGCTCAAACTGGCTCTTGATCAGGTAGAGGAATCAAACAGACCCAGGTCTGTGTCACTGTGGACTATGTAATGAAAAGAGACATTTAAGAAAAAGGACGCAGTTTTATAGGTCAGTTATAAGCCATTCATTAGAACACATTTTGGGTTGCCAGATTGTGAGAAAAAACGACCTTGGCTGGTGTTTATCCTCCTACAGCAGCACACTGGCTTTGTCACTGGCTGATCACATCAGGAAGACGACTCTAACAGACCGACTGACCGAGATCTGGATAAGTGCTGCAGAGTGGGGCTGCAATTAACAATTGTTTTCAATATCTATCAATCCGCTGATAATTTTCTTGATTAATGAACTGACAGTCTATATTAAATGACAGAAAGTAATGCTGTTTTAAAGATGCCTTGTTTTGTCTAACCAACTGTCCAAAGCCCAAACATCAGTGTATCAAAGAAGGCAGGGATGAAGTGGCCAGTGAACTGGGGGAATTTTTGCTTTACAAAACAATCGAGTATCAATTATGTTGCAGATAAATGTTCTACCAAGTCACTAATGAATAACCAATGAATTGTTTTAGGTCTGATTTAGAGCTTCTGGTCCTAAATTAATTTATTAACAATTAACCATTTATAGCTTAACCATTGGTGGAATATTGTACCCTAATTACAGATCACTTACTCATTGTAGCTCGTTGTACTTTAATCACAGAATTGATGGGTTGTTACATGGGTTGATGAGCTGCAATGCATCTATTGATAGATGGCATATTAGTTGCACCTGTTTGACAAGTCAAATATAAGAAAAGGGTTTGTTCAACTTTAGCTTCAAATGTTCACCCTGCTCATGTGTGCCTCCTAGTTACCACTTATTATAGCAGGACTCATTAGCCATAATGGATGACTTTGTTAATTACATTAATATTTATGAGTCCAGCCAGAGAGAATTTTCAGCACCTCGCAACCCAAAGCATTTCTTAATAATGGTTTTAACTCATCTCTGAAGAACACTGTTTATTATTATTATTGTTTGAACCTTTATAAAGCTGCCTTATGTATGTACAGAAATTTAACTGGATATTAGATTAGTTTTATCCAATAAGATGTAGCCTACTCCAGCCCTGGAGGGTTAGTACAGAAAAGTACTAAGAGGTGTATAAACTCACTTTCAAGTCTCACAAAGAAGTCCATGCAGTATTATTTCTCGCTACATTGCAGTATTGTGTGTGTGTGTGTGTATGTGTGTGTGTGTGTGTGTGTGTGTGTAGGGTGGTGTAAAGTAACAAAAGCCGCATGCTTACCTTGGACGTCGTCCCTGGTTCCAGTCCTGGTTGAGTCGGACTCTTTTATTCCCCTTCGCCTTGCTCTCCTCTTTCCCTCTTCTTCTCCCGTTCAGTTGCTCCTAATGTCGCCTCATGCCTCCGACTCTCCGCGCGCACCGCGAACGGTGGACCAGCTCTGCCGGGGAAAACTTCCACTCAAAGTGTGGAGCTGTGGACGGAAGGAAGAGAGCCGCGCTGGGCAGGAGGAGAGCGCCTGTGGGAGGGAGAGGAGCGAGAGGCAGCGGGCGCCTTTTAAACCTGATCTCCCGGAGAGAAACCCGACTGCTGCCGCGCTGAAATTCAATCTGAGGCGACAGACACCCAGCGCGGCTCCGAGCAACACATCTCCCTGCCTGACACGGAAACAGAGGAGCGAGCTGGGAGGTGGTGGGGAGGGGTGGGGGTGGGGGTTGGGGTGGGGGGGGGGGATTATTATAAGGACACCAAGAAAGCGCCTTCCGACAAGACAGGTGGATGTGTGCCTGTGGACAGCTTTGTCATTTTTGTCACCCCGGGCCAAAGAAATCTCCCTGAAAGTGCACATCGATATTAAAATTGAATTTGAAATTCAAGCTCAGTGTCGACACGTTGGTAGCCTGTAGTCTGGATTCATTATGGTTATAAATAGCAGAAATACAGTGAAGCCTGCAGCACTTCAATATAACATCTGGATGAATGACTTAAGGTACAATGGCTGTTGATGAAAGAGGGAAAATTTTAGTGTCTTAGTGTCTTAATGTAAGATTCATAAAATACTGATGACAACCAAAGAAGCTCAACTGTGAACACAGGTGGTTTACATGTTATTAGTTTAATACCACCAGACTGTCCAAAAACACAAAGGCTGAATTCCCGTTAAACCCAGTGTGGAACAAAATATCCACTGAAGCTCCTCCTGAACCAGTCTGGGCAAAATGCCTGAATTACTTTTCTAATTAGCCTAAAATAAATATTTGGACTTTTATTTCTCCAAACTAAAACTAACTAGGAGTTTACAGCCATGCAATAGGTTCTCTGTGGCTGTCCTACCGACCTACAGCGGTGCGTGGAGCTACATCAAAGCAGATAGGCTTTAGCATAATGTTTACCTCTTGTCAACAAACATGCTCTCAATGGCAATGCTAACAGGCTGATGTTTAGCACATATAATGTTTAAATCTTGTTCATCTTTGTTTAGCATTAAAAACACCTGCTAATAAGCACTAAACACAAAGTTAATCTGAGGCTGTTGGGAAGAAAACTAAATAGTTACCTGATGGTTGTGGGATCAACAAAGTTATTACAATTCACCCTGAGCGGGACACAAATGTGTAATTTCACAGGAATCTACTCAATATTTGTTGAGATATTTCACTAAAAGTTATAAATGTCAACCTAAAAACATCTCCCAGCGGGGGCAGAGGGGCAAAGTGATCTACTCCTGTGTTGTCTACCTCCTTGTTCTCCTCCTGTGTCGTGTTGAGGTCAAAAAGCCAAATCTCCAACATGGAAGCAAGGCCACGCAACTTAAATATGCACGGAAACACGGGAACTGGGGTTTAGAAAAATGGCAGCAGGTGCCAGCAGGTTGGGTAAGAATTAATGGTTTCCTCAATGCTGAGAAGTACAGGCAGGTACTTATTCATCAGGCAGTACCATCAGGGAGGCGTCTGATTGTTTTTTTATTCTGCAGCTTGACAACGACCCCAAACATACAGGCACTAAAGTCATTAAAAACTCGTAAAGCGTAAAAAGGAGGACTCCTGGAAGTGATGGTATGGCTCCCACAGAGCCCTGATCTCAACATCATCTAGTCTGTCTGGGATGAAGAGAGAGAAGCAGCTGCTCCAACATGTTTGGACCAACCTACCTTCAAAAACTAAACTAAAAAGTTCCTTGCTGAACTAAACTTGTAGAAAAGAACGAGAGCTGTTAACCATTTCTATACCAAATACACTGACACGGACAACAGTGGTTATGTACTAATTTTTGGATCAAAATGATTGCTAAGGACATCCCTGCTAAATTCTACACCCCTTGAATTCATCTTATAGTTGTGGTACTTGACATGTCAGTGTGGACTGCAATGTCTTGTTACTTATCGGCCATTTGCTGACAGCGACAGACCTGTGTTAAGCTCATATCGGTTGAAATTACCAGCCGGCTGATTTGTGAGCCGGGGGTCTACAGTATTTGTTTTTAAATTACAAAAGAATTTTCTAAACTAATAAAGCACAACAACAGGTTTCTAATGAAGAACACCTGATGTCTAACTGATGCGAACAAACGACTCGTCGGTGTTGGATGATGGATATTTCCGGTCCTGTCATCACTGCTGTGTAGAATGGGTTGACCTGATATGGGATATGTGAGACTGATTCATCTACCTGCCCTTTGTGCAAATTGTCTGTCTGCAGCTCTCCTCCTCTCTCTCTTTCACCTTTACTTCCTCTAACTGTCCCTGTGTCTCCCGGAAATATTGGAGACTAGCGTGCCCCCTGCAAATAAATGGTCATTACCATGACAACCACGCTACAAGCTGGAGAGGGATGATGCTGATCATGGTAACAGTGGCAGGCAGCCAGACCAACAGCCCGGCTCTACCCCAGGGGCAAGCTAACGTGTGAACTCCAGGGTTTGGTACAAGGGTGTGCACACACTGACTTTTATTTCTAGTTCCTATCCACCGACAGCAGCTCAACATGAAAGACGTCCAGTCCCAAAAGTCCAGCCCTGCCCGAGCATCATGTTTATCACAAAGCACGGCTGACTGTGCCCTTAAAGAATCGTTTGACATTTTGGGAAATACGCATCTTAGGTTTCAGGCTGAGAGTTGGAGAAAAAGATCCAGAGCACTCAAGTATGTGGTGTTAAGTATGGAACATACATGTATGTTCCCCTCGGGATGGAATAACTGGTGATGCATCATCAGATCAAAAGGTTTAATTAATACAACATATATATTTTGCTCAGGCTGACGGGAATGCTACCATGCTCTTCATTTCATTACATATGTGCCTGCACATTGTGTTAATGACAACACAGTTGAATTGAATGTTAAACAAAGATGGTGAACATGATGAACATTTAACCTGCTAAACATCAGCAAGTTAACAATGCCATTGTTAACATGCTGTTGTTAGCACTTAGCTCAAAGCACTGCGCCTAAAGCTTAGGACAAACCTGAAGACGAGCTGAAACCTACAAAGACTGGACAAACCACACATTGTTTCCACAGGCTTGCACAGATGTTTTAGTCTTAAGACATCTGGAAGGAGCTTAAACATACTGAGTGAACACACTAGTCAAACACACTGAACCACGGTCAGTACCGGTAGTTCTGCAGGTAAACAACCCCATAAATCCTGTGAGGATGCCCTTAGTCACATGTCCTTGTATCAAAGAAAATACTGAAGGCAACCAGCAGCTTAGCAATTTGTTTACCGGCATTTCTCCCTCGAGCGACACACAAGTGACGTCATCGTTGGCTAACATCTGTTGCCACCGATGACTCTTTATCTGCCAACTGTCAACAACTGACCCAGAACAGACCGGGTCCGAATTGGTCCCATCAGTCTTCACGTCCAAATCACATTCATAATTGGCCAAACAATCGTAATGTGTGTCGCCACCTTAAGTCCAGCCTCACAGGGCTGCCAGCATGGCTGTGGATCTTTTGGTTACTTCTCTGTTTGTGAACAGATTAAACAAATGAGACACAACATGTCCATGTGTGAACTTTATAAGTATTGGTAGGTGGATATTCAAACTCTGGACAGAGTCAGGCTAGCTTCTATGCTTAGCTGAGCTAAGCACTTCCTGGCTCTGGCTCCATATTTACACACAATGAACGAAATGCAATGTTTCTCCAAGTCTTATATGTACCACAGAAGCAAACAAGTAGAAAGCGCTCCTCCACCACGGCCACACAATGCTCAAAATCTGCCATCATGATGAATCTGCATGTGGATCCGGCTCTGCATAGTGAATCATGGGACACGTGCCAGATATTTTTATTTCAAGTATTTCATGAAAATGTTCAAAAAGGTCTCTCACAGATAAATCCTTTGAAACGTTCCTGGATCCACACACACACACAAAAACCCCCACTAATCACTTGTTCCTCAGCCAACGGACCAACAGTCACATTTTAATTGAAATATGTTAACAAGTTTTGGAAATATCCTGCTAACTGACAAACAGACGTGACCGGAAACATGACCTCTTTTGGCAGAGGAAACGTGAAAGGCAGAAAGTAAAAACTAACATTTAGTCAGCAAAATACAACCAGGGTAAACTGTAAAACATTCAAAATTTTGGAATTAACCAAACATGACCACACTGGCTTTGAGATATTAGCACATGTACAATTAATACTCTCTTGCTGACATTGGCAGCCTCTAAATGTCTCTACTATGGATGATTTTTAGTAAACATGTTGGGAGCCTACTGTTAGATGACGTTAGATCATTTCTATTTCTATATTTTTTCAGTGAAGCAAACTTACAGATCAGTTTTCACCTCTCTGATACAGTAAGCTGTGAAATGTCTTAGCCAGAGGCAAAACATCATCCCCACCATGGCCTTACTTTGTAGAAGTTATTCCAATGAATCTGATGACAAAATATTGATCATTTAAATGCTCTACCTTAATATGCTGCAGCCAGAAACGAGGCTCGTTTTTTAATTTGAAGCATTTAAACATTGTAAGCATGAGCAGCTTAACCCCATTTCCTCCAGGCACATAACTTACCTCAGCTTCCAGTTTCACACCTCAGATGAAGTCAGACTGGATGTTGGACATTAGTGACTGCCGGTTGTAGTTTGTGTCTGACCATCATTGCACTGCAAATTGTCCTTCGGTGATCCACTTAGCATTCCTCATAAAACTGAAATGACAACTCTTCCTCTTTTGCAACCACATGCAAAGGAAATCTGATGGGTTTTCTTTTGTCTTTATAGGTGAAAAAAGATATTTGTGACTCTGTGGCTGCTCAGACATTTCCATGGATGACAGAGCCAAAGACAGAAAATGTTTGGACTGTGTAAACCCTATCATGTGGGCGATTGACTAAAACGCCACAATTTTAATTCAAACCAAACACATGATGTCATTTCCTGTTCTAAGGTCAAAGGTGTTGTAGTTGGGAGCGCTCCAAAACGTTAATGGCTTGTGCCGAATGGGCGGAGTTTTCACTCAATTTAATACCAGCGCACAAAGCGAGAGCAGAAAAGACCTGTTTTTAAAAAGAACAGTTGCATAGATTAAATACATGCTAACGGACATGGATCCAACATGATTATGTTATAAAATGTTGGTCTACCTGATACCGGTGCCTTTTCTCTTTAACACGCGGGCGAGCTGCGTGCGCCGCGCGCCGTCACACTGCGCTGATTGCGCAGATATTAAACAACTGACAGCAAGTGTTCAGACTGTGGAAAATAAATGGTAAATTAGCGTTAAGACGAATCAAAGGCAGAATGGGTTTTTTTTCGGTAACATGTGCTGAACTTACTTTATTATGCTATAAACTTTAGGCATGTATGACACATATAATAATAATCCTTATCGGAAGAACACTTTTAAGAATCAAATACCAGTTATAACATAGTCAAATTGATTAAATATAAAGACATGTAAAACAAAAAAAAAAACATATTTGAGAAATAAAAGTATTTTCCAAAATTATACTGCAAATAAAATCATGTAAAATCAGGGGAGGCTCTTCAATAGAAGTATGTTTTAACAAAGGATTCTTCAATAAGTTCATGATTTTTTCAGGTAGATTGTTCCAGTGCCTCAGTGCCCAGGCTGCAAAGAGCCAATGTATTGTATGTATTTTCCAAGTGAATGCTGCATGTGCAGTTGTGTAGCCATTGAATTATATTATTATTTTATTGTTATTATTAAATAATTTATTGTTATCTCTGTGTTATTTTTATTTAGATCTTTGTTTTGAGGACCAAGTGAAGAAATCAAGTTTTCAACCCAATAAAATCTCTCTTATAAGACACTTCTGTCTCCTGCTAATTAACTGATTTATTAAGAAATGCATACATAAGAAAGGCTTTATGAATTTGTACCTCTCCACTTCTATTCTTTTATCTATTGTAGCATTATATAATATTTCTTGTGTTTGATGATTCTGTTTCTTGTTTTCACTCTTTCTTTGAACAGCACTTTTAATGTTTGTTAGGAAAAGCTCTATGCAAATATAGTTTGTTATTATGATGATTATTATTGGGAAGCCCTACTGTAGATCTGCGTTACTCTTTTTAAACACAATCATTTAAAAGCCTTTAATTTTTGAGTCACCTTTCTTATAAGTCAGTGCCTGTGCTTCATTACACCTCATCCTCAGCAAGAAGCCTTACATTCCCCACATCTTCAGCCTCAGTCGGCTCCACCATACCTGCCGCCTTCCCTCCATTTGAGCGGGTTCCACTGTCCTTCTGCATGCAGCACACCAGCAGCCAGATGGAGCTCTGCCAGTGAAACCCTGCTGTCGACTCTCCGTGGCACATCTTCTGACAGCTGTGAGCTGGCCACTGGTGAACATTTTAGGGCTGCTTACGTAATGAAACTCAAATAGGGTTTGAGGTCTTTTCTTTAAATGTCTCCAGTTCTTCACTTTAATAATTCATATATTCTGCTGGCTTTGGAAACTGCTTTCAACCATCAGAACCAACAGAAGCCTTGATTGATTTCACCAGAAAAACAACTGATTGAAGATGCTTGTTAGTGACATGCGTCTACGGTGTTGTCATGCCTTAACAGTGATTGTAAGTGGTTCTTTCTCATGAAATCTAAATTAGGCTTATGAATTATAATGGAATATGTTGGGGTGGTCAAATTGTAACGTGTGTACATTAATAATTCATGAACCTTTTCTTGTAATCCCAGAAAGAAACAACAACTGCTTCCAGGACTGGTTATATTTGGAGTTTATTTTGCTTTGTTGGTGACAAAACAACAGCTTCTGTCTTCTGTTTGATTTTTATTCATTTGTCTTTCTTTGGCCTCCATTAACACCAACATCTTGCTTTTGCACATTTTAATTCATCTACGTTGTAACTTCTTAAGGAGGCCGTAGTCCCAAACATTGCATTCATAAACTATTTGGACTTTGCCATGTGTGTCTCACACACATCAGTTTGGGCACCTTGTATTCAGGTTGAACTAAAATAGGACCGCAGGACTAACAACAAAAGCACTTTGGTTACAGTTAGGAAGAGACTGTGGTTACATTGAATATAAATAAAGTAAAAACGTCCATTGTTGTGCTTCAAGTCACTCCTGCCTTTTTACGATATTTGTCTAAGACCACCATCTTTCTCTAACCTTAACCAAGTCCCTTGAGTTCCCTGGACATATCAAAATAAATGTATCCATTATAATGCTATAGCTGCTGCGAGCATATGTTGTTGCAAGATATTGTAGGGAACGCAAATTAAATATGTTGTCAGTAATATTTTGCAGATATGTCCAGTATGAACATTTTTGCACTTTGCAGATAGCTTGTTGCTGTTGCAAATTAGAAGCACACAAACATAATTTGTTTGTTGTTTTTAAAAGCGAAGTTTTTAAAAGAAGTCAGGTAACATGGTATAAAGAGCTACAAAGTCTTTGTTAGGAGGGGGTGGGGTGGATGGATAAGTCATGTAAACTCAGAACTTGTACTCAGTAGACTGAGGTTTGAGTCCTGTGTGTCTTGAGTTAAGTAATAGTTTATTTTAGATGATTTACTTAATGTACTAATTTTAACCCAAACCATGATATGTCCCTAAACATAACCAAGATTCATAACCAACAATCATACTTTAGATAACAGTGTTCTTCCAACTTTGTGGCAACAGTTTGTTTGTCCATTTCCTCTTCTATCATGTCAGAAAAGGAAATGGACAAACAAACTGTTGCCAGTTAAAGAAATGGCTTCCCTTCAAGGTTGGCCAACTTGACTGACCGGCACAGAGCCCTGACCTCAATCCCACCCGCTTCCCTTTGGGATGAACTGGAACACCGAGCCAGATCTTGTCAGCAAACATCAGCGTTGGACCTCACTGATGCTCTTCGACATCTGGCAGAAAGTCTAAAACCAGAAGCGTGGAGGCTGTTTGGGCAGCACCGTCAATGTCCATGGTTTTAGAATGATCAGGTGTCCACATACTTTTGGCCTTGTAGTGTGTGTTGCGCATCACGACAGATAACAAAAATAAAAGTTTTTCATTCATCCCTCCCACAGTAAAACTGTACAAGCCAGCCATTGTCGGCTGCTAAATAACACATCCTTCAGCTCTGTAAAAGAAAACAGTCTCGCCTGAATGTCGCCATTGTTCGCTCACCATTTTGGAATCTTGAAAAAAGTGTGTTCGGTTTTTGTCAGGAAAATTCTGGGGATAGCTTGCTACAATGGAAGACTTCACAAGAATGGGTTCTGATGCAGTGCCCGAATCATTTTAATCTGAAATAGTACATAAATACAGCACTGTACAGAACATGAAAATGAACGCTGTAAATGCAGACAGACAGCGAGCCTCTATCGAAAAGGTCGTGGCCTTTGAAGAGAAGGAAACACATAAACTAAATCTGCACCATAACTGATGTATCGCTGTTGCAATAACCTTTCAAAACAGAACCCTTCACATTTGCAAAACCTCAAAACACAGCGCTGGCAGGACAGTGAGAGGGACAAAAGAATTACATCAACACATAAAACAAATTAACCACTTCCTTTTTAATAAAGTATTCACCACTCCACACACAATTGCTAGTACAGGGATGTCAAACACAAGGACCAGAACAACAACTTTCACTGCAGCAGTGAAGCTGCAACGTCTCCCCTTTTGAAGACCTTTCAGCCTTTATTGCAGCTTCAGTAGATGCTTCTGCATTTAAAATGTATTCATCGCTCATTATTCTTTAAGGCAAGATTCTTTTTTTGTGTTGTTGAACGTGGCTATATCATCCTTTTATTAGGGAGAATTTCCTGCAGGGCGATAAATATGCACAACTGAGCTGACTTAATCTGAGGGAGAAATATGGCAATTAACAGTAGGAGCTCCACCCAGTGAGGCTCTGCCCTGCATTCTCTCTTTGAACCGGCTGATAAATAAAGCTTTTCTGGGTGCCTTCATGGCTCTGTAAATAAACAATTTAGATCTGGAATGCAAGATGAGGGAAACACGCTTGCACTCTTGTGTTATTCACACTGTGACAACCTTGCCATTTCTTCTTTCTGTTCGCTCGCCCCATCTTTTCCTCTTTCATCAGCATTTCTCAGGCTCAATCTCTCACTTCAGACACATTATGCACAGAAACACACAGATATCAGGTCTGCTATGTGGCGTGTGCACGTGTTCATGTGAGTATGTTGTCCAGCTGTTTGTGGATTTAAATGAGTGACACAAGATAACTATGAAATGAGTCTTGTTGTTTGAACTGCAAGGAGTAACTGTGTGTTTTCCCCCCGGCCTCTGGAAATGTCAGTAGTTAAACAGATTCCAGCAGGGATGTTATGCAGGAAATGTTTCATTTTTAATCTTTTTTTTTTTTTTTAATTTTTCAGGCTGAAAAAATAGAGAACATAAATCGATATGCACACATGTAAGTAGGGGCGAGTTGTCATAACTCCATGTACCCAATTAATCCACTTCCCCACTCCCTGTGTCACTTCTCTCAAGAGGACATGTGTACAGACTTGCATTTAAAACTAAAACCGTACACTGGGGATGTACGAGTAAATTACAAAAAACGGAAAACATTAAAGTTATGTATGAAATCAATCTCGCATACATTTAAGGTGCAGCTGTCTGAGGACTGAAAATGTCACAGAGAAAGTAATGATCACATGTGTGTGCTGTGAAGCAGAACAGCATGCTTTACCCACTGCCATGGTTTGCTTTTATTAATGTTTCTCTGTTTGTCTTTCACCCCATTTGCACATATGACTAAAAACTAAAAAGTAACTACATCAATATACTGTAAGTCACCGTACAATGAAGGACTTTATTTGCTTTCAGGACACATGGAGACGTTAGTAGTGCTGCTGTAAGACCAGAACAACACTGCAAAAACTCAAATCTTAGTCAGATTAATTATCTTAGTTAATCTGTCTGATAAGATATTTCTTCTCACCAGGCGGCTGTTTATGTTAGAAAATTTCAGTTGTTTCAAGTTTTTTTGGCCTTAAATAGCAAGTGAAATATTCTTCTTCTGTTGGCAGATAATTTTGCTTATTTTAAGTAATATTTCCCCCATTTCCCCGAGCAGGTAGCTTAGCTTTGCATGAAGACTGGAAACGGGGGAAAGAGCTAGTCTGGCTCTGGCCAACAGTAACAAAATCTGCCTGCCAGCATCTGAAAAGCTCATATGCTATATCCATCCATCCATCCATCAACAACCGCTTATCCTGTGTAGGGTCACGGGGGGCTGGAACCAATCCCAGTTTACATCATCTGAAAGGCGGGGTACACCCTGGACAGGTCGCCAGTCCATCTCAGGGCCACACATAGGCAAAAAAACCCAGTTACACTCACACCCAAGGACAATTTAGAGACACTATTTAACCTAGTCTGCATGTCTTTGGATGGTGGGAGGAAGCCAGAGCGCCCAGAGAGAAGATGCAAACTCCGCACAGAAAGGCAACCGAGGATTGAACCCATGACCTTCTTGCTGTGAGGTAACAGTGCTAACTGCTGCACCACCGCACTGCCAAATGACTAAAACAAGAAGTAGTGTGTTCATTGCAGGTCTGGTCATCCCGGTGAGGTTGAAAGGTAACCAGCGGAGACTCCAGGACGTCGCTGTACCCAGCCTCAACTGAAAATTTTTACATTTTTACATCCTGATTAAACAAACAGGATCCACAGAGAGAGAGTGGTTTCTGTCTTTTATCTAACTTTGGGCAAGAAAACAAATAAGCTTATTTCTAAAAATGTCAATCCATCTCTACAGGATCTTATTTCTAACAGCGTTTGCATCATCTATACCTAAAATGTTTGTGAACCTTCCCAAAAGATATGGAGATACTGTAAGTACTACTAGTAGTATCGGAACAGTTGGAGGACAGCGGATAGGAAAACAACGACGGGTTAGAAAATGCAGAGGAAGCAGAGGAGAGAGAGAGAGGAAGAGAGAGGATTTGAGATAGAGAGCGTTTAATGTCAAGTTGAAGTGAGTCCACCTCTCCCTTATTGTCATTTCTCTTCTGTCCAGAGCCTTTCTCACAGCGAGTGGAGCCATTTACTGCAAACTTTTCCAAGGCAGTTTCATGAAAACTGCAGGAGCCGAGGAGCCCGCCTGTCTGTGTAAATCAGTTTGATGCTCAGAATATTGTACAATGCTGAAATATGAGGGAAGAGTGAGAGTTGACTGTTAGAGGACCAACCTGGAACATTTACTACATTTCCAGCTTGAAAGGCGACTCTTAACTGCAAAGCTCGCTTCTCCCTGAGCACAGTAGCCGCAGACAGAGTAGATTTGCAGCAGTAACTGTACAGTGGATTCTGATGGTGACCCAGCACAGCGAGAAATCACGTCATAACAGTGTGCTCAGTGTGTCAGGAACAGGGGGTTAATAGGAGCACTGCTCATTTTTCGCCCTTGGCCATAACAGTTTAGTTGAACCACGTTTAACCCCGTCTCCTAGAAAAACATTTATATAACAGTATTTTGTTGATTATGTTCACAGGCAACTTTTTTTTCAAGTGTAAAACATGGAAACAAAGGTTTACATCCTGAGTCCTGCGTGTGGTTTGGCAGGGTTTTGGTCTGTCTCCTCCTCGTTCCCCCCTTGTCTGTCTGTTTGTAGGTTTGTGTATGTATCGTATAATAGTCTGTAGAGTTGCAGGAAGTCTGGAGTATTTAAAGCCACAGATAATTGGATGACTAGGAAGCGGTGTGCAGCTCTGCCAGATGCACAACTGTAGACATGCCGCCAGTGCACTCCAACTTATTCCATAGCGTTCATGGTGATGTACTCAGGCCTATCAGTTTCTAGTGCAAACCATAACAATATTTTTACTTTTTAATTTTTTAAAAGTTGAGCCAAAACTTAATCCTAATGTTGTCACACCATCAGACAGATTACTTTTCAAAGATAATTTGTGACAGTTTTGGAAGGCACAGACAAATGAGAAAACGCCTCTGTGCGTTGTTTTGGAGAGCAGTTACAAACTACACGCTGTCATTTCATTTGACGGACTTGTTGCGCAAACTAGTTTTATGCAAACGTAATTTCCAGGAGACAGAGCTGGATCCTGAGGCCCCGCAGGGAGAGGGTCCCTTTGTCAAAAGACCTTTATTATTTCAGCTCAGCATAGAAAAACTGGGGTTAATTGGGTCCCTGCTCATTTTTGCCCCAAGCTGAAGCAGGTTAATCCGGCCATGTTCAAGACAAGCGTAAGCAAATGTAGCAGCATGCACGGAGGCATCAGCTAACTGTGCTAGTGACAAACGGAAGCAGTGTATTTTGCCATAATTTTGCATATTCTGTGTAAAGTATTGCTGGCATGCATGAAACTGGGTCACTGATCCAGAACCTGGTGTAACTGTTGTTAATCCAAACTGATTGCAGCTGCCATCCTTAATAAAGAAGCAGGCTACAAACCTTTTAGAGTCGGTACAGAGTATAGCTTCAGACGCTTGACATTTGTCTTTAGTCGGCCTTAGCAGATGTTTTAGTTGACACCTTACTGACAACCAATAAACTAATCATTATTCTAAAAATCATAATGAAAAGGAGACTGAACCAAGTCCAGCGTCTCTCGTGTCTCAGCTCTGCTCTTGTCCCATGTCAGACCATTCAGTGGGTGAAGCTCAATAAAGATTTAAACGAGGATGAAAATGTCTTGGGTTAATGTGAGAATAAATTCCCCTCATGTATAATCATCTGTCTTAATATTCTCTTGGGTGGCAGGAGGAGGAGAAGGACGTGTCGGGAGAAATCACCAGCTTTCCTTCTGTTTACATTTGCATGGCTTCATCAGTTTGTTTCAGTGGCTGAATTTACACTTGTTGTTTTCTATTTACTGTTTTTTCACGTACAGTTTAAGACATCACACTTGGAACTGGTCCTGATTGGCTCTGTGACTGAGGAAATTTTGACAACACTAAAAGTGAAGTTACGTTAACACTGAAGTGTCTATGTGTCACTGGCTGGTTGGATTTATCCTTGACGCTCCAACCCAACAGGAGGATTCAATCATCAAGCGCAGTCGTTTCATCGCACTGTCACTAAACTTCACTTTTTGTTTGCAGTATATTACAAAGCAGCACTTATCTTATCTTGAGCCGCAGAATGTTTTCAGACTTTTATGAAGAATTGTGTTGAACCTTTTATTTTACTTCTTCAAGAGAAACATTTTCATTTGAGTTCTGACTTTAAACTCCGAATTCTGGTTTTATTTTTATGTTAACATTTTATTTGAGTTTTAAGTTTATTCTCAGAATTCTGACTTTAAAGTCAGATGGGTGCCTGTAAGGTACCACTGTGAGAAAGTCACTTTGCATGATGCAACCTGAGAAACAAACACTTACCGAAAATGTTGGATTTTTTTGGAAGTGAGTTTGAGTTTTGAGTTTGAGTTTTTTTTCGTGTTCAAGGGGTCCCAGATGAAGCCACTTCATTAATGGAAAAAAAAGATGAGTAAAAAAGAAATAAGTGTTGAACCAAGTCCAGTGTTGGTTTGGTGCCTCACTTCAAACTCAGAATTCTGAGAATAAAGTCAGGACTCAAATAAATTTTTCACATCTGGCCCTAATCTGCTTTCGTAGGTTTGATCTTTCTGAAGTCTCGAGAAAAAGCTGCTTGATGCTGCTCACACCGTCTGTCTGCTGTTTCAACCTGGATATGTAGCATACAGTTGGTTTATGACCAATACTACGCTACCCTACCTGTGTTTAGCAAAAGATAAAGTGTAGACTGTACAGACGTTATCAATTCTCTCTGATATTTTACTTCATACTTTTCCTCCATTTTTCTTTTGCCTCACCTCAATTAGCTCCACAGTAAATTCATGAATTTATAGTAAACACAGCATCTCTAAAAGCTGAAGAAGCAGAAAAAAAACAAAACAATGAGCATAAAAATAAATGTGAAGAAAGCTTCTTCTTCTGCAGCCCTGATTTCCACATTACACAGAATGTTTCCATTCATTAACATCAGAAAAGTTAACTAATTAAGAGCCTTACTAAGATTCGACAGATAGCTACTGTGTTGCTGCACAGATTAAAAACAGCGACACTCTTTGCATCGTGCTTCCCAAATGTCTTTTTCCTAAAAATCCCTCATCGCTGCTGTCAGCACATTTTCAGCTCAGTATTCCTCAGTGTATAAATATCTTCAAGCTGATGCTGCACAGAGCGGCGCAGAGAAAGAGTCCTCTGGACACGCTATTTTATGTGTGATTGAAGGAGTCGGGGGTCCTGAGCTGGTAGCCAGGGAAGACCTTGTTGCTATAGCAACTAATGAGCCATGTTGAGAGGGGGTCATGCATGGAGTACTAGATCTCCAGTAAAGATGCTGAAGTGGGCCTTTTCAGTGTTTGTGATAGGATGACACCACTCACTATCTTCTACGTCCTGACACAAGTAGCAGGGTGACCTCAGACCAGCATCTGAATGAAAGGTCGTTTAGTTGACCGGGTGACACGCGTGCCACGTACGGGATGGGATCAGGGAGGTATAATAGAGAAGGAGGATGAGAGGATGAAGAAGACACGGAAGTAGAAAAGGAGGAGGATGAAGAGTCGTGAGAAGGCTGAACGGCTCTAGAGGGAATGAAGGGCGAGGCGTCTGTCAGGACACGTTGGCAAGTGAACCCAATTCCAGAGGCGACGAAAGGCAGTCTGAAAGTTGAGAACAGTGCTGGATCACAGACGGCCTTGAATACTTCACAAACACACACACACACACACACACACACACACACACACACACACACACACACACACACACACACACACACACACACACACACACACACAGCAGCAGTCGGCTGTGGAGGAAGAATCACCAGCAGCAGACCTAATTGCAAAGTGGGACATTATATAGGGCACGCTGAAAAAAATGTAGGGCTAAAAAGAGAATAGGAGGCAAGTGAGAGCAGTGATGCAGTGAAGTCCTGCAGTGTCTAAACAACACAAACACACACACACACACACACACACACACACACACAGTACTCTATTGTTCAAGGTATGGGCCCATAGGTGGTCACTGACATCATTGCATATTTAATTCAACATTTGTTCTCTGTAGCTCAGCTGAGTCTGATTCATCAAATCAAGTCCCCAGGGACGGATATTTCATGTCACTGTTGGTGGGGACAATAAAAACATCTTATCTTTCAAAACTCAGAAACGCATTGGACTCGTAGTAGAAGAAGCGTTTGACTAGATGCTGAAGCTCGAGAAAGACAACAAAGAATATTACTTGCACAGCGTTGTTTTTTTATGTAATATGCAGGTTTCTTTCTTTGATTGTCTGGATGCAAATGGAGTTTGGCATCAGGGACATAAATGATAACATAGATTACAATGTGTATAAATATGCTAAAATATTGATGATTGTTTTGGTTGTTTTATTGACATTAATTGATATTATATCATTCTCAGTTTCCAAATTTTGCTTCACAGAACAGAAAATGTCACATGGATTGTAATTTTACACATAAAAGTCAGAATTTATCAAAAGAATTCTCACAGAAAATGTGTTTAATGAGAAGGAACACATGTTTTAACAGGAAAAAGATATGTGAGATATCTGTTTCCCCTCCACTGGACTAAAGAAAAGAACAAGTGAGTAGTGACACAATATAAGTTTTTATCAATTTATTAACCACGAATCAAAATATTTTATACACCAACATCCTGGCTATGAGTCCTAGCTGTCATTGAATTTCTAGCAAACACAATCTAAAAATCTAAAAGCTGAATAAGTACAATGTTTTGGGCCATAAAACCAAAACAGTTGTGATTTCAACATTTTCACATTATACAGAGGGCAGGACGTTGTCAAGCTCATATTGATGCCCTGTTTGTCCCACTCAGTGTGCATTGTGCACAAGTCCAGGATTTGCTGTTTGGTAATTTAACACAAAGTAGGCACAATACTGACCAAAATAATGAAGGCAGTGAAACTAGATCTGACAAAAAGCTCCTCCAAGTGAAGGCCTCGGGGCCCTCAGGTGATCAGGCTACTGTAGTATTTAGTGGTGCATATTTCTCTAAAACTTGTAATGAAATCACCACAAACCAGTTAAATCACAGTGTAACTGCAGATTTCAGCCTGGGTCAGTTTGATAGGTGGCTAATCCAGCCTGGTTTCTATAGATTTAACTAAACGATTAAATTGTGGAGCATCTAAGCGATGTAGCGATGTGTCGCACGTCCAGATTAACAAAACGTAACATTTCTTTTTCATTTCATTATACCAACACACAGTGTAACTCTTTGCATCATAGTTCAGCACACTGTAGGAAGCTCTTTAGCGCCACTGTTCAATGCTAAAAGTAGCCTGTTACTTTAAATAACAGAACATGCAGACTGAGGAGGTGGTTGGAGGGAACAGATAGGACAAAAGCTGGACTTTCACTCAGGAGACTGGTGTTTGTTTCCTGTGTGAAACGTCAACATTGATTCCTTTTAGTGATGTCACTTAACTTATGTAATTTAAGTAACATAAGTAACAAAGTTATTTTAAGCCAAACCATGATCTTTTCCTAAACCTAACCAAGTTCTTTTGGTGCGTAAACTGTGACGTTTCACAACGTTAACCACTAGTTTCTTTGGAAAGTCTAACCAGACATCGCGTAGTTATTCTTGCTAACTTGACCGCGGAGTCATACACACACTAAAACAACGCTAAAGGGTACCCTGGGAAATAAAAAGCAACACAAAAGGGTCTTAACAATATATGTGAGGCCCTGGGATGAGAAGGTTTGTGCTTTAAGGGGTTTTATACATCCAGAGAACTTCTAGAAAAACCAGACCAGGCTTCTAATTGAGACCTGCCTTGATTTGTTAAAACCTGTAGCCGTGCTAGGCCTGTAAAAGGGACCAGCCTCTAACTGGGTCCAGGCTTTTAACTGAAGTTTGAGGGTGCGTCAGTGTTGCATTGACAGCTTGTTGCCTCCAGGTGGCCACAAGATTTAATAAATGCAGGTTTCCCATCAAATGTTTTTATCCTGCTCAGTGTAAAACATTAACATTGAGCTTGCAGGACTGAAACTATAATGTTGCTGCTCTGACGTTTGAGAAAGATGACCGATAAATGTGGCATATCACAGAGAGCGCGACTGACCCTTATGGAACATGTTATCTGAGATGAGCTCCAGCAGCTAAAGGATTTCAGAAATAAGATAAATCAATCCTGATGTGTGCAGTGTGTCTGGGCTTTGAAGCTGTTAATCACACTGAGCTGTGATTTGGGATCAAACAGTCCCCCTTGTTTGTGGCGAGGTCACTACTGATGCTATCGATCCTCGGGGTCTCAGAAGGATCAAAGTGGGATAATTAATGATCTCATCCCTGCTGATCTATTTGAAAGGAGTCCTGTCTGCCTCCCTGAAGAGATAAAATCATTGACTCTACTAACAGTGTCAGAGAGATTCTTGAGCCATTTGGCAAAAAAAAAACTGAACTCCCCTCTGATGCAATTACTGCAAACCTGTCAGTATTTTTTAATAGGCCCATACTTGCATGCTCCAGTGTTTCAGGGTGATGCATTAAGATAAAGATGGGGGCCACTGATTTGTTGAGCGCATCTTTACGGAGCCTACTGGTGCTTTTCCCACCGCCACACGTTACAGATGCCCTTATTCACTGCTCCCTATCTCTCTCACTCACTCCATCTCTGAAAGCACATTAATCATTGCAGACTCCCACATGCTTTCACCTCTACCTCCTCCCCGCCCATTTTCTCCTACTCCTCCGGTTCTCTTCCTCCGGTGCTGGAGGCAAGTGGGTCACCGGCAACTGGAGGACTGTTTTCTCTCGCTGGTCAAGGGAAAGAGAAAGGGAGCTGAAGGCAGCAGGAGCGAAACGAGATGCAGGTTCACAACAAGATGGCTTCTTTTATTAGAAACAAGTCTTGAGTGATTTCCTCCAGAAAGCATGAGATCCAAACCAGGCTGACTCCACGTCAGTGTGAAGAGTACAATTGTGCAGGTATATAAATTGGAAAACAGATGATTCAAACCCTGTCAGCAGCAAAAGGAAAAGTCTTATCTTGGACTGTGCCACATTTTCACTGGCAGGAAAAAAGATAAAACTGACTGAACATGGTCATAAGCGAGAGGAAAATGTGATCGAAAAATGAACATTAAAGTAAAGAGATGTAATTCTGCTTTGATCAATGACCACAGGGCTTTTACAGAGAAAAGAAAAGCAGCTAAAGATCGAAGAAACACTGGACGGTGTCCCTCTCTACATCTCTGCCCCTCATTATATGAGATGAGATCATTACAGAGAGAAAAAGGGAATTTTTTAAATAATGTTTTTGAAAATGAAAGACTGACCAGTGAGGAGGCAGAACGTCATCTGTTGCAGCTGCAGCTGCAATAACAAGAAAAAAAGAAAAAAGAAATGGGGCAAAGCTTTGAAGAGAAGATCCAGGAGGAAGCGACCTCTCACATTCATTCATGTTAGAAAAGAGTAAAATACCCCCCTGCTGTTTTACACACTGTGTGTCAATGTGCATGTGGTTTGTGGTTCTGGTGTTTAACGTGTAGACGTTGTCATCTACTGGCTTCATGAGCACATTACATGAAACACACGCCTAAATAAAACATCCTGTAACGCAGCACCTGTCGGTGGTGAAGAGTAACTCAGTAATCCAAAAGTGGACAAAATAACAGCAACACTTTACAAATTAATGTAATCAAACACTACAAGAACACAACCTACAGCCTATATATCAGCACTGGCATAATGTAGGTAGTATGTATGTGTTGCAGTACCTTTGTAGTTGATTCCATTATATCACACAGGTGTTACAGGTGTTACAGGTGTTCTTGCATCCACCTGCCAAATAATCCACGCTTGAAATAAAACAAAGAAACAATGTTTGTTATCTGCATTATTCAGTTTACTTGTGTCCATCTGCTGATGAAGATCATGCGATATCATTAAGAGCTCCAGAAAAGCTTATAAATGGACCTCGAGGTGAGATTGTTGTCTGGTCTGCTGTCTCAATAATATTCTTTGAACCTCAACTTTGGACGGTCAGCCCTTAAAGTATAAAAGAAAATGTTGACAGCAACAATTGCCGAACAACTGGGCAAACAAGATCTGCTGAAAATCATGTGTAGAAGATCGAAATCTCCAAAACGGCTGCTGCAGTAAATGAACTTGTTGTATTACGAAGGTCACAGTTTACTCTTGTGACCAGGAGTTTAATTTGAATGAGAAATTTTAGCCACTAATGCTATTTGATTTTATATCAGTAGCTATTTGTTTTGATTTATCTGCAGTGTCATGATGTTTTCCGCAAAAAAAGAAAGTAATCTACTATTGTGCTTTTCCCCTGTGCACATTTTCTCTTACGCAGTCCACCAGTGGAAGCCTGCATGTAGCTTCTATTATGAGAAAAGATCTCCTGAAACTTTAATGAGCCCTGTGAGGAAACGCAGTCATTTGCTGCAGCAGATAATAATGCCAAATGAAAAGGAAATAAAAGAATATAACAGAGCGTGGACTTCAAAAGCCTGCGGTTTCTCTGGAGATGAGATGCAGCATTTCCAGCGTTTAGAAACTCGTTGCACTTCAGAACCAGCACGCCATTAACATTCAAATCCACCTGAATTCCCTTTCTTCTTCCTTTTTATTCTTAGAAATGACTATTTTTACCCTTGAAATACTAATATATTTATTATACGTTAGCATTCAACTCACACTGTTACACAATAGTGTGAACGTGCTGAATCTTTTTTTAAACCCCAACTGTATGATGGTACTTCAAAGAGGTCTGGTCACTGGTCTGATCAATAGACAGGGTCTATTGGTTTCTTGGTCATCTCCCCTGATAGACGCCCTTCTTGCTCAGTTACTGGGGTTTGACTGAGGTGTATTGACGTTTAAACATCCGAAGCCATGCAAGCACTGTGGCTATAGAGGTGCCAATGTCGGTCCATCGGTCTGTCCACACTTTGGTCTATATTGAAAAGTCTCCTCCTTCCGTTGGATGGATTGAAATTAAATTGTGTACAAACATTCATGGTTCCCAGATGATAAATCCCAAATGATTTATAGTAGCGGGTTGGGGAACGATACAGCATAGTATCGCGATATTTTCTGTGGCAATATCGTATCGATACATGGAGGTCAAGCATCGATCTTTTATTATATGAAATGTACATGAGAATTTTACTTTTTGGTACTAAAATAATAAAATCTGTTGCTTTTTCAGCCCACGAGAAAAAGGGTTTTCCTCTGAGGACAGAATTTCAAGATGGAAAAAAAGGTTTAAAATCTCAATATCGTATCATGACACAAGTATCGTGATAATATCGTATCGTATCGTGGGTCCGCTGGTGATTCCCATCCCTAATTTATAGCCATGAAATTTTGTACAAACATGGATTTGGTATGGCCTCAACTTTCCCTATTTGTCCAACAAACATAATTTCCTGCAAAGTTTTAATTAGCATTTGTTAGCATTTTAACATACCAAACTAAGATGAACATGGTGAAGCTTATACCCTTTCCACACTAGCATGCTGGCATTAGCCTTACAGCACTTTTAGCATATATGTAGACTCTTAGTCTTGGTGGAAAATGAGCTGTGATCGTGGGCCCTTTTATACAAAGGTGTGTGGCTTTCTAGATCATGTCCAATCAATTGAATTGTTTGTTTAAAGCAGTGTTCACTTGAGCTCAGTTGGAATGTCATCGCCAGGGACAAGAGATTGATTGATTTTTAATAGTTCATTACAGGTTATTGTGAGTAGGATGCAAGAATTAAGAGCCAAAAAAGTAAATCTAATCCATTTCAAATAAAATCTATAACACAAGAAAGTATGAGAAAAGTGAAGCGTGTCTAAATACCTCCTGGCTGTATGGTGTCTCCTACGGGAACAGCTCTGAGCACCATCATAATAATTTTAATACTTGGCCTCTCGCCACATTCAGTTTTTTCTTTCAGATGAAGTTAATTCAATGAAACAATCTGACAGATGGACTGATGGCACCTCAGACTGCTGCTAAAATACAAATCATCTGGAGCAAAATGAGGAAACGTTCAATACACTTTATTAAATTTCTTCCGAGATGGTAAAAGGTGATCTGAAAAGGTTCACCTCTGACACAGTATTGCACAAGTTTAGCCTTATGTCATCAAAAGGCCAACAGCATCACTATCTCTGAAAATAGAGGCAGTAGAGAAAATATGACCTCTGAACATTTTTCAGTAGTTAACCTTTCTCATAAATAGATTCAGTTCATCGTTTTGACCATCAATCACACCTTTATGTACAGATCATTAGGACAATGTCCCACAAACTCATCAGCCACCGTGTATTTCTACAAAACTGGATCAACTAACAAGCCAGAAAGCATCGCTCACACATTATTCTATTTTCTTTGTCTTTAAAATAACCAGAGATCTTTTTTTTTTGGCTTGTTAACTGACCTCCTTTTGTGAAAACCCCATCTTTATTAGTCACATTTTCAAACTCTAAACAATCAAGAACAAATGTACAGTGATCAAACATCAGGCAGAGCATAGAAATGTATATATACATACATACATACAGTCCATAACAGATCCTGGACAGGAGACCCTCTGAGGATGCACACATAAATAGAGAAACACTTTAAATACATACACTATGTACTTTCATATCCTCTGCTTTCTCTTTACAGTCCATTTTTAATGGTAAACCATGACACCGGAGTCATATTTAAGGACATGTTTTGAAACCATTGTCTCTCGAGGCACGAGAGCACTTATTCACACTGCCAAGGCAAGAATTCAAACACCTTTGGCTTTACAGTTAAAGGGGACAGGAGGGAGCGGGAGAGGTGTAGTGCTTTTGAGCTTATATGAGATGATTATACACACATTTGGAGTTTCAGTGCATAGTTTTAACTCAGCATCACGATTATGTGCAAGGTATTAAACCAGGCAGGCAAGAAAGCAGCAGCTGGTGCTGATATATGTGATTTGGATGAAAAGCAAACAGTTGCTGACAGATGGGAGGGGTGTTTGCATGTTTGTTCCCAGCTCAGGGGAGGGCAACAAGGTGGCCGGGAGATGAGATTCAAAACAAGATTTGTACAGTAGTGTTAACCACGAACGGATATGGCTTTCTGCACCTTCTTAGGCTTTTACATAAGTGTGACATCGAAGTCTTTCCTCCCTAAACCTCGAGGATTTGTTTCTTTCCGTGCCTCCTTTCTAATTTGGATCCGAAAACAACTGTAGGCAACACGCCTGAATAATTAAGAAACCCACCTGCTTCTTTTCAGAAAGAACAGCAGGACAGGAAAGAGAGACTCGTGCTTTAAGGCTTGATTTACCATTTAACATGAAGGAAAAAAAAAAGTTGTAATTTCAGCTAAACTCACTGTGTTCAGTCAAAAAAAAACAACAGATAAATAAAAACAGCATTACATTTTGTAAAGTCCACCTGATGTCCAGCAGAAATATTTAACTTTTAACATGTCAGTCGTCTCACTGTTCATCCATCCATTGAGCAGAATGTAACGTCATCGACTACATTAACGACGACAGGTGTGACAAGAGCATGGGGAGCCTCTCCAGCTACCGCGTATGAGCCACTTTTAGTGTTTAACCATGCTTTACAATACAAACAGAACACAAAAATGCTGTGCTAGCTAAAAAAAAAACAAACAAACTTTGAGCCAATCTGTGTGATTTCCCAGTGTGACCTTCGCTACAGGGCACCAGTGAGGCACATGAGGACAAGCACGTGTATCGTGAGCAAGTAGGCCAGAAAGAAATATCGAGAGCGGGCGCGACTCGTCAGCAGCCTGGAGAAGTAGAGGCTCCTCCCTCTGAGCCACCGTCGACACGCCGCCATCCCACCTTTCACCTGCAGGCGCACACACACCACACAGTCAGGCAAGCAGACCCTCCACTCATAATGTATTGCTGCTCTATTTGGACCATGAGCACAGGTTTATTCACATGAGCGGTGGGGACATTAATTGGACAAGTAAAGGCTAAATGAATAAAACGCCTTGTTGTCTCCTGCTTACCTTTCGTGTTATTAGAGGCTGGTTTGGGTTGAGACTGAGAGCTTCCCACTCCTCCTCTGTTTCCATCTCGATACTGAAGTCCCTCTGAGTGTCTCTGGACAGACCGGAAACAACACTACGAAACAAAAACATTTTGCACAGTTCTGCACTGTCCAACATGTGTATGTGAGAGGCCGATAAGGGTCTGAGTTTGGGTCTCACCTCTTTGCGTTGTCTTCAGCAAGACGCAGAGCCTCTTCAGCTGTCTCTCTCCTGGCCCGCTCGTCTGCTAGACTCTGCTCCACCTCCAGCAGCCTGAACACGAACACACACCAACATGTTAATATATCCATGACACATGTTCTCATGTATAATTGACCAATTATACATGAGAACATGAAAGACAATGTGTTTCATAAAAAGCTACACAGAGGAAGGAGGCAGGTCTCGTCTCCTCACCTTTCTCGCAGCTGACTGGCTTCAGCAGTTTCAGAAATGATGGACTTGTTGCTCCTCTCCTGGGGGGCTCCAGGTGCAACCTCAGCATACACTGACCCCTGGTGGTGGGCACACAGCATCACAGGTACATAGTAAGCATGTTTTTATAGTCTTACAGTGCAGAGAAGCTGGAAACAAAGGGAGAGACAGAGGGAGACGAGATGCTGCAAATATCCCCCGGCAGAGTTGGATCGGGGGGGTCAGGCAGACGAAACATCTAACTTTCAGGGGTTTTCCTGAATCATATCTTTATCTATCAGTTCAAAGTTTTGAAGATGATGATAACAGCTGGAATAATAACAGAAATGCTGCATCCAAAGTCTTTAGAAGTGACTAAATCACATCGTAAAGTCATATAATAGATAGAAAACTCAGAAGCAGCGGTACAGACTCATAAATTCAAATACACCCACTGGTGGTTATGTGGGAACCCTGCAACCTAATATCAATCAGAGGAATCCAGGTTTAGTTTATGAGGGCAAAATTACTATAAATGTAAAAGAACACTGTCCACATGAGCAGAACAGACGTGCACATGTTTAGGACTCTTTTACCTGAGCTTGGCCCTGGACCTGGCTTTCCAGCCAGTGGCAGCGATTCTGGGTGTCCCTCAGGGTTTGGGAAACGGCCCTCAGCTGAGCTGCAACCGCACCTTTCTCCTCCACTACCTGCTGCAGCTGGGGGGGGGCAGTGACGGGGGAGGAAGGGTGTTCAAGGGAGACTTAAGCATACACGGTGATGCAGCATCTATTTTTTAAATCCTCAAACAAATGCTTACATTGCAACTTTCAGAGGTTCTATATTTTGTAAAAAATAAACGCAATTATCAATGCATAGAAAAGTAATGTAATCAGACCTTTAGCATTATTAGATTAATGCACTGTTGTATAATCACACAGCCTGCTGCCCACACTACCGTCTGTATCTACACCACCAACGATTTAGCTGCACATGCAGACGTGTTTGTTTTAGCTGCACATGCTCAGCTGTTTCAGACCTTAGTGTTGAGTTGCTGGAAGTACAGGTCTCGTTGTTGGATCTCATACATGCAGCGCTGCAGGTCACCGTGGAGCTGGATTCTTTCTGCCTCCAACCGACTCACCACCTCGTCCATTCTGCTCTGACCGGCCAAAACAACCGTCTCCTGTTTTAAGAAATGAAAAATGAGATGAAGGCCTGAACAGAGGGATGAAACCTGACTCTGATTTCACATGCTTCATTGAAAATAGATGACAGTTTTCAGAGAAAAATATAACTCACCTTGGCTGGCAGCATGTCCTTCCTCTCTGTGTCAGACCTACATCACAGAAAAAACTTTATTATCATAGGCTAAATATTACATTTCTCACTGAACACAGGGCAACACACCACAAGGGCTCAGCGAGTTCCTCAAGAACAAAACATACTGCAAAAAATAAAATCTTAGTCAGATTAATTATCTTAATTGAAGGAAGAATAAACTTGTTTTTTGTCTGACAAGATATTTCTTCTCACCAGGCGGCTTTTATGTCAGAGAATTTCACTTGGTTCAAGTTTTTTTGGCATTAAGTAGCAAGAGAAATATTCTTGGTCTGTTGGCAGATAATTTTGCTTATTTTAACTAATATTTCCCCAATTTTAATGCTTTTTTTCTTGTTTGTGAGAGCTCAGTTTTTGCAGTGCACTTGAAAGTTGAGTTGAATTTATCTTTACTGATCTGCTGCTTTTACCTCTGATGTGCAGTTTCCTCCTGGTAGCTGCCGATTTCTTTTTCAGGTGACACTCTGTAAGTTTGCGTCTTCGTTACGGTTTGCTGCAGTTCCTCCGTCTTCTCCTGCAATAACACCAAAGATCGCAGAAGACAGCCGTCAGTCACAACGACAAAACAATATCACTTGCACTAAATGCTACCAGACAGAATTTGAGAGACACCAGAACATGTACATTCCAACAAAAAACAATACCATGCATGTCAAAGCCATGGCAATACGTAAAATAAATAAAACCCTAACTTGACCCTGCATGCTTTCCACAACATCAAACCCAGCAAAGAGAGGAAGCAAGCAACAGCCAAACTCAAATCACAGCCGATGACTCGACTTACCGGCCCTTCTTTCTCATTCTGGAGGGCACTGACGCCGCTTCCCTTTGACTTTTCCAAACTCGTGGAGGTGGCGGTCTCTGGGCTTGACCCTTGCCTGGACTCAACCGCTCTTTTGGACCCGCTCAGCTCATCGATCAGCCTGTCGCGGTCATTTTGGAGGCTGGCCATGGATCTGGAGAACGCCGACAGCTGCCTGCTGTACGTGCTGTTCTCCTGCACCACCTGCTTCAGTTCCCTTTCCTTCTCCGACAAAGCCTTCGACAGCTCGTCCAACAACTTGTTCAGCTCTGCGTGCGCGTCTTTGCTTTCTAAAGCTTTTACTTTATGAACGAGGACGTCCCTCTCTTTGGCTACCATCGCCATGTCAGAGTTGGCGTCCCGCAGACTTCGCTCAGCCTTGTTCAAGGCTGCCTGAGATTCTCTGAGTTCTTCTTCATATCCGTTCCTCAGGATCTTGAAGTCTTCAATGAGCTGGTCTCGGTCATTCTGCAGAGCGGCCATGGCTTTGCCCAGGGACTCGTTTTGAGCCCTGATGTCTTTGCTTTGCGTCTTGGCCTCTGATAACTGTTGTTCCATTTCGAGTAGGTCTTTTGCGAGCTCTGCCACCCTCTGATCCGCCGCCTCCCGCTCGTTTCTCATCAGCTCCACCTCTCGTTCGAAGGTGTCCAGCTCACTGTTGTATTTGTCCTCAGCTTCAGACAGTTTTTTGTCCGTTTCATTTTCCAGCAGCTGCAGTTTTTCCTTGAGCTCGTCAGTGAGGATTTTCTGAGAAAGAATTTTTTGCTGGAGGTCATTACATTCAGCTGCTTTGGCTGCCACAGCTTCCTGCAAATCCCCAATCACTTTGCCTTTGTTCGTCGTGGCTCTCTCCTTTTTTAGAGTTAATATATCAGCTTCCAGTGTTGAAAGCTGAGCTTGAAGCTTAGAAATCTCTGCTTTTAAAGTATTGCTCGCCTCTTCTTCCTTTTGGAGCTCCAGCCGTGACTCCCTTTGTTGCTTTTCAGCTGCAGCCTTTTGGTTTTCAAGGTTTTTGATCACATCCTGCTGCTTCTTCAGCAGCACCTTCAACTGGTTGTCCTTTAGAGATAAAACCTGATTCAAATCCTCTCTGTACCGAATCAGTTGAGCCCTGAGCATAGCATTCTCCGAATTGAGATCATCCATTTGATGCAACAATTTCCTTATTTCATGTTTGAGACCTTTGGTGGCACCACCTTCCCCGTCAGCAGAGCCCTCTTTACCCGTTAGCCCTAACTGACTCTTCGCCTCAAGCATTCTGTATTCTGACATCAGGCGTTCCCGTTCGCTCTGCAAAGACACCAGCGAGTTCTTGAACGACTCCATCTTAGCATCCATCTGCTCCTTTTCCTGGCTAGACTTGTCAACCTTAATTTGTAGACTTTTGACCTTGGCTTCAAGTCCTCTCAAGTCTTTGTCAGCCTTTTGTCTTTGGTAGCGTGAAGATGTTAACCTGTCCTCATACACCGCTACCTGGGTGCGATGATTAGCCTGGAGCTGTTCTAGATATTCTGACACCTGTCCGTCTCTACAGGACAGCAAGCGAGGAGATCTCAGCATCTTTACCCTGGAGGAGTGTTTTCAGTTGCAGAGAAATTCCCTCCTGCTTCTCAAAGTCAGCTTGAAGTTTGTCATTTTGAGACTGTAAAAGGAGCAGCTGAGCGTCTGAGTCGGCATTTATCTTCTCCATTTGCTGGAGATTTAGCTGCATCTGGGAGATCACGTCTTCTTTGTCAGCGAGCTGTCGGCTCAGTGTGTTTTTATCTTGTTCTATTCTTTCAGCCTGAGAACTGAGTTCCTTCACCTGCACAGTCATAAGCTCCACACCCTCAGTGAGTTCAGCGTTGCTTGCGCTCATGACAAACAGCTGTCTCTGCTGTGCAGCGGCGGCAACCGAGTACTCATTTAGCGTCCTTTCCAGTCTCGACTTGGTCACTCGTAGTTCGTTGACCTCTTTATCTTTCACCCTCATGTCCTCGAGGAATCGTTTGATCACGAAACCCTGCTCTAGGAGCTGGTTGTCCTTCTCGTGTAACGTCTTTTGGTACAAATCATTCCAGACTTTGGCAGCCTCTGCACCTTGGGGAGTGGCCGATAAAGCAGACACCTTGGCCTCATTAGTCTCTGCTGCTCGTTTTAGAGTACTCATCTGTAGATTTTGAGCGTCCAGTTGCTGCATCAGTTCATCCACTTTTTGACTTTCTTTATCTTTTGACTCCTTAAGATCATCTACCTGTTGCTGTAACACAAACTGATTCTCCATGTAAGAATTTAACTGTTGCTTCTCCATATTTTGATGTGTTTTTGTTTTCTCCATCACCTGATCCTCGTGCTTTTTACTTTCCTGTGACATGTCCAGAGCCAGCCGGTCTCTTTCAGACTCGACACTCAAAATCTTTTCTGCGGCCTGCTGGAGGAGATTCTTGTGCGTATTCAGCTCAGCCTCAGCTTGGTTGTTTTTCTCCTCTAAAGCTGCTATTTTCTCCGAGCTTTTCTTCAGTTCTTTCTCAAAGTTTTCACAGACTGACTGTGAGGTCTTCAAAGAGCTCTCCAGATCTAAAATCACTTCTTGGTATTTAATGCAGTTTTGCTGCAGCAGATTTATCTCTTGGTGCTTTTCTTTGAGCAGCTCTTGCAGTTCTTTCTTCACATTCTTGGACCCCTCGTTGCCTCTCTGAACCGTCTTCAGTTTCTCCTCAAACGCTCTGACTAATTTCAGCTGCTCCTCCTCTTTTTCTTGACGAACTTGACTACTCATCTCTTTACACGCTGCCAGCTGAGAGGACAGCTGCAGGTTTTGGGTTTGCAAAACAGTGACAGACTCAGTCAGTTCATCGATACTTTCAGAATGTTTGAGGATCACAGTTTCCAAATATTCATTTTCATTTTTCACTTTGTCCGAAATCTCTTGCACGTTTTCCAGCTCCTCCTGCAGAAGAGACTTATCGTCCTCCAAGATCCTCACCTTCTCGTTTAGGCTAATCGTCTCTTGGCTGTGTCTGTTAATGACGTCTTTGAGTCCTTTAATGACGTCGTCTTTCTTCCCCAACTGTGATTCATGATCATTCTGTATCTTCTCGATTCTTTCTGAAAGATTTTGCTTCTCCTTTTGTAACAAGTTGCTGATTTCCAACTGAGCGCCGAGTTCTGTTTTCTGCGCCTCAATCTGGGCAGTAAGTGAATTATTCAAACTGAGCGCCTCGTCAAGTTTAAGCTGCATGTTGTTTGTGTATGTGTTTGATTCCAAGTGTTTCTTTTCCAAAGAACAGCTAGTGTCTTCAAGCTTTGCTGCCAGGAGACTATTTTCAGCCTGCAGTTCAGTAAGCTTCTCCCTGAGATCCTCTTCTGTCTCTTTAAGTTTGCGAATCTCAGCCTCCAATTGTTGATTTTTGTCCGTCAGCTCGCACTTCGCCATTTTGTGGTTTTCTTCAAGCTCGGTCAGATTTTTTCTAATATTCTGATTCTCTTCCTCCAGCTCCTCAATCTTCTGCCTTTTCTCTTTGGAAAAAGCGTGCACCCTCTCTTTAATTCTTCCGTTTTCTTCCTCCATCTCTCTAGCTTGCTTCTCCAGAATCTCCATCTCCGTCTCCTGTTTGTGCATTTTTCGGAGGGCTTCCTGTCTCTCTCTTTTGGCGCCCTCCAAAAGCTGTCTCATCTTATCCATTTCACTGCTAACGTTTTCATAAGCTTGTAACAGAGACTCGTACTCTTGTTTCAGCTCGGCGTGCTTTGACTTCCACCTGGAGAGCTCGTCTGTTTCAGAGTCCTTGAGGGATTCAAGCTGGCAGGAGAAAGCTTGTTTCTGCTGCGTGATGTTTTCTATGGTTAGTTTCAAGCTTTCACAGGCTGCTGAAAGGCTGCGGTTTTCTTTTAAGATACCATCAACTTCGGCGCTGAGCTTGTCTTTCTCCTTGTTTAGAGATGACACAGAACTCTCCAGGTCCATATTTTGTTGTTTCAACCTCGGCACTGATGATTCCAGAGCGAAATACTCAGCTTCTTTGGCTTTATGTTTGGCTGACAGCTTTTCTACTTCTTCCTTGAGAGTGGCGTTTTCCTTCAGCAGTTCTTTCCTAGAAACCAAAGCTGCTTGAAGCTTCCTGGTTAGGAGAGAAATTTTGCTTTGGTTGTCCGGATCACTCCTTTTGGTGCCGTCTTCCCGAGATTTCTGAAGCTCATCAGCTTCTGTTCTCATCTTTTCAATGGCAATTTCATGGATTTTCATATGCTGCTGTAACTGCAGTTCAAGGGCGGCAATTAGTTCTTCCTTTTCTGAAACTTGAGCCTGAGAAACCAGCAAGGCGTCATCTCTCTCCTTCAGCTTCACTTCAAAGTTTTCAGCACATTTGCAAGATAAAGTGACCCCTTCTCTGTTAACAACTTCCTGTCTGGTGCACATTTCACGCGTCTCTTGATGTAGCGGCTCATTGACCGCCTCCAGTTGCTTATTCAGAGAGTTAACCTCGTCTCTGAGTTCATCGATTATTCTGAAAGCATTTTCTTTTTCTTGTTTTAACAAATCCAACTGCTTTTGTTTTTCGGTGAAATGCAGTTGAGCTTTTTCGAGCTCCTTAGTCAGAACCGTTTTGTCCTCATTGAGCTGCTGCTGTGTTTCTGCTAATGTCTTTTCGGTGGTTAATATTTCCAAAGATTTCTGTGACACTAAAGCAGCTGCTGTCTCCAGTTCCACTTTCATCTGATTATGTTGCTCCAAAAGATCCTTGTTTTCTTGCATCACAATAAGATATTTTTCTTCATTTGCGAGCTTCAGTTCCTCCAGTGCAGACTCAGAGATCCTTAGCTGGGTCTCCAAAGCGATTTTTTCATTAAATAAATCTTGCTTCTCCTGTTGAGTCTTAACGTTAATGGTTTCCACATATTTTTCGGCTTCTTCTGTTTTCTCTTTTACTTCTGCATGAGCTTTCTCCAACTCATTCTCTACCATGTGAAGTTTTGATTTCAAAGCTTCTGCTCTTTGCTCCATCACTACGAGAGCCTCGTCTTTACGTGCCGTCTCAACGGACACGCTCTCAAATTTGGATTTGAGATTTTCGAGCTCTGTTTGCAAGTTTGATAGAGAATGGCACTGGCTCTCCTTCTCAGCCAGAGACATTTTCAGATCTTGTAGAGTTGTATCCCTCTCTTTAACAAGCTGTCTTAAAGTGTCCAGTTCATCTAGATCAGACAGAGAGGTTTTACGGAGGTCCTCCAGTTCCCTGACCTTCTCGTCAAGGTTTAACTGGACAGAGTTTAGCTCATTCGTCTGCTGACAGCGTTGTTCTAAGAGAGCCTTGTAGTCGTCTTTCAGCTCAGCCAGTTCTTGAGTTAACTTCTTTTCATTTTCTTGAGCTTTCTTCATCGTCTCTTTGCGTGCCAGCAAGGCAGCCTGGGCCTTTTTCTGTAGCGCCGCCTTTTCAAGCTTCATCTGTGCAAGCTCGTTTTCTAAATCAACAGCAGTAGCAGCGGAGAAAGATTTCTCCTCAAACTCATCTTTACATGTCTTGATTTCATTTTGAAGCTCTTCTAATTTCTGCATCCAGCTCTTTCTTTCTCGCTCAAATTCTTCTCTCTCTCAGCAGCACTGGACTGCAGCTGCTCGACGAGGGAGTTTTTCTCAGTCAGCGCTGACAATGTTTCTGACAAACAAACTTCTTTCTCATTTATTGCAGCTTGCAAAATTAGTTTGTCTGCCTGAAATTGTTCCTCAAGTCTTTCCCTTTCTGTTTTGTGTTCAAGAATCTCTCTTTCTTTCTCAAGAATCTTCTTTTCAAGAAGAGAAACCGTTTCTTCAGTTATTTCTGCAGCCGCTTGAGCCTGTCTTGTTACCTCCTGCAGTTTATCCTGTAAAAGCGAGACCTCCGTTTTACTCTTTACACTCTCTTCACTTTGGTTTTCATATTGCTCGATTTTTTTCAACAAATCCTTTCTTACAATGAGAGCGGCTTGAAGCTTCTTCTTTGTTGCATCCTTGTCTTTAGATACTTTGGCCAGCTCACTCTTTAAATCGTCATTTTCTTTAACCAGCATGAGCTTCTCTGCATTCTTGGTCTGAATTTCACTTTGAGAGCGTGAAACATGTTCTTCTAACTGCTGAGAAATCTCTTCAAGCCTCTTCATGGAGCTTTTGTGTTCTTGCTCCATGTTTTCTAATTGTGCTAGTAGAGATGTGTTTTCCTCTCCAAGTTTCAGTCTTTCATTGGAGGCAGATTCCATGACTTGGGCGATGGACGCATCTTTGTCCCTCAACTGCTGACTAAGTCCAGCAAGTAATTCCTTCTGCTGACTTATCTGAATGCTCATACAGTTGATTTGCTCATCTTTTGCCTGCGATTCACTGTGTAAAGAAGAGTGTTTGAAAGTAGCTTCCTTTACTTTCTCTAATTCAGCACTGAGCTGAGTCTGCAGATGCTCTACCATCTCTTGCAAAAGAGAAACTTGTTGACCCTTCTCTTCATTACTCCTCTCGCCTGCATTAAGTGTTTTTTGTAACTGTGCAACGGTTTTATCCAACTCATTTTTCAAAGCATTTACCTCAGACTCATGAGAGTCTTGTAATTCTTTTATCATGTCCTGTAAACCTTTATCTTTATTTACAGCTGCTGATCTCTCAGATGTGGTTGGTGGCGAGACAGAGGAATCATTCTCAGTACCATTTTTTCTTGCTATAAGTTTTTGTAACTCCTGTTCTGCAGCTTTTAGAGTCTGTTGCAAATTATTGTTGTCATTGTCCTTTTCTTGGACAGATGCTAACACCTTCTCAAGTTGAATCCTGGATGCTGATGCCTCCGACTCTTTGGCGCTCAGCTGATCGGAACCCTGCCTAATCGCAGAGGAAGCCTCCGCTAGTTTCTCCTGCAAACTGTCCAAGTCTCGTTTCAAAGCTGTAACCTTAACATCTTTAGACTTCATTTCATTTTCAACACTTTTCAATTGTTCTGCAAGCAGATTCTTATCCTGTTTTTCTCTATCCAGAACTAACAGCCATTCTTTCTCAGAATCCTGCAGAATTTGCTCTATCTTTTGTGTGTTTTCTTTTAATCGAGAAAGCTCTTCGTCTTTGGCACTAACCTTTGCTTGAAGGCTCTCCTTCTCGGACATCATTTTCTCCATTATTTGGTTCATGCTGCTGGACTGCTGCTCCATTTGAACCTGCAGCTCCCCCTGCGAGGACCATATTTGATGATGTCTCCTTTCCAGCTCTTCCTTCTCTGCAATAACTTTTCTAACTTCCTCTTGCAAATGTGTGTTTTCATTTCTCACAGCAGTAAGAAGCTTCTGCTGCTCTTCCTTTGACAAACTAAGCTCCTTGTTTAGTCTCTTATTTTGCTCTTCTAGTTTCTGCATTTCCGAAACCAGCTGAGACGTGTGTTTGGCCTGAGTTGTGTACTGACTGTTAATTGCATGCAGAGCCATTTCCCTCTGCTCAAGGTTTTCTGTCAGTGCGTTCATTTGTGCCACAACCTGAAGATGTTGTGATTTGAGTCTTTCTATTTCAACGGTCAGCAGTGACACGCTTGCTTGATGAGACGCAAAAGCTTCATCCTTTTCCTTTGACAAACTGGAGTTCAGGTCTTCGGTTTTCTCAAGTTTGTGATGGATCGCAGATAACTCGCGTCTCAGTGTTTCTATAGTCGTCTTTGCTGTCTGATGTTCATTATTGGTATCATCCAATAACTTCCGAAGGTTGGACACCTCATCGGCCCTTTGGGACAGATGCTTTCTCACATCTTGTAACTCCTCCAAGTTAGTTGCATATTTCTCTTGTAGGTTGCTAAAGGCACTTTGCGTTTCTTCTGCTGACCTTTTGAGGTGTTCAGACTCGGTGGACAGTAAGTGAATTTGACTTTGTAGCTGTGACACCAACTCTGTGCTTTCCATGAACTGAGATTTGAAGAGCAAAGCCTCATCTGCTCTTCTCTGAATATCCTGAAGCGACTTTGATTGGTCCAAAAGAGCTGCATCTTTTTCTTCCAAGGCCCTTTTCAGATTTTCCACTTCAGATGCCTGTACTTGAAGGGCGCTGCTGAGCTTTGTGACCGATTCTTCAAGGTGTGAAACCTGCTCTTTCAAGCTCTCACACTCTGTCTCTTTGGCTTGTAGATTTGAATTGAGATTTTCGATGGTAGCTGAAGAATGACTTTGATATTCAAGACCTGACTGTTCTTTTTTCTCCAAAGTATTTTTCAGAGCGGAGGACTCTGAAGTCAGGCTGTCAACTTGGCCTCTGAGTTTACTGACAGAATCTTCAAGCTCTGAAACTTTTGCACTTAAACTGGCATTGTCGCCTGCTTTCTGTGTGAGCTGCTCCTCTTGCTCTGCAATCCTACTGTTGAGCTGCTGGATCAGATTCTCCTGCTGTTTCAGTGAATCATCTTTCCCTTGCATAGTCAAGTTGAGCTTTTCCTTCTCGGAGCATGCTGTTTTGAGAAGTGCGACTTCTTCGTGTGCTTTGGACAGCTCTGTCACTGTTTTCTGAAATTCAGATTTCAACCTTGTATTCTGCTCATTCAGTGCTTGAATGCTGTCTTTAAAATCAATTACCTCTGCTCTCCTCTGCTCCTCCTCCTGTATCAGCTGACTGTTTTCTGCAGTGAGCTTCTGCACAGCAGTCTTTAGGTTGGTAATTTCCACCTCCATCTCTGCAGCATTCTCATTCATGGCACCAAGCTGACTGCTGAGTGAAATCACTGATTCGTTTCGTTTATTCAGCTCGTCTTTGTGGTGCTGAAACTCATTTGTTACTTCTTTTAATGTGTGTTCTTTTTGCTCTATCAGCTGTTTCGCCTCCAGGCACTCTTTCCTGAGTGACTCTACTTCACCCTGCATCTGTGATATGAGGGATTTCTGTAGCATGACTTCATTCTGATAAACACTACATTCCTCTGCTTTCTGCTGGCACATTGTGTCTTTCTCCATCAGACCTGACTTGAGGGCAGATCCTTGTTCCTGAAGCATGGATACAGTATCCTGAAGTTGCAGCAGTTGTTTCTGCTGAGCCTCGACCTGTGAACTCTGTTCCGACATTTTTTGGTCTTTCTCGTTCAAGGACATACTGAGTTGACCAACTTGCTCTTGTAGACCTTGAAGCTGTTCTTCTCTCTCCTTTAACGCCTTTGACAGATGAGCACATTCACTTGTTTTCTCAAGCAAACCTGCAGAGTTTGACAGCTCACTTTCCTTGAGGATCTTTTTCAGTTCATCTGTTGCAATAGTAAGCGTCTCCTTTTCCTTCAACAGGCCGTTAATTATTTGATCCTTTTCTGAGATTTGATTTGTCAGCCCAGAATATTGTTCCTGGAGTAAACTCCTCTCTGTGGTTAGCTCAGAAACGGAGTTGATGTTCTTTGCTAACTCCTCCTGCAGTCTCTGATTAGCTTCTGTCAGGCTGCTAATCTTCACGCTTAAACTGGAGTTCTGGTCAAGAGTCGCTTTAAGCCGTCCATCAAGGTCAGATAGAGCCTGTGTTTGCTGAGCGAGCTCCTTTTCTCTTGATTCACAAGCAGCACGAAGTTGGTGGTTTTCCTCAGTCACGGTCTGGACGTGGCTGTTTAAGCTAGCCAGCTCTGCTTGCCTCTGCTCTGCTTCAGACTTTAGCTTTCTGGCATTTTCTTCCATGACACTGATTTGTTCAGTCAGAGACTTGACAGCCTCGTTTGAATCGTTCAGTTTGTCTTTGTTGTTTTGACACTGTTGCTTCACATTTTTCAACATTTCTTCTCTCTCTTCAATTTGCTGGCGAAGTTGTGAGTGCTCTTTATTAAGTGATTCAGCTTCTGCTTGCAGCTTGGACACGATATTTTTCTGGTGCGTTACTTCATTCTGCAAACTGTGTTTCTCTTTTAACACTGCGTCCTTCTCCATCAACCCAGACTTCAGACTGCACTCCTGTTCTCGGAGCACAGACAGTGTTTCCTGAAGTTGCGTTTGCTGGTTTTGTTGGGTCTCTATTTGTGCTCGAAGATCATCGACAGTCCGCTCTCTGTCTGCCATGTCATGCTGGAGCTGGTCTACCTTAGAGGTCAAGCTCTGCACTTGCTCCTGCAGTTGTGTCACCTTCTCCTCCCTCTCCCTGAGTAACTGCTGGAGATTACTACATTCATTAGTTTTTTCCAGCAGCATCTCTGAGTTTGAGTGTGTGCTTTGCTCAAGAATTCTGTTCAGCTCATTAGCTCGAACCGTCAGTTCCTCTTTATCTTTTTGTAGCCCTTCAATCGTTGTGTTGTTTTGTGAAAGCCGCGTTTCCAACATGGACACTTTGTCTTGCAAAGAATCCTTCTCAACTGTAACTTCGGAAATTGTTTTTACGCTTTCAGCTACCTCCAGTTCAAGTCTCTCTTTCTCTTTTGTAAGGCAATGAACTTGATTCTCAAGACTGCGGTTAAGTTCAAGAGCGGATGAGACTTTTTCACTGAGCTGATGTACGTTCTGCTTCTGTAGCTCAAGCTCCTCAGTCAGCGCTTGAAGTTTTTCTTGCAGCTGCTTTTTCTCAGTGTTTATGTTTTTTAATAAGTTCTTGAGTTTGGAGATATTTTCAGATTTGATTTTAAGTTCATTGCTCAGTTTCTCATTTTCTGAATCCCTAGCTTGCAATTCAGTGTTGAATTTCTGCCTCTCGTCCTTGACCTCTTCATCAGTTGCCTTTAGTTGGCTTTCCAGTGATGCTATGGTTTCCAGTTTCTCTTCCATCTCCTTCTTGATGTGCTCATCACTCCGTACTTGCTCCTCTAATTGCTTGGACAATGTCTGCATTTCATTATTGTATTTTTCCACCTGTGCCAGAAGTTTGTTCTGTTCCTCCTTGAAAGATTTTAATTCCTTTTCGTACGTCTGTTCTTTATCATTTAGCTGTTTCTCATTGTTGGCGTTTTTGTCTTTGAGCTGCGAAACGAGTCCTTCTGACTCCTGAAGCTTTTGTGTGGATAACGTCAGCTGTTCCTTCAGTGAGGTGACATGCGGTCCACATTCAGAAAGATGATTACGATGGCTCACAATCTGTTTCTGGATCTCGCCTCGAAGGTCCTGAATAGTTTTCTTGTCCTCTTCCGCCTGCTTTATCAGATGTTCCACCTCAGCCGCTTTACACTCTCTTTCCTCTTTGGCCTTGGCCAACTCTAGCTCAGTGTCCTTGAGATTCTCGACCAGCTCTGTGATCTTGTTATCCAGGGCTTGCTGGTCTGAACTCTGGGAGTCTCTGATAATCATGGCCTCCCGCGTCGCCTTACTCAGGGCGTTCTCTACATGAACCAGGTTCTCTTCTTTGAGTTTGATCTCGTGCTTCAGCACTGTGACCTGTTCTGCATACTCAGCCATGCTGCCGGACAGGGTTGATATCTCTTTGTCCTTTTCCAGCAGAATATCTTTAAGACTATCAATTTCCCGCTCGCAGCTCTGAAGGTCATGAATGAGTTGGGCTCGTTCCTCCAAGTAGGCGGTATTTAGTTTGTCCAGCTCCTCGTTTGTCTGATCAAGATCAGTTTGTAAAGTTTCTATGGTGACTTCCTGCTTTTGTGTCTGAAAATGAGGAGATAAAAAACAACGATGAACCATCGAGTGAGGCAGGAGAACTTTTAAACCGCTCTTCACAAACAAAATATAAATCTAAATGTTCCAATTCATGAAAATCCCACCTTCTCCTTCAGCACACTAAGCTTCTGCGTGAGGTCGGCAACTTCTGTTTTCAACTCAGAGCACTGTTTCTCTGAGCTGCTGCATTTCTTGGACACATTCTCAAGCTGCAAGAGAAAAAACAAACAACAAAATTAATTCAATTGCTGGATATTGAACTGAGACAAATAGAAACCAAAAAAAGGAGTCAAAACTCTTACAGCGTGCTCAGTCTGAAGGAGCTTGTCCGACACCTCTTTGAACTGAATTTCTTTTTCACTCAAAGATTCTCTGAGGCTGGTGATGAGCTCAAGTTTCTCAGACGTCTTGGCCAACGTATTCTCCTTCTCGATGAGTGAGCTTTCCAGGCACTCCTGTGTGTTACTCAGTCTAAAAAAACACAACGATAACGGATCAAATAAACTCAGTTTTCTGCCAGCAGCCTTGTGAAAAAACTAAAAACATTCATCAGGCAGAAAACACTGCTCACAGGTACAATTATGTGGATATGGTCCTGTTTTGTCACAGCTAAATGGTTTGTAGCACTGAATGTTCAAGACAATCTGTAAAAACTGACCTTCTCAACTGCCTTGTTTTGTGGCTTGTGAGAAAGTCTTATGTACATAATGAATGCACTGGGGATGCACCAAAATCAAAATTCTTGGCCAAAACCGAATATAATGAAAAACTTTCCCGAATACAGAATACCGAACAAAGTTTTTCACATTTTTTTCTATTTATTTTGCCTTTTTTAAAAACCATTGCATAAATGAAATAGTCAAAATGTGCTTTTTCCTCAGTGTTTCCCACAGGATGTGGAGAGACTATGGAGAGGGAGTCCAAGCACGAGAGGGTCCGGTAAAGTAAATTACAAGTGTCCGTTTACATTTATGGACATGTGTAATATGATTTATACTTTCTGTGAATATAATCCTATTTCATCCAGTAAAGATGCCTTATTTTGAAAACCGGACGTTGTCACATGTGTATCCTCCTCGCGCTAAATTCATGAAGTCTGACCCAGTTTGATAAATAATGTTGTATGTGGTTCTTGTACGGCGTAACATGAAGACGTCACAGCCTCTCTTCAGGTAGGACTCTCACACTGACAGGATAAAGTCTCTAACCTGCCTGTCAGCTCGCTATGGGCCGTTTCAGTGGATTTACCATAAAGGCTTGAATACGTGTGCACTCCAAATTTAGGTGCGGCTTGCTTAATCGCCTTCTCACAAACGAAACACTCAAAAGCAGGTCAGACCGGTTGTTGGCTTTTGTGAGAAGTCAGCCACAGATGGAGTAGATGTGCTGGGAGACAACTGAGCAGAACAGCGTCTTTGCGTCTTGCTCTGACACTTCCACACAGCCTACACGTCAATATTACTGTGCGGTCAAATTTATTTATTTATTTACTTTACTTATTAGGCCGGACAACGAAAGTGCTTTGTTCACTATTTTCAGCTGATTAACTTCGGAGCATTCCTAGAATGCTGTTTTATATAAGAGAGTCCATGTTTGTTAGTGAAAACCTCCCTCTGACCTGTGGTGCTGAACCCTGAGTCTTTTATTCTACATATCATAACATAATTCACGTGATCTGTGGGTTTATAATGATGCAATGTGCTTGCCACAATTAGAGTAAATGGAATCTTTACCTCCATCCCATTAAAGTAAAATTCAAATAAGTTTTTAACAGCAGTTTTTTTCAATTGCCAAACACTTTGTAGAAACCAGAATATGCAGGTGGATTTTACAGGTTAAAGAATTAGTATGTTACTACAAACAAATGTGTAGCTTATATGTCCCGACGTGATCAGAGGCAGTGATCACTCCTGCCTTGGATGAACAGCTTACCCTTTGAGCTGTTCGTTGAGGCTGCTAACCAGTAGCTGATGCTTCTCTGCATCTCTGCTCTGTTGACTTCGGACACTGGCAAGCTGGCTCTGTAGCTTCTCTGACTCATTCTGCGGTGGCAGAAAAAGAAAGATCAATATGCAAAGATTAAATCCTTAATGCTGCATAAAGAAGCTCTCACTGCACACACACGTAGCTGACAGCAGACGCGCTGGACAACAGCATCAAACTGCACTTGTGATTAATTGTCACTACTGTCGTTATCATAGCCACCATCAGAATCGCTGACATTATTAGATATTTATTTTCCCCGTTCATGTGGTAATAATTAACTTCACCATTTCTGACAGTTACACAGTGAAGCAGTGGAGTGATTTAAGACACCCAGTGAGTCTGCCACAGGACACTGCACTTAATGTGTCTGAGATTAAACAAGCACACCACACCGTTAGCCGTCACCGCCAGAGTTGCTCTCTAGCGCACACATACATGAGAGACCCAACACACCTGAGAGACCCAAAATGGCTGCTCATCTTCATCTACATCAAACGTCACCTGTGTTAGAAGGGTTTGTTACAAAATCCTAGTCCTCGGGGGGAAACATGCAATTCACTCATCGTTTACTCCGTCGCTCATCAGCAGGTAAGTAGTGTGAGACAATACTTAGCAAAACAAATACTGGTTTGACTAAAACCTGGGGGCTAACAGATAGTGTGTAATGTTGGGTGGGGTAGGGTACAGCGAGGCTACCTGTAATGTCTCTATGCGGGCCTGCAGCTGCAGTCGATCCTCCAGATCTTGACAGCGCTCCTCCAGGCTCAGTATCTGCTCCTGCAGCTGGTTCCGTTCCAGCTCCAGCTCCTCCACAACAGACCGCAAACCGTCTGGAATTATCAGGAAAGACGAGAGGTACTTAGGACGTGACAAGAAAAAATAAAAGCCAGTAACAAATGAAGGCTATCGAGGGGAGGTGGCATTAACTGTACTGTTCATTTCTACTGCTCTGTTTTCATCAGTAGAACAACAGAGTCGTGTAATACTCACCACTCTGCTGCTCTGAGTTTCTCTATTTACAGAAAAACTGTTTTCATTCACTCATTAATTCTGCTGTATTTTCCAGGTGCTGTAAAATTTCCATCAATGAAACTTTCAGATTAAAAGCCTTCCAGTGGCTCAAGGCAAAAAACTATTTGTTATTATTGTAGGGCTGTCACTTTTTGTTCAAAAGTTAACTTTTTTAAGGGCGTGCCTTGTACTCTGGTGTACTCTTGCCCTCTCAGAAACCAACGAGTCATGCTAAGCAGAACATCAAATCTGAGAAGTAATGTGAGGAAGCTTTTTGGACTGGTAAGGCTGTTTGCTGGATTTTAAAAATGCAACTGCCTCAAAGTCACATTACTGTGACAACAAATCTGAATTTAACTGTGAATCTGTCAGCAGAGGCACCGCAAATTCATGGAACCACTTTTACAAAATAGTTTATGACACTACGCGGCTGCACTTGCATTCATTTAAAAACAAACGTATGCATTTATTCTCATGTTGCTATTTGACTTTTTAAAAAATGTGACAGCCCTACTGTACAGGACTTTGAGGGGAGGGGCAGGTAAAGATCTATAGGAAAGATGAATCGGGGGGACTCATGATCACAGGATGCAAAATCTGAGAGAAAATACATCTCTTATGAGCATGGGCTAATTAAAAGGACATTCATTGATTGCAGATTAATTAACTAGAAGACAGAGTGTGAAATGCAATTCTAGGGTCAAGGTTTAGCTGCAAACAACCAAAAAGTACATCAGTCAGTTTTACATTTAAAACAAAACTCCCACAATATTATTAATTAATTTTTTGTTTGTAATTTTTTTAGATAATGGCTGATGTATTTTTTGGTTTGATGACATGCAGCAGCTTAAAAAGACAACAAGACAGGATGAGAGGAAATGAAGAAAAAGTGGCAGAACATGCAAACGATGAAAAAATAAAACTTACCACAGATGGGGAGAATCTTGCCTCCTACATTTACATGATCTCACAAAAATTCATTGCATTCAGCGAACTAAATCCAACAAAACACTAGCCAGCTCAACCAGCATGCACGTGTCCAAAGAAAATACTGTAAACTGATGAAAAAGCAAACCAATGAATGACTGTCTAACTGTTGGGATTACACCAATTGCCCCAGTGTTATTTTAAATAAATGTGAGATAAACTTATATATATATATTGTGATAATAATAAATAACTCAGGTATTTTTTACAATATTTAGCAGGTTAGATGAAAAAAAAGACAAAACCAACCAACAGCCACAGTCCAACACAAATAAGTTTGGAGGGTTATGGTGAAAACAACCAAATATCAACCCAAAGACAACTCAAGTTTCCCAAAGTAATGAGCGGATGACCGTGTGCATGCTAGTGTAAACTGTCCAGCGGGTCTCACACCTGTGTCAGGAGTACTGTACTCGGGCCACCAACCTCCCATGTTCTCTCCCTCCATCGGGGTTGTGCTGTCAGAGGTGCTCCGCGGGTCCTGGAATGGGGCGTGTCCGTCAAATTCGAAATCCTCCTGCAAGTGGGATAAACGTAACAGAAGCAGGGCAGTGACATACAGAGCCAGTTCCTCACAGACAGCCAACCACCTCCTGATCCACCTACACATGACCACGGCACTGACCTTCTGAACTCTCAAAAAGAAAGCAAGTAAGTAAACTATTCCTTTGATAAGAATGAGTGAGAGCAATCAGACCATCCAATATCTTGAGAGTTTTGTTGCAATTATTGTGAATAAAATTGGCTTTTATTGTGTACCTTCTCTGAAAGATTGCAATTCAATTAGCTACCTTTAATTAATGTAAGCTGCATGTCTGGGAACTGCTAATTAGGAGGGGTCGATACAGCATAGTATTGCAATATTTTCTATCTTTTATTATATAAATTGTACATAAGAATTTTCCCTTTTGGTACTATAATTACAAAATCAATTGCTTTTCAGTCCACGAGAAAATTTGGGAACAAAACAAAACATCACAGCACATATAAGCTTTTGACAAGTATGCTGGTATTACCATGGCACAACCACAGTAATGTCAGCCTGTCCACCTACCTGCAGGCTTCGTTGGGCTGGCGCTGCCAGCTTCTTGGCCCTGTGTTGGCCGAGCCCCCGAGCTTGAGCCAGCTCCTCCTCCAACTCCTGCTGCCTAGAGGCCAGTGCTGGATCAGAGCAGCCAGGAAAGAACCAGTCATCCTCAATCAGTTTTGTGCCACAGGGGAAGGGGAAGGATGTATTTATGGATGGGTAGTGGGTATAAAATGGGTAGGACAGAATGATGGCAGAGTGAAAGAAGACATTTTTTGAAGACGGGACGACAGAGATGGAGAATAGATAAGTGTGTTGGCATCTAGGTGGTGTTGGTGGTTTTGATGAAGAGTGAGATGAGACACGTTCAACACTACAAATTAACTTTGTAACATAGAAAACAGTTTCATCCAAAAGCAACAATAGTGACAGACTGTAAGAGAAGTATGGAGACAGAGACTGAGAGAAGCAAGGATGGAGAAAGAGACAGTTACTTAAACTCTAGATACGTATGCACTTTTGTATTTGCATAAGGTACGTGGACCTGAGAAACACTTCAAACATTCTGGTCAGAGCCATGCACACCTAATTTGCATAGCAAAGGAAAACAGCATCCAAACATGTGGGAGACAGGAAGCAGAAGTGGCTGTGGGAGGAAGGAGAGGGTCCATTTTTTATGAGTCACACTTAAAGCCAGTGTTTCACCACTGTTTTCTTCAACAGGGAGATCAGACAGTTATTTAGAGTAACTCCGGGCAGGTACAGGTCTGAGGGGGTTCTTTGCAGCAGCGCTTTTCACTTTCATTTAGCAGCATAGGATGCAAGCAGGGCAGTGTCAAATTGATTAGACTAAACAAAACATGTTCCCATCCGTTTTGTGACAACAGGCTGATTGGGGGGTGGGGTGGGGTGGGATCAGGGGCAGCTCAATGCAAAGGGTGGGGCAGAAAAAGAAAAGGAGTTGAGTGGGTTAAGCAGTGATCAGTGTGGGTCCAGTGTGTAAGCAGGAGTAAGCAGAGAGGGACGTCTAAAGGACTATGCACACAAAACATTCTTTTAACTACTATAACACCATTCATGTCGAATAAAACAAGTCTGGAGGAGATTAGAGCCAGTCTGCCTCACACTGCGCCTACACTGACCACATCAGAAGGGATTAACATGAGTATTATTCATGAAGCCAAAAGTGTTAGTCCTCTGCTGGTTTCCAGTGGGTTTGACTTCATTCTATGCCTGAGAACACCATGCAGCACAAGTGTTTGAGCGCTGATGCTTTAAGTGAGAAACCTAAAGCATGCAGCACAACATATGGATTTGATAATAGACAATTTCATGCACATCGTCAAACAGAGTTTCAGCTGCCCGTCGCTGGCTTGGCGGGCCGCAGCAGCGACACAGAGAAGCAAACGCTTAGCAGGAACTGAAGCTGGTGAAGTCAACATGTCTTATTGTTTATAGCAGCTGAAACACCATGCATGCTGTTGTCACCCTTAAAGCCACATCAGAGAAACTCTTGTATCACAAAAGACTCAAAGTTTCCACTTAAACCTGTAATTACAGTATTTCCAGCAGCACTTTCAGGCAGCACCAACCACAGAAGCAAGTTAGAAAATATGCTTCCCATAGTCACTCCACCTGAATTACACCACCAAAAACATTACACCAATAGGAGTGCTCGGATTGAATGCAAAGGTGAAAAAGGACCGCCTCTTCTAACTGGGTCTGTGCAAGGACATGTTTCAACAAAGGTTTATAATTTCCTGTCAGCACAAGAAGAATGGGACACACAGCTCCGTAAAATTATCTGCAGAAAAAGTGTTAATTACCGTGAGGGCGCTGCGTTCAGTTGTGAGGCTTTTGAGTCTCATTATTCACACTAAGTTCATTAACGTCTACTTCACTTTGACGTTTCAGTAATTTAACAGTCAGTGGCACACGCAGCTAATCAAAATCAACAGCCATAATTAATGTAAAAGGGACCATTAGCCTTTTCATTATGAGCACGACTTTGGCTTCACTTTACTTAAATTAATGAAAAACATATTTTGTGCATTGCTTCTTTTCACAAAATAGGTTGATGTTTGGAAGGACAACTGCAATTTGTTTGGGTAATAAAAGATTTATTACTTGCACTTGTGTCTATTTCCTGCCCATAAGCTCTCACAGAAGATCCAAATACCATAACTTTAATTTTGCTCCTACAGTATCTCACTATATTTGAAAACACCTTGAGTGTGTGAGTTTTATCGGTAATGACTGAAGCAATTACTGTGTAATGATGTGTAAGATTACTTCTTCTCTATCTTTTGCCCTATTAGCCTTCAAACAAAGACATTCTTTATCGATATATCGTTACACACATTAGTTCTCATCCCAGAGTTAGTGAAAATCTGGCCACAACAAAAGAAAAACGTTGATTAATTTAATATTTTAGCGTGGCCACACCAGAAATCAAATGATTGAAAGAAGAAACAGAAAGACAGAAAGGGGTGAAAGAATGGAAAAGAGGAACAACACAGGAGAGGAGAAGAAAGGAAAATCAAAATGGCAGACTCTAAAGTGCAGCCTGCCGCTGTACTGCCTGCAGCTCGCACCAGCAAAGGTGAAATTCAGGGGAACTGCGGGCAGTACAGCGAGCAAGACCTGCACTGGAGGTTTAGAGGAGCCTGCATGCACAAAACTGATGGGAAACTGTTCTGTGTGGCTGCTCCCATCCCTGGAGCAGGGGCTGGAGGGGGAGAGTGTTGTGGGGGGGGTGGAGGTCCACGAGATGGGAGGTAGCACAGCGTAAAACAAATGCTCCTCATTAACAACGGTGAGGACGTGGGGAAAAATTAAGAAAAAGAAAGTAATGTTCAGTCAGACAACAGAGGACTCGTGGAAAACAGTAAAACACAAACTGGTGCTGGGTTTATTGAATCATATTGAGAGGTGTTCAATAACTGATAATTATATCAAGTAAAAAATGAAAAGTTTACTACTTAATACTAAAATAGTAGAAGATATTCTGCTTGTTTGTGTACCATCTTTTACACACAGAGCAACTTTTCTTGCAGTTATTAAAAGAAAGGGATCAATCACATATTGGTTACTTAAGTTAATGTTTTCATATGAATGAAACTCACTAAGCATGAGCGTGTGAGAGATTTGGCATTAGGCAAGTATGTGCACGTACAACAAACCAACATCCAAGTTTAAATTTCTATTTAATGTTAACGACAGACCAGGTTTTTCTTTGAATTCTGACCCTGATGAAACATAGAGGTGATAAACCACTGATCCTGTTGAGTCCACCTTCATTCAGAAAATAGCCATTTACATGAGTCTGTCTCACCCCCCCCCGGCAGCAACCTTACCCTCTCTCTCCTCCTCCATGTGGCTAATGCGGAGGGACATGGCAGCCTTCTCCTCCTTGGCCCGGTCCCTGGCGCTGACTGCCTCAGCGACCATCTCCTGCCACTCCAGCACCTGGCTCTGAGTGTCGTCAGCACTGCCTGACTCACTCGCCTGTGACCAAAAACGAGCAGAGAGTTACAAGAAATCAACGAAGAGCAGGTTTCATCAAGTGTGCACCGAAAGAAAAGGGCTGGATCCCTGACCTGAGAGGCAGCCCTCTTGGTGAACTGCTCCAGGTCTGCTTGTAGTGTCCTCTGTTGCTCCTCATACACCACCAGCTTAGCCTCCAGCATTTCTAGCAGAAAACATCAAACACACAACGTTCATTTTGGCATCAAAGCTACCGATGACATTGCAGATTTAAGACATACGGTAAAATTCACAAACAGAATATGGTTTGCTGGTGTTTCTGCTACACAAGCCGCTGTGATTTCTTTTGGTACCGTTCTTTGCTTTGAGCTCCTCATATTGCTCCACTTTCCAGATGTTTTCCTCTCTCTCCTCCTCCAGTGCTGTGATACGACTCCGCAGGGCAGTCAGGTCAGGGGGGGCACCTCCAGCCTAGAGCGGACCAAGTAAACATCTTTTAAAATGGGTCAAGTTTTTCACCTCACAGACTTTCTTAGAAGAGTTCTGCCTGCATTTTGATGCGGTTTATATTTTTTTTACTCTGGATAACAAGTAGAGTTTCCTGTAATTCCTTTTGATGCCACATCTGTTTCATCTGACTGGGAATAACAGGGCTGAATTTCGATTAGAAAATAACAGGGCACCTATAGAAAGGAACATAACCATAACTTTTTGAAGATGAAATCAAAAATGTAGACATCTCACCTGGCTTTTCTTTAATTCCTCCTCCAACTGTCTGATCCGAGATTTAGACCAGGCTTTCATTTTCAGGAACTTGGCATCTGACCTGGTGGCTTCGTCTGTTTTCTGCTTCGATTGAGCTGCAAAAAAAAAAAAAAAAAAGATGGTGAGAGAGAAAGTCAGATGAAACGGATGAAAGACGAACATGGTTTCTGAAGAGACCCCACATATTTACATTTGCCATTACAATAAACAGGGCTGATTATTTTATTAAATCAGGTCATTTTACTTCTATTTGTATGTTTACAAAATGGGTAAACATCTGGGTGAAAATCTTGACTGTTAAGATTTAAATAATTTGATTTACTGCTAAATGTGGTGAATAGTGTCCTCTTGGGTAATATGAGAACTTACTGATGAAGGTCTGTAAAAACGACGTGCTGTCACTCTAATGTATGGTGAACAGTGAGAATGACAAATCAAAATGAAGAGCAACCAACCTTCCAGCTCAGCTATCCTTTGTATGGAGGCTAAATCTGCGGGCATGTTTCCGCTTCCTGAGGGCTCCTGACTGGCAGGTGGTGCTGTTACCGCAGCCCTCCTCATCTCCTCCAGCTGCCCCAGGAGATCCTGCTGCGTCTGGGCCATCTGTGCCTGATGCTGCTCAGTCATACGCTGCACCTCCGCCTGCTGCTTCTCCATCAGGTCACGAAGTTGCGCTCGCATCACGTGCTTCTCCGCCTCCATCTTGGATTCCAAGCTCTCTCGTTCTACTTGTAGCCGACGCAGCCGCTCAGCAAGTTCCTGTTGGGAGAAAAGACGACGAAGAGGCAGGACGGGCAGGGGAATGACGGGGAAGATGGTGTCATTTGACTTTGAAGAGGAGTTAAGGAAAGGCTACTACATGTATCAAGGGAGAGTATTCTGTAGGCATCTGATCATAAAATATATACCAAGAGGAAATGAATGTTTAAAGTGATGAGATGTTGTTCTGACCTTTATCTGTTGGTCCCTGCCGTCCACCTCTCCCTGCAGAACATCAATGACCTGGGTTTTACCCAGCAGCACCTCCTCCTTCTCATGAAGCTTCTGTTTTAGAGCCTTCAGTAGCTGAGGAGGAGACAAAAAAGATGTGTAGTAAACTCTCTAATATCCACAATCCACTGCCTAAACATCAAGACAATCACACAGATTTACACATACAGTAACTCCATGTGTAACACAGAATCATGTGTCTACAGCCTTGACTGTGGTTAGGGATTCGCCAGTTACTTTGAAGAGAAATAAATCTTTCAGCAGGAGTTACAAACGTATTACAAAGAGATGACAGAAGCTGTTCATAACACAAGTGAAGTGCAGTCACTACCTGCTCTAAGTCCGCACTGGCATCAGACTTCACCGCTAACTTGAAGAGCTCTTGTTCGTGCATCTGGTTTATCTCCATCAGCTGGTTATCCTTCTGAATGATGATGTCTTTGAACGTCTGGATCTAAAAACAAACACAGGGTGCTTCATCAGACAGGAGAGAGCGCCGCTTCTCATAACACATACAGAAAGCAAAGTATCACATTCTGCAATATAAGCATCACTGCTTGCATGCACGCTCCCAGAAATATGCCAGAGTAACAGCTTTGAAAACCTACATTTTGTTTGTACATGCTCTCCTTCTGACTGTACTGCTCCTTCTCTGTCCCCAGCAGCTCTCTGAGGCTGTCCGCCTGCTCCTGCAGCAAACTGTAGCGCTCCTCTGCTTCTCCCACCTTCTTGGTCAGACTCTGCACCAGCAGCTGCAGCTCCTGCATTGCTCCACTGTCCTCTGTCGCCTGAGGAGGTACAGCACAGGTGAGCTTCAAGGAGTGGATTGACAACATATTACAGAGAGTCGGGGGAGGTAATAAACATGCATTATTGCCTTGTGGGTTGAACATAAACAAATGAATGCCTGCTCTTTTATTATTTCTTCTGTCCTAATCTCACATTGTAAAAATTTATTGATGTTCACACCACATTCTTGTGAGGTGTATGACCTTTTGTTGTGGTGCAGGTGTGATGGGCTGATCTCCTGCCAACGCTGTTTGCAGGTGGACAATATAGGCCTCTTTTTCTGCCAGCTTCTTGTCTTTCTCAATCAGCATAGCGTCCATTTCCTCGCCACGCTGCCGCTGTGACTCGACCTCCTTCCTCTGGAAGAAATTAGTAATGATGTTAAAGAGAAATTAAATCAAATTTCAAAGCTTGTGTGCTTCTCATTCTGAAAACGTACACCTGTCCACCTCAGATAACCATGCAAACCATGGCAACATAGAAAAGGAAAGTTTATTTGTAGAGCACATTTTAAATGTGCGTTATGTAAGACATAGAGGACATGAATAAAAGGTATAAAAAGACACACATAAATAGGATTAAGAAAATGTAATCAAAATAAAATTGAAGATAAAAATAAGCCTGAATAGAATAAAACAGGCCAAACTACTAAATAAAATGCAGTGTCAAACTGAATTGTTTTTAACCCGGATTTAAAAGAACAGAGCTGCAGCAGACCTCAGGTTTTGTGGGAGTTTGTTCCAGATATGTGGAGCATAATAAATGAACGCTGCTCAGGGTGTCTAGTTTGGACTCTGGGGACAGAAAGCAGACCTGATCCCTGACGATCTGAGAGGTCTGGACGCGTCATAGGGGAGCAGCAACAGATGAGAAATGTATTTTGGCGCTAAACACACACTACTGTTCGCCCGGGGATCCGATATGTCAACCAAAACAAGTCACAGACATACCATCAACCCCATCAACCGTGTAAGCTGACTTCACTAACAAGACAGGAAGTCTGTCCTGATGCATCCTCTGGGCTGAACAGCCATAACAAAGTATTTGTAATTAATCTTCTACCCGTAACCTTCTCTGTGACACAGCTCAGTAGAAATAACATTGTTTATATATGAGCTCATGATCTTATTCTGCTGTGAATGGGAGGCATGTAGATACTTTACCATGTTTCCCAGTTCCTCCACTCTTTGTGCAAGCTGATGTTCTAGTTCCTCGACCTTCTTCTTCAGCAAGACAATCTTGCCCCGACTCGCTTGCTCCCCTCCTCCTTCTGACGACCCCTGCAGGGAAAGAAAAAGACAGCGCTGTAATATCCTGCACGCATTGGACTATATTTGCCAGAAGATCAGAAACATGACTCAAACGGGATGCTCACATTGCTCTGTGTCAACATATTATCCACAATGACTTCTTAAACCAATGGTACATGTGTTTTACAGTGACTTTGCATCAGAGCCTTTGTGCCCCCAAGTGGTAAAGACCTCTCACTGCTTAAATCTGAATTAGAATTCAATAAAGTAAAGTCAGAATCACACACATGGTGGTGAGGTTTGGGGAATTTATCTATTAATTGTAGTTCATTTTCACATGTACTGTCACCATAAAAGTGTGTGTGTGCCAGTACCTTTTTGCCGTGTGTTGGCGTGCCCTGACCTCCCTGTTGCTTCTTCAGCTCCTCCAGCTGTGTGGTGAGGGAAGTCACCTTGGCCTTGTGCTGGAGACGCAGCTTTGACAGTCTGGCCTCACACGTCTCCTTCTCCGCCTGCGTCACACACAATATGTTCTTCAGTTTGGTCAGTTAGGTGCAGCACTGCAGACATTATTTAAACATTTGAGCAGATGCTACCAAAAACCGAACTCTGGCCGTGAAAGATATGGCTAATAGTGCGAGATCCATGCTGTATATATCTGACCTATAGTGTGTTCATTTTTATACAACTGTACATACTGTACATATCTATAGTGTATACACAATATTCATACTCCAGCTGTTTATATTATTAGCAATACTTGTACTTACACTATATATTTTAGATTTTTACTTTTACCCTCCCTGCCCACAGTAACTGCTGCACAACATGTTCATGCTGTACATATCTTAGTATATTAATTATACACTGTGCATACTTTATATTACCTCTACAGATATGTATATGTATTTATACTTGCACTTAAACTTCATGTTGTTGTCTCAGTAGCTGTACTAATGATGGCCTGTAGTGGAGAGCATGTTCCTCTCTGCATTCTCCTGTAAAGTTGCTTCTAAACCAAACATTTACAGTGTGATGGCTGAACTCTAATCTCACATTCCTGTCTTTATTATTATGTAGTAATAGACTTTGACTTGGGAGTTTAATAGTTAACTAGTGACCTCAGGCAGCGACTAACAGGAGCAGCCACTGTAGCATTACAAAGTATTTTAGATTAGCCATGTGACCGACTGTGCCTGGCTCAGTCAGATACAAATCCCAGTAGGAAAGGCCCCAGAGCATGCTTCATTTCATTTAGTGCTAGGAGAACTGCATCACAACACCCCATGTAACGTCATAACACATGTTATTACCATCCCAGTATTATAAATACACAGTGACTGGAGTAAACAGAGGCCCCAAACCAAAACTGAAGACGACTAACAATAAACCCACAAACCCATTAAAACTAACCAACTAAGAACCACTAAGCTAATATTTTGACATGGTCATAAAGAGTGCATTTTCATTTAGATAATATTAAACTGGCAAAACAGATACATACTGAAAACAAAACCAGTGTCATGGTTAAGATAATCACAGAAGTGGTGTCAAACCAAATATGGCCCCTATTTGGCACAAGTGATTGTTATAGTGAGAGTTACACAGTTAGATGGGCATAAATTACTACAGTACAACAGGTTTGTCAGAATAATAATACACAATGATGATTTCATAGACCCACCAGACGTGTAAAATGGCATTTACCGCTTCAACAGTGCACGTAATGTTCTTTATCAACTTTCGGCTGGCATTTACTCATCAATCAGAAAACCTGTTAACTAGAGAGAAGCTTGTGAAGGCAGTGAGGAGATTGTCCTCACCTTAAGTTGGTCATCTTTGGAGCGAAGGGCAGCATCCTTCTCCCGGATCATCTCCTTCAGCTGAGTGACAAGCTGCTCCGTCTGGGTGAGCCGCTCTGCCATTTCTTCTACGGCAACCTCTCCACCCCCAGCAGCAGCCCCACGGGGGGAGCCCGGGCCCTGGGGAGAGACGGGAGAGACGGTGGGCTAGTGACCACAGAGATGGTTTTCAATGCTGCATCAAGTGCACATCCTAGTGAGACAACAAAATAACTCACCTGATGGTGAAATGAATATACTAGTTTTGTTTAAGGCAACAGTTTAAAGCACCATCTGAGAATGTGCAATATGCACTTTCCTCTTGAGCTGATCTGGAGTCTACAGGGCATGAGAAGACTACAGAACAGATGTAAAACAAAGATTATGGCCCTCGTGGTTGCTGAAAGAAGACCTGAAAGCGCAATCCCACAACAAAAAACAATTTAATACCAAGTAGCCTAACACCAGATTATGATTATCAGATTATATGTAGGGCTGGGCACGTTAACGCGTTATTATCACGTTATTATCACGTGCGTAAAATAGTGGTACTTAATGTGGCCGACACCAGGGCTGGGTAATAAAACAACAATTATAATTAAAGCAATATAACTTTCCTCAATAACAATATAACACATTTTCAACAAATGTTTGATTTAATTAGTTTTTGAATCACAAACAAATTAGCACTTTATATTTCAATTAAATTTTTTATTTTGTTGATGAAAAGGGGAGTGAAAACATTTTTTACTTAATTTTACTCATTCATATTTGTTGAAAAATGATTTTATCATCCTTGTTTAGAATGTTCTACCTCAGATTTGTTAAATTAACTACAGTTTGGTGAGTGTTTATCATATTCTGACCATAAGGAACAATTTAAAACCACAATTACCAGTCAGTTTTCCCTCAAGAGCAAAACATCTGCCTGTTAACTTAAAAGAAATAATGGTTTGATTTTTATCGTGATGACTAACGATATCAAATGAAATTATATTTTTTATCATGATAAAAATATTTTTGCCCATATCGCCCAGCCCTAGCCGATACATAGCCCATCCATTAAGGTCAGTAAAGGTCACAATACCAATCCAGTGTTTCAGGTCAGGTGGAACAAGAGGGCTGAACAGTGGAAAGGAATTCAGATGCCTGAGATAAAGGCGAACAGATGTAGGAGATAACTCAAGGGGGGAGAACTGAACGAGCTAAACTCAGTGTTTTGTATTAAGTACAAAATCTGAGCTATCGTATGAATCATTCCTAGCAAGACCTAATAATATAAAGATAGGCATATAAGCTGCAGAGAAAATAGGATGGGGATGCGTGGGGGGATTTAAGCTGGTCACCCCTCACAGGAAGTGTGAGCTGTGATTGTGTCAAAGCCCTGTGCTCAGCAGTCTACCTAAATCCAGTCTATCTGGAAATGAAACAGACAGCAAAGCTTTGGCTGCACAAGATAGATAACATGAAATCATTCAGGAAAACGTGGTCAGTGCTGACTAAACGCAACGACCACTCTGTGACATTTATTTCACTTTAAAACGTTTGAATAAAGCAACACTTTGATTAGATTTCAGACACACGATAGCGTTTCTCTTCAGTTTTACAGCCATTATTTTATATCCAGGATTGTTTTAAACACTTCGATGGAAACAAGTTGTGAGTCATGTTACTCATACACAAAATATTTGATCTTTCTGGATGCAGATGTGTAACTGCAGGACACGTTACTGCTTACAATGGTGCCTCGATGCCAGTCACCTGACACAGTACAATGTGACCATTCAAGTAATGACAAATATGCACATGTGTACTTACTACAGAGCCGGGCGCTCCCTCCTCACCGGATAACCACTTCAGCATGGTTTCAGTTTAGACCTAAAACAAACACACAGACAGAGTAAATACTTCATTGTGGTGGTCAGATTTGGGCTCTCTAGTATTTCACTGTTTAGTCAGTATCAGTTCATCAGTATTCTTTATTTATCAGACCCATTTTGTCTCTATTTTAATCCCCACCATGCACGGCTAGTCATAGACCTTTGAGCCTATCAAGGAGAAATGCTTAAACTCTGCCTATTCCATTGATTCACTTATCAAACACCCTGTTTCAAGTTGAAATTAACTAAATGTCCACAGTGATATAGTGTCAGAATGCTACATAATTAATAATAATAATATTAACAGTTTATATTGCTGCTGTTGCCTTGTAGCTTGGAGGACCTTATATGTCAAAAGATGTATCAGCAACAGCAAACTCAGAAAACACAAGACAAACCACCTAATTCCTGAACAAGTCTAATTTTATTGCTCATGTAAAATAACACTGGAATCAAAGAACAGGACTCGTACTGTATTTCACAGAGCAGGTCGGCCCTTATAGAGTTGCAGGCAATATAAGACTTCACTCTCTCTCCTTCCTTAAAATATTTACAGCTACCCTAGAATAACAGATTAACAGATTAAGGCGTACATGCTTTCAGGTCAATTCATCAGGTAACCTGAGCAGCCAGATGTAGGCCAAGTCAGTCAAGCAACGTTTGGGATGTAGGCCAAACAGAGTATCAAACATAACCATAAAGCCTGTGTCACTTCACAGCTGGTTGTAGGCTCCATTTCAGCTGCAAAAACAACAACAACAACAACAACAACCTTGTTTAAAACCAGACTGACAGGTTTGTCTTGTGCACAAACAACTGGAACGGGCCACGACTTGAGGCCTGGTATAACGTGGAGGGACACGGACAGGGTGCATGATCAGCCAGATTCATTCAGCCCAACCCACGTGATGCAGGGGGAAATCAGGTCAAACCGGTTTTCTCATGCATACCACAGTAAGGAACAGTTACCCTAAATGACAATAGGACTGTCCTGGATTTCAGGATCCTTCAAGTTTTATATCATTTATTTACAAAAACAAAAATTCATTTACTTATTTGGAATTAGCAAAAACATTTTAAAAAAGGAGCAGGTGAACTGTGGAGTAGAAATGTTCCCTGATTGTGATTGCTTCAAATTCTGTACTCCGAGGAGACACATACATAATAAATATGCACATAAGAATATACGTAAAACTGTAAGGAATGAGCTCTTTAAAAAACACTGCAGGCAGATGCTAACGCCATAAAACAGCCAACTCTGTTTCTCCTTATCGACCATTTTGCCTGAAGATAATCGGTAGCTTTAAACGCAGAATATACTGCTGACTGAGCTGCAGAAAAATACTCTTTCAAACACAATACTGCTAACAAGTCCAGCGTCACTAAAAGTTGTCGGACGTTTTGACATTAGCTAGCGTTAAGTTACTAGCTTGCATCTCCCAAATGTTACTGACTTGCCACAGCTCATTTTAACCCTAAATGTTTCACACTTCTACTTAAAGAAGATATCAGGGGGTTTGGTTGGCGTCGGAAAATCCGGCAGTTACTTAAACAAACACGAGTTACGGTTAAAGGTAACGTGAATCCAGCTAGCTAACTTTAGCTAGCTGCATGCTAACTTCAGCTAGCACTGAACTGCATTTTGACCATCCACTTGATGAATTAGCTCGGTCAAGCAACTAGCGCCCGTTAAATGTTACTTTTCAGTGAACCCCGGATTCCAACTATCATAAAAAAACCCACCTGAAACCTCGCAACGTCGACAAAATCCCGAGAAATTACATTTTATTCCACTTGGCGACGGATTTCAAACGGGACAGAGATGCATTTGGTCACGTTTGTCAACAGACAACTGGGAGGAATCTGCGCATGCGCAATTCTGTCTTGAGGAAACGCATCTTTTCATCATTTGTATTAAATCATCATCGATTAAAAAAAACATTAAGGTGCATAAAGGTTACGGATATAATTGGACCGGTCAAGCTACGCAGAGGTGAAGTCCGCTATTAGCTCATAAAATGCTTTTTCTCCAGAAGAGGCCTGTGTTGCTCCATCAAAGAGGAAACAAACACCAAGATAATCACTTATCTATTATTTCCGTTTTTGTTCAAACAGAGTTGTGAGGAGACACATTTTTCTTGAAAAAAGGAATTGCCATCCTTCTGTAATAAGCTCCACGTTCATAGGTTAGTGATGAACTTTAAGTAATCCAAACAGAGACAGTTAGACTGTCAACACTCTGTAACACAACTGTAAACTACAAAAACAATTTTAAGTTGCATGTAAATGCAATCATTTTTTATACTTGCACCTGGGACAACTTAAGTCTGACATTTTTTTAAATCTACACGTCTGTGTTAAATCTGCATTAATTGATTTCTACAACTGGGGGTCAGCGACCCTAGGTCTAACTTGTTGGAAAATAGTTGCAACATTAGCTTTCCTTTAGAATCGTTTGTCTGGCCACCTGGAATGTAAAGTTCTCCTTTTAGCTCTGGTTTGCTCTCCACCAAGAGACCAAACCAATACTGAGAAAAGTCGATATTTAGCTGCAAAACATTTCACTGCGTTCACCAACCAGTCACTGTCTTTCCTTTGGGCTGTTTGTCTGTCGTTTGGGGCAGAGATTTTTTGATGCAAACATGAGCTGTGGAGCCCCATTAGTCCGGAAGGGGAGTCTACCAGTTGCAGGGCTGGACTGGGACAAAAAATCGGCCCTGGCATTTTCGGTCTTGGTGGCTCATGAAAATCGGTCAGACTCCTCTCACCAATACACCATCGTTCCCTTTAAGGGGTCAGATTAGGGGTGTGATGAAACACTGATAGGTGACATTGCACAAGATTGATGTCCATGACCACAAGACAAGAATATATTTTAATAGACCTACTATTTAAAAGAAAAAAATTATAGTTGAAATATTGAATGGTGGGTCTGGGGGTCCTCACCCAGAAGAGTTTGAGCATTAAACACTTAATTTTCTGCATTCTGGAGACATTTCCTGGACCAAGTTATGGTGGAAATGTCTTTATTTTTATAAAGGTAAGCACAATATTCAGGTGGCAGGTGACAATTCATAATATAAAAATATCATAAAATATAATGCAGTAATCAGAAGCTTATTATTATTTTTTGAACAGTGCAGAGGTTTCTTCTATTGCATTGCAGGTTTTCCTATTGTGCAAATAAACCTTTTTTATAGCATTTATATTTGTTATCAACATTTCTTGGTGCAAGCTATTTTTCAGAACATTTTTTTAACAAATGCTTTCAAAAAGTGGTGGCTACACGTTCCCAGCATCCCAACTGTAAATGACCCTACCCCTCCTCCTCTCTACAGGCTGAGCTACTCCATGCTTACCGCTTCATCTCCTCTCTCTCTCACTTTGTCCCTCTGTTTCGCTAACGCACGCCTCCTCTCTTGCCTGGCAGTGGCCACCACAGGTCTTTTACAGGTGCCTGTACCTGCACAACGCAGGGTACTGCAACTGATGTTGAAGCGCCTGCTGTTATTTATAAGTAAATAATTTACGTTACACCGGCCCCAAAGGTGCGTCGGCCCACTGGGCATTTGCCCGGTATGCCAGATCACCAGTCCAGCCATGACCAGTTGCCTCCAAGCGGCTATCAGGTACATCCCAAACAGCAGACTATACATGTCAGCTTCATTATATCAGATACATACCTCTTTTACATTATTGCACACTAATTTGATCATACACACATTTATTTAGGAATGTATACCAAGGTTTAGGCTTAGTTCTTACTTTTTCTACGTACATTTATATTTTGTCAGAGGACTCACTACACAGGGCGTCAACATTAAGTAATAATCACTAACTTCAAGCTCATCATTTCTGTTGACATTGCAGTTTAGAGGCACCTATTTCCAAACCAATTTGCACTTGTGCACAGTGAACCTGGGGCCTTTGGAACCCGTTAAGGTCTGAGATATCAGGGAAGTTGACCATTTTGCCTTGTTGTTAATCCAGTAGTGGTACAGAAAATGCACCACTCACTGACCTTGATGAAAGGAGGCATTTCCTGTGTGCTGTGTAGTTTTATTGCCAGGGTAGATTAGTGTGGAGTACAATATAGAATATATAATAGTACATTTTTCATTTCGTGTCACTGCATTTTTCTCTTTGCTTTCTAGTCAGAAGCAAGCTTAGCAATATTTGCCAGTTTGTACATTTCAAAACTATTTAAAGTCTGCTTGCTGACACACATGCGCATAGAAACTGTCACCTTAACTCTCCGGTGACTTTGAAGAGACCCTATGGGACGTTTTAATGTCTGGATTACCTAGTTTCACTCATCTTAGCCTTTAAGGCTCTTTGTAGGTTCCACCCACCTGTCGGTAACACCCACCCCCGCTCCTCACACACTGCAGTCTATTTACATATGTTAATGTACAAATGCAAAAACACACGAGTTAGACAAAAAGAAAAAACGGCATGATGTATTATCTACAAGACTTTGTAAGTTGGTTTTCACACCACAGTATGTAAAAATATCTGTGTCTGCATGTGGTCCTCTGTGTCCGTGTGAAGCCAAAGATTATTATACGTTTGGGTAAAGAGCCTTAGACTCAGAATAGTAAGTCAGGCTAAATCCATATAGTAAAAGGTCCCATAAGGTCCCATAAGGTGACTGAAGAGCGTTGACTCTTAATCACAGAGCATGTTTGTATTCTTCTTTAGGATAAAATCAAGAGTCAAGCTCATGGACATGTTAGATAGAAAACAAAACTGCCAAATGATGACATGAAATAATACAATTCCATCACCAGTTGATTCCCCTTTCTTTCCATATTCACTCGACTCAAACTTACACTCCAATTATCATCCTCTCTTGCGTTTCTGTTCCTTGTCGCTGAAATTATTTGTCTCTATCACTCACGTTCAGATGACCTCTGAAAACAATTGTACAGATAAAGAAAACACATGGATGTTTCCTGAGTTTTAAACTAGGCACACCGTGACAAGAGAAGGTTAAGGGGATTACAGACAATAATAAAGCTGTGACTCACTGTATGTACATGCACCGATCTCTGCTGACATCAAGACAACATGCTAAAATATCACCATCAATTGGCCCAACTTAAGGAGAGTTTGCATAAAGCTCGGTGTTTAGCAGGCTTTTCAAAAACAGAACAGATTCAGCTCAGTTTTAGAGACAACAGTCGACAAAAAGTTTGACTTAAAGTGCAAACAACCCCTAAAAAATATCATCAGTACATTTCCACTGTTGAAAACTGCGCCACATTGGATTCATCAAAGGATTGAGATCAATGCTCCAAATTCACCGATGATGACACAAACCAAATGTTACTGGATGTATAAAATGCTGATTTTTTTAACTTGCAGTTCATATGGCAAAATAGCCATTGGTGAAGTGTCAGAATGAACTCATCATCGCTCACTGCCCACAACATCTTGACCACCCAGCCGGATTGCAGCTGGACCAAGCGACGTGTGACTACCTGACCAGCCATTTCTCCCTGCCTCCAGTCTTTATGCTAAGCTAAGCTAACCATCTGCTCGCTGTGTATTTAGCGTAGTAGTAGTGGTATTGATCTTCTTATTTCAATAACAGCAAGAAACTGAATAAGCATATTTCCAAAAATGTGACAGTGGTGTAACTGGAGATGAATCAAACAGCTGTTTGTTATGGCCTTCTTGTAACCAGTGGCTGAACTGGTAACAATGAAATATAAACAGTAAAGACATTTTTGGAAAACTATTTAAAAACAATGTCACACAACAGAAATAAGTATTACATGCTATGATTCAACTGATTGGTATTAATCTTTGAATATCTATTCCTGTAACATGATCCACACTTGTACTGAAGGCAAAATGCTTCATATAGTTTGGGTGAGTCAGTTTGTGAACTCCATGCAGCAGTTCCCAGATGTCAAAAACCTTTAAGAGGAAAGACTTCAGACGCTCTTCAGCCATGACATGTGGCTGTGTCTTCACGCTCTGTAGATGACTGACATGACCAAAAAAAAACAGACCATGGTGAAATTAAGGATTTGATGGAAGATTCAGGCTGCATCTCCAAGCAGTCGCCTGTTGGCAGGTCCCAGAACCGGAGAAATAATCCTGAGATTCTCCTCAATCTCAGGCTCAAAAAACACAATGCAGCACAATACTGTCACATAATGTCCAATCATCTGTCATGAGAACAAACACTGTATATTATGAAATCAGGGATTCTTGTCCTGCTGTTCAATGAACCAGTCACAAGGCCCGATGTCCAGCTGGAGCTGCTCCAACACCCAGGGGTCCTTCTCAGCCCCCTCAATAAATTCCTCCAAAGAAATCTGACCTAGACAATTCAGAAGGACAAACAGTGAGCTTCTTAATTTGAAAATGAATGCAAGGAGTTTAAGTTCACCAAAACAACATTGATAGCAAAGATAAGAAAAATGGCACAAGAGAAGAAGACTTGTGTTGACACCATTTTAATGTGAGCACACTGTATAATCATCAACTTACTGTCATTATTCTTGTCCACCAGTTCAAATATTCTGTCACAAATATCTTCAATGCTCCCCGTGATGCTCGGATCTTTGTGCTTCTTTATTTTGTGGATGATCTGAGCAGAAAAAAGACAATGAAACAAGCTTTTGTCAGAACACACAATCATGACACACATAGAGTTAGTTTTATTTGAGTTTTAAAGTTGGTAGTAAAAAATTGATGTCACATACTTCCATGAACCAAACAGAATTTAATTCTGATGAAGCAGATCAGCTGAGCTTTCAAGTGTTAAACTCTTAATAAATAATGCCCAAAAAATTGTGTTTTTTTTAACTTAAACGTTGAGTCATGTTTATTTATTTTCTTGAAATAATTACTTCGGAATTGAAACCAAGTTTTCAGGCTTTTTGGTGACTTTAAGGTTCACTGTGTAGGTTTTGGTGACATCTAGTGGTGAGGGTTGTGAATTGCAACCAGTAACTCACAGTGGACCATACTGTCGGGAAAAAGTGTCCAATCCAATCCTTCAGAACATTCAGAAGAACTGCTTCAAATAGTATGATAATAATTCAAATGTACATTTTTTTAGAGTCATAAAAACATTAATGAATACTCACTTTGACTATGTGTTTCACTTCCTGTCTGTCCAGACAGCCATTTCCATCTCTGTCATACACTTTAAAAGACCACTTCAGTTTGTCCTCGAGTTTTCCACGAAGAACAAGATGCAGCGCTGCTACATATTCCAAGAAGTCTATTTTACCGTCCTAAGATGGATGGATGGATGGATCAGTCAGTCACACTGCCTTCCAACAAGGACTGATATAAAGCAATATTGAGGCAAATACTGACAAATACTGAAGCTTAAAAAAAGACACTGTTACTTTACCTTATTTGTGTCAAATGACTGAAAAACAATTTCCAAATATGCAGCTTCTTCTTCCGTAGAGTTTCTGTTGATTCCAAAGATTTTCTTGAATTCATGTAAGTGCAGATTCCCACTTGGACATTCACTTGCAAACTTACGGTATAATTCCTGGATGTGTTGAAGAGTCACTTCCTTATCTGCACCACTCTGTGCTTGACCCATAATTTTAAACACAAAGAAATTTATAAAAAAAATTAAAATGCTGAAATCATTTTTTAAAAAACCTACAGAGACACTGTCAAGCGCATTCAGCGCTGTGCACTAGCCATGGACCCAGCAGAATACTGTGTGGGCTATTTCAAGGTAAACTGCTCGACAAATCCAATTTACTTCTCAGTGGTCCTCCCAAGATCCTTCTTGTCAATTCTCTTTCTTCTTCAGTATTTGTTTTTTCCTCAAATCTCACAAAGCCCCTCCACATTGCTTTGGAGAAAACAGTGCATCTCTCACAACTACTAATTAATTTGCTGGTAAGTAGCATTTCCTTTGGCCGTTTGACAGCAAACGGTGGATTGCCCCCGTAAACAAAAGGCCACAGCAGAGCTCTCCGAGAGATTAACTGACGTCAAAGCCTTAGTGTGGTCTTGGTGAAACTATTGATCCATTGACGTTTGTCTGAGCACAGTAAACCAACCATGAGCTGATTGCTGAATGTAGAATAAATAATAAAACACACAAAAGCCCCAATCTGAACCAGATTATATCTCATACATTAAATATGAACGCAACTGTAGAGTTTGGGTAACAGATCTGGATTTTGTGTGTTTTCCTTGTTAATCTTAATTTTATCAGAAAACATTGATAATATTCATCTGAGAAAAGAGATTCAAGTTTGATTTGTGACTCAAGAAAAAAGATTCAGTTCAATTATCAGCCAGAGTATAATAAAAAATGATCTCGTGGACATGTGGTCACGGCCTTTTAACAGTGTAATTTAAGATTTTGGTGCTCCAGAATTTTAATTATTATAATCAAACAGACAAAGTGTTAAAAGAATCTTGTTGTTTTAGTTAAATGATGTGATCCAGGTCAACTACACACAGTGTGAGCTGAGGAAAAATAAAACAAATCTAAATTATCTACTGTTATCATTATTTTTTGTGTGCAGGTGTATATGAATGGGGCTGTTTACAGGTTTCACTTTTGTAGATGTCAAAGCGAGTAGGATACTTCAAAATCACTGGAGTAAGCCTAAACAGAGCCTTTAATGGGCTCTAACTGTAGTTGTTAAGCCTGTCTCACTACACCGTAACCCAGCACAGGATTGGGGTCACTACTGTATCCGAGATGGTGCAAGACACATGCAGGGTCCAGCATCAGGTCTTAAAAGATGAGTTTCTTATGGTTAGAAACCCCCTCACGGACATAGACATCACACAATACAAACATGAATATGATGACAATGGCATGGTTCATAATGACAAACAGAAGGAGAACATAACACAATGTGGTGGGCATAATGCTTTATCAGGAGAAGTGATTGAACCATTGATTTAATGCTGGTCAGTGAGGGGCACAGATGAGTTTTTGGGGGGGACTCATATTTACACAGACACCAAAATCAGAGGAGGAATGGTGAGTAATATTAATTCCCACATTGCCTGGTCGAATTTGACAGGAGCAAGTCTACATCCATCCCCTGGACCACAGCTGCTCCTCGGTCAACAAGTCCTTGCAGCCTGTCCTCACCAGGCGTTTGCTCAAGTTATTACGGCCCATATTTACCTTTATTGTAGTTCCGACCTCTAGTGGCCGTACAAAGGTAGCAAAGGAGGAAATTGGGTTGATGGATAGTTTAAAACACAGGAGAGCAGCATTTGAGCCCCACGTGAAACCAAGTAAATGTTGAGTTATTTGGAGTTTGAAGTGAAAGAGCGTTACTGACTTGCATCATGTGACTTATGTAATGTACTTAATTTAACCAAAACCACAATGTTTCGTTGCCTAAATGAAACCAAAGTGCAACCATTTCACAGTGTTAAATGTGTGTCTATCCATCCATCTGTCAACAGAGTACTGCAAAAGAAAGGCTGGGACAAAGTTAAGTAAATAGTTTTATCGTTGCCTTCAATAGGTGACTGCAGTTTCAACTATTATACAATGACCTCGACACATTTTTGTCAAGAAAGGAAATTCTTCCCCTATTTTCATTATCACACAGGAAGCTACACACCTTTTGAACACAAGTTTCTCTCTTTCACCGAACAAAGTGCCTTAATTCACAGACTTCATTCAAACTCCACAGAAACAAAATAAAACTCACCAAAACCATTGTGGTTATTCGTTCCACGGTTCCAACACTCACCAGCTTTCGTTGGGTGGGGAAAAAACATAATTCACAGAGCTAGATCTGAAAATATTCTGGCTCTGCACTCTGTTGCTGGCTCTCTGATGCTTGACGTTCCTCTCACTCCTTTCCTGTCCCCGCCTAAATCCACCGGATTCCGTTTTCCCCGGAGTCAGAGTCCTGGTCTTAGCTGCCTTAAACTATCTCGTACTGTATTTACTGCCGTCAAACTGGCCTCTGTCATTCTGTGTTTGGTTCCGGTCCAGCTGTGATCACCGGAAGGCAAGTCGGCCAATAAGACTGCTAAGTTGGCTGCGTGGCTAACTGAGCTAACAAGCTAACGGCAGTTGGCAGCAGTTCTGACCTGATGTGTGATGTGCTGCCTCCTGTTTTTTGGAGCATGAATTCGACAGGTGGGGAACGTTCTCAGTTCTTACACATGTACCTTTAAAGCCCCTGTTGGATTTGTAGGATTTGAACATTTCTGACTTTGGTGACACCAAGTGCAGAATCATAAAAGACACTGGGTCTAAAAATTATTCAAGAAATAATTCTCTTTAATAACAAAATTAATGCACATGTGAAACAGATACAGCGTGACTTTTCACTTTCACCTGAAACATTTTCTTCTGACAAAAGCATAAAAAAATAAAACTCTGTAATCTGCCTTGTTGTTTTAGGGTCCTTGTAACATAACCAAAAAGAAAACACAAAATTACAGTAATATCTGGGCTGATATACTTCAAACAGTAGTCTAAATATTTCAAGAACATTCTCATTGCTGAAGTTTTAGGGTTTACTAATCAGATAATCTTTTGTGACATAAACTCACTTAAAGGTCCAGTGTGCGTTATTTAGGAGCACCTATTGACAGAAATGCAATATATTATCAATAACTATGTGTTCAGTGGCATATAAAGACCTTAAACAATGAACCGTTATGTTTTCATTACCTTAGAATGAGTCATTTCTGTGTACATACACAGCGGGTCCTCTTATATGGACGTCACCATGTTAGGATGGACATGGTGACATAAAGAAGAAGAAGAGGAAGTAACGTTACTAGTAGTAATAGAGTGCTCGACTAGTTTATTAGAAGTAAGAAAATAAGTGAAATTTAGACAAATGGCGGCCCACATGTATTATTTTGCACAACAGCCGACGGTGCCTTCATGTGGTGAGGTAGACGAGTGAACTGGATGTCTGTGTTGTTTATCCATCCATCCATCCATCGTCAACCGCTTATCCTGCGTACAGGGTCGCGGTGGGGCTGGAGCCTATCCCAGCTGGCATAGGGCGAAAGGCGGGGTACACCCTGGACAGGTCGCCAGTCCATCGCGGGGTGTGTGTGTTGTTTATGTGCTCTGATAATGTTAATCCAACACATCTTTGAAGTAGCGTCCAGGTTGATTCCACAGTCAGACTTAAGAGCACTCGAACACACACTGAAGTCGGAAGAACAACTTCACAACTCTGGAAATGGGACCATCTGAGGAGCACATGAATGCACCGTAGGCCACTGGTTCCAATTTGCAACCATCGCCACTAGATGTCACTAAAACTTACACACTGAACCTTTGTGGGTGAAGAGCCCATCACTTCACTCTGCATGTCAGCTCCTTGTTTTGGCTTTTCAGCAAGCAACACCAAACGTTTGGGTTAGTCCCGACGCTTTCACCTGCCCTGTTTCCAGCAGCAGCAGCAGCAGCAGCAGCAGATGTTTTTAGCAAAAAAATAAACCTAATAAACCCACTGTTCTCTGACCAGCCCCGCAACAACTATGTGTTGCTGGGCTGCTTAGACAATTAGCAGCTGAAGGCTGAGATATTTCACTCAGGAGTTGGCGGAGTCAAAACTAGAGTTAAAAGAAGTGATTATTAACCTTTTCTATTTGACGAGGTACACAAACGTTTCCTCCATGTCTGCTGTAAAAAGGCAATCATTATATCATCTTTATAATAGGCAGCAAACTAGATGCCCTATCTGCATTACATCTGTTGCATTGCTTTAAGTCTTATGTAACAATGTCTAATTGTGTCGTCCCAGTTAAAGGGACCTTGTGAATCAACCCATTGTGCATGAACCGCCACAGCTCTGTCAACCTCAACGGCTTGATATAGCAAAATATAATGTACTTTTCATTTGTACCAAACCTCTGCAGAGAGAGCTATCAACAAATTTGTAACTATACTATAACTACAAAACTTTAAGGAATTTAAAAATAAATCTTGTTTGTAATAACCAATTATGTTTATATTATTAGATTTTTGATCATTATAACTTTACTTTGGTTTTTTTGTTTTTTCAAAATCCATGATGGCCATCAGTCTCAAACTAAAATTAAACAGAATAATGATAAATGTAGATACACAAAAATTGACAGTTCTACATTTAACAGCAGATGATCTCTATCGATTTCTTTACATAGAGACATTATCTCGACACCAAATCACCACCACAGGCGTGCAGCATAGAATCAGACCTTTGGAACCGGCAGGCAAAATCACGGCAGAACTGCAGTCGTGAAAAAGGTCACTGAAGCTCCAGCTTCAGTTGCAGGAAGCTCACCATGGAGACACAGGCCGAGGTTTGAAGACAGCACCTCTGTGTCGGCCTCAACAAAAACCTGTGGGCGTCGAACCCACTAAGGTGAGAGGTCATGGTAATTTCCCGCAGTTCTGGATGACCCAGCCGGTGGCGTTGACGTCCAACTTCAGCAGGTTCATGACCCATTCATCCTTCTTGGCTCCCTCCATGAATTCAGACAAGGTTATCTGACCTGTGGGGAACAATCCACGATGATGAGTTCACATTCAACAAAGATTCAAAGAATAACAACGGTAAAGCATTTTGATTTGAACTTTAAGGGAAATCTACACGAACGAACACTTAATATCACTCAATATGCTTCATATTTAAGTGGTTGTGTGAAGGTTGTTTGTGTTGAACTCAGGTGATGATGATCGCACAAGACAATTTTAATATTGTTCAATTATCATTAAGTTTGTGGTTATTAAAAGTACTTGTTGATATATGTATATATATATGTAATCCTCAGTCAACACACGATCACAATATGCTAAAGCACTTATTCTATTCCATTTCTTGTTGCATACTTTGCACATTAACTTACCGTCATTATTCTGATCAACCAGATCAAAGATTCTGTCGCAGATTTCAGTCGGCGTCATTCCGACATCACTCCTCTGGAACTTGATTTTATACAAGATCTGCGTGAGACACATGAAAAAGAGCATCTGTGATCAAATGATTTAAACTCTCACTTCCATCTTTAACGACCAAAACTTTTGCTTCTGCACAACATCCAGTGTGTGAAACTGTCATTAACTGCTGAGGCATATTTGGTCTGAAAGTAAAATTACAATGGAGAACACACTCCTACACTTCTCTCTGGAGGTGCCCAAATATTATAGTTGTATAACATAATAAGGAATAAACCATTTTGCCTTTGGGATTATTGCAACAAATATTACCCAATTCCATTCAAGCAAATTATAAACCATGTGAACAGGAGACTAACTTTAGGTCTCTAAATTTAGAGGCTTACTGTAAAGTGCACCAAAGACGTTCACTTCAAGAATAGCCCTCGCTGAGACCGTCGACTCCTTACCTAATGCCCTGTAAACCCATAGCAGGTGACACGCGGCCATAAGCTTGTCACCCGGCCAGTCATATAATCTGTCTTGAGAGGATTTATGTTATGAAACCTGGTAATTTTGGCACATCAGCTGATTCTAAACGATCCTTTCACTCATAACATACTGTAGGAACTGCAAAAACAATTTCCAGGAAAGTCATTCTCATAATAATCTGCTGATATCTGAAAAGGTCGCTCTTACCCTTATAATCCGTTTCACCTCCTGCCTGTCCAGCTTGCCGTTCCCATCCTTGTCGTACATCTTAAAGGACCACTTGAGCCTATCTTCAAGATTTCCCCGTAAGATCAAGTGGAGTGCCGCTACATACTCGAGGAAATCAAGTGTGTTATCCTGTAAGAAAGTAAAGCAGTGTTGCATTTACAATACAAATAACTATGTAATCTCTCTTTTCTGTTTCTATAATGAGAAACTGCTGCGGTTTTTACATGATTTGTGTCGAAGGAGCGGAATATTGTCTCGATGTAGAGCGACTCCTCTGCAGAGCTGCTTGGTATCCCGAAGATCCTCTTGAACTCATGTAAGTGCAGGGAACCGCTCGGACACTCCTTCATGAAAATCATGCAGAGGTCCTGAATCTGTTCTAAATCCATCTCCTCGTTGTGACTTTCTTCTTGTCCCATGGTCTGTCGATTATATTGATAAAAGAGTTCCTGATGTGAGAGTTCCTTCGAGTGAAAGTTTGGCTCCTGACAGCCTGCAGGTCACAAAGGCATCTGCTAACACACACCGACCAAACTAAAGAGTTTTGCACATCCAACCACTCTGTGAGCAGGCACAGGGGAGGGCCAGCAAGGCCATAAGTCAATCTTATTAACTTGGTAATCACTTGATCTTTAGCCAATGGGGTGTTATCCAAGTAGGTCTGAAAATCTGCCAGTAGCTCTCTTTGATTTTAGCTGTCTGACTTGTGTAATTTCCCTTTTTATTTTACCTTTTTTCATTCTCTCTTTTCCCGCGGGCGACATTTCCATTTTCCAACTGTTTGTTTAATAATGAGTTTCCATGTATGTCCAAGGCAGGGATCGGTCCAGTGTGTGGGAGTGGGAGGGTGTAGTATTTTTTTTCAACTCTAAACAGAAAAAAAAGAAACAAATATAACAAAAACTTTCCTCTTTTTTAGCATCTTTGTGTGGGTTAACTAACAGTATTATTTTGGATGTATTCAGTTCTATCTTTGAACTGCAAGTGCCTGACAACCTGTTGCCTTTTGTCAGACACCTTAATCTGACCCTTCTTAATCTGAATCATTAACAGAGGTGTGAGAGGTGTGAGATATCAACATGCTAATTAAACAGCAAAGAGGCTCTGGGATGGAGTCGACTCCCATTGTTTCCTTTCAGGAGCCGGCTCATAGAGCGAGCGACCCATCGCTGAGGCTGATTAAGGCCTTAGATTAAGACTGATTGTGCAAACTCACGACTTTGTGCAGCGAAACCTCCAAGCTGAGGGGATGATGGCCTTTACTGTGTGACAGCTACTGAAAGTATAGAAACACAGTCATCGCTTGTGGTTCTACTCAGGTTAGTTCACAAGTCCACGGTTGGATGTTGGTGTTAATCCACATTCGCTACATTATGTGACACTCATGGATGTGATTATACACATGTGAACTGGTTAAACAGTTTGTAAAGCTGCAGGCTCTTTTATTAGTTTGGCAACTCCGGCAAACCTCCAGTCCGGAGCATGGTCACAGTGACCCGCTGGGAGGCTCTACCACAAATTTAGCAATAACCACCAAGCAAAGCGTAAGCAAAAGACAAACTAAAATGAAGTGAAAACTAAAGTTTGACACAGCCCCCCCCCCAAAAGAACCTGTGAACCTGGGGCTTTTGTCCTTGGACCTCCCTGGGAAGTTGATGATTTATTTCAAGTAAGGCCTGAGGGTTGGTGAATGCTGTACTTTAAAATGGAAACTGAAAATTCACATGTTTAGATCAGCCTTTTTCTGGTGTTTTGTAATATGCATATCATCATGTGTTGATATATACATAAAAAAATTAACAATTATACATATATATATGTATATATATAATTATATTTATACATTGGGTGAAATGAAATTGGCTGAGCAAAATAACTTTTTGACTGTATTACAGATGATGTAGAATTAGTAGTTTCCTCATTCATGATTTCCCATCTATCTTTATAGCAAATATCATATAGATGTATTTAACACCAAAAATAGATATAATAAAATAAATTTCTCTAGAGGGTTTACTTATGGCAGGGCTGATTACAACAGAGGCTCCATGTCACTCTGGGGCTGCAGAGATGTGTCCCTAAGTGACTGCTGCACTGACACTCCTCCAGCTTAGAGCGTGCTTCTCTGCCTTGACCCTTGGACGGCCTTGCTGTCTTCACCTGCTGCTGCGTTCATCTTGGACACTTTTGATCACGAAGAAATAAAAATGTTTTTCTTACTGAAACATGCTGGAGGAGATAATTTGCTGCTGCTCCTCCATAAAAACATATTTCTATTTTCTGTCCTCACACTTGCGTGTAAGTCGGTAACCTGAAGTGCTCTTTGTGTCGGCTTACTTTTCATAAATGATCTCTAATCCTATTTGTGTCCTAAAGCAGAGGTCAGCTGGCTCAGAACACATAGAGTCAGGGATTAGTGTGAGGGCACCTGAGGATCAAAATCTGCCACCAAAAAAAGATCTCATCGATCCATCTTATGTTTTGGAATGAGGGCAGATAAGGTAGGGGGTTCGATCAATTTTTAAAAAAAGATAATATAAAGAAAAAATGAAGAAAACCCAGGTAGTTCATGGTGAGTGTAAAGAGTCCCATTCTTCCCAGTAAATGACCTCCTTCTCCATTTGGAGATCGAAGAGTCATTTTCTCCACTGAACTCAGTTGATTATACTGATGAGGATTCCTCTGGAGCCAACATCTTGTAATAGCTTTGTTACTTGCGGCCAAGAAGATCTTCTGAAGATCCCCCCCAAAAAAACGGGGTGCTGAAACCTACTTAATTTGGTTTTCTGAAGGAGGATCAGAGTTTTCCAGCAGAAATCACTCCAAAACAAAGAGTTAGTGTCTGTAGGGTTCCATTAAAGTTATATCTGAGGTTCAGGAACAAGAGTACACCTCTCTCTCTCTCTCTCTCTCTCTCTCTCATTTCATCCACCTGTGCCTCTCTAATCCAATCACCTGCACACACGTAAATAAGTTATATATGCATATTGTTCTTTTTCCACCACAGAAACCACCACAGGATCATAAAGCAAGAGGTGCCCCCCCCCAGATCCACCCCCTTTCATCCCTTCCCTCTCCTCTCTTCGAACCTCTCCAATCCTTTGACGCTGGTCCTGGCAGAAGCCATTCATCTCTGGAAGGCTCTTTTTTTTGATGTCTTAGCCTGGGATCGCATTAAGTCGTACTTTCTGGTTGCATCGACAAAACTCTACATAACTGTTCAGCTTTAGTTAATAATAAAAAGGAAATTAATTTGAAATATTTTATTTAGTTTTGTAAGATGTGAATCTTTTGTAAAATGCCATCTCATTGTATCACCATTGAATTATGTCACAATAGTTTTTGCTGATGTAGCATTTCAATTGCGAGCACAACAACCTCCAGTAATATAGAGTGTGAGTGTTGTGAATTTATATATTATATATTCGTAAAAAGAGAGAAACACGCTCAGGCAGACCAGATAATGTGATTAAATACACTTTATTATAACACATACACAACAGAGAGAAAGATAGATAGATTAAATAAATATATAGAGATAGATTATATATAGATAGATAGATAGATAGATAGATAGATAGATAGATAGATAGATAGATAGATAGATAGATAGATAGATAGATAGATAGATAGATAGATAGATAGATAGATAGATAGATAGATAGATAGATAGATAATGTACACACTTTAACTAAAATACTAATTGATTCTCAGTTGTTCACTGATCGTCCCTTTAAATACACCCACGCAGTGGTACAGTGTGCTACACTTTTACACAGGTGCCGGGCTACTCAGGGCTACAAGGCAGAGACTTCCTGAGATCTGATTCAGATGTAATGAAAGATAATATAGAGCTCAGAGAGATGGTAAAGCTTCCAGGTGATGAGGTGAACCGGCCCACGACCGAAGAAGTGTCATCCTTGGGGGCTGCAGTCCAAGAGCTTCTTCCTCCGCTCATCGAGGGGGAGGCAAAAAAAGAAAGGTGGATCGCAGCCACCAGGAAGAAACCGTTTCCATTTGGCACGAGGTCTAAACGATGCCAAACTGGGCCAGATCGTTCAGCTCCATGTCACCGAACACCTCCCAGGGGCAGATGACCTCTGTAGCAGAGGAAGCCACAGGTTAATGGGGCTCGGCTTCATCGAATACTTCAGAATATTTTGTTTCTTAACAGTTATTGATTTGAGTGATAGTTACCTCCAGCGCCCTCCATCCCCAGACCATCATCAAACCTGAGAGAAGGACAGAGAGTGATGATGAGACACGCCATCTCCATTACCTAACAGCTGTGATTCATCCTTTGCAGTGGTGTTGAGCTTTCTGTTCTAGACTCACCCCTTCTGTCCAGCTTTGGGAGCCTTGCTCTTGAACTGCCTGGGCTCCTTCTGCGTGGACTTGGGAGGAGCAGACTTGCTGCCTCCGGGTGCTGCCGCTGCCTTCTCTGTGTTCATTTCTGTGAAAGCAACAAAGATTCATGTATAAGTGAAAAAAAAACAACAGAAAGTGAACAAAAAATAAACAGTTGTTTCCAAAATGTCAAACTATCCATCTCTTGCCGAACCTTCGTGATAAAGCACCGTTGTCAAATTACAACCTCGAAATATCAAACAGCAGCGAAAATAAAAATGAATCATTGGACAATAAAGAGTTCTGAACTTTTCCCCCACTGCTTAAAGACTTACAGATGAAACACACCAAAAGCACTTTGTAACTCGAAGCCCAACAAGTTGTCATCACGTGTAATTTCACAGCGACATATTTAAAAGTCCAACATGTGGCACTGTTAATGTGTGAACTTACAGCAACTACTACACAGGAAATACATAAAACAATTTCTTAGAAGCTGCGCAAACTTCATCAAAACTAACTGCAGACATCAGCCACAGACGGTGCTGCTGGGTGGTGCCACCCGAAGGTGCCTCACCTGCGTTGTAGTTTGGTGGGAGTTTGGATCGGCGAAGAGACGCGGCCTGAAAGGGCTGAGCAAAGGAAGAACCACAAAACAAAGAGAAGGTTCTCTTTCTTTTTGCAGTCTCTCTGTCCTGGGTTCTCCCTCTGTGTTGCGGCGTTTATATACCTGCTCTGGTCATACACAAAGCTGTTAATGGAGTTGAGATGAGTATTTTCAGGGATAATCTCACGGTGAGAACAGCTCATACGTGTGATGCAACATGTACTGCAGATGTCAAGCCCCTCTTTGCCCCGGGTCTGTGGGTGTTTACCAGATATAGAATATCAGCCATGAGTCATAATGAGCTAATTATCAATGAAGTTGTGTTTATGTAGCTGTCGAAAACAACAAGGAGAAAGTGTGCACGTTGGATGGGTACGTGTAAAGCAGCCAAAGGGACGGAACGATAAAGATAACCAGCAAGTTTCTCATCATGAGTGGTTGGTTTACTCATTTATCTTTGCATGTACATGTCTGCCAATTGCATGGTTTATTTTATTTATCCATCATCAACCACTTATCCTGAGTACAGGGTCATGGCCCCCCATGACCCTGTACTCAGGATAAGTGGGACGGTGGGCTGGAGCCAATTTAGAGTGACCAATTAACCTAGTCTGCATGGAGGGAAAAGCCAGAGCACCTGGAGAGAACATGCACAACTCCACATATACAGGCCTGGTATGACCAAGGTTTGAACCCACGACCTTCTTACTGTGAGGTGACAGTGCCAACCACTGCACCGCTGTGCCGACCTCATTTTATTTATATGATTGAATCTATTTTAAACAGAATCTTTTTTTTAATGTTTATCACCGGTGTATCATATATGTGTTTAGCTTTACTTACTTGTCACAGTCGTTTGCTGGCATGCGACGTGTGTGTGGTATACTGTGTTTGTTTCTGATAATGTGAACGCACTGGACGCTCTGCTTGACTTCCACTCTCTCGTTTGTGAGGATTTAATGCTTTTCTTTGTCTTGATTGTTGTGATATAAACTGAACATCTTTAGGTTACGGACTGCAAGTTAAAGATGTCACCTTGTCCCCTTTATTGTTAGAGCTGAAACGAATCGATTAGCAGACTAATAGCTGTCAACCACCAACCCTTAGACTTAAACAGGCCAGCCACTGTAAGAATAATAATCATAATAATTTCTATGTGTTTGCCTTGTGTTGTTTTGGACTGCTGGTCAGACAAAACAAGACATCAAACTTTGGAGGCTGAGCCTGGTCTTCTTCAGAAGGAGACACGGTTAGCTGCAGTCTGATGGAGGTTAAGCTGTTCTTGTAACTGGAGTTTTGACTTTTGGGGATCCTATGAACCAAGTTGCGTTTATTCATGTGTATCTTTCATGACAACATGTGTGTGTAATCAATCACAAATGAAGGTCCTTGAGGATGAATAAAGTTCAATTAGATTTTAATTGATTTTAACTAATCTCAGTAAGATTTAAAATGGTGCGTCTTTGTTTTTAAGAATGAGGCAGAGTTATGAAACTGTTACCAGCTGACCTGTATGTTCTGAATGTATTATACTGTAACACAGATTAGATCCATTTTTATTGGATTAAATCCAATAATATATTATCAGATTAGATTATTAATAATAAGAGCATCACACTGTAGATTACAGCTCTGGACTATACATAGTCCTTTCTTATACTGCAGCCTGAACATTGTCTGGACATTTTTTTCTTCTACAACATCTGCCTGTTGATTGTTCAAACTTCTGAGAAAAATGAGGAAAGAGAGCCAATTTTCTGTTGTCTCGTCTGAGAGTCCTCCAGTGAGTGGAGCCGAAACTCTGACAGACAGACCCCGCAGGGTCGACGGGGGATAACAACATGACCAACAGCAGTGTATCTGGAGGATTGGATTACACCTGACGACCTGAATTATGAGGGGGTGATGTAATCTTCAATCCACACACACCATTACTTAACACATGAGTGTAACTGGATCTGGCAGGAGTGCAAACAAGTTGATGCTACATAAGCACAGAGGGGGCTTCTTGAGTCCAAGTCTGAGTTCATGTTGTGTCACTAAACGGTCGACTCGGTCTCAGAGAAATACTTTGGTGATGGTAAATTACATCTTATTAAATTATTGTTGGTTTGGACTGCTGGTGGGACAAAACAAGACATCATGACTTTGGAGGCTGAGCCTGGTCTTCTTCAGAAGGTTGCCAGCAGTCTGATGGAAGCTGTTCTTGTAACTGCAGTTTTGACTTTTGGGGATCCTATAAACCAAGTTGCGTTTATTCATGTGTATCTTTCTTGTAAACATGTGTGTGTAATCAATCACTGGGGCTGTTGCTGCTACTAAAGCTTGGAGTGACGTGTGCAGTGAAAACAGTCTCTCATAACAGATTAAGCTTTGTCGCCCTCTGATGGACCAAAGATGAACTGCTTCATGTGAGCTAAACTGAAACAGGAGATGCATCCAGTGTTTTTTTTAAAACAGCAACAAATAACTTTATCATAGTATTTAAAAAAAAAAGAATAATGAATTATAATAAAACATATACGTGGCAAGATGGGCCTTGAGCAAACATTAACAACAAGCAAAAATACATACATTCATTTTTATCAGTAGCATCAACATTCATTTATTTCAAAGATTTCCTTTTTAATTTTCACAGGAAACCTGGCAGTGATGGGCTAATCACACACACACACACACACACACACACACACACACACACACACACACACACACACACACACACACACACACACACACACACACACACACACACACACACACACACACACACACACACACACACACACCAGTTCATGATGTCCTGCTGGAGACAGAGAGAAATGCCAGAGTCAGACGCCTGTGGAGGTTTAAATGTTCATGATTGTTTCTGTCATTTGAGCTTTTATTCATTAAGATGGACTTGACACTTTTCATTTGCCACATCTTAAATCACCTTTCTTTCTTTCTTTCTTTCTTTCTTTCTTTCTTTCTTTCACTCTGGCATTTACATCTTTGTCTGATCTGAAAGGTGAAAATCCCCAAAACTGCCGGTACAGGTTTTTCACCAAACAGTGGAACAAAAGTAGACTCTTCTTCACCGTCAACACTGTACATTTACTAAAAACAGGAATGCTGGACTCTTGTTTGAAACTACTTTAAACACAGTGCTTAACACAGTGATAAACTTGTTCTACAGCCGGTAATGATCCTTTGAAACAGTCTGATGACGTACAGCTTAGCTGGTCCTACTCCCTTATACCAGCGCTGCTGAGGTAAACATCCGTGACGGGCAGGACGTTGGTCTGGTCTGCATGTGGACTGCTGGTCTGCTGGATAAACTGCTGCAGATTACACTGCCTCAGCTCCTTCTTCAGCTCCTCGGTCATCTCCCATCTGTCCTAGAGCATGCAGGGAAAATTATATTACCAGCAGCACCTGTTAGGTTGAAAACATTTGGTAGGACTGCAAACACATTAACCCTCCGATGATCTATGTATGCTATGTATGCTCAGTACTGGAAACTGACACCTCTTCTCCTTATTTCACTTTCTCACCTTCAACTAGTTCAGAAATCAGCAGCACACACACACAGTAGTTCATTTTGACTCAGCCACACATAGACCGTCCTGCTGCCCCAAATGCTCACTAGAACACCAAATGTGTATTAATCCGCTGCTGAAAATAGTCCCCCTTTCCTCCTGTTTGTGTAACCTTTACTCAAACCAACAGTGGCCAGATGTTTTAGGAAATTACTGAGCCTTTTTGAAAATGAAAGTAAGGAATTGTTTTTTATTAACTATTTATTTAAATCTTCAGTAGGGACCAGTGGATTTGGGGCTAAGTGCCATGGAAGTCGGAGAGCACTGAGAGATGGACAAAACGGACAGGTCTCGGTCTTTTCATGGAGTTAGTTTATGATATCGTCTGACTTTTCATTAAGGTGACACTGAAAGTTAAAGTTAGAGTGAGACGTAATGTGACTTTTATTGACATTGTTGGTTAGTTCCTTTTTCACAGTGTACAACAATTCAACAATAATTCTGTCTACAAATTACAATCATACATAACTAATGTGCATCAGAAAATATGTTTCGCATGTCACTCATAAACAGGAACTATTCATTGTGTCTCCTAAAAATTGAAATTGAATTGAATTAAAACAAAATATCGATAGTGCCATTAATGTTTTTCCCCACAATAAATACTCATAATGGACATTGAAAACTGCATTATTTTGATTTTAAAATGAAAACAGTAACAGATTTTTAAGGAGTTACTGAAAACGTGGCTGATGTGGTGACTATTAGGGGTTCATGTGCCAACATGATAGCTCCAGTTTTCTCTTTTTCCCTCAAACATCAGCAGTGTCAGGACTGCTGATCAGTGGAGCAAATTTGTGTAAAAGTTCACCAAAGTGGAAACACACACATTCCCCTCCATGAGATGAATCCACTGGAGATTCTAATAAAACGGATTGATTTGGGTTTGAAATGTTGCTGCTATAAATTTCTGGTGTGAGCGAGCCCTTGCAAACATTGTTAGATGGTAGAGGAGTTATACCTGTAGACTTTCCTCTGCAGCTTGTAGCTTCCACTGTGTCTCTAACAATGTTGCGTCCAGTTCTTCTCCCTGCTGCAGGCAGTGATGGAGCTCCTGCTTCAGGGCCTCCTCTGCCTGTCGAGAGTCCGCCTGAGAGCTTTGTCTGTGGGCTCTAAGCTGTAGGTCCTGTTCTAGACGTGCAGAATAGTCTTGGAGCTCCTTCATCTGATTATTGTGATCATCCACTGATGAGTGGATCTGGTTTAGGCGTCTGTGCAGATCTGTTGATAACAGGGTTAACATTTATATTTTTAGAAATGTGAGAGGAAAAAGCTGCTCGCCTAATGTAGAACATGTTTGAATACGTGCCTTGTTCTCTGTCCACCTCTGACTGTAATTCTTCCTCCCAGCGCTCTTGTTGCATCAGCTCGTCCTCGTTCTGCCTCAGCCGCTGTTCCAGTTCCTCCAGTTCTCCTGCAGGGACCAGAGTCAGACTAGGGACTATGGCGGACGACCTCTCCTGCTGCCACGCCTCTGTTTCTCTCTCCATGGCTTGAAGCTGAATCTCCAGGTCTTCTAGTCTCATCTGTTGCTGCAGAATCTGTCTAAACACCTCCTCTTTGGAGGAGGAAGGGGGAATGTCATTCACAGGGCTGACAGGGTCTAGGAAAGACACCGGGGAAGCTCGTGGTACTGGGGAGGCTCGAGGAGACGCGGATGAGGTCCTGTTTGGTTTAGTCCTCTTTGAGTGTTTTGAGGAACACTGACTTAAGGTGACAGCCTTGTGGGACTCTTTGCGTTTGAGAGGCTCCGGTTCTGGTCTGGGCAGGGGAAGACGTCTCTCTCTGGTAAGTGTGTCTGAAGCATCACTGAGGCTGGGACCGGTTCGCCGCAGAATGAACTGGACCTCTGTAGCCAGCTGTCCCAGCTGAGCCAGACTCTGAAGAGGACAGTCATCAGCTACTAGCTGTCTCTCACCCCCTCGTAACTTCAGGATAAGAATGTACCGGCCTGTCTGACCTGTGCAAAATACAGATACATGATTAATATTTAACAGCTCACTATATGGTGAAATCATGTTAAAACGTGCTGCCGGGACACTTTGAATTTGTGTACTGGTGTGTCTTCTGGTCTCTACCAGTTTGCAGTGTGCACAATTCAAATAATAATAATAAAAAAAACCTTGTAGAGCACTTATCAGACAAATTACAAAGTGCACAGCAGTCAGTAAGAAATACAATTTAACATAAAATGCACAGACATTTAGACAATAAACTCAACACTTTCTGGAAGCAACGAGCTTTCAGGTGGGACTTAGAATAAGACACTGACACCGATTTCCTCAAGCAGGTCTAGAGCTTCAGGGGCCCTGACTGCAAAGGCTCCTTCCTCCTTGTGTTTTCAACCTGGACTTCGGGAGGGACAGAAAACCCCTGCTGGAGGATCTCAGACTGCACCCAGGATCAAAGGGGGTTAAAATTTCTTGAATATATTTTGGAGCGAGGCCATGCAGAGCCCCAAGATCTTAAATCAATGCTTTAACAAACAGGGACCCAACGTAAAGACACTAAAATCACTGTGATGTGGACATACTTCCCTGGTCTAATAACCTCGCAGCTGAGTTCTGGACAATCTGTAAATGGTTCAGAGTTTTTTTTTTTATGAAAACAGGCTGTTGCAGTGATGTAGGCGAGAGGAGATGTACAACCTTTTTCTGAATCTTTAAAATAGATCTTATATTATCTTAGCTTAGCAATATTTCTAAGGTGGTAGAAGCATCACTGGACAAACTAAATGTCTGTCTTTGTTCCTAAATGTGACACTTTAAGTAGTTCAGGATGATTTATTTTGGTGTACTTGCATGATTCTTGTAATTTTTGGATTGTATCCACATGGTTGAATTCCCTTACTGTAAGTCACTTTGTATGAGACGTCAACTGAAAGACATACTGTTTTTCCAAGGGTTGCACTTGAGAAAGGCTGTAGGGTTGTTAAAATCATGCTTTACCCATTGTCAGTATGCTCAGAAAATCTTACAGTAATCAGTAATTTAGATGTTTCATATTCATAGCTGACGGTGTGAGCTGGGGGTGGTGTTACAGGAAAGCTAACGCAGGCTCCAAAATGGATCCTTGCAACCAAAAAGTTTATTACCAAAACACTGTTTAGATGTGAATAAGTGTTGAAGGAACATTCACAGACTTACCTATTGCTTGTGCAAGAGCTATGACAACATCCTGGCAGGAAGTGTCCAGCGTCAGGCCACACACCACTCTGACCACACCATCCACCCACACCTTCAGCTCCATCTCTCACGTTCAGCACCACCAGTGACCTGCAAAGCAACACACAGACACATCAGTAATGCTACAGGTATTTAATAAACTCAGAAGAAACAATCCTCCTTTGCAAACCTGTTACATGCACAAAAAGGTATAACTCAATAAAGGAGAGGGAAAAGCTAAAAAGCAGAATATGACCTCTTTAATGTAAAGGTTTCACAGTATTATGACTTTGCTGTTGAAATATTTTTTGTTGTACAAGCTTTACTGCCCTTTTTTATGTTTGGATTCTCCTAAAATCTCTCTTTTGCCCTCACCTATAATAAGTTACAAGACTACATGAGAAAGTGGTGAAATTCGGGTCAGTAGACCTTTAACCTCATTTACAGTGCGCTCTGCCAGTACTGTCTGAAAATGTAATTAAAATAAATTAATTCATTGGTATTAAAAAAGACTTGGTGAAATTTGTTTTAATTTAGACAGTATTACATTTATACAGAAAACATATTTTTCTAAAGCAAAATAGTTGTATCGAATAAATTTCTTAAGAGACAAAATAAAGAAGGAAAAGTAACTTTTTATTTGGGTTAATAATATATTATTGGTTGTTTTAGTTGATTGAATGTAGCAAATAAAGTGAACTAAAGCACCCGGAGACTCTCAGGTTAGAGTTTATCTCGGTCTCACGGGAACACTGAGACTTTCTAACTCTGCAATTTCCATAAAATACTGAAACTTCCTCCTGGGTGATGAAAGTTGAGCCAGCCTGAGAGACCAGAGGTATCACTCTCTCATGGTTTCAGTATACAGACGAGCCATCACACACCCAACAGGAATTTTCTCACATATTGAATTCCACAGGGAAAGTACACAGCCGACTAAAAAAACAGAAGATAACATGCAACAAAACAAACAGCAGCCTGTTTGAAAGCAGCTGAAACATCAGCAGATACATTTTCTTTACAGTCCGTGTTGCCCCCCCCCCCATGCTTACATTCAGGAGACACCAGTTTAGATTTCAGGCATTTCTCTTGTGCTTAAAGATAAAGGTGGTGATGTAACTGAAAACATTCACACAAGATTGTCATCGTTTTTTCTTCACTGCATTTCAAAAGAAATGTTGTAGGGAGGGGGGCATTAACTCTACAAACAACAACAGCACACCAAACACTAATTATTAACTCAAGTACATATTTTTTCTTAAAGAAATTGCACATACAAGTTAATAATGTTCTTTATACATCTGAATGGAAATCTGGATGAATATTCAATTCTGTGTGTCTCTGGAATCTACACACTTACATAGAAAGATACTTTGCAGATTTAGCCAAAGTACCCAAAAGACTCAAAATTTCTTTGTGACAACACAAACAATGAGCTGGGTGACAGTTTGTTGTCATGAGGGCCATATAACATTTACAGTACACAGTGAAGTGGATCACATGGTGGCTCATGTTTGTTGTTGTTGGATCTGGTTCAGCCAAGATTTCAGAAAATACTGATAAATTCAACAATCATAACCACCAACTGGACTAATGCAACAAAAATAAACCCACAGTTTTTAAAGGAAAACTGCAGTTTTACTTTAATAAAGTTATTATCCCTGTGATCGAGCCTCACCTAGTAAAAAGTGTCCGAGCCAGGATTTACCCAGTGACCAGCCCACCAACACCTGCATCACTATACCAAAGTAGTTATAGGGGATTTGATCGCTTATATTTACTATTATAATTTAGATACATACACATACATTACCTCAGGAATCATGTTATCAAATACTAAATAATTATATAAGCGTATGAGATCAAGATAATAATACCACATCAAAGCGCTCAAATATTACCATAAACTTAGTAAGTCGTATTTATGTTGATCCACTTTTTTCCAGTTGTGCAGGTAAAGGCACCGCTGTCATCATCCACTAAAGTTTTGGCATCCGCTGCTCGTGTAAATAGGAAATGGGCAGAAACATGCTACCTTGATCGTCTGTGCTATTCTGAGTGCTGACACTTCAAACAAAATGGCAGAGCAAAAATTTCTGACGTGTTGGAAACTGATCCAAAGGTCTGACAACTGTTTGGGGGCAGTTGATCAATCTTCGCTCCCCCTGTTTACTGCACAGCAAAGGCTGAAATTTGCCTCGACTTTAATTGAGAAATCATTGTAATCAGTGTGATCGCATCCTGCGGAACGCTCGCCTCACGTTGGATGTGAAACCACCATGAAACAAAATCGGGTCAAAAACAGGCTCAAATCTTACAGCGTATGTTCAGTTTTAAAGGCCGCTGGCTCACAGAGCTGACATGAATGTTTAAACTGGAACGTTGATTAGTTTGCTTTTTCCCTGGTAAATAAATAAATACTGTATAATAAAAATTGCTTCATTACTACTCTGTTTGGTTGTTTGGTTTGCCTTTTAGTTGACAGCACATAGAGGATGACAGAGAGAAGTCGGCCCAGAGAGAGACAGAGAGCAAGAACCAGGTGAGAAAGTGGACAGCTAATCCAGACCATAATAATGCCATGTCAGCTCCTGTTTTTTCCCCACATTCGTTTCAGTGGACTCCACATTGATTTCACTTTGCTAAGCGGTTTATTGGTGTACTGTTATCAGACATGGATTTTCCCCAAATGCAGGGCACGGTCTCACATTCTTCTCATTAAGGCCTGAGCCCCTCTAAAGGCCTGATCCTTGAATCAGTTTTCACCCGTAGACTGTATATAAAAGGTTACACCAGGCAAGTTTCAATTGTAAACAAGGAAACAGGTGTTTGACAGCGAAGGTTTGCGTCTGCGTAGCTGCTGCGTGTTTGCAGGAGAGGACGCACAGGTTTGCTGAAGGCAGGAATGTGGCAGAACACGCTGACATTCCTGGAGGACTCAGACTCCGCCCACACATACCTCCTCTCTCTGTTTACTAACTTCCAGTGTTAAAACAAAATCACTTTCCGCACCACCATCATTCAGTAAATAATCAAAACCTTGGAAACTATCACAACTGAAAAAACAAATTTTATTTATGTGAACAATCATGAATTTCACTGTTTTTAACAATTCTCCTCATTTTCCTCACAGAAAAACTTTTTTCTTGAATGATGCAAAATGAAAAAAGTAAAACTATTTCTTACTTATTATTACAACTTACTACTATTTTATTCTTGATATAAGAATATTTTTAAGATTTAAGAATATCATGTTTGAGTGCATTGTCTATACTATAAATTAGAATATCTTATTGTACTCACTGCAGCTCCAGTTAAATAACTATCATATGTTTGATTTTTCAATCTATGACATCTAAACTCAGCATGAGAGGAGGGCTTTTATGTTTAGTTTCAACTGGTGTTGTTCGATGTTATCAGAAGCTTTTTCTGTGATTGTATCTGGTATTTCAGCTGATTGTAAAATGTTTATAGTTTTAATTAATATATCCTGACAGTTAAGTAAAGAGGCTCTGATGGAATAATGTACGATATAATTAAAACATGTTAAGACAATGTAAAGATTAATGCCTTTCCATGCTAGATTTAAACAGTTTAAATTAATAGGCTTGTAAACAAGTAAACTGCAGCTTAGATTAGAAAATCACTAATGAAACCTTTTCCCTCTTGAAGAACTAATTCAGGTGTTACATGTCATATTAATAATTAGCATCAGTTGTAAACAGGTTACAGGATCATTAGAGCTCAGAGAGGAATTTCAACACACTCACCTGTTAGTTCAAGCTTCTCTCAGTTTCATTGATGGTCCTTGTTTTTCTCACTGTGTGAGTCCAGGCTGGTGGGCAGCTTTGACCCAAACATTCACCTACAGACTCAGAGGAGGAGGAGGAGGAGGAGGAGGAGGAGGAGGAGGAGGAGGAGGAGGAGGAAGCTGTGGAATGCAGCCTTTCTGGATGTGCTGCATGAAAGGTGATGTCACACTGAAAGTGCTGGGAGGTAATTAAGTACATTCACCCAAGTCCCATTTTGAACTTTCACATACTTTAAACTCCTCCCATTTTTCTTTAGTGCTGAATTTACTTTGCAGATTTATATTTTAATTTTAGCTTGAAGATCTTTTTCATTCATTTCTTACATCTTTCTTTTTCTGTAAATTCCTTTTTAACGTGACAGCAAAACAAAATCTCTTCTCTTCTTTACTGTCAGTATTTCTTTCTGTTGGTAAGTTCTGCACACTTTACTGACGCTTGTTTAAAGAAAAGTTCTGAATAAAAGTCTTCCACTGTGAGACTGTTACTCTTTCATTTAGTTAAAGGTTCAGTTCTTCTTCTGCTACTGCCTCAGTCTCTGTAAACAGTGATGTCACTGTGATACTGAAACTGGGCCCCGCCCACTGTGGTAATAGATAAAAACCCAGAGGAGTGGCTCCTCCCACCGCCCTGTTCTTTCTCCGTATCTCCAGCATTCCTCTCTGTAAGTTGTGTGTATGTGTTTGTATCTGTGTGTGACACACACGCACGCAAGCACGCACGCACGCACGCAACCACACACACACACACACACACACACACACACACACACACACACAAACATCAGCTGACTGAAGACAGCTAGGATCAAACTTGTCTGATGGCTCTTACATTTCCTTCAGTATATTAATTAACTTCTTTTTAAACACTGTCACCAAATATTCATTTCCAACACATGCTTAGCCTGGTTCCCCTGTTCTCCTGCAAACATCAATCTGACCTCCATCTGACACAGTTTACACACCATGAAGGTAGAAGTACATTACAAATTTACTATCTTCTACCCCTACACTTTATACAGACAGATGCTTCAGACACTGATCCACAAACCTCTGATAGTTTGTCTAATATTGAAAAACTAAAGGAAAATAATAACTCATCTTATGACATAAAGGTTTTTGAAGCACAATTTGAGCGAACTTAGGAAGAAGTATCCAAAAGGATCATCCAGATCCTTCTTAAGCTGGTATTTCACATCACACATCAGTCCTGTCCCCACAGCGCTTAGACATTTCCACTGGTTCAATTCAGCGCCGTATTGGTCATCTGTACCAGGATCCCTGGGTGAAGCCAAGAGTCTCTTTTTCAGCTCTATTGCCCTAAAAAGGATATTTTGTGGAGACTCATCACTCTCTTGTGTAATCCCCAACTTTATATCATCACGCCTGGTTTACTGCAACAGCCTTTTTACTTGCTTGATTAAAAAAATCAACTGATCAACTCCAGATTGTTCAGAACTCAGGTTCCAGGCTTTTAACCAGAACAAGGAAATATGACCTCATTACCCCTGTTTTAGCTTCATTACACTGGCTCCCAGTATGTTTTAGAATAGATTTTAAAGTTTCGTTGATTCCCTTTAAAGCTTTAGTCCCATACGCACCTGCACATATCTTGAGATCCTCGGGCAGAGGTCTTTTGTTCGTTCCAGAGTCTCAACTGAAAACTAAAGGGGACAGTTTGCTGTCAGGGCCCCGAAGCTCTGGAACAGCCTGCCCGAGTCAGTGAACTCTTTTCTTAAAACATACTTTTATAGAAGAGCATATTCCTGATATAGACAAGCCCGTTTAGTGAAATTATTGAGGAGAGATGAGGGCCAGCTGCAGATGTCACTGCTTGGATGCTGCTGCACTGGATGGCAGCACCTCAGCTGCAAAATGTTCATGAAGTAAATTAACTGTACATCAACGTTTCCACCAGTTAATGTGTTTTTTTAGAGCATATAACCAGAAATTAACCAAAACTGCATTAGTGATTTTAATTAACGATTAATCTACAGATCAGGTTTATTTTTGATTTGGTCCATACAGTGTGAAAATAAGTGAAATAACACATCCTAATATTCAAATTTCTTGACTGCTAAGCTAGTCAGATGATATGTGAAACTGTGATATGTGCATCAGCTTATTGCTGAATTTCCAAGTGAACACAGGTGTGTATTTCATCAGGTGCTTTTCTAACAATATAAGAATACCTTCAGAAGCCAGGTCCTGGTGTGGTTTGGCTGAACAATGTGTGTTTCATGTTTTTCATGTCTGTCACAGGAAAACATAATTATACCACAAAAAAAAGATTTAGTTAGAAAAAAGTGATACGACAAAATCCTAACTGGTATAGTTATACTATTTTAAAACATATGGTTCTCTTGTCTTGTGCAAATCTGCTGTTATATTCTACTTTTTGTGGAGTGATTTTGCTTATTCATGAGTTTGACTTTGGCATCTCTTCATCACGGACTTCTTGGGCTTTGACTGCCCCCTTGTGGCTGTTTTCTCAAATGGCAAGTGAGTGGTGTTGATGCAGTCTGTATGTCCCACACAGTATTTAGTTCAGCCTCTACACAGCATCTATTTTGTCAGTATATGAGAACTAAAAGTTAAAACCAGTGAGCAGGGTTAGGAGGTCAGGGTCAGGCCTGATCCCACAGCAGGTTATTCATTTGATTGTCTCTGATTTCTTGTGATCTTAAGTGGCACAGAACAAAATCACTTATGTGAATCTTTCCAGAAAGTTTCTGTGTTTCTGTTGATGATCCACAGAAAACACTGTAACTGTGATATTTGTTTTGTAGAAAGCAGTTCCAGTTACACCTGCTGAGAACGTGTTCTATGGATTGTCCAGAGCAACTGGGGAGAATTCTTCAGGGAAGACATGACACTTTATTTCAATTCTATGAGCACCACAAGTAAAATTCCTTTCACCTCCTTTTTTGTTTTGGTGGGGGCAGAAAACTTAAAGATATATCTGATAAATGGGTAAATAAAAATAAAGGAATCACTGAGAGCTGGAAAAAGTGACCTTTGACAGAACAGTATAACATTTGATATTAACTGTGATGGGTATTGTTGTTGAAATAAACACTTTGAGGCAAGCGCTTGTCTTTCTGTAGGTTTATTCAATCATCTGCAGATGGACTCACAGCGACACACAGAGTACATGAACACCTGAATGAGTGAGGACAGCTGAGAGAGCCTGGTATTTATCTGGCTTCAGGGTCAAACATCATATCACAATTACACGTTGTCACTAAAGTACAGTACAGAGAACAGAGATGGTTTGTCTGTTACTGATACATGTTCAGCTCCACATCATACATGAGTCACTCTGAGTCCAGCGGTTACATGAATCATAAGAAATCGTCAATACATCAATATTTCTTGGGCTGTTTTTACATTGCTCCCTTTTTATTAGTATTTCATGTAAATTAAACATGATTTAAATAATTTCATTATCCAAACATTCCTTTTAATCAATTAACAATAATTGTAAAACAAACATCATAAATCAAACCGTATTTATATCAATAGAAAGAAATATTGTTCAACATTTATGAACAGTTTCTTATAAACCTTGTCTATGAAGAGTAAATGTGACATTATTATAAATGATTTCAACAATGAATCAAAAAATATGAATAAAACAAATTACACTTATTGTGATTTCAATGAAAGATTTAACAGTATGATTAAATCTGATTATATTATCTTCAAATCAACATGTCATGTTGTCAGCATAGTCCAGAATGTAAGACAACAATCAGTTCAATGATGTGACTCCACCTTGGCAAACAAGAAGTCCAGTGCCATTCTGATTTATTGTCATAGTGAATTTAATTATTTGTAATATCTGTATTATATTTTATCAAAACAATTTTTCACTTCAATATGCAGTGAAGATAACGTTTATCTATTTATTAACATGAAAACATGAAAATATTTTTAACTAATTAAAAGAAAAAAATGTTGAACATTAAAAGAAACCAGCTTTCAGTCAGCTTCTCAAGCATGACGCTAATCATCGAGGATTCTTCAGTTTGACCTGCTGTTGGCTTGTTTAGACCATTTTTAAACATGAGCATCAAAGTCAGTTACATCAACATAAACATTTCTGTTCACTGACTTCATCAAAAAATAAAACATTAAAATGTGTGGAAGTTACCTGTTAGCAATAAAACAGTGACAAACATTAATGAATAGTGATGACAGAAAACATCTGTTTCACATGGACTGTGTACTGTTAACGTCATCATCTTCATCATCATCATCATCAACAGCATCATTATCTTTAGTACTACTAATTATAGACAGAGCTGTGTAGCAAGATAAATCACTGTTACTTTGTGATCATCAAAAACTCATAAAACAAGTACATGTTTCATTAAGTCAGAGATAAAAACCTGTTTAAAACATCTTCATCTGTCTAAAAGAATAAAAAGTTAATCATTAACAAAGAATGAAAGGATTCCACATGATGTGTGCATGAAGCAAAAAGTCACTGGCATCAACATGAACACATTTCAACTGACGCTGATTCATTTACTGTTTCAGGTTACATTTAGCAAGAAATATAAAAATGTAAATGTGACATGTTTTACAGAACACAATGTCATCACATCTTCTTTGTACTTCATCTAACTACATCATAACTTTTAAGACGAATAATACAAAAAAGGGTAAGTATGTAAAAGTAAAAACAAAGCAGGTCAGCATCAAAAGTCATTTGTATCTATATTTGATATTTACTGACTGGTCTTTGAGGTTCAGCAACATAACTGTCCACACGTCATTATACATGTAGGCATTTTTCTTTATCATTATACATACAACAAAACAAAAAACTATTAAACTTTCAAATGATGATTTCATTACATCATCTTTACCTTTATCATATACGTGGTCAACATGATTAATTTGCACACATTATACACAAAGCTCTATAGAAAACAGAATATTAAATTTAATATAACAACATTTAAAAACTAAATAATAAAGAATAAGAAATGTTTAAAAGTCTCACATAACTATTTCCAGCCTTTCAACTTCTGCAACTTGTTCAACTCATCATTTGTTTTCATCATGTTCACCAGACCAAAGAAGAAACAGTTTTCACTGTCAGTCGCTGGTTTAGTCCACAAAGTAAGTTTCATTAACAAGACAGCAAAATATTTGATAGTTTTTCTTTACACTGAATTAGGCTGAAGATGCTGAGTTTTCTAAGTAAAGATAAGGGTGCAGCCAAGTTGATCATTTTTCAACAGCATTGATCTGACCTTCATTTGACTGACTGCTCTGCTGGATGCACTAACGTGTTCAGTCTTTGTATCCTTGGGTCTTTTCCAAGGTGTACATTTGGATATAAACATTTTTGGATTTTTAATTGTTGTTTTGTTTAAAGATGTTTATCAGGATCGTAAGTTGTTCACTTTATGTTGAAGGCATCTTTTAATCCCTTCAGTGCTTGTTCCTTTGTGATTCTCCTCCAGGCCTCTGGAACATCAGCTGGCTTTGCTTCGTATTCTTCAGCAAATCTGTCATTGTATTGTACCAGGACATACTTCCAGTAGTCAGATGCCTCTATGCTGGGGTCTGCAGGAATGTGCCAGTCTGGATAGTACGTGGTGTACTGCTTGTAAGGATGGAACTGCCAGTTAGTATCTTCATTTCTGAATTTATGTTCACTGTGCACATCTGTTGTACACAGTCTTTCAACGAGGTTCCGAGCATCTATTTTCCCACCAAGACCTTGTGGTCGATGAACAGCTGCATGATGTTGTTTGTGGTCTTTGCCTCCAGCCTCACAAGGAACTTTACAAAATGGACATTTTTTTTCCACAGCCAAACACCCTCTTGAAAAGCTCATCCTGTGGTTTGATTGGAAGTTTGTTCAGAGTCTCAGTGATGTCTTCAGAGCTTGAGAATTCCTCCTGCAGCTCTTCCTTCAGTTCACTCAGTGATTTAATGAGGCTCTTTGTAAATGGATGGCATGTGCTTTGGATTTGAAACAGGGTGGTTTTTTCAGCCTCCTCTGAAATTGAGATGTCTTTAATCAAATATTTTCTCATGTTGTTGATGAGATCTGTGATGCTTTCATTGTTATCTGGCAGCAGATCACCATCCTCTCCTTTTGAGGCTCGTTCTGTCGCTTCTGTTATTTTGTGAACTATGACCTGCAGATTCTTCATCTTCAGTTTGCACAAAGTTTGGTCTTCTGACATGTTTTGCAGGATGTGCTGAAATATCCAGTCCTTAACATATATTTCATACTTACGAATGTACTTGACAAAACTCTCAAAGTCTTCCTTTTCCAGCAACTCTCTCTGAATGTTGTACTGGAAAAATGAGCGAGAACTGAACTCTACTGAATGGGAACTTGTCAGAATTTCATCCACAATGTCTATTCCCAGAGATCTACTGATGTACTCTTCAACAGCAGGTTTGAGACAACATGTGACAAAATCAGTTGCTTTGTGTTGGCTATCATCTCTCTGTTTGTATAAATCCAGAAAATCTAACAAGTACTGAGGCTTGTGTTTCTCCAGCTGAATTTTGGGATCCTTATCTGACAAGAATTTTCGGTGCATGTAAAGGAACTCTCTTGAGGCAATGCCACAAATGTGAAGTTTCAGGTCAATCTCAAACTGTGTATTGGCTTGCACCTTGCTAGCATTGTTTGAAGAGATTCATCAACTTTGTCCAGAAGCTCCTTTGTGAAACAATCATTGTAATCTGTGTTTGCTTTTGTTGTATCAAGTATAAACTGTCTGCAAGATCTCAATGACACTGTCTGCAAAGCTCTGCAATTCTCTCTTCGTATCTTATTTTAAGAATCAAATTCTTCATATGTTTAAAATGTTTTTTACATGTTCTGTTTTGACCTTAAATGGATCCTTCCCAATTTCTTTTAGGTCGTCCAATGTTCTGTCAATTCCTCATTTGACATTACGATTTAAGAAATTTTTTCTTAACTGTTTGAGGACACTTGCAGATATATTTTGTTCTTTCAGGCCTGACACATTTACAGTGACTTCAGCCCACATCTTTTCAAACTCATGTTTCAACTCTTCTTCAGACAGCGTGCTGTCTTTGCAGTCACTTAAGAGTTTCTTAACTTTGTCTTCAATCATTCTTCTGTATTTTCTTTGAATGTCCTGAGCCTCTTTTAAACTTTTCTTTAGCTCACGTGCACAATCCAATTCATTGTTTGCTGCATTTTGGATTTCCTTTGCAAGACTTCTGATACTGTTGACAAAGTCAATTTTGTATTTTTCTATCAAATTTACATGTCTGTCTCTCCTTTTGTAGTATTCCTCAAGTTTCTTCTCCATTACTGTGTGTTGTTGTGCTATTTTGTCTGACACCTGTGATTTTTTTGATTTAACCAATTTACTCAACTGATGGAGTTCAAATTCATTGTCAGCATTTAAGATTTCTAACTCTGCTTCTTTTTGCCAGGAGAGAATCTCTTTCCTGAACTCTGATTCCCACTGACTGAACTCTTTACAAAGGTTGTCGTACGCATGGGCGACAAGAGTGTTTCTGAAACTAAAGATGAAGTTCTCATATTTCACTGCTTTCCAGAGACTTCTCATCCATTCTAGAAACTCTGGGATCTGAGACACATCATCACTTTTGTCTCTTTTCACCGACTCCAAAAGATTTTTCTTTAAATCAGCTACAGCCTCACTGTAACCTGTGTTCACTGGTGCCATTGGTGGGGTCCCATGCCAGAGTCCTGGGATGTTCCAGTTATTTTTTTCCATGACATAGTCCAGCACATCTGTGAAGGCCTTTATAGAAGGCTGTTTTTCCATGTCAGCTGCAATCTGAGTCATTTCATTGAGTTGGTCCAAGAGATGTTTTCTTTCTGTCTTCGTGTTTTCATGAGCTGAGACTCCAGAAACATTTTGGTGCACAAAATGACAAACTGGCTTTTTACCAATTTGCTTCATTCTCAAGAATGCATGAGCTACAATTTGCAGGACATCTTTCATTTCTGTTGAGTTCTCCATTGCAACATTGATAATGGTGATGTCACTTAAACCAATGACAAAGGTTGCCAGCTGGTTGTCATGCTCATAACTGTCCTCTAGCTGTGCCAAATGAGGAGACTTAAGACCCTCTGTGTCAATGAGAAGTATGAAGTCAAAATTCAGCTCACTTTTCATATCCTCACCGACTCTGAGGAAGAGCATATAAGCTCCTCTTGTGCATCTGCTGCTGCTGACAGGAAACTGCACACCAAACATGGTGTTGAGGAGAGTTGACTTCCCGGTACTTTGAACGCCCAACACAGTCAGGACCAACAGTCTGCTCCTCCCTCCAACCTTCTTGTGAAGCTCCATCAGCACATCTGTCACCCATCTCTCTGGGATGTTGGAAGCATCTCCATCCAAGAGCTCTAAAGGATGTCCATCCAGCAGCATTTCAGCAGCCATGCCAGGGAGATGAGACATTTTATCAGCAGTGTCTGGTGACTGAGAGGAAAACTCATAGATCAGTCCCATCTCTCTCATGTAATGCTCTATTCCTAAAGAGCTGTCCAGCAAAGCCTGATTCAACTCTGCCATCTCTTTCCCATCTTTGTCCTCTTTGTTGCTTTGCTCTTTCAGTTTTTGATGCAGTAAAGATGCTTTAATGACAGATCGCAATTGTGAATTCAGCTTAAGTTTCATCCATTTGAGGAAAAAATCTCTTTTCTCTTTGTCATTTTCAGATAACTGCTCAATAAAACTCTTCATAGCACCTGATAGTTTGTGTTTGCCAAGCTCCTTCATAATCTGTTGTTTTTCTGTTTGTAGCCGAGATTTATATTCTTCCAGTCCTACATCACCAGCTTGTTTTAACCTACATTGTTCCATTTCTAACTGTGATAACCTTTTCCAGTTATCTCCTTGCAAAGGAAGTTGTTGGTTCTTGTAGTCTGGTATACTCCAGTCCCCAATTCCCTTCACAATCTCCTCAGCTGCTTTTCTTCGGTCGTCACTTGTGCGATCGTCCACAGACAGACCGAGTTCAACAGCTTTGTCAAGCATAGTTTCAATGCTAGTTGTGGTTTTTATATCTGTCAGTGATTTATTTATAGCTGTACAAAGCTTCCCAGAAAATCCTAATACATTTAGCCTGACATCTTTAGTTTTCACACTGGTCTTTGGTAAATCTAATTCTCTCAGTGTTTTCTTGACAGACATCATGTCCTCTGTAGCATTCCCCTCCTTGCGGTTAAGCACCAAGAACAGTTTGGATCTCACATCTTGAAGTGAAGTCAGAATTTCATGCTCATTTTCTTCAACTTTGTCCAGGAATACAAAGGTAGCAGTTGACACATGAAAAAGAAAACTGAACTGTGTGAGTGACTGACCAATGTCTCCTCTCAGATTGGCAAAGGCAACTGGTTCTGGAAATATGTCAAGATTTTCTCTGCTACAGGGAAGGAACCAGCAAACCTCAACCAATCCATTGGAAATCTTCCTTTCCTGTGCTCCTCCTTCCATCTCTCTGTGTATGAACATGTTGTGATTCTGCTGGCCAAGGCTGAGGACATGATTCAAAACCTGGGACTTGGATAAACTGCAGTTTTTCAGCCTCACAAAGGAATAGAATGGAATATCTGCTTGGACAATGCTGTCTTCAACAAACCCTCTAGATTCAGACAAATCATGTGGACGCCACTCTTTGACGATGTCTCTCAGAGCCCACAGCATCAGGGTACACTGACTGTTGCCATGGGGCAACAGCAGCGGGACAGGAAACTGACACATTGACATCTTGAGGGCCATTTCCTGTTGCAAGAAGCTGTCAGCACAGAGGAAGAGGGCTGCTATGAGGTCGAGAGGGTTAACTTCATTATCTGTAGCAGAGTCATCATCATCATCATCATCATGTAGTTGTGTACAGTTCCTGCATTCTGCATTGATTTTAAATAGTTTCCTGAGAAAGCACCATGGTACGTCCTCCACTGATTGAACAGTTTGGTCATATATACTATTTTTGTTGATCTCCAAGAGAGACCAAAGAGTGAGCTTGTTGGGATAAAATTTCTCCAGTCCAAATTTGGAGAGAAAGTTCAGTAGGACTGTCAAAGATAAAGAAAATCGTTTTTAGAAATTAACAACAGATAGCCCTGTGCTTTACATTTCTTGATGAATAAACAACAGCAGGGAGCAGTGACTTTGTTTGAAAGCCCACTTGCTTCTGATTGGCCAACTTCTCTGAGAACAGAAGAGGGGCAGGGTTTAGCTACACAGTGCTGAATCAAGGCCTGCTATGTGAGACTGGGCCTCACTGATTACTGTAGAAAAACACAACTTTATTCACTGGTTTTAATGAAACGATAATTATTGAAGGATAAGATTTGATGGAGAAAATATTGTCTGTTTTTCTATGTGATGTCCTCCGGCAGCTCTGCCTCCACCTTTGGTGATTTACAGAGTTTGTATGTTACTGGTTACTTTAACAGCTAACTTATGTGAACTTAACGTACGTGTTTACTCACAGACGTAGTTATTTAAACCCAAACCATGATCTTTCCCTAACCTTAACCAAGTAGTTTGGTTGCCTAAACCCAACCAAGTATTCTCTGTTCCTAAACCTAACCAAACTGCAGCGTTTCATGATTTTAATAATGCATATTTCAAAATGGCGATGTTTTGTAATGCTAGTGTTTTATTTTGAAAGTCTATCCAGACTTTGCATATTTATTGTTGCTAAGCATTGCTAACTTGACCGCGGATCCCCAAACATCAATAATTGACGCTAAAGGGCTACCCAAGTCGTTAAAAAGTGACGACAAAGGGCCTTGACCAAGTGTCAATATGTGATGAGTCGGGAGTAAGAACGTGTTGTTCAGCTCCATGAGCTTGTTTGACCGCTTCTCTGGAACGTAGGCTGTTCTATGTAACTTTTGGGGCCATTGTGGGTAGGCTACCAGACTTGGGTGATCAGATCTGCTCGGGGTCCTGCGCCTGCCAGTAAGCAGATCTAACTACCCAAGCGCATCTGATATCTACACCGTAAACTACCCAGATATTATGTAACATATAAGGCATCTTTAAGTACATAACAGTGACACTTAAAGGTTCAGTAGGTAATTTTTTTTGTATATTTGCTGAAACTCTCACTGTAACCCGACAGTTGTGCATGAGACAGCTAGATAATATGTGAAAACAATCAGTTTCCTCACTCTCCTCTTACTGCTCTTGATGCCATTTTAAGAATCCACCGAATCAAAACTTTTGCTTTCCATGAAAACATCAGATATTCTGTATTTCTGAAGTCTGTAGCACAACCATTTGATCACTTTAGGTTTAAGAAAAGGCTTTTAAATGTTAGTCACTTAGACTGAGTGACATTTACAGTGATGTATAATTGGGGCTCAACTGCTGCTATTCTAAGTGGGAGTGTACCTGCAGGCTCTTGTCCGTCTGTGTTCAGTGTAGACATGGTCTGACTTTTCCTTTGACTCCTCTGTGCTTTAAAACCTAGAGGAGAAAATAGATATTATTGTTTTAGTTTCACAGAACCAAACAGTTGCAGTCAAAGCAGATCAGTCAAAACACTGCACATAAAGTATAAATAGTCTGTCATTGACTGGATACAGTGATGTGCATTTTCAGTGTAAAACACTTCACTAACTTTCAGCAAGTTGTTGCAATATATTTGGATGAAAATTCAGACCAAGTACAAAACAGTAAAATGGTTGCAGCAAAGCTTACCTGACATCTGGCAGCAGGAAACTCTGAGTCTGAGTCTGTAGCAGCTGCGGTCTTTATACTGCACGTAGAAACAGAAACAGAAAGCATTTCATCCATCAGAACAACAGTTTGTAGTCACTCATTATAATGGGTGACAGTTACAGAGACATATTATTTGTGCTGAATTTCTTTCATTCCAGACAGGGATTGGTTTACTAAGTTGAAGTCACAGTCCTCTTTGCATGCAACACAGAGATGGAGAGAGGGTGCATGAAGTGTGCTAGTCGAGAATGAGTATAGCAAGTAAGTGTAAGTCTTCAAACCAAAAGATCTTTATTTAACATTTTAGTGGAGATCCCAACGTTTCCAAAGATACAAACTGTGTCAGCCTGAATTTTGGGGAAATGTTTATAAAATGATGCACAAGATATCTACAATATTTCACAAGGTCTGCCTCAATGAAATGTTGTATTTATATACTGGCAGCTCATTAACAGTGTGCAGACAGGTTTTCTGATGTAAAATGGCGACTCTGGGCTTTACGATCGTTGTGTTATTTAAGTTGTGCATGCATGATTGTGTGTGTGTTAGAAGAAGATGTAATTACTGTTTACATCTTAGTATATATTTTACTACCTGTTTATATAATAGTGCATATCACTACACACACACACGCACATTACTATTTACATGGCCACCACAGTAGTCATCTGTCTACCATAGTATTATATTTTATATTATATGATCTTACTGCTGAACTATTTTGTGTCTCAGATTGTAATTAGATATCGTTCCACTTTTGTTATATATATATTGTTGTTTGTTATATACATCACATATCTGTAAGAGGACTGTTGGAGGGAGCATGAGATTTAAAAATTTCATTACGACTGCTTCACTGTAATTGTCCTTTAAATGATTTGACTTTCTAAATACAAACATTTGATGACATTACAACAACTGCATTGCTTTTCATGTGTCAGTTCTACCTGCAGACAGTGTGAAATGCTTTGTTTTTTGTAATTCAGTTTCCTTTTACTGTAAACCCCTCTACTTTTACTCACTACAGCTACTATTTGTGGCTTGAAGGGTCGAATGTGTGCATGTTTGGCAACAAACTATGTAAAAATGAATGAGTCATCTTTACTTTATAGAATGTACAGTAGAAAAAAATGTAAGTGACCGAAGTAAACGCTTTATTAGCAACATGAAATTGCAGCCGGTGATCACAAATACTCTGACCTATGTGGCTTTTGTTCAACATGTGTAAAAATACTGTCAAATATGTTTACGTTCCTTCTCGGCCACTACGCTCCTCAAACGAACGCCATCTTGCTCTGCCAGCCCTTCACACAAAGCAATCTCAGTCCAGGCTGTTCTCATATGTAACACCCTGATGATGGAACGAGCTACCAAACGCCATCAGAGCAGGGGGCGTCCTTCTCTAACTTCAAGAAGCTCATGAAAACTTATCTCTTCTGAGAACACTTCCTCTTATGTACACCGCTAACCCTAACCTCTGCACTTCCTGTGCACGTCTTCTTCTATCTCCGTAAATTTCTCTTGTATTGATTGCACCATTCGTTAACTCTTACTTCTTTACCCGGGTATTTACCCTATTGATGCTGTACGTGCTATTAGCTCTCACTAGTATTTATTGTCACTTGTAGAGCTCTTACTGTATTGAGGCTTTACTGATGCTTGTATGTTGTTCCTCTCAAATGTAAGTCGCTTTAGATACAAGCATCTGCCAAATGAGTAAATGTAAATGTAAATACACAATGACCTTGAAACAAACAAACGCACAGTCATTTTCTAATCCATATGATCTTCACCTTCAGCTGTTTCAATATAGATTTTGAGCTGCTATTGTAGCAGAAGTAGATGCATTATACATAATTTAAGGTTTTGAAAATGACATCTTCATTTCTGACATGTTGTGTGCTTGCATTTGTAAATAACACAAAAAAACATCCATAGTTTTGGTACTGGGTAAGCTAGTATGTAAAGAAAAAGCATTTTACAAATGGGTAATTTGGCCGAATATTATGAGTAAACACCATGAAATGTGTTAATGATATGGTATGAAGAAAAGGATGTTAGCGGTTGTAAAAAAACGTATTGATAAAAATGATGCACAAGTGATGGCAGGCTTTTGCACTGAGGAAGCATTGCTAATGCAAACACAGACTGTTCGACTGTTGCTTTCTCAGAAATTAACACATTTCCTGTTCACTTCCTTAAATCTGACAGGAAGCCTTCTCTGTCAGCTAGATTGGTCTGGTTTTATGTGTGTTATTACAAAACAGTGAGTTACCTTTCCTGCAAGATCCTGACAAAACACTGCATTTAACTAAAGTGAACTATACTGAGCACACAGAGACATCTTAGATCTTTTTGCTTACCAGATATTATGAATTATAGAAGTCAGTAGCACAACCATGTGACCACTTTGGGTTTAAGACAAGGCTTTAAAATGTTACTCATTTAATATAAGTAACATTTATAGTGATGCAGTGGTAATGAATTTCTTCCATTCATTTCTAGTCTGTTATTCTAAGTGGGAGTGTACCTGCAGGCTCTTGTCCTTCTGTGTTCAGTGTAGACATGGTCTGACTTTTCCTTTAACTCCCCTGTGCTTAAAAACCTAGGCAAGGCAAGGCAAGTTTTTTTGTATAGCACATTTCAACAACAAGGCAATTCAAAGTGCTTTACACAAAACATAAAAGCAACAGGGAAATTTAAAAAAGTTTAAAAGCAACATAAAATATAATAAACGTTATAGTGTAAAAAGCTAAAAATGAAGAAAAAGAAAACAGGACAGTAAAAGTTACAGTGCAGTGTAAGTTATCAAGACAAAGAAAAAAAAACTTAAATATTTAATTAAAAGCAGTAGTAAAAAGAAAAGTCTTCAGTCCTAATTTAAAAGAACTGACAGTTTCAGCAGATCTGGGAGTTTGTTCCAAGTATACGGAGCATTATAACTGAATGCTGCTTCTCCTTGTTTAGTTTGGACTAGAGGAATTTTAATTATTATCTCTCTTTAGTTTTACAGAACCACTTTTAATTTAATAGAACCAATCAGTGCTTTTTTAACCATTTGCAGTTAAGTCAGATCAGTCAAAACACTGTACCTAAAGTATAAATAAGTATAAATAGTCTGTCATTGACTGGATACAGTGATGTGCCATTTCAGTGTAAAACACTTCACTAACTTTCGGTAAGTTGTTGCAATATATATTTGGATGAAAATTCAGACCAAGTACAAAACAGTAAAATGGTTAAAACAAAGCTTACCTGACATCTGGCAGCAGGAAACTCTGAGGTTGAGTCTGTAGCTGCTGTGGTCTTTATACTGCAAGTAGAAACAGAAACAGAAAGCATCTGATACATTAGAACCAACCTGGTCTCATGGCATATACGTACCACAATACGTGCCACATTTAACGTTACCTACCCTCCGGTCCATTTTGACACAGCTTTGAGAAACAATGTCCACTGGGGGTGCTAAAGAGAAGGACAGCACTGGACCTTTAGATCACATTAGAGACGGGCTGCAGTTGACTTTCTGATTTTATGTTGATGTTATTTCAGTGATATATTTACTTGCCCCAATGGAAAATGTAACGTTAGACTCGCGCTGCTGAAGCCAGTCGGGCCGCCGAACGTTAATGTCTGGGTGATTTAGCTAACGCTAGCTAGCCAAGCTACCTTCATTACGTACCCTGCAATACGTAACGTTACGGGACACCGGCTAGGTGTCTGCGAAGCAGGTAAGTAGCGTTTTGTAGCTGGCTAGTGAGCCACCGCTTTTAAGCTTTATTTTAAGGATCAATGTTAAGTGATCAGTGTTATTTTATTGATATTCATGTGTGTTAAAGCCGCTGATGCCAGTCGGGCAAAGCCGCTAATGCCTGGGGGTTTAACGTTAGCTACTTAGCTAGCTTTCATTACGTAACCTGCAGTAACGTTACATAAAGCCAAGCTGTCACCAAAGCTGGTGCGTTTTTCAGACAGGTGGTTTGTGAGCTACTAGCCGCCTTAAGCCTTATTTGAAGAATCATTGTTAAGTGATCGATCTGTGTTATTTTAGTGATGTTTGCACTTATGGTAAATGTAACGTTTGACTCGCGTGTTAGAGCCGCGGTGTCACCAAAGCGGGTGCGTTTTTAGCCAGGTGGTTAGTGAGCTAGCACTTGATATCCAGGTAGATACATAAATCAGTCGGTGTGTTTCTGTGGTTTGTCACGATGTGCTGACTCCAAAAGATGTCCTGGTCTGTGTGCGGTGAGAAAGATAAATAGATGGCTGATCGGTCTGCATTCGCTGGCAGCCCTCACAGGTTATTTTATATATTCAATTCAATTCAATTCAATTTTATTTATATAGCGCCAAATCAAAACAACAGTTATCTCACAGCGCTTTTCATAAAGAGCAGGTCTAGACCGTACTCTGAAGTTCAGACTATAGTTAATTCTGATGTGTAAGATTAACAAATTTAGTGACAGCTGGCTATTAAAGTGGCTGGAAATCAACCTTATCTCACAGAAATATGTGCAGTGACCACGACCTCTTAACAACGAATTACGTAATGATGGCATGTAACTTACTTGACTGATTGTTGACATTGTGTATTGTTGCTATATTGTGTCTGTGTTGTGTTGTTTGTATTGTCACAAGCAGACGTGAGAAAGATAGGGCAGTGCCCAGGATCAGGTTTGTTCTTTACGCTAACGATATTAACGATATATAAACAATTCCTGCATAAGTAAAGTGTACCTCCCTTCAGATAAAAGTGTCCCTAATGTGAATTGGATTTGCAATAATGTGAGTCATTGTTGCTAAGTTTCCCTACCTGCGGCCTTTATGGAACAGTTTCATATTAAAATGCATTGGTGTCATTTTAGGTTGATTTAAAGTTTTAAGCAAAACTGACTCTGCAGCTTCACAAGCCAGAAGAGCAGGAGGAAGGCCTTCAGATAAAAGATCAGGAGATGGCGAGTCTTGGTGAGTGTACTTATTGATACAGTAGTTTCACTACAGTCTTTCACTTTTCTTTAGTTTATTTTCTTCTCTAGTTAATCATAATTAAGCATTCAATTTGTTAAGTTTCACTACAGACGCACAGTAAAATAGAATTATACTTTTGTGCAGTACTTATACACTTTCCAGACAAGTGAATGTACTCTCTGTGTTCTATGAATTTCTTGAGTCCATTCTTCCTACAATTGCTGTGGTGGTGAGTGAAAATAGCCAGCTTCATCGTGAACAAAGTATGTTAAAACTAACAATACTTTCTAATGTCTTATTAAAGTGTTATTCCCCAGTTGCTTTGTGTAAGTAGTACACATGCCTGTATTTAAAACCATTTCCCAGTGGTTTGGATGTATTTTTTTATGAGAAAGAGGTTAGTGTTTTGGGAAATGCTTCTAAGGGATTGAGGTAATTTAACCATCAATACACCCTTCGTAACTTGTTTCTGTATTGCTTTATCTCAACTGCCTGTTTTTGCACCAAGCTCAATTTGTCAATACACTTCCTCTTTTTTGTGCATGTAGTATTGTACAATAGAACTTAACCACTGTGTGCAACGCAGAGCGTTGTCATTTTCAGGCCACGTCCAAATCCTGAAGATGATACTTTATTGTCACATACATGTTGCAAAAATCATCCTCTGCATTTAAGCCCTCCCTCAAGGGAGTTCAGGAGGGCTGGGTATCGTTCAAAGATTTTCGATATCGATATCGATGACTCAACTTCGATACCGGTTCCCGAACGATACTTTTTTCGATACCAGTTTTATTGGTATAAAATTTGTATATTTTCTCAACATACGGAGAACCATTGTTGTTTGTATAAAGTAACTTAATTATCACATTATTATCATTAAGAGTTTATTTTAATAATTGTTCCTTTGAAAAATGCTGCTGCTTGTCAAAACCAAGACATATTTTCAATGTAACATCGGCCTATATATTTTTTTTAATAGTTTTTATTCCTCTTTCTTTAGTTTTTATAATGTCATTTCATTGTTTATTAATTATATGTTTTTTATCGATTATATGTGAATTTTTGCTCTGGCACCATGGCAACCTAAACATTCATCAAAGTTTCCTCCTCACCAGTGGAAGAGGTGTCCAGGCAACAACTATCACAATAGAAAGTAAACTCTTTAATCCACTGCAGCAAAGTCGCACACATCAGTCCAGGAATCGCTACGTGATGTCACTATCACATGGAAGTTCTTCCGTCGGCTGCACATACAGGTCTTTGTGTGGTGGTGGAAACACTTGGAAAAATGTAGCGTGTGTGGAATCTACCACGCTACTCTGTCAATAAAAGAGCTTTGATTTGATTCAGAAAACAGCGACGCTGCCACCAAGCTACTGAGAAATGTCGTTAAACTAGTAATGGTGCTACTTGTAGTGACGCTGCTGCCCGACGCCGCTCGTACGGTGGGCGTGTTGAAGCAGCTCGGTGGCAGCAGGGCGCTGAGACGATGATGCACCGGCTCTGTCTTGTTGCAAAGACGGAGAGACTTTCTGCTCTTAAGTTTATTTCACGCACAGTCAAAGGCTTCACCAAGTTTGTCGTGTCGCCTATGAAGGTAAATATGGTGCAAAATGAAAGAGCTTGTAGACTTGGTGTGAACTCTTGTATAATACGATGTGCAAACTTGACCAAAGGACCAAAGGGAATTTTTTCTGTTCTCCATGTCGGCTGTTCGCCTGAGATCGGCAGTGGCACACCAAAAATACATGTTTGGCAGGTTAGTACTGTGATTAAGGGCTAAATAAATGCCACTAACACCTCACATTACTTTTAACCTGCAATACCGTTAGAAGGTAAATGAAAGTGACTGCCTTTGGCTAACGCTAGCTATGTTAGTTAACTATATGTTATATCGCAACGCTAAAGTTAGCTTCTGATTCGCAGCTTTTCGATTCCGCAGTTAAGGGGAAAGCTAAGAGGAACGTAAGTGAAAGTTAATTTATGTTGCTGAGCGAGCGATTCTCCGTCTTTTGCACCTTTTACTGCAGTGGAAGCTGTATGCATTTTACACAAATACACCATATACATAGGAACGTGTACTAAGATAAAAAAAAGAAAAGGCAAATAATTCGTTTTAGAGAGAAGAAGAAGGGAGACGACTCCATTCAGCACAAAATTAAAAACAAAAACATACCAGTACCTACATAAAGCACACAGACAACACAATATATAAACATTCACATACAACATACAAGACAGAAGGGACTAAACAGCTCAACAGACTAAAGTGAGAAGACAAGAGTTAAATTTGACTGCATCTAAAAAAACTTTTTCTAGTCTACTGTCCACTCAAAGCTTTACAATACATGCATTCACCAATTTACACACACCAATCATACACTGATGGACGAGGCCATGCAGAGTGTCAGCCTGCTCATCAGGAGGGCTGAGGGGTTCAGTGTCTTGCTGAAGGACACTGTTTCTTAGAAATAAATTGTTTTGATAAACTCTGACCTGTCTGTATTTCCATGATGTCTGTTACTTCAAGGCAGCGAGTTACAGTATCATTACATTTGTCCATTCAGAAGTTACATTTTCAAAACAGTTCACACATGATGATGAAAATGACACATTTACTTTACAAAATACTTGAACAGTCACAAAACATTAAAAACATGAAACTAAAGTAAAATGTTCATCAAACAACTTAACCTGTTGTCAAATTAACATATTCTTTAAATCAATCATTACACAATGGACAACAAAATGCAGAATACATCTATCAACATCAACCAGTTCACCTTTAATTTGTGCTACATGCCTGTGCTGTCTGTTGGATGCCCTGTTGAAAAGAGACATTTGCTAAGGAAGTTTTCTTCATTCTTTTTATTCTTGCGAGCAGGTCTTTCCGTTTCTATGAAATGTCACTGACATGTAAGACCTACAGTTAGCACAAGACACATTTTAAAACTAAAACAGCTTTCAAACTACTGCTTTATTTCTTCATCAAAGAACCAATAAAGAATCTCTCCCAATATCGAAAATACACAACAAGAAAAACCTTTTATTGTATATTTGTTTATACTGCAACCAGCCCCCTCTGCCAGGGCCTCTTACTCTGCTTACATCCCTTTGGCCTCTTTGAACCATACTTGCAAACAGCACCAGACGGGGCATATTTTTAGCTGGATGAGGACTGATTACTGATTGTGTGTAAAGGAGTTTCACACAAATGCGTTAGAGATTCAGAATTATGCAACTATTTTCTATCAGATATGAACTACAACGTTTTTGAAAAAGGTTGTGGAAAATGTGTGACCCTAATGAAAAAGTGCTACCAGAGATTAGTGTTAGAAGAAGAAGAAGGTGATGATGAAGATCAAATTGATCCCAGTTTCATTAAGCGTGTCTTAGCAATCAAAAAAAAACTGTAATACCAGTGTGGAATAAGAATTAAGATCTTAAACTTAAGTAAAATGGGAAATATAACAGTTACATTTTCTGAATATTCCAGTACAAGAAACAGTCCTGACCATTCATAGAAGTACAGCGATGTCAGAAATATTTACTTAAATAAGTAAAGTGTATAAGTGAAAGTGCTCAGTGTTAGATTATTATATAATAAAATTATTTTATCTAACTTCCTTGTGACTTTATTGATGTAATTTGTAGCTTAATCACAGCAGATAATGATCACAGTGTTCATAGTCAGATAAAAGAAGTGCAAAGTAAATAATGATCAAAGGCCTGGGAAGAGGTAACGGGAATTCATTTGGGCTGACGTATGTGTGTGTGTGTGTGTCTGTGTGCAGTGAGTGTGGCAAATCCTAACCACCTAGTTTTCTCCTCTGCAACCCTAAATTTATGTTCATTAGGGTGACCATATTTTGGTTTTCAAAAAAGAGGACAGTTTATTAAAAAATATCTGTTTGGCTGATAGTGTCCTCTGTTTGTTGAGAGCAGGCCTACAGGCAGCTTGTGAGGAGTGCCAGTACGCAAAAAAAGTCCCGGTATGCCTAAGAGTGAAATGTAATAGAGCCAGTAGGCCTACTGGTCAAAGCAATGCAAAAACGCACACAATAACTGACTGTAGAGCAAAAACCAAATCGTGCACATTTTGGGCAATTTAGAAATCCCAGGTGTGCACATTTTTTAGCTCCTGAAAAGAGAACATGTCCAGGAAAAACAGAAACATCTTATATTTCATTATCTAAAAGTTGTTTGAAGAAGCCATAGATGATACGTATAAAATTATTCAGGTGTCTCACTCCCCGGCTCCTCCTGTCCCCATGTGCTGGGTTTTTGAGGCTGACACCAGTGTCAATATTTTAAAAACACAATAAATTGTTATTTCTAAAGAAATGTGAACATGTTATACACAGTATCATTGGGCAGCTGTGGCTCAGGAGGTGGAGCGGGTTGGCCGTTAATTGGAAGGTTGGAGGTTCAATCTCCGGCTCCCCCCAGACTGCGTGTCGAAGTGTCCTTGGGCAAGACACTGAACCCCAAATTGCCTCTGGCGGCTGTTCCTGTTCCCACAGTGTGTGAATGGTGAATGCAGATGTAGTGTAAAAGTGCTTTGAGTGGTCGAAAAGACAAGAAAGGCGCAATACAAATATGGAGCATTTACAGTTACATACTTCTGTGGGCAAACTATGTAATAGTTGCTCTGTTTCGACTCGTCCAAGCATGCAGCCATGTTCAGCCTCTGCTGTCAAGAATGGTGTCATTTCTTCAAGTCGTGGATTCTAAGCTTATAAGGATATTTTTTAGAAGCCACCTTCTCTATTGGTGTGGCAAGACAAAGCTGACAAATTGTGTTCAACAGATTGCAGGAATATGTTGATGTCAGTAACAGAAGAAAATAATTAAAGCTGTGTTTTCAATAATATTTTATTCTGACAAAATCCTAACAGGTATGGGTATAGTATTGTAAAAATATTGCTGTTTTATTGTCTTATGCAAATCTGTTTATTATATGTGACTTTGTGAGGAGTGATTGTGATCTTATTCCTGCATATAAGTTTGCTTCATCTGGAAACATTCTGTGCTTCTGGCCTCTAGTCATAGCGGACTTCCTGTGCTTTGACTGCCCCCTTGTGGCTGTTTACCCAAAAGTGAGTGGTGCTGATCTTTATGTCCCACACAGTATTTAGTTCAACCTCTACACAGCATCTTATCAAGCCATTTTTGTCTGTTTATGAGAACTAAAAGTTAAAACAAGTGAGCAGGGTTAGGAGGTCAGGGTCAGGCCTGATCCCACAGCAGGAGTTATGCATATGATTGTCTCTGATTTCTTGTGATCTTAAGTGGCAGAGGGCTGAATAGCACATAACAGAGACAAATATTATATTTGTGGTGATCAACATTGAAAAAATCACTTCAGTGCATCTTTCCAGAAAGGGTCTGTGTTTCTGTTGATAATCCACAAAAACACTGTAACTGTTGAGATATTTGGTTTGTAGAAAGCAGTTCCAGTTACACCTGCTGAGAACGTGTTCTGTGGATTGTCCAGAGCAATTCGGGAGAATTCTTCTGGGAAGAACCACAGAGGTGGTGGCACAATTGATAAGATGCCTGCCTTTGGTGTGAGAGACCCGGGTCCAATCCCCCACTGTGATCCATCAACCATTGTGTCCCTGAGCAAGACACTTAACCCCTAGTTGCTCCAGAGGTGTGCGACTTCTGACATGTACAGCAATGTATAGCAAAAAAAGTTGATTTGGATAAAAGCGTCCGCTAAATGAATAAATGTAGAGACATGACACTTTATTTCAATTCTATGAGCACCACAAGTAAAAATTCCATTCACCTCCTTTTTTGTTTTGGTGGGGGCAGAAAACTCAAAGATAAATCTGAGAAACTGGGTAAATAAAAATAAAGGAAGTACTGAGAGCTGGAAAGAGTGACTGTTGACAGAAGAATATGACATATTACATTTGATATTAACTGTGATGGCAATTGTTGTTGAAATAAACACTTTGAGGCAAGCGCTTGTCTTTCTGTAGGTTTATTCAATCATCTGCAGATGGACTCACAGCGACACACAGAGTACATGAACACCTGAATGAGTGAGGACAGCTGAGAGAGCCTGGTATTTATCTGGCTTCAGGGTCAAACATCATATCACAATTACACGTTGTCACTAAAGTACTGTACAGAGAACAGAGATGGTTTGTCTGTTACTGATACATGTTCAGCTCCACATCATACATGAGTCACTCTGAGTCCAGGGGTTACATGAATCACAAGAAATCGTCAATACATCAATATTTATCGGGCTGCTTTTACATTGCTCCCTTTTTATTAGTATTTCATGCAGATTAAACATGATTAAAACAATTTTCATTATTCAAACTTCCGTAAAATCTCTTAACAATAAGTGTAAAACAAATATAAATCAAACCGTATTTATATCAATAGGAACTAATATCGATCAACTGTTTTTATATCATTATCATCATTTCATTTCAACCTTGTCTATGGTGAGTACATGTGACATAATTATAAATGATTTCAACAATGAATCAAAAACATGAGTAAAACAAATTAAACTTGATGTGATTTCAGTGAAGGATTTAACATTATGGATAAATCTGATTATATTATCTTCAAATCAACATGTTGTCGGCAATGTCCAGAATGTGAGTGCATCAGTTCAATGATGTGACTCCACTTTGGTTTGCAAACAATCCAGTCCCATTTTGTTTTACAGTCAAAGTGACTTTATGGTCTAGACCTGCTCTTTATGAAAAGCACTGTGAGATAACTGTTGTTGTGATTTGATGCTATATAAATAAAATTGACTTGAATTTATTTATTTTTAATATTTATATCATATTTTATTAAAAGAATTTCACACCAATATGTTTTGAAGATAACTTTTATCTGTTTATCAACTTGAAAACATGAAAAATATTGTTAAAATATTTGTAACGATTTAAAAGAAACGATGTTAAAAAACATGAAACAGCTTCCAGTTTCTCAGCTGAAGCTTCATCAACTCATCTGTCTGAAAGAATCAGTCAGAAGTTCAACATGATCAACAGAGGATGGCACAGTTTGACCTGCTGTTGGCTTGTTTAGACCATTTTTAAACATGAGCATCAAAGTCAGTTACATCAACATAAACATTTCTATTCACTGACTTCATCAAAAAATAAAACATTAAAATGTGTGGAAGTTACCTGTTAGCAATAAAACAGTGAAGAACATTAAAGAATAGTGATAACAGAAAATATCTGTTTCACATGGACTGTGACCTTTAACGTCATCATCTTCATCATCATCATCATCATTATTATAATATTTGGACAGAGCTGCGTAGTAAGATAAATCACTGTTACTTTTGTGATCATCAAAAACTCATAACAATAAGTACAAGTCAGAGATAAAAACCTGTTTAAAACATCTTCATCTGTCTAAAAGAATAAAAAGTTAATCATTAACAAAGAATGAAAGGATTCCACATGATGTGTGCATGAAGCAAAAAGTCACTGGCATCAACATGAACACATTTCAACTGACGCTGATTCATTTACTGTTTCAGGTTACATTTAGCAAGAAATATAAAAATGTAAATGTGACACAATGTCATCACATCTTCTTTGTACTTCATCTATCTGCATCATAATTTTAGTGAAACATGTTTAATAAGAATAATACAAAAATGAATAGGTAAGTATGTAAAAGTACAAAACCAAGCAGGTCAGCATCAAAAGTCATTTGTCTATAATTGATATTTACTGACTGGTCTTTGAGATTCAGCAACATAACTGTCCACACGTCATTATATATGTAGGAAAACACATTTTTCATTATCATCACAAACAAAAATTTAAAAAAAGATAAAAACATCTTAGATTTTTAAATGATGGTTTCATTATTTCATCTTTGTCTTTATCATTTTCATTGTCAGCATCATTAATTGGCACACACTATGAACCAGGATCTATAGAAAACTGATATAAGAAAAAAACATTTTTAATATAAAAAACTAAATAACATAAATAATAAAGATACAGAACAGAAAATGTTTAAAAGTCTCACATAACTATTTCCAGCCTTTCATCTCCTGCAACTAGTTCAACTCATCATTTGTCTTCATCATGTTCACCAGACCAAAGAAGAAACAGTTTTCACTGTCAGTCGCTGGTTTTGTCCGTTTTTGAGCCACAAAGTCGGTTTCATTAACAAAACAGCAAAAATATTTGAGTTGTTTGTCTTCACACTGAATTAGGCTGAAGACCTCTAGTTTTCTAAGTAAAGATGAGGGTGCAATTCAATTCAATTCAATTTTATTTATATAGCGCCAAATCACAACAACAGTTATCTCACAGCGCTTTTCATAAAGAGCAGGTCTAGACCGAACTCTGAAGTTATTTACAGAAGCCCAACAATTACCACCAAGAGCAGCACTAGGCGACACAGGCAAGAAAAAACTTCCTTTAAGAGGCAGAAACCTCGAGCAGAACCATGGCTCAGGGTGGGCGGCCATCTGCCTCGACCGGTTGGGGTGAGGGGAGAGAGAGAGAGAGAGAGAGAGAGCAGAGGGAGGCAACCTACACAGTATACACATAGAGGTACAGACAGTAAAGGTGATGGTGCTATAGACCGAATGAAAAATGGTACAGATATTTATAGTAATGTTAATGATAATAATAATAACAGTAATAATAGCAATAGGACTAGTAATAGCAGTTGCAACTGTAACAGAGGGCGTCGAGCAGGAACACAGAGGCAGCAGGAGACTCCCAACCACAGATCCAGACTCCACAGCTCCAGAGCCAGCAACACCCGCAGGAAGTGACAGGAGGGGGAAGCACACGACCACGGGAGAGGGAAGAAGTCGAGTTAGTAACATGCATTAATGTGATGAGGTTGCACTCAGAGGGAGAGAGAGAAGAGGAGAGAGGAGCTCAGTGCATCATGGGAAATCCTCCGGCAGTCTAGCCTATAGCAGCATAATTAAGGGATGGTTCAGGACTCACCTGAGCCAGCCCTAACTATAAGCTTTATCAAAAAGGAAAGTCTTAAGCCTACTCTTAAATGTAGAGATGGTGTCTGCCTCCCGAACCCAAACTGGAACCTGGTTCCACAGGACAGGAGCCTGATAGCTGAACGCTCTGGCTCCCATTCTACTTTTGGAGACTCTAGGAACCACAAGTAACCCTGCATTTTGGGAGCGCAGTACTCTGGTGGGGTAGTAAGGTACTATGAGCTCTTCAAGATAAGATGGTGCCTGACCATTAAGAGCTTTGTATGTGAGAAGAAGGATTTTAAATTCTATTCTGGATTTTACAGGAAGCCAATGCAGAGAAGCTAAGACAGGAGAGATATGATCTCTTTTACTGGTTCCTGTCAGAACACGTGCTGCAGCATTCTGGATCAGCTGAAGAGTCTTAATGGACTTTTTCGAAGAGCCTGATAATAATGAATTGCAGTAATCCAGTCTAGAAGTAACAAATGCATGGACTAGTTTTTCTGCATCATTTTTTAGACAGGATGTTCCTGATTTTTGCAATATTACGTAGGTGAAAAAAGGCGGTCCTTGAAATTTGCTTAATGTGAGAGTTAAACGACATGTCCTGGTCAAAGATAACTCCAAGATTTCTCACAGTGGTGCTGGAGGCCAGGGCGATGCCATCCAGGGAAACTATATCTTTAGATAATGCGTCACGAAGGTGCTTAGGGCCTAGAACAATAACTTCAGTTTTATCTGAGTTTAACATTAGAAAATTGCAGGTCATCCAGGTTTTAACATCCTGAAGACACATTTGAAGCTTAGCTAACTGATTGGTTTCATCTGGCTTGATCGATAGATATAACTGAGTATCATCTGCATAACAATGAAAGTTTATGGAGTGTTTCCTGATAATATTGCCTAAGGGAAGCATATATAAAGTGAAGAGGATTGGTCCGAGCACAGATCCTTGTGGAACTCCATGACTAACTTTGGTATGCATGGAGGACTCATCGCTAACATGTACAAACTGAAATCGATCTGATAAATAGGACTTAAACCAGCTTAGAGCGGTTCCTTTAATGCCAATGAAATGTTCCAGTCTCTGTAATAGGATCTGATGGTCAATGGTATCAAATGCAGCACTAAGATCTAGTAAAACCAATACAGAGACAAGTCCTTTGTCTGATGCAGTTAGGAGGTCATTAGTAATTTTCACCAGTGCTGTCTCTGTGCTATGATGAGCTCGAAATCCTGACTGAAAATCCTCAAATAAACTATTGCTATGTAGAAAGTCACACAGCTGTTTGGCAACTGCTTTCTCCAGGACCTTAGAGATAAATGGAAGGTTAGATATAGGTCTATAGTTGGCTAAAACGGCTGGATCCAGGTTGGGCTTTTTCAGAAGCCCAACCTGGATCCTTGGTGCAGCCAAGTTGAAAATTTTTCATCAGTATTGATCTGATTTTCATTTGACTGACTGGTGCTGCTGAACGTCTTCAGTCTCTGTATCCTTGGGTCTTCTCTGAAGTGTACATTTGATATAAAAATTCTTGCATGTTTAAACATTGTTTTGTTTAAAGATGTTTATCAGGATTGTTCATTGTTCACTTTATGTTGAAGGCATCTTTTAATCCCTTCAGTGCTTGTTCCTTTGTGATTCTCCTCCAGGCCTCTGGAACATCAGCTGGCTTTGCTTCGTATTCTTCAGCAAATCTGTCATTGTATCGTACCAGGACATACTTCCAGTAGTCAGATGACTCTATGCTGGGGTCTGGAGGAATGAGCCAGTCTGGATAGTACGTGATGTACTGCTTGTAAGGATGGTACTCCCCTTTACTGTCTGTGTTTCTGAATTTACGTTCACTGCTCACATCCGTTGTACACAGTGTTTCAACCAGTTTCCCAGCAACTATTTTCCCACCAAGACCTTTTGGTCGATGAACAGCTGCATGATGTTTCTTGTGTTCTTTGCCTCCAGCCTCACAAGGAACTTTACAAAACGGACACTGTTGTCCACATCCAAACACCCTCTTAAAAAGCTCATCCTGTGGTTTGATTGGAAGTTTGTTCAGAGTCTCAGTGATGTCTTCAGAGCTTGAGAATTCCTCCTGCAGCTCTTCCTTCAGTTCACTCAGTGATTTAATGAGGCTCTTTGTAAATGGATGGCATGTGCTTTGGATTTGAAACAGGGTGGTTTTTTCAGCCTCCACTGAAATTGAGATGTCTTTAATCAAATATTTGAGCATGTTGTTGATGAGATCTGTGATGCTTTCATTGTTATCTGGCAGCAGATCACCATCCTCTCCTTTTGAGGCTCGTTCTGTTGCTTCTGTTATTTTGTGAACTATGACCTGCAGATTCTTCTTCTTCAGTTTGCACAAAGTTTTGTCTTCTGACATGTTTTGCAGGATGTGCTGAAATATCCAGTCCTTCACATATAGTTCATACTTATGAATGTACTTGACGAAACTCTTAAAATCTTTCTTTTCCAGCAGCTCTCTCTGAATGTTGTACTGGAAAAAGGAGCGGGAACTGAACTCTGCTGAATGGGAACTTGTCAGAATTTCATCCACAATCTCTATTCCCAGAGATCTACTGATGTACTCTTCAACAGCAGGTTTGAGACAAAATGTGACAAACTCAGTTGCTTTGCGTTGGCAGTGATCTCTCTGTTTGTATAAATCAAGAAAATCTAACAAGTACTGATCCTTGTGTTTCTCCAGCTGAATTTTGGGATCCCTCTCTGACAAAAATTTTCGGTGCATGTAAAGGAACTCTCTTGAGGCAATGCCACAAATGTGAAGTTTCAGGTCAATCTCAAACTGCGTATTTGCTTTGGAGCCCATAAAGCTCTGTTTAAGAGATTCATCTACTTTTTCCAGAAGGTCCTTTGTGAAACAATCATTGTAATCTGTGTTTGTTTTTGTAATATCAAGTATAAACCATGTGCAAGACTCAATGACATTCTCCGCAAAGTTCTGCAACTCTCTCTTTAAATCTCTTTTCATGAACATTTTTTTAAAGATAATTTTTTTATGTTGACCTTTGGCCTTAAATCGATCCTTCCCGATTTCTTTTAGGTCTCCAATGTTCTGTAATTCCTCATTGACATTACGATTTAAGAAATTTTTTCTTAACTGTTTGAGAACTCTTGCAGATATATTTTGTTCTTTCAGGCCTGACACATTTACAGTGACTTCAGCCCACATCTTTTCAAACTCATGTTTCAATTCTTCTTCAGACAGAGTGCAGTGTTTACCGTCACTCAAGAGTTTCATAACTCTTTCTTCAATCATTCCTCTGTGTTTTCTTTGAATGTCCTGAACCTCTTTTAAACTTTTTCTCAGCTCAAGTGCACAGTCCACTTTATTGTTTACTGAATGTTGGATTTCTTTTGCAAGACTTGTGATCCTGTTGAAAAGGTCAATCTTGTATTTTTCGATCAGATTTACATGTCTGTCTTTCCTTTCGTAGTATTGCTGAAGTTTCTTCTGCATGATTGTTTGTTGGTCTGCTATTTTGTCTGACAACTGTGATTTGTTTGATTCAACCAATTCATTCAACTGATCGAGTTCAGATTCATTGTCAGCATTTATGATTTCCAACTCTGCATCTTTTTGCCAGGAGAGAATCTGTTTCCTGAACTCCCATTCCCACTGACTGAACTCTTTGTAAAGGTTGTCATAGGCTTGAGCCACAAGACTGTTTCTGAAACTAAAGATGAAGTTCTCATATTTCACTGCTTTCCAGAGACTTCTCATCCATTCTAGAAACTCTGGAATCTGTGACACATTATCACTTCTGTCTCTTTTCACTGACTCCAAAAGATTTCTCTTTAAATCTGCTACAGCCTCACTGTAACCTGTGTTCACTGGTGCCATTGGTGGGGTCCCATGCCAGAGTCCTGGGATGTTCCAGTTATTTTTTTCCATGACATAGTCCAGCACATCTGTGAAGGCCTTTATAGAAGGCTGTTTTTCCATTTCAGCTGCAATCTGAGTCATTTCATTGAGTTGGTCCAAGAGATGTTTCCTTTCTGTCTTGGTCTTTTCATGAGCTGAGACTCCAGAAACATTTTGGTGCACAAAATGACAAACTGGCTTTTTATTAATTTCCTTCATTCTCAAGAATTCATGAGTTGCAATTTGCAGGACATCTTTCATTTCTGTTGAGTTCTCCATTGCCACATTGATAATGGTGATGTCACTTAAACCAATGACAAAGGTTGCCAGCTGGTTGTCATGCTCATAACTGTCCTCTAGCTGTGCCAAATGAGGAGACTTAAGACCCTCTGTGTCGATGAGAAGTATGAAGTCACTGTTCAGCTTGCATTTCATATCCTCACCGACTCTGAGGAAGAGCATATAAGCTCCTCTTGTGCATCTGCCACTGCTGACAGGAAATTGCACACCAAACATGGTGTTGAGGAGTGTTGACTTCCCGGTACTTTGAACGCCCAACACAGTCAGGACCAACAGTCTGCTCCTCCCTCCAACCTTCTTGTGAAGCTCCATCAGCACATCTGTCACCCATCTCTCTGGGATGTTGGAAGCATCTCCATCCAAGAGCTCTAAAGGATGTCCATCCAGCAGCATTTCAGCAGCCATGCCAGGGAGATGAGACATTTTATCAGCAGTGTCTGGTGACTGAGAGGAAAACTCATAGATCAGTCCCATCTCTCTCATGTAATGCTCTATTCCTAAAGAGCTGTCCAGCAAAGCCTGGTCCAACTTTGCCATCTCTTTCCCATCTTTGTCCTTTCTGTTGCTTTGCTCTTTCAGTTTTTGACGCAGTAAAGATCGTTGAATGACAGAACGAAATATTGCATTAAGCTTAAGTTTCATCCACTTGAGGAAAAAATCTCTTTTCTCTTTGTCATTTTCACATAACTGCTCAATAAATCTCTTCATAGCACCTGATAGTTTGTGTTTTCCAAGCTGCTTCATAATCTGTTGTTTTTCTGCCTGTAGCTGACATTTATATTCTTCCAGTCCTACATCACCAGCTTGTTTTAACCTACATTGTTCCATTTCTAACTGTGATAACCTTTTCCAGTAATCTCCTTGCAAAGGAAGTTGTTGGTTCTTGTAATTTGGTATACTCCGAACCCCAATTCCCTTCACAATCTCCTCAGCTGCTGTCTTTTGGTCATCACTTGTGCGATCGTCCACAAACAGACCAAGTTCAACAGCTTTGTCAAGCACAGATTCAATGCTTGTTGTGGTTTTTACATCTGTCAGTGATTTCTTGATGGCTGTACAAAGCTTCCCAGAAAATCCTGCTACATTTACCCTGGGATCTTTTGTTTTCACGTTGGTCTTTGGTAAATCTAATTCTTTCCGTGTTGCCTTGACAGACATCATGTCCTCTGTAGCATTCCCCTCCTTGCAGTTAACAACCAAGAACAGTTTGGATTTCACGTCTTGAAGTGAAGTCAGGATCTTGTGCTCATTTTCTTCAATTTTGTCCAGGAATACAAAGGTAGCAGTTGACACTTGAAAAAGAAAACTGAATTGTGCGAGTGACTGACCAATGTCTCCTCTCAGATTGGCAAAGGCAACTGGTTTTGGAAATATGTCAAGATTTTCAGAACCACAGGGAAGGAACCAGGAAACCTCAACCAATCCATTGGCAATCTTCCTTTCATGTGTTCCTCCTTCCATCTCTCTGTGTATGAAAGTATTATTATTCTGCTGGCCAAGGCTGAGAACATGATTCAAAACCTGGGACTTGGATAAACTGCAGTTTTTCAGCCTCACAAAGGAATAGAATGGAATATCTGCTTGGACAATGCTGTCTTCAACAAACCCTCTAGATTCAGACAAATCATGTGGACGCCACTCTTTGACGATGCCTCTCAGAGCCCACAGCATCAGGGTACACTGACTGTTGCCATGGGGCAACAGCAGTGGGACAGGAAACTGACACATTGACATCTTGAGGGCCATTTCCTGTTGCAAGAAGCTGTCAGCACAAAGGAAGAGGGCTGCTATGAGGTCGAGAGGGTTAACCTCATTATCCTCAGCAGAGTCATCTGCAGTGTGAAGGTCAAAGGGATCATCGTCATCATCGTCATCATCGTCATCATCATCCTTATCATCTTCATCATCGTTTGATAATTGTGTACAGTTCCTGCAATCAGCATTTATTTTAAATAGTTTCCTGAGAAAGCACCATGGTACGTCCTCCACTGATTGAACAGTTTGATCATATATGCTGTTTTTGTTGATCTCCAAGAGAGACTGAAGAGTGAGCTTGTTGGGATAAAATGTCTTCAGTCCAAGTTTGGAGAGAAAGTTCAGTAGATCTGTCAAAGATAGAAAAGGTCATTGTAAGAATTTCACAACAGGAAGCCCCTTTTATATGTGGACATATTTGTAAGTCACCATGGACGTTGTTAGGGTAATTTTAAAGGGGGCTGAAACCACACCAATATCCAAATCCCAATACCCCCCCCCCACCATCCAAAGACATGCAGGCTCTAAAAGCTGTCCCTAAATTGTCCTTAGGTGTGACTGTGAGTGGTTGTTTGTCCCTGTGTGGCCCTGCGATGGACTGGCGACCTGTCCAGGGTGTAACCTGGATTGGCTCCAGACCCCCACAACCCTGTGCGCAGAATAAGCAGTTGACGATGGAAAGATGGATGGACCTACCACCTGAATTTTGTGTTTCCCATTGCGTAAATAAAAACACTTCCACCAAACATTATGCAGGAACAGAAATCGGTGCAGAAAAATTCACCAGAATGCAGAAAATTAAGTGTTTAATGAGCAAAATGTTCTGGGGTGAGTGACGTCGCTGGCACTGGACCTGGTTGTTGCAAGTCAAGGCGGACTTTGCCACAATATTGGAAGGGACTGTATCCCTGACCTATCTGACAACATGACACATGCAGGGTTGGGGAGTAACGGATTACATGAAACGACGTTACGTAATCAGGATACAAAAAAAAGAGTAACTGTATTCTGTTACAATACAGAAAAAAGAGCAGAAAAAATCTGATTACAGGTACAATTTGTAAAAATGTTGATTACACATAGGGTTTACTTTAAGCAGAAAGTTTCCATGAAAATAAAAGCGGAGTTCTAAAAACACACAGCTAGGTTACATGAAATGTTTGTATTTCTATTATGTCTGGTTAGTTAGCATAAAATGCAAGGGAGTAAAGGTAATGGAAATTCCAAACATATTGTATGCAACCCTGAACTTGGGGAGACTCATGTGATGTGGCACTGAATCAGTGTAAATGTAACAGCTGAAATATCTCTGTTTGTTGCTGTGAGTCCTTCTGCAGAGGACTTGAATATAATTCTAAATGCCCAATCCTAACATCGATTTGATTCTTGTTTGACCTGACGGGTTTCAGCACATGAAACATTAGTGTTTTTTATCCTTGAGTGGAGTTTATGTTGGACTTTGTGTTGCTGTTGTTCTATGGTGTTAGTTATTTAGTCAGCTGTGCTGTTACTGCTGTAGTGTGCAAGAGGCTCAGGAGCACATGATTCCTCCACATATGAAGCAGAATAGTGGCTGTTTTAAACAACAAAGAAAACTGGCGTGTGGTTCATTTCTAAGTGAAGTTACAACCCGGTGACAAATAGGCAGTAAAAAAGTGAATTATTGATAAGTGACTTCAGTGAAGAACTACATGTAGAACCTTTCCAAAATTGCATTTGTATGTAAAGGTGCTGTCTAAGAATTCAAAGTGTGAGTGTACCTGCAAGATGTTGTCCTTCTGTGTTTATTGTAGACATGGTCTGACTTCTTTAAGCTCTGCTGTTCTTTCAAACATAGAAGGAAAAAAAATTAGCGCTTTAGTTTCACAGAACATTGTATTCCTGGAGACAGGGGCGGATTTAGTCATTTTGAGGCCTAAGGCAAACACAGGCATGGGGCCCTCCACAACCCTTGTTCTCCCCTTTTCAGTCCTTATTTATCTGAGAAAGACGTACTAAGTACCTGTCAAGTTTTGGATTTGAAAATAAGGGAAATTTTACGGCGCCCACCGCGAGCAAGCCCGCATTAATGCACGGGCTTACTGGGGCTGAAGCCCCAGGGCCTACAAAGACAAGGGGCCTATCATAAGCCAATAAAAAAATCACATTGTTTTGTAGTTTGTCAAATATTCTGTCAGTCACTTGATATTTATGTTTTTGGCTGCTGGTTGATCCAATTTAAACGTGACATGATATAACAGCCTATCAGAATGTAGAGAAACAGTTGTCGCATGCGTCGTCTTCCCTAGTGGTCTATTCAAATCTATGCTAGTCACAGAAGCTAGTGGCTAGCTAAATCAAAATGTCGGGAAAGAAAAAGTTTGAGAGTGGTGCTCATAAGCAAAAAATATTGCGACGGAAAGAAAACAGTCAGAAGGAATTATTAAAAAAGATTCCAAAGCTGACGGGATTTTTTAAACCTGCAAATGAAGGTGAGTCGAGCTCATTAAGCGGAGCACAGATGAACAGTGGAGAGGACAAGCAAACAGGCGGGGTACCGTTACCTGGAGCCGCTGCAGAGGACGAGGACTGGCTGCTTGGAGAAGATCCAAACGTGGACGGACAAACCCGCGGACCGTTACCTCACTTACCTGGAAAAGAGGAGGACCAGGTGCGGGAAGAGCCAGCTGAAGGGGAGCATACAAGTGGAGGAAACAAGCAGGCAGCAGGAGCACAGTCAAACCAGGCAGTAGAGCGAGACCCCTATAGCACTGACCCAGGACTGTGGGGCAGTAACGATATGGACGAACAGGTGCGTGTTTACTGGGCAAAAATGGGACCGGAATTGTGCCAGAATAGAGAGGCTGACCTCTCTGCCTCAGAACGACAATACAAGCATCAGAGAAGATTCTTCTCCAGAACACATTTCAAGCGCAAGCTTGGTAACGGGGAGTATCTACTCAGAGAGTGGCTATGTTATTCACCATCGCAAGGTAGTGTGTTCTGCTTTGCATGCAAATTATTTGGCCAGAGCAAAGACAAGTCACCATTTGGCAGCTTGGGTTACTCTAATTGGAAGCATGCAAGTGAATGTATAGCAGAACATGAAAACTGTGACATGCACAGGAAATCCATGATTGCTTACATCAACCAGACAGCTGACCGCGGGACAGTGGACTCAGAACTCAAAAAACAGTTTAATGATGAGTATCAATATTGGAAACAGGTTCTACAGAGGGTTGTTGCTGTAGTGAAATATTTGGCAGAGCGGGGGCTTTCTTTTAGAGGTGATAGCCACAGGTTTGGAGACAGCAACAATGGTAACTATTTAGGTAGCATGGAGCTGATCAGTCAGTTTGATCCTTTTTTAAAAGCCCATATTGATAAATATGGAAACGCAGGCAGAGGAAACCCATCCTACCTCTCCCTGCCTGTGTGTGAGGAGTTCATACAGCTGATGGGACAGAAGGTGCTGGATGAAGTCATCAGCAAGGTGAAACTTGCAAAGTATTTCTCTGTCAGTGTTGACTCTACTCCAGATATCACACATGTGGACCAGCTGACTTTCATCCTGCAGTACGTATCGCCAGAAGGCTGTATAGAGGAGCGTTTTGTTAAATTCCTCCCCATTACAAGCCACACCGGAGAAGCACTGTTCAATTCAGTTATTAGTGTTTTGGCAGAGTTGGGGATTGACATTAATAACTGTAGAGGACAGTGTTATGACAATGCCAGCAACATGTCGGGGACCTACAAAGGCTTGCAGGCCCGCATCAAACAGATCAACCCACTGGCAGAATGGGTACCCTGTGCAGCCCATACATTAAATCTGGTGGGGGTTACCAGTGCGAACTGCTGTGAGGAAACGGAGCAGTTTTTCAGTTTTGTGCAGTCTTTGTTTAATTTCTCATCAAAGACCACTTCACGCTGGCAGGCGATCAAGGCGGGTTTGCAACCAAATGATAACAACAGAATAGAAACATTAAAAACACTTTCTGATACTAGATGGTCAGCGCACGCTGTTGCAACCAAAGCCCTGTGTCAGAATTACGCTGGTATCCAGCAGTCATTACTGAACGTTGCTGATGATGAGCACCAGAATTTGAGCTCTAGAGAGGAAGCCAGTGTACTGCACAAAAAAATGAACAAACTGGAAATTGCATTAATGTGCAACATGTGGAATGCCATTCTTCAGCGTTTCCAGGGCGTGAGCACAGCACTGCAAGCAGTGGAGTTGGACTTGTGCAATGCTGTGGATCTGGTGCGCTCATTGCGTGAATACGTAGCAGGCCTACGGGATCAGTTTGACAGCTTTGAGATGGCTGCAAAGAACATGTCCCCCACCGTATTAGATGAGTACAAAGCAGACACTCGACGAAAGAGAAAAAGAAAGAGACAGGCTGACGAGTCATCGGAACCTGAGTGCGAGCTGTCAGGCCGCAGACGCTTCTGTACATCTGTGTATATCTGTGTGATTGACCGGCTAGTGTCAGAGCTGGACCGAAGATACCAGTCTTATAATGACGTGTGTGAAAACTTTGGATTTTTAAACAGATTGAACTCTATTTCCCCCCAAGACCTCCGCTCAGAAGCGGAGAGCCTGCAAAAGAAATACCACTGTGACTTGGAAGCAGACTTTGTGGAGGAAGCGGTGCAGTTCAGGGAGTTTGTACAGAATGACAAGTTGGGCAACACGCCGGCAGTGGAGTTACAGAAAGTATTAAGAAGTAGAAAACTCCATACAGTGTTTCCCAACACAGATATAGCTTTACGGCTATTTCTGACCATACCTGTGACAAACGTGAGTGGAGAGCGTTCCTTCTCTAAACTGGCATTGGTGAAAAATAGACTACGATCAAGCATGCAGCAAGACAGAGTCAGCAACCTCACACTGATGTCCATTGAACACGACATTCTTCGTGAGCTGGATTTTACTGACATAATCACGGCTTTTTCTACGAAGAAGACAAGACGAAAGCACTTCTAAAAAGGTAAAAAAATGCTCTATTTACTGCTTTCCAGTATATATCCTGTGCTGTGGAGGTTTTACATCGCTGTTGTTGTGGATTTGTTTTTTATGGAATAGGCTACTGTCTTCGTTATTACTCCCCGAGAGAAACTTATTTCTGCTTTTGTTGTATGTAGACAAACGTGGTCATTAGACTTTTTTTATTATTATTGTGGGCCTACAAAACCTCTCAGCCCCAGGGCCTAACGGCAGGTTAATGCGGGCCTGACCGCGAGCAGTCCCACCACCCGAACCAAGCTCCAGTATCCCTTACATTTTAAGACAGGTGTTACAGCCTAAAAGAAAACACAAAAGGGTATATATGAAGAGCATTTATTTAAATTTACATTTTATTTTCATTCCACACATTCTTTTCATTTCATATTGCTTTTCTTTTAAAGTTTTCACAGAACTTTTCTTTACTCTTTTAGTGAGTTATTGTACTTTTTTACTATTGTACTGTTCTTTATTGTAAATTTGTTGCAGACTTTGCTTCTTTAAGACTGTTTTGGAAGGAGTGTATTTGTGGGCGGGGCCAGAGTGGTTCATTTTACATGAGAGTAGAGCGCAAACAGTTCTGTTGTCTAACGTCTACCTGCAGGTGGCAGTTATCGCGAGGCTAGTGACAGAGCTCAGACTGGGTATAGGTGTGTTCGAGATGACGGCGGCTGACTTTCGCCGACTTGATAGGTGTCACCTGCAGGTGAGCTGCAGGGGCGGGGTATAAAAACGGCGCCGTAAAGTTGGACAAATTCTACCTGCGTGAGTTCACTGTGAGCTGAGATCAATGACTGATCTCGCTGCCATTGCAAAGAAAAATGCCGCGAGACTAGGCAAAAGTGTGGTTCCAACTTTGTGCAGCCTGAAAAGAGCAACTGCGGCCACCGGACTCGGCGCCTGCAGTCTCCTTGCTCCCGCGAGTTTTTAATGTCATGTGTCCTGGTGACGTTTTGCAGCGCCGGCTAAAATCGGATATGCAATGCTTCAGAATATACAAATATCAACTTCTGTCCTTAAAATATGTAAATAAAACAGCTCAGGGCTTAAATAATTGCATTAAAGCTGTAGGATTTTGGTGCCAGGGTGTTTCTGAAATTGTACTGGCTACTTACAGGCTTACTAACACTAAGCTCTAATTTAGATAAATTTGTTCCTCAAACACTGGAGATACTTTTAGCTGAAGTTCAGGTGCTAGATCTCAAACACTCTTCTTCCTGTCATGTGTCTATAAATGCCTTCCTGCCCTGGACACCTGTTTGTTCTCTTTTCCCTGCCCCACCCTCTGTCTCTCTTTTCTCTCTCTCTCTCTGTTATCTCTCTTGAGGGGGCTGCAGAGCCTAGAAGCTGTGGTAGATCTTTCCTGAAGCCTTTCTCACACAACATTACACTTAAACGAAGTTGGGAAACTTCACGTCACATCCTTGCCAGTGTTTTATTAAATGTGACAGAATATTTACAATTCACAGAATCAGAACCAACGCTGTTGAATGTTAACAAATACAAGGAATTTGACTCTGTCTAAGCATTTGAGTCCTCCAGCTGCTGGCTGCAAAACAGAAAACAAACTTAACTTTAACTTTCAGATCTGTGGACGCCTAAAATCACTCTTTCCACTTTGCTGCTCTATTGTGTTCGCTGGAATGCACACGCTAGGACTCAGTCACTGCCATAGGTTGTTTTATTTTTAGTGCTCTAATAAATTACATTCTGTCCTTTGAGAATATGTTTTTTTGCAGGTATATAAGTAGTCTAACAGGGAGCGTTCCTGTAAGATCTACTCCCAACCTCTCGTGTTCAGTGTCATCTGACTTTTCCTTTAACTCCCCTGTGCTTTCAACCCTGACCCTAAATCATTACCATCTCTTTATTTTCATAGTGCCAAAAACATGGTGTCCTTGGAGAGTCATTGCAGATCAGTATCAGACAGTCAAATCAAACCAATGTAAACAGTGCTGGAAATATTTTAGTCTGTCATTGATTGGATACAGTGATGTTTCAGTGTAAAGCACTTGACTAACTGTAGGTAAGTAAATTCAGAAGTATAAAACAGTAAAATGCTTCCAGCATATAAAGTTTCTCTGAGACTTACCTGACATCAGGCAGAGGGAAACTCTGGGCTGTCTGTGTCAGCTGTGGCTGTGGTTATACTGCACCTGGAAATTTAAAGCATTTGATGCACTGGAAGAACAGGTTTCTATGTGCATCTTGTTCTTTCCCTTCTGATTTCTCAAGACTTAACTCGACTACATACTGTTGTTAGTAAACCAGTCTGGCTGGGTGTAAACCCCAGGATTCTTCCAGCTCTTCCAACCAAAGTTACATTACATCACATTCATTTAGCCATAACTTATGGTGGCCCTGAGAGGCCAACGCACTGTAACTTAAAAAAACACATTCAAATTCATCACAACACAACACATTAAGACAACACAACACATTTCAACAATGGAAGAGTTTCCAGGGGACCCTTTTAAATGATGCACACAGCATGGTGTCTTGGTTGAACCTGTAACCTGAAGTTATAATAATGCCTTGAAATGACACTCAGACAGTAGGGGGGCGGTGTGCACCTAAACATGGTGGTTGAATCCGGCATAAAACCGAGAGAACAAGAAGAATCTGGTTCAGGTTGTGCTCAAGGGGGTAAGCCACAGTTGAAAAAGTGAAGCCGACCAAAGCCTGCATGGACGGTTCCATGTAGGCCCCAAAATGACATCAAAACCCTGTGACATCCCGTCGCACATGACAGATGTAACCGTATTGCTTGGTTTATAAACTCTCAGCAAATCTAAAAATACTATTCGGCCATCAATGACGCTGCGTTGGTGTTTGACAGGTGATCCTCGTAAGTGGGCTGATTAATCAGAGAAAATCCGAGTCAGATAAACACACTGAGCTATGAAACTTTTGTTGGCGCAGCTATGCAGCTACCAGAATTACGGTGTTTCTGCCGCTGTTCTTCATCATCAAACCACAATTATGTTGCGCGATCATGCACAGTAGACGCAGGTGCCAACAGAAAGTAGCCCTGTAGTAGTATTTCATTGGTCCACAACTGGCTTTCACTGCTCTCCATTCAAATCAGCGGGGGTGGTTTCTTCCAGTAATATACTGTCTATGGTTGTGCTCCCATGGTTTTGCAGCGGCAGTTTGGGACTTTGTTCCATCGGTGAGTGAAGCTAAAATATAGGCGTGTGTTTTTTGTGTCATTTTAACATCGACAGTGCATGATTGTGATATTAACTATTGCAGATGTCTGTTGTTAAACTAGCATTAGCCTTTTGCTAACGAACGTTTTCACGTGTTGTCAAAAACGGTGATTTCTATGTCTGCCTGACAAAATAAACATGACTGCCGTGTGCTATATTAACTGGTTAGAGTGCTGGATTGGGATTTCCATTGTAACAGTCAGAATAAAAGTAACGTTAGATTAAAACTTTTGTGTGGTACAAGCTGAACTTTCAGTACACTTTTTCTGACTGTGACAAGTCAAAATATCTGCTGTTAATCAGCCTTAGATTTTCTATCAGTTTGACTGACTGTCACAATGATGTTATAATAACATTATTGTATTATATTATTAGGACATTAATTTTGATGAGAATGAGACACAGTCCATTTGATTTTCAAAAATGGCCAAATCACAATAACAATTAAAATACAGCTTATACATTTATAAGGGCACAGATAAAATATAAACATGGAAACAAAGACATGAGAGACCAGGTGTCACATTATTTTAACAGAGAGCAGATAAATGATTCTCTTTTACCCTGCAGTGTATGACCTGTAATGCTAGGCCTATTCTGGATTGACAGATTATAACTCCTGCATATTAGGCTCCAACTTTTAAATACTTTAAATTAAATATGTTTAATTATTGAAAATGACATTAAACCCATAAATACGTTTTATTGTATTACGTTTTTAAATATTAACTTTTCCTGGCCGTTAAATTTTTTTTCTGAGGAATTGCCAGAAAAGAACTAACACCCCTTTAACCAACATTTTGAAGTCTGGAAACATTATTCTGATGGCAGTAAAGTGGGCCAGACTATTTTAAAAGGGATTTCCTGATAAGTTTCACAGACCCACTCCAATGTCTCTAGTCCTAGCTCAGTCAGCAGCCATAAAAGGTTATGGTCTGTCAAGTTAGTATTAGGTTTAGTAGTTAAACACAGCTACTTTAAACTACATGCAAAATAATCTCCTGTTATTGTTTCTTGAATTACTGTTAAACTTGTGAGGCACTTTGTGTTTGGATTTCACTTGCTTTTCCACATTACTATGGTAAGGAATGTGAATTTCTTAATCTTATTCACTTCTTTCTTTTTTCACAGGTAATGTATTGTCCATATTGTGGAATGGAATTTTTCTGGATGTATTGGATGTTTTGTGGATCCTGTGGCAGCAACATTAAATTTTTGGCACCTTTTCTAGAAGATGGTAAGCTCTTACCTTAAAGTTCTTTTCACTAGTGCTTGAGTTTAAATGTCTGAATTGTTCATGAGTTCTCCCTAATAATTGACCTCCTCTACTCCTTCACTGCAGCAGGGGCTAGCTCAAATAGTGACATACTGTAGGTAGCTACCAGTGGCATTTCCGGCTGCAGCTTGAGATGCCACAGATTTTTCCTGTTGTACCACGGCACTTTTCGCCGTTTATGTGATATTTCAGGTGTCCCTGACATGCCACAGATTCACCCCGGCATCTGCCACTGTTTGTGTACGTTAGGTCACCACTGATCTACCTTGAGATGCCACGGCATCTGCTGCTGATTCAATCAATAAATAAATAAACCTGGACCAAGAAAAATATGTTAGCAACAGTAAAATTATGTAAAATTATTATTATGTAAAATTGTGCATTTCTTCATGTAAACAGCAAGAGTCACGTTTATTGTAGCCTACACATTATGTGTGCAGAGTTGTAACTGTTAGCACTATATTTTTAATATTAAATTCATATTTAATGTGACTTTCGTAGTAATAGATCTGTTTCGCCTTTCTACCAGCAGGTGGCAGTATTTTGATGAATGTCCGGTTTGTGTCTTTCTTAACTGTTTTCAATGCAAGTTACTGAAATAGATGTAGTTCTTGTTCTTCATTTCATTTGTTTTTTATTATTAAGGATTTATTTGTAACCTAGTTACCATCTTCATTCACCCACAGCCCAGCTTTAAACCTGCATGCCCTTCTGTTCTAACCTGGTTCTAACACTGTCAGCTTCTTAGCAGCTAAGGCAACAAACACATCAGAGTGATACACATTTATTCAACATATAATGCACATACATACTTTCAATGGCATTGAATGTTTAGAAACTTCAAGCACAACAGTATAGTATCTTTCCAATTGCAATAATAATCGCTATAATATTATGAATTAACATATATGTACAAATCTATGGCTGCAAGGTAAGAATAATTTATGAGGTCGGACTAGGATTGTAGTAAATCCAAAAACCATAGGTGTCATTGAAACTGGAGACATGTCCCCACCACTTTTTGAAGTGGCTAATTTTGTCGCCTTTACTTTTTGAAAGCATAACTTTTCAAAATGTTATGTTATGATATGAACTATGTTATGTTATGAAAAATAGCTTGCAACAAGAAATGCTAAATAACAAATGAAAATGCTTCAAGAAAGGTTTTATTCTCAAGAATACAGGAATTTAAGTGTTTAACACACAAAATGTCATATCAAATATATCAGCATTGAAGATTTCTTCAAAATAGTGTTAAACCTCTCGTCATATTCTCTTGAACCCAATATTGTGCATTGTCACAACCATTATCTGAGCCCTTATGTCCCAACCACTCAACAAAGTGACGCCCTTGCCAACACTTAATTACATTTTTCAAAAAACATGCTGTCAACGCAGAGAATTTCTTCTCGGGACATCAGGTCTGTGAGGCCATATTACATAATGTTCTGATATTCTACAATAGTATGCTAACAAACGCAAACAAAAACAAAGTTAGAAAGCAAAATAGACTACTTTGGCTTTTTCGTTGAACTTTGACTTTTCACCAAAGCCAATTGTTATACTTTATACTTTATTTATTTATTTTACCCACACACATAAATTCAAGTAATTGACACAAATCAATTAGCACATATAGATATGTGTTAATCAGGTCTCCCAAAGAAGCTATCCAAGGGAGCCTGAGACATATTAAAGTAATACATTACATACAAAATTTTCATACATACATAATACAACATAAGACACAACAAAAGTGGATCAGGACAATGCTTTAAAATCAACTGTAGACTAGAAAGGCTGCTGACAAGGTTATAAATATAAACGTAAAAGTTCCTTTTTCAGTGTTTTCTTAAAGATGGGTACAGATTTCAACACCTTCAGCTTGGTATCTAGCTCATTCCAAATCATTGGGCCTCTACTTGTAATGCTCAAATTTGCTCTTTTGAGTCTTCTGGTTTTACCAATGATTAGATGTTTGTTTCTGGTGGCATGAGCATGAAGCGGACTACTAATTGGAATGAGCTGGGATAGCCGGCTGTTTGTAGCATTAACTACTTGGTGCATAATGCACGCATTATGGTATATGTTCAACTCAGTAAGCCGGAGGAGACCTAAGCGGTGGAAAAGGGGTCTTGTAGGGGTGTTATACCGAGACCACGCTATAGCTCATGATAATCTTCTTTGCAGACTTATTAATTTATTTAAATGACTCGTGTAGGTATTACACCAGATTACGTTACAATAACTAATGTGTGGTTCAAACAAGGTTTTATACAGGGTAAGAAGAGCAGGTAATGTAAGATAGTGCCGTATTCTGAAAAACAGACCGACATATTTTGAAAGCTTCTGTATCAAGTGATCAATGTGGCATTTAAAATTTAAACATTTATCAATGTGAACCCCCAAGAACTTTGTAGTAGATGTTGGCAGTATCTCCTCATCATCTACATTGAGGCAAGGCTGTTTTATAGCCGATGCCCTTGTGTTTGGTTGAAACATTATATAGTTAGTTTTTTTAGTGTTGAGGGATAATTTATTACACTTGAACCAGATAACAATTTTTTGTAGTTCTTCATTTAAAATAATTTGTAAATCAGTTGGATCTTTATGTGACAAAAACAAATTGGTATCATCTGCGAACATCACCTTTTGAAATACTTGAGAGGAATTCACAAAGTCTTTTATGTATATATTGAAAAGTAATGGACCCAATATTGAGCCTTGGGGAACCCCGTTTTTTAGGTTCTTTCATTTGATATATGATTATTAATCATCACATATTGTTTCCGACCATATAGATAACTTTTAAACCAATCAAATGCTACTCCTCTAACACCATAATGATGTAATTTTTCTAGAAGAATATTAAGATCAATTGTGTCGAATGCCTTAGATAGATCAAGGAAAACACCAACTCCACAATCACCCTGGTCTAAAGAATCATTGATTTTTTCAATGATTTAAAACAGCCATAAAGGTAGAATTCTCTTTCCTGAAACCATACTGAGATCTTACAAGAATATGAAATTTATCCAGATATAGACTTAACCTAATGTGTACCACTCTCTCTAATACCTTAGAATAGAGATGGTAAAATAGAAATTGGACGGTAGTTACCCATATTGTTTTTTGTCACCTAATTTGTAAATTGGAAAAATTCTGGCTATTTTTGTCATACTTGGCACTATGCCGTACAGAAGTGATAGGTTAATGCAATGCGTAAGTGGCTGTGCTATTAAGTCTGCAACAGCTATCAGAATTTTACTACAGATTCCATCAACCCCTTCCGTACAAGGACTCTTCAAGTCTGTAATAATTTTATAAATTTCAATTTTGTCAGTAGGTTTCATGAAGAAAGATTGCATGTAATTTCCATGGAGATACTGTCTAAAAGAGGATTCATTAGGAGATCTGATTTTTTTGGCAAGATCTTCACCCAATGAGACAAAGTAATCATTAAAGCTATCAGCTATTAAAAGTGAGTTGTCATTCAAACATTCGGGTAACACAGATGACTTCTGGCCCCTGTTTAGAACTTTATTCAACACAGCCCAGGTCCTTTTAGAATCACCTTGGGCTGCATTTATATGTTCAATATAGTAGATTTGTTTACTCTTCCTCATAATATGGGTGAGTCTATTTCTAAACTTAAAATATTTGCTTTTGTTGTCATCATTGGGATTTTTCCTATAGAGTTTATAAAGTTTGATTTTACGTTTGATAGAGTTAAGAATCCCTTTAGTAAGCCAAAGGTGATGATCATCATTCCTGCACATGACAGTCTTCACTGGAATAGTATTTTGTATGGCCCCCGTTAATTTTTGAATTAGTCTGTCATAAGCAGTCTCTGGATCACGGGTTTCATACACACTAGTCCAAACCTTAGTCTCTAAGTTATTACGGAGCTGCAGTAGCGTTCTTTCATTCAGGACACTAATCTTTATTTTACGACAGTTAGATGGAGGTTTAGACGCCAGGTTTAAAGATAACACAATTGGGTAGTGATCAGTTATATCAGTCAGAACAACACCTGACTCCAACCTCGAATTTTGGATGTTTGTAATAATATTATCAATGATAGACTTAGAAGAGTGAGTTTCTCTAGTATATCTATTAATGGTTGGTATAAAGGAGGAGGAGTGAAGGGTGTTCATGAAATCATTTTTAATAGGACCATCCCTAGAGATGTCAATATTAAAATCCCCAAGAATTATACAATTGTGATTTTTCCTGTTAATATCAAAAAGAGTTTCCTTGAATTTACTAATAAAAGTAGTAGGATTTGCATCAGGGGGGCGATACACTATACCAACAATGAAATTATTTGTTGCATTACTACTTATGTCGAGAAACAATGAATCAGTTTGGTCATCTTCAAAACCCAAGTTGTCACATACATTGGCCTGATAACTAGATTTAACATAAAGACACACACCTCCACCCATTCTACCTAATCTGTTCTTATAAAAAAATTTATAGCCCTTAAGGTTAAAAGAATCACAGTATGACCTATCATTTAACCAGGTTTCACTGCAAGCAATTACATCAAAACAGCAACCTGATGCAGAAAGCATTGACACTAATTGATCATAATGTTTAGCTAGACTTCTGATATTAATATGAACCACCGAAAAGTTATTATTCATACTTAGGCATTTAAGATTTTCTAGGTCATATTGCTTACAAGTGATATTTGCACCAATGTCACTACAGTGCCGAATCTCCCCATCATGATCATCCAGTTCATCCAAACCCATCCAAAAGCAATTGACCTAGTCCTACATCTAACAACCATGATAAAGCATATACACATGAAGCATTCAATCCTAAGTACAACAAAAAATCAAAGGAACTACACACACATTTTCCTAGATGCACTCTCTTTTGCACCGTGCTCCATTTACACCCACACCCACACACACCCTCACATCCACACCCACTCACAGCCACAAGTAGATTTATATAGGGCACAAATTGACACATTTGTACCATTTGATAGTAATCTCACACCCACATTTATGAGTATAGTTTATGAGTATAGTTAAATCAATCTCTGGTATGCAGCCTGTTCAAATAACCGCATAGTTCACCAGCCAGCCAGTTTAAGGCAATGTCTTAACATATTGCTTTGCTTCTGGAACCGAAGAAAAGTACATCCTACCTCCCTCCTTGGGTTTGATAAAAAGTTTGGCAGGGAATAGAAGCGTTGGTCTAAGTCCGCGTTTGTACAGCTCCGACATCACCTCGCTATATTCCTTCCGTTCTGCCACAATTTCAGGTGGATAATCCTTGTAAACGGAGATGGGATGGGATTGGAACTTCAACTGGCCTCTTTTGGCCCGAGCTTCGCGGATAATTTTCTCCTTTACGAGGTACTTGTGGAGGCGGATAATGACCGATCAGCGGTCTCTGACCTGTTTGCGGTTTGGCAGATGGAGTTCGATAAGCCCATTCACACTCAGGCGGGGAATCGAGGTTCACCATTGCCTTTGGCATCCTAGTGTTGTCCTTTGTAATCTCGCAAATTTGGTAACATTTTAGTGCACAAACGTGCTTGAGCAGTTCCTACCTCCATGAATTATTGTTAAGCAGTTATAAAAATGAGTTAACAACATTCATGCTTTCACATGGGAAAAACTTTCCGGATTAAGCTGCACATTGCCTGTACTTTTAGATACGCTACGCTATACTTGCTAACATGCTATCCGCGATTAGCATCACAACTTTTACAAACTGCAAAAAATTGGTATAGTATTAGTATTATACCATAGTATAGGATTAAATCGTAGTTAGCTGATTAAGTCAATGTTGTTATTATGACATTTTTATCTATCTAACATTATTTATGGAGCTGAGCCGTTCACATCTGGAATTTAAAAGGACAAAACCGGATAGTCCAGATAGTCATCTTTGAATGAGCATAAAAAAATCATGGAAAGGATTTCCACATGATTAACTTCCTTTATTTCAGCATTATGCAATCATGTTATTCCAATTTAATGTACTTACGGTTGTTACGACCCCCTGTTGGTCTAGGGGAGTGGGGTCATAAACATATAGGCAGAAACTGGTAAGTTTGGATAAAATGATAATTTATTTGGTAACAAAAGGGTGCAAGCAATAAACAAACAAAAGGAGGGTGGATGAGGGTGCTGTGAAAATAACAAACCAAGTTAAATAAAAGAGATCCTCAAAAGGAGGATTGTGCCTAACTATTTATTTAAACAGAAATTTCTTACTACAAAAAACACAAAGAGCACAGCACCCACTACACCTAATGAAACTAACAGGAGGAAACTTACGTGTGGCAGTCAGTGTGGACTCTGGCCCTAGTTCCACCCTCTTCCTAACCACAAGCTAATAAGTGCACGTAAGCCAAACACACACAAGGTACTATCACTGGCTACAAAACACAAGCACAAATGAGTCACTCTGCTAAGCACAAATGCAACTGCTAACCAACAATGTCTGATTCACACGAGGCGCACAAGTCAAGTGGCTGTGACAAGCTGCCTCAATCAACTGCTGAGGTCAGCACCCCAGAAACCAGGAAGTAGGCGGGTCTTCCACAGGGACATGCAGCCTACTTAGTAGAAGTGAGAAAGGCAAAAGGGGTAACACAAATATGACGGCGACAGCCGTGACACTCCCCCCCATAAACACAAACTCCCCAGTTTGTGAATGAAACAGTCTAGACCAAACTACCCCTTTTTTATGAGTGCAGTCTAGATAAGGCATCTGCAATAATGTTTTCTGAACCTTTCTTATGGTGTATCTCCAGATTGTATTCTTGTGCAATCAACGCCCACCTCATGAGCCTCTGGTTATGGTTGTACATGCGGGTTAAGAACACAAGCGGGTTGTGGTCTGTGTAAACTACCACGGGCAAAGAGCTGGAACCAACATAGACCTCAAAATGCTGTAAGGCCAACAACAGAGCAAGGGTTTCTTTTTCGATGGTCGAATAGTTAAGCTGATGGCGGTTATACTTCTTTGAGAAGTAACATACGGGATGGTCTATACCCTCTACATCTTCCTGCAAAAGCACGGCACCAGCTCCCACAGCACTGGCATCCACCTCCAGCTTAAAGGGCTTAGAAAAGTCTGGGGCAGCCAGGACAGGAGCGTGGCAGAGGAGAGACTTAGCACTATCGAATGCGATTTGACATTCCGGTGTCCACACAAAGTCGATTTTAGGGCTAAGCAACCTGGTTAACGGTTCGACCACAGACGAGAAGTTCCTACAAAAAGCTCTGTAGTAACCTGCCAGACCGAGAAATGAGCGTAATGCCTTACGAGTGGTTGGAACTGGACTTGAAGCAATAGCTTCTACTTTTGCCTCAACTGGACGAACTTGACCTTGACCGACTTGACGGCCTAAATAGGTCAAAGTGGCCTTCCCAAACTCACATTTAGCGAGGTTTATGGTAAGGCTGGCTTGAGCAAGGCGAGAAAACACTTCGGAGAGGGAAGACATGTGACTCTCCCATGTATCTGAGTAGACAATAAGATCGTCTAAGTAAGCATTGCAGTTTTTAACACCAGCTAATACTGTGTTAACTAACCTCTGGAAAGTAGCCGGAGCGTTACACATTCCAAAGGGCATTACAGTGTACTGTAAAAAATCATCAGGAGTCACAAAAGCTGAGACCTCAGAAGCACGCTCAGTAAGAGGGACTTGCCAGTACCCTTTTAAGAGGTCTAATTTGCTCACAAACACTGCTGTACCGAGGGTATCAACGCAATCTTCCATACGCGGCAAAGGGTATGAATCACGCACAGTGACAGCATTAACTTTTCTAAAGTCTGTGATAAATCTTGGTGAACCGTCAGCCTTGCTTTCTACAAGACATGGTGAACTCCATGGACTCGAGCTAGGCTTGGCAAGGCCATGCTGAAGGAGGTACTCTACTTCTCCTTTCATTACATCACGCTTCATTGAATTTACGCGGTAAGGGTGCTGCTTAATGGGTCGCGGGTTGGTAAGTTCAACATCATGTTTTAACACTGTGGTTCTCCCTGGAACGTCACTGAACAAACTCGGAAACTGAGTTACTAAACCTATCACATCCTGCTTTTGAGCAGGGGATAGATGTGGTAAACAGGTAGGTAATGCCTCAATCGCCTCTGAGTTAGGGAGACGAGAACCTGGGTAGACGGGACAACGCGGCCGCAAGTCGTCGACGTCTGTTATAGGCAGGATGTCAGTCGCAACTACCGCTACCACTCCAGACTGAGGTTTTGCACCAGTTGAGTCCGGTTTGAACCCCACAGCAGTACCCTGGGAGTTTGAGTCCTTTTTCCTAACATGATAAAGTTTTAGCATATTAATGTGACAAACACGGGTTTTCCTACGCCGATCAGGAGTGCTTATCACATAATCTGTGTCACTGAGTCTTTTGTGTACCTCATAGGGCCCTGAAAATTTGGCGGACAACGCGGTACCTGGTACCGGAAGTAACGCCAACACTTTGTCTCCAACACTGAAGTCACGCTCTACAGCGGAACGATCGTAATTTCGCTTCATAACTGTCTGTGCTGTAGTTAGCATGTGCTTCGCGAGTGTATTAGCTCTGTGCAGTCGCTTGTGGAACTGACTTACATAATCGAGCACGTTTTGTGCAGGAGCAGACTGCAACGACAGAAACTGGTCATGCAGTGTTTGCAGAGGACCCCGGAGAGTGTGTCCGAACACAAGCTGGGCAGGGCTGAATCCTAGTGATTCCTGTACCGTGTCGCGTGCTGCAAACAAAACGAAGGGGATGCTCCCATCCCAGTCAGTGCCATTGTCATGGCAATGTTTCTTAAGCATAGACTTTAACGTCTGATGCCACCGTTCAAGCGTGCCCTGTGACTCAGGATGGTAAGCGGATGACAGAACATGCCGTACATTAAGTGTCCCTAGTACCTGTTTAAATAGTCTGGACTGGAAATTAGATCCTTGGTCCGACTGTACTACACGAGGTAAACCGAAAGTTGAAAAGAATTTAGTTAGAGCCCTAACTACGCTCTTTGCAGTGATTTTTCGGAGGGGGACAGCCTCAGGGAAGCGAGTAGCCGCACACATGATCGTAAACAGATACTGGTTACCGCTTTTAGTACGTGGCAACGGACCTACGCAGTCGATAATCACTCTGCCAAAAGGTGCTTCAATCACAGGTATGGGATGTAGAGGGACGGGGAAACTTTTTGGTTAGGCTTCCCTGTCACCTGACATATGTGACAACTACGGCAAAATGTAGCTGTATCTGTCTTCAACCCAGGCCAGAAGAAATGTCTTAACACTGACTGATAAGTCTTAGTGACCCCCAAGTGGGCTGACCATTTACTTTCATGGGCGACAGATAAGACATGTTGTCTGTAGACTGAAGGCACTACGATCTGATACACACTTTGCCAATCTGCATCAGAAGCTACACCTGAGGACCATCTCCGCATTAACACACCATCTTCTAGACAATATGCCACTTTTTCACCACTTGCTGCATTGTTGTCACTCACCACATTCCTGAAGCAGGCCTGTAAGGTTGGATCCTCTCTCTGAGCCACAGCCAAGCACTCTCTTGTAGCTGGCAGTGGTGGGGAGGGAGAGGACGGTTCCATCTCGCTCTCTACCGACACTGGCTCCTTCATGGGAGGTGAATCAGCTGTCTGAAAGGGCTTACAAAACACAGTATCAGCTAGCGGAATATCAGACTCATCATCACACATCATCTGCCGTGCCCGTGCACGAGTGACGACGCAGGCTGGAAATACTTTGGATGACTCTGTGCTGCAGTCAGAGGCCTTTGGTACATCCAAAACTTCCAAAGTTGGAGTAACTTTACCCCCGGCTATGTCATTTCCCATGAGCAACACAACACCCTGTATGGGAAGCTCATCACACACTGCTACTGGGAAAAAAACCACTGACTAGATCAGACTGAATGTGCACCTTATGTACAGGACGAGGCGCATATCCCATTTCAATGCCCCTTAAGACGGACCCGAATCCACAGGCGGATTCGACTGAAAAAGGTAGCACGGAAGCTAACACAACTGATTGGGAACAGGCGGTGTCTCGTAACACTTTAACAGACTGCTGGTCTGCTGGCAATCCTGTAAGTGAAATCAGTGCTTTGAGTACAAACGGGCGAAAACAGGCATCAATCTCAGTTTGGTTATCACAGTTTAACTGAGGGCTTTGCAGATTGTTAATTAACCCGACACCTTTGGGCTGAGACCCACGCGAAGACAACTGGTCTTTGCGTTTTAAAATCACACAGTCAGCAATAACATGTCCACTCTTATGACAGTAGTAACAACGGCGCTCTTCTTCCTTCGGACTGGAATTCCTAGGAGGATTAGACTGAGGTAGGTTGACCCGACGGGAACTGTCTACAACCTGGGGAAACGCTGGTTTGTGAATTAGCATGTACTCATCTGCTAACGTAGCGGCAGCAGATAATGTTAACACTTTTTGTTCATTTAAGTACATCACTATGCGTTCAGGTAGGCAGCGTTTAAGCTCCTCTACTAGACAAAGTTCTCGAAGTGAATTGAACTCCGCAACATTAGATGATGCAAGCCACCGATCAAAGAGAATGGCTTTCTCTCGGGCAAACTCTGTGTAGCTTTGTGTTGCCGGCTTCTTATGTGACCGAAACTTCTGCCTGTAAGCTTCGGGCACTAACTCATAAATTCGCAAGATTGCGGACTTAACTGTTTCATAGTCTGCACTGTCCTCTACAGAAAGAGCAGCTATAGCCTCCTGAGCTTTTCCCTGTAATTTGCACTGCAACAATAACGACCAGACCTCAGGTGGCCATTTTAATGCTAAAGCTATTCGCTCAAAAACTTGAAAGTAAGAGTCCACTTCAGCCTCTCGGAACAATGGTACCAAAGCAATATTTTTGCCAACATCAAATCCGGGACTTACCGAGTTCAATTTGGGTGAGTAGGGGAACCCACCGCCGCACCAGCCATAGCCATGTTGGCGCTTTCTAGCTCCAACTTCCGCAGTCTCACCACCTGGTCAGCCCCAATCTCCATTCTCCTTACTTCGAGTTGGAGTTGCCTCTGACGTTCTCTGTCTTGTGCTTCATACTGGAGACGGGCAAGGCGTACCTTGAGCCGCGCTTCTCCTAGTGAACGAGCGCTGCTGACAGAGGAGGGATCAAACCTGGGCAGCGTGAATGGCGTCGCCGGCCTTTCACCTGCTTTGTCTGAGTCCGCTACGTCCGTAGCAGGGTCAGGGGTTGGCGTAACCTCCCCTTTGGCAGCTGGACCAGCAACTGGGAAAGTGAGCTCTTTCTCAGGCGGTTCTGGCACTACAAGTATCCCCCTCTCAACTAATGCTAACAATAGCATAGGTTTCAACTCTTTCTTAAGAATGGTTTTGGGAACCGAGATGCCAAAGTGGGCTGCTAACTGGAGTAACTCATCTTTCCTACACACATTAAATTGCTCTACGGAAGGCTGTTTTAGAAAGGCCTCTAACTCAAACCGTGCAGCGGCCATGATTCCCTGAATCAGGCAAGCTGTACCTCGTTACCGTCAAGCTAGTCACTCAAATATTACCAAGAACCAATTAATGCCAATTGGGATTCCTCTAGAAAGAGAGTATCCCGGACGAGCCCCCATATATGTTACGACCCCCTGTTGGTCTAGGGGAGTGGGGTCATAAACATATAGGCAGAAACTGGTAAGTTTGGATAAAATGATAATTTATTTGGTAACAAAAGGGTGCAAGCAATAAACAAACAAAAGGAGGGTGGATGAGGGTGCTGTGAAAATAACAAACCAAGTTAAATAAAAGAGATCCTCAAAAGGAGGATTGTGCCTAACTATTTATTTAAACAGGAATTTCTTACTACAAAAAAACACAAAGAGCACAGCACCCACTACACCTAATGAAACTAACAGGAGGAAACTTACGTGTGGCAGTCAGTGTGGACTCTGGCCCTAGTTCCACCCTCTTCCTAACCACAAGCTAATAAGTGCACGTAAGCCAAACACACACAAGGTACTATCACTGGCTACAAAACACAAGCACAAATGAGTCACTCTGCTAAGCACAAATGCAACTGCTAACCAACAATGTCTGATTCACACGAGGCACACAAGTCAAGTGGCTGTGACAAGCTGCCTCAATCAACTGCTGAGGTCAGCACCCCAGAAACCAGGAAGTAGGCGGGTCTTCCACAGGGACATGCAGCCTACTTAGTAGAAGTGAGAAAGGCAAAAGGGGTAACACAAATATGACGGCGACAGCCGTGACACGGTCAACCTAATTTATTAAGGTTGATTCAACTTATTTACTATGGTTGGGCACAGCTTAAGTTAATAGTGTCAGCCCAACTAATTTGCAATGTTTTGGACCAATTAATTTATTCAATTTGCTTTCAACTTAATTAAATATAGTTGAATACAACATTTTAGAGTAGTACAAATACACTATTAAATACCATGTAAATACCATGTAAATACCATGCGACCACACTTGTCCAGTCCGAACGACATTCCAATGTCGTTGCTGTAGATCCTGGTAGTGTGGATCCGTGAGTCGATGTCTCGCTCATTTCTGGCATACAGCTTGATGTCATCCATGTAGAGGAGGTGACTGATGATTGTTCTGCTTCGGAATCGGTATCCGTAGCCAGTCTTTGTGATGATCTGGCTGAGGGGATTCAGGCCTATGCAGAACAGCAGCGGGGATAGTGCATCGCCTTGGTATGTGACGCACTTGATGGTGACTTGTTGTTGGAATCTTTATGTATATAAGTTATCCCATATTTACTCAATACATTGAAATACATGTATGGAATATTTACTCAGTACTTTGAAATACATTTATGAGATATGAAGCATTTACTAAAATGAGTTTTTGAGTTTGTCACACAGAAAACCTGCAGTGGATGGGTGTCAGACAAGAGTCACAGAGCAGACACCCGAAGAAGCAGCTACTGATATGCGGCTGTGATAACATACATAGTTCCTGGAAAACTCTGTACAGTAACATATGTTAATCTAACGATGTCACAAGTTCATGTTGCTGCTTATCTCCTTTCTCCATATAGCAGCAATGTGTATGTAACTAGGGACCTCCCTGAACATAATAAAAAGAGAGGAAGCGGCGGAGATGCCTCAGAGCGGTTGGAGTTTGTAACTGAGTACATCTCTGTCCGTTCTCCTCGCGAGTAAAAGAAAAGCTATTAACTCTCTTGTCTTTCTTCCTTGTTTGATATTTTAGGTGTCTAAACCTGACATTTGTGCAATTGGCTTTGAGTTGGCTTCCAGACTTGTTTTCCACAGCCCCATTGAGTTCTTGATGAAGGCTATTAGTGTCCTGTTGATCTTGTACATCTCCAAGCATTCCATTATCCATGTATGAGGCATAAGTCGGGGAGCCAAAGTCTCAAAAGCTCAATAAAATGGGTTGAACCTGACATGGTCTGTCATACTTTTTATTTGTGTTTTTTCTGTTAACTTTGACCCTAAGAACCAATAATTGGAGGGTCTGCTCTGCAGGAAATATCGCGAAAAAAAATTGTGGCCATTTTAGTGTATGCACCCTTTATTTTTTATCAGAAAAATGTGAAAAATTATTTTTTTCCTCATATTCTCAGTGGATTGGGTAGGCTGTCAATAAATGCATTCCAGATACACAGAACTCGTGCTGACAACATCCACTGAAAAAATAACTCTTAAAACACATTTCTACATGATTTTGCATCAATTTCATGCAAAAAAAGTAGGCGTTTTCTCACTTTTTAAAAATATTTTCATCTTTACTTCATTGGCAATCAACTATTTCCCTAAGTTATGACATCAGTCAATATGCCATTCTTTTCACCAAACAGTATACTCATTCCACAGAAAAAATTATATAAAAATCCAACCAAAATCAATGGATCTGTGATGATTTCACTACTAGTTGGCTATCAACAGGCTCAGAACTTCAATCTAATTTTTGACTACTCTCAAAATTCCGAAAGACATACTGGATATTTAACAGGGTTGTTAATGTCCACATTATTAAACATCATGGCCTAGGCATCTTTTTAATTTAAACATAACCCTGTTCTCCCAATAGAAATGTGTCACACAAGAAATATAATACAGCAAAATGACTTTCATTATTTTATTGCCTCAGATGACAACTATTACAACTTTAACGGAGCAAAATAATATAACATGACTTAATTAACTAGGTGCAGGTCCCTGTGAGGTGGGATAATCAGGAGAGTGGCACACTGCAGATACTGCTCTGGGGACAGACCTTCACCCTCACCACCTGAGGAGACAGCAAACAAGACTGGCAGGGTGGGTTATACAGCAGTGCGATAAAAGATGCACCCCCCCTTCTCTCTCTCGTGGCCTACTTAGGTGTCCCTGTCTTCAAGCGCAAGTTCAATCCTTGAACATCTGCTGGGGTCCCCGGTGCAGAGACACAATGCCACACTTCACATTGGCTCTTGCACAGGAGCATCCTCGGGCACACATGCTTTTCTTGCAGCGGCAGTATTTGATGTGTTTGAGCAGGTTTTGCCTCTTTCAGCATCATGGTTGCCACCAATTTTCCATTGACAGTTGTCTCCCAAAATCAGTGGCAGCTGGGTAGGCTGGCTTAACCATGTGTGCCGGTTACACACAGCCAACTGATGCAGGGCTCGGCGAAGGTGTAATAGGAAGGCATCTTCAGTTGGTGGAAGGCAACGCATGTCTCCTTTGATGCTCACAAAGAGATGGGCTCGCAGTGCATCTAGAGTACCACCAAAGAGTACCACCAAAGTTACTCCTGTCATAAAGTGAAACCATGTATCGCCGTGCTGCTGTTATAACTTCTTCCTGAACATCCAGGCTTTCCTCAGGGTCACCATACCTGCACAGCGGCAGAAGGTCTGTCAGGTGTTTAATAGCAGTTGTGTAGGCACGCCTTTTTCCTTTTCTGTACAGATAGCTCACTGTGTCACATCCGGTAAGTATGTAGGTGCTGAGGAGAAGGGATGTAAGATCTGAAGCTGCAACATCATACTTCCCCGCCAGAGCTTCTGTGATGGCATGAACAGGTAGGAAGATATCCATCGTCTTCACCCACAGCTCCTGCAGCCCATCCATGTGTGTGAAATAGTACATGCACATCATGATCACATCTGTGTCAGTCGCAACCACTACAGCCTGTTTGTGGTGCAGAATTTGAGTATGCAATGTGAGTAAACATCCTGGTATCTGCCTCTTCATGTTTCTCACAGGAAAGTTCTGGAAGCTCAACCTGACAATCCGCTGACAAGAGGACAGTGCGACCAGGATCACAAAAGATTCCACGAAGAATAAGTGTGCATCCTGCAGGAAGTGACTTGTTCTGAGCTGCCCATGCTTCCCCCATGTAGTTCAACAGATTAGCTTTATTCAGTGGATTGTGAATGAAGCCTTTCCATTCAGGTATAGGGAGAGTATCATATGGCTTGTACTCCTTCATTTTGCTGGGGCAGGTCTTCATCCTCTTCTCTCGTTTCTCACCTTTCAGACTTTCAGCAAGGGAGACATCATATCGATCACCAACAAAGTGGATGCAGTCACACTTGTCTGGAGGATTCCAAGGAGCTGCCTTAGGTACTTTCCTTGCAGTTCATGGAAGGTGCTGCTCCAAGATGTTGGTAACGTTGAATGAACGCCATGGCATCTACTACCATTACAACAGGCTTGTCAGATGCGGTAGTTTGTCCACTTCCCCCCATGAGCTGCCAAGGGCTGTCTTGATTGCAGCCAGGTAGTCTGCCTTGTTTCCTTTATGCATTGCATAACTTTGGTCAAGGGACGGGTCTGGCTCAAACAGAGAGGCTGGGCAACTTGTCCATTCATGGCCAAACACTTCCACCTTCCTGTCTTCCTCTAAGTCCTGAACAAAGAGTCGTAGGCTTTCTTGTAGTCAATCCAGGCAGTGCACAGATTGGTCTGCTTGGTCTTGCAGTCTCGAGTGACTGCTCTATCCACCAGTAGCTGGTGCTTGGCTCCTCTGGTGTTACTGCCTATTCCCTTCTGGGCCCTGTGCATGTATTGAGCCATGTGCCTACTCATCTTAGCCGCTATGATGCCTGACAGGAGCTTCCATGTTGTGTAGAGGCAGGTTATTGGCTGGTAGTTGGATGGGATTGTTCCCTTCTGGGGATCCTTCATGATCAGGATTGTCCGTCCTTGGGTTAACCATTCTGGGTGGGTCCCATCCATCTGCAGTTGGTTCATTTGTACTGCCAGGCGTTAATGGAGTGCAGTTAGTTTCTTCAGCCAGTAGGTGTGGATCATGTCAGGGCCTGGTGCTGTCCAGCTCTTCATACCTGCCACTCTTTCTTGGATGTCTGCCATTGTAATGGTTACTCGTTCTTCTTAAACATAGGTTAGTCTTAATTTTGTTATGAGAAACTAAAAAAATAATTCAGCATACAGCTTTCCTTAAGTGCCAATAGACCTTGCATCAGAGAGAACAATTTTTTAATAAAAACAGGGCTCAAAAGAACACCGAACACTGATATACAGGGAAATGGGGCCCGGTCTTTATACTGACATTCCTCTTAAAGATTTGCACTTATTTGTTTTAATTAAACCTAAAGATGCCCTGTCCTTTTGATTATAAATCAAATCTGTCAGGTAGGGAGTGTGTAGCAGCTGTTTTAAAGGACTGGTTATTGAGCAACAAAGCTCTTCCAAAGATGTTGAAAAGACATATTATCTAAATTCACTTTTTTTTTTTTTTTTTTTAGAACTTAGACTTTTATTATTTTTGCAGACCAATGATACAACCATGCATTAAAGGTACATGACACAAATGTTGACAATATAAAGTTTTCCATAAATAAACATCTTAGTCACAAGTGTAGGTTCATCGTCATACAACCCCAAAATAAGGATACACTTTGGGAGGGATAGCTAGACATCATATGCCAAGAGACAAACTTGTTGGGTTTATTTACATCAACATTGCTTCTGCTGGCCCCCAGCGCAGGCTAAAAGTGTTTTTTTGAAGTCTTAATGAGTAGGTTATCTTTTCCATTTTATACAATTCCCTTACTTTTTGGACCCATAAGTCATAGGAAGGAGGCTCCAGCTGCATCCACCTTATTGTGATGCATTTCAGGGCAGCTGTAAAAAGAATATTTAACAGATATGCTTTGGCCCGTCCTTGCAAACCATCTGGTATAATACCAAGCACCGCAACTGCAACATCCTTTGGTATAACTCCTGGGAAAATATGGTTTATAGTTCTGTACACTTCTTCCCAAAAGTTTTGAAGTTTGGGGCATGACCAAAAAATGTGTGTATGATTGGGGACCGCTGAGCCACAATTTCTCCAACACAAGCTTGGTACTTTAGGATCCATCTTGGCAACCACATCTGGGGTCCTGAAATATCTGCTAATAATTTTCCATTTATATTCCCGCCACATATTTGAGTTTGTAACTCTATGAGCCTCAATCCAGACTCCCTCCCATGCCTCGTCAGGAGATTATTTTGGCCGCCTCTGCCTCCCATCTTTGTTTTGTCCAAGTGGTTTCGTTAAGGTTCATTGACAGAAATACACTATATAACTTTGCTATAAATTTTTTTCCTCCTCCCCCTTTCTGGTAATGGATTAGAAGGTTTTCTAATGGTGTTGGATTTAGTACTTTTTCCCAGTCCTTGTGTGCGAGCAAAAAAGAGCGCAGCTGTAAATATCTAAAAAGATCACTTTTTTGGAGATGAAAATTCCTACATAACTCTTCAAACGACATAAGATTGTTTCTGTCGATCAACTGATGAAGAAATGTAAGCCCCTGTTCAGCCCATTTAGAAAAATTTTTGTCCAAGAGATTGGGTGTGAAGGATTTAATATGTCCAATGCTTGTTAATATTGATAAACCTCTCGGTAGCCCGAAAGAAACTCGCACTTTGTTCCAAATGTCAAGTGTGGTTTTAGTCCACAATGGCAGTTCCTTTACTGGGATATCTAAAAATGGCAATACCTTTAATGGTACTGAGCACTTTGCTTGCTCAATGCTGAGCCATCTTGTTTGAGAATCCTGTTGGATCCATGAAATTAAAGGCTTTAACTGAGCTGCCCAGAAATAGTATTTTAAAACCGGAAGCTTGAGACCCCTTCCGTCTTACTTCTTTGTAGTGTTTTATATTTTATGCGAGGGCTTTGCTTTGCCATATGAATTTTGATATAATTTTATCCAATTCAGCTGAACGTGGACTTAGGTATGCCAACTGGTAACATTTGGAACAAATACAATAATCTGGGTAACAGATTCATGCGAATGGTCTCAACGCCGACCGAGGAGGGACAAAGGCAATGCCGACCATCGCTCCAGGTCTTTTTAAATTATATCCAGTGTTTTAGTGTAATTGACGTGATACAAATCATTTAATGAGAGGGGAATATTGATGCCTAGGTATTTAATGCCTTCCCTTGGCCATCTAAAACCGCTCTGTTGTTTAACCCCCAATGGAATATTGCTATTGACATCCATTGCCTCTGTCTTATCCACATTTATTTTATAGCCAGAAAAATGGCCATAAACAGAAATCATTTCCCTCAGACGTGGTATTGATGATGTAGGATCAGACAAATACAGGAGTACATCATCTGCATAAAGAGATATTTTATGTTCCTCTGTGCCAATCAAAATCCCTTTAATTTCATCATTGTCCCTGATAAGCTGGGCTAGTGGCTCGATGCTAATTGCAAACAAAAGAGGTGACAAAGGACACCCTTGTCTGCATCCAGCTTCCAACTTAAAACTTGCCGACCTGAAACCATTAACTCTTACAGCCGCTTGTGGGGATGAATATAATGTATGTATCCAATCTATGAATTTGGGCCCAAATTTGAACCTCTTTAATGTTTGAATAAGGTATTTCCACGACACACGATCAAAAGCCTTTTGGGCATCTAAAGATATTACAGCTGTCATAGCTTTATTTTCTTTTTGGTGAGACATAATATTTAATAAACGACGCAGATTATTTCCATAGTGCCTCCCGACAATAAATCCGGTTTGATCTGGATGTATGATTTGATTTATTATGACATTTAATCGTCTTGCCAGAATACCAGTTAGAATGCGTACGTCCCCATTCAGCATGGATAATGGCCGATATGACCCGCAGTCAGTGGGGTCTTTACCTTCTTTATGTAATACAACAATTGTGGCATCAGACCAGGATGGTGCCATTGTTTTAGTTTCTAAAGAAAAGCGGTATGCTTCCAATAAAAGTGGAGTAGCGATGTCTATGAAACATTTGTAAAATTCATTTATGAAACCATCGGGGCCAGGACTCTTATTATTTTTAAGAGATAAGATAACATTTTTAATTTCTTCTACTTGAATTGGCTTATCTAATTGTTTAGCTACAGTATCAGATAATTCAGAAATTTGTATATTTTGTAAGTAGTCACCTATTTTATTCTCATCACTGCAAGTGTCAGTGTCTCGGTATAAAACCTTGTAAAATTCAGCAAATGTTTCAGCAATATCCTTTGGTTTTAAGATGGATTTATTGCCCGATTTCAGCTTTTGAACAACATTTGAGGACTGTTGTTTTTTAAGTCGGAAGGCCAGAAGTCTGCTCGCTCTATTTCCATTTTCATAATACTGCTGCTTAGCAAAACGAAGGTTACCTTCTATCTTTTCTGATAATAAATCTTGGAGCTCTCTACGTGATGTATTCAAATCATTCAGAATTTTGGATGCTCTAGTCTTTTTATGTTGAAGATCCAGATCTCGAATTCTATCTTCTAAATATTTCTGTTTGGCTGCTTTTTGTCTTTTTTTTGCTGTGGTGTAGGAGATGATACTACCTCTTAAATAGGCCTTTGCACAGTCCCACAACATGATAGGAGATGTGTCAGGGGTGTTGTTTATGTCCAAATAATTTTTGAGGTCAGATTTAACAAAATCAATGAATTCCTTGTCATTAAGAAGGGAGGTATTAAGTCTCCATTGCTTAAACGATGGGGTCAATCCTATATTCCACTGGAGAGTAACAGGTGCGTGGTCAGAGATTGTGATGGGCAATATTGTGATATCCTCAATTCTGTGTAGCTCAGCCTTGGAAGTAAAAAAAGTAATCTATTCAGTGAGTAAGATGCATGTCGGTTTGAGTAAAATGTAAAATTTCTGTCTTTTGGGTATTTGGATCGCCATACGTCCACTAATCCAGTTTCCACAGACATATTTTTAAGCATTTTACCCATCTTAGATATGGGGGTCCGAGAGGCCGGATGCCTATCTAGGTTTGACATTACACAATTAAAATCCCCCACAATCAACAGACCGGAGCTGTACTCTGCAATCATATTGAAAACTGACTTGATAAACCCTGGAACATCTTCATTAGGGGCATATACATTTATAAAGGATACCGCTGTTCCATCAATTATCCCATTTACCAAAATAAATCTGCCCTCCTTGTCCTTATGTACTAACGTTTCAGTAAAATTTATTTGCCTATGTATTAATATAGCCACACCCCTTTTCCTGCCAGAGCAATGTGACGAATAGTAAACTTTATCAGCCCATGACTTGCTTAATTTTGTATGTTCCACATCTGATAGATGTGTTTCTTGCAGCAATGCTACTTGACATTTTGATTGTCTGAGTTGCAGCAATACTTTTTTTCTTTTCATTGGACTATGCAAACCCTTCACGTTATAACTTGTTACAGTTAATGTACTCATAACTGATTTAATTTAAAAATGTATATGTGATAATATTGTGCTGGAGGCAGAGACGGCCATTTGATGGGTGGAACCAAACATCTGAGTAACATGAACGATGAACACCAAGAAGATACAATAAAATAGTAAGACTTTGCTGTGCAATATTGTCAAGACTAATATTCAAATGCTCTGTTTTTTTAGTTGCAGTAAGATCCTCGGGGAACAGAAGGATCAAAACGCAAAAAACACAATAAAAATTGAACATAGATAACCTAATGTAAGGTAGTGGGTTTAAGTCCCTAGCCACTATAGAAAGCGGCAATAAACACAACCGAAAGAGAATTGGATGTGTGCAAAAACAACAAAAGAAGAGAAATTAAGAGTGTGGAAGTCCAGGCTCCTGCAGGAGGAGTACTTTAACCACAGCATAGGATCTACTAGTAATATTGATACAACTTAATTATAACTTAGTAATTTAACAAGGTTAGAGGTGTGCACCTTTCAAACGTATCAGTTTAGATAAGTGACATTGAACGCAATTACAGTTGGCATTTAAGCACTAAAGACAATATTTCAGAGTTGGGATCTGCTGATCCGAATTGTGTCATATTAGCATTTGCGGCTTCGCTTACGTTTCAGTTCCAGTTATTGCAGTGGGGATGGTTTTCCGTATGTAGTCCATGGCCTTCACGGGATCCCGAAACTCCTTACTGTCCTCTTTGTATGTGATTTTGAGTCTTGCTGGGTAAAGTAATCCGAAGCGCACATCGCTCCGTCCCCGTAAAGCTTTCCGTGCATCGGAGAAGGCTGCGCGTGCCTTGGCCACACTGGTGGTGTAATCCGGGAAGATTGCGACTCTTTTACCCTTGTAGGTCAGCGGGCTTTTCCCTGGCTCTTCTCAAGATGTCAGCGGCGTCTCCATCATAATGCAGCTTGGCTATGATCACACGAGGTCTCTCTCCGTCTCCGGTTTCGATCAGAGCGGCTGTTCGGTGTGAGCGATCGACTTTTACATCCCGGTCCATCTGGAGCGCTTCTCTAATAATTTTAGAAACCTCTGTAGGGTTGGCGGAGTTCGGCTGTTCCTCAACGCCAACTATGCGGATGTTTCAGCGTCTCATCCTCCCTCCATGTCCTCGCGACTTGTCCCAGTATCTTAACCAGCTCGCTCTGAAGTTCAGTAACGGTAGTCTGCAGAGTGTTTACCTCATCAGACCATGTAGACAATCCACCTTTCATATCTTCAATGTCTGTTTTTACTGAGGTGATTTCTGCACGGGTGGCGGTGGCATTGCTGGCTATTTCGGCCCTCACTGCGTTGATATCAGCTCTGAGAGTGGCGAACTCTTCAGACAGCGCACTCCTCATTTCCTCCCTTATAATTTTGGAGATTTCCCCCTCGTATAGAGGTTAGGATATCGGCTCTCAACTCTTCACACATACCAGGGCTCTTGGGTTGTGGGTCCTCTTCTGGAGTACGCTGCCTCGTGGATCTGGAATTAGCCATTAGCTTTGCCGTGTTACCGTCGTATTTGAATTTGCGAAGTTTATCCGCCATTTATCAAGTGAAGTCTACTGGAACGAAATTCTTTACAGTCCAACACCTCTATTAAACCGATTTAGGTCACAATTAGTGAGCAGTTGTGGTTTTTAAAGCGAAAATGTTGATAAGCCTGCAGGAGCACTGAAAATATCCGTCTTTACTCCATCTTGGCTCACTAGCGCCCCCTAAATTCACTTTTTAAAAGGATACAGCATCAAACTTTTGCAGATGGTGTTGAATTATAAGATCCTCCAGATCTAAGCTAAGAACACAAGTCATTTTAATTCAGCCAATTTATTTCCACTAACCTCCACCTCCACCTCCATCATTGGTATCATCCAAGAAGCTGACAATTCTGGTACGTTTAGGCCTACATCAACATCAGTCCTTAATGACCAGTTACATGTTGATGTGGTGAGCAGAGACATTTTGACTTTTCCAAAAAAGACGCTCAGACAGTAAAAGTCTTTTCTATCATTACATGTTTAGACCACTCATAAAGAAGCTGGTTGAGAAAGTGATGCTATCAGCTGTTTTTTACTTTTTTGTCTCTTAAACTTGTTTGACTGTTATTAAAGATTATTATTAAAGATTATTATTAAAGATTATTATTAAAAAGCTTTTTATTCAGCTAAGTTCATCAGTGCCTACTGGCTCTGGCACTGCCATTTAGCTCAGTAGCACTGGTGGTATCATATGTTTCCTGTTTGACTCCAAACACAGTAGATATAATATTAAAGAGTATAGTCTAGTTATTGATTTTAATCAGAATCAGCTTTATTGCCAAACAGGTTTAAGACATTTGCTTTGGTGTTTTTGTTCTAAACAAACATGACAGGTTTAAGAACATAAGAAAGATTCATTGGATCTTATTTAAAAACAACAGATGTTTCTGTGTCATATATAGTGACAACGCCCGACAGTCAGAGGGGCCTCCAACTAAATTTTGATTAGGGCCCCCAAAGGCCTAGGGCCGGCTCTGGTAGGCCTACAGGCAGCTTGTGAGCAGTGCCAGTAAAACAGCAAAACAAAGTCCTGGTACGCCAAAGAGTAAAATGTAATAGTGCCAGTAGGCCTGATGGTCACAGCAATGCAAAAACGCACACAGTAATTGGGACTGTAGAGCAAAACCCGAAACCTGGACATTTTGGGCAAAATCCCAGCTCTACACAGTTTTTAGCTCCCGAATAGAGGACATGTCCGGGGAAAAAAGTACATATGGTCACGTTATGAACAAAAACTGAAACATGTTGTTAAACCTAAACGTTGTTTGAAGAAGCCATAGCTGACACAATGTAAAATTATTCAGGTGTCTCACTCCCCGACTCCTCCTGTCCATATGTGCTGGGTTTTTGAGGCTGACACCAATGTCAATATTTGGAGGTTTAAAAATACAACATATTGTTACTTCTAAAGAATTGTGAACATGTTATATACAGTTATATATACATGTTTCAGTTCTGTGGGCAGACTATGTAATAGTGACTCTGCTTGTAAATTAACTCTAATCTTCTTCATCATATATGTCAATAAGGTAATATCAGCTGATATTTCAGCCTGGCCAACTGATTGGTCTAGCTACATAGTTTAACAGAAAATCAGAAACCTGAAACAATTTTCCTTTATTACCACCTTCTGAGTGAACATGCAGCCTTAATCTGCAGTGTTATGCTACTCAATCATGAAGCCAGCAGCAGTTTAGCTGAGCTCCAGCTGAACCTGTGTTTGTTTTGGCTCGTGAAACTTCGCATGCAGCCATGTTTTAAACTCCTGAATGTTCTTTATTAGCAGAACCCCTTCTAAACAACAGCCAAGCTAGTCAGATGCTAAATTTCACAGCTACAGCTAATTGCTCAACTTTAAGTAAATAAGGTCAACAATGGTAAACAATGGACGGTGCTTTTCTAACATTACAGGAATATCTTATTTACAGCTTCTGTAATACGTTGATGTCAGTGCTTTGACTGCCCCTTTGTGGCTGTTTTCCCAAATGGCAATTGATTGGTGTGTTAATGCAGACTTTATGTCCCACACAGTATTTACTTCAGCCTCTACACAGCATCTTATCAAGCCATTTCTGTCAGTTTATGAGAACTAAAAGACCTGATCCCACAGCAGGAGTTATTCATATGATTGTCTCTGATTTCTTGTGATCTTAAGTGGCAGAGGGCTGAATAGCACATAACAGAGACAAATATTATTTTGTTGTGATCACAACTTTGAAAAAATCATTTCAGTGCATCTTTCCAGAAAGTTTCTGTGTTTCTGTTAATGATCCACAGAAAACACTTTAACTGTTGTGATATTTGGTTTGTAGAAAGCAGTTCCAGTTACACCTGCTGAGAACGTGTTCTGTGGATTGTCCAGAGCAACTGGGGAGAATTCTTCAGGAAAGACATGACACTTTATTTAAATTCTATGAGCACCACAAGTAAAATTCCTTTCACCTCCTTTTTTGTTTTGGTGGGGGCAGAAAACTTAAAGACAAATCTGATAAACTGGGTAAATAAAAATAAAGAAGGGTGACTGTTTACAGAAGTGCAAGGCCTTAGGTTTTATAGAAATAGATTTGGAGAACAAAACTTTATATCCAATATTTTGAATATCACAATAAATTTGATATTAACTGTGATGGCATTTTCTGTTGAAATAAACACTTTGAGGCAAACGCTTGTCTTTCTGTAGGTTTATTCAATCATCTGCAGATGGACTCACAGCGACACACAGAGTACATGAACACCTGAATGAGTGAGGACAGCTGAGAGAGCCTGGTATTTATCTGGCTTCAGGGTCAAACATCACAATTACACGTTGTCACTAAAGTACAGTACAGAGAACAGAGATGGTTTGTCTGTTACTGATACATGTTCAGCTCCACATCATACATGAGTCACTCTGAGTCCAGCGGTTACATGAATCATAAGAAATCATCAATACATCAATATTTCTTGTGCTGCTTTTACATTGCTCCTTTTTTTAGAATTTCATCCGTATTTATATTATTAGAAACAAATATCGATCAACAATTTCTTATCATTAGTCATTTCAACCTTGTCCAAGAAGAGTAAATGTGACTTTATTATAAATGATTTCAACAATGAATTAAAAATATGAATAAAACAAATTATACTTAATGTGATTTCAATGGATGTAACGTTACGAATAAATCTGATTCTATTATCGTAAAACAACAGAAGTCATGTTGTCTCCATAGTCCAGAATGTCAGACAACAATCAGTTCAATGATGTGACTCCTACCATTCTGATTTATAGTCATAGTGATTTTTATCTTTTTTAAATTATATTTGATCAAAACACTTTTTCACATCAATATGTTTTGAAGATAACTTTTATCTGTTTATCAACATGAAAACATGGAAAAATATTAGAAAATATTTGTAACAAAAAAAAAACGATGTTAAAAAACATGAAACAGCTTCCACTTTTTCAGCTGAAGCTTCATCAACTCATCATCTGTCTGAAAGAATCAGTCAGAAGTTCAACATGACCAACAGAGGATGCCACAGTTTGACCTGCTGTTGGCTTGTTTAGACCATTTTTAAAGATGAGCATCAAAGTCAGTTACATCAACATAAACATTTCTATTCACTGACTTCATCAAAAAAATTAAACATTAAAATGTTTGGCTTTTACCTGTTAGCAATAAAAGAGTAAAGAACATTAAAGAATAGTGATGACAGAAAACATCTGTGTTACATGGACTGTGTACTTTAACTTCATCATCATCTTCATCATTATCATCAACAGCATCATTATCTTTAGTACTAATAATTTTAGACAGAGCTGTGTAGCAAGATAAATCACTGTTACTTTGTGATCATCAAAAACTCATAACAATAAGTACATGTTTCATTAAGTCAGAAATAAACATCTTTATCTTTCTAAAAGAATAAAAAGTTAATCATTAACAAAGAATGAAAGGATTCCACATGAAGCAAAAAGTCACTGGCATCAACATGAACACATTTCAACTGACGCTGATTCATTTACTGTTTCAGGTTACATTTAGCAAGAAATATGAAAATGTGACATGTATTACAAAACACAATGTCATCACATGTTCATATACTTCATCTAACTACATCATCATTTTAGTAAAACATATTTAAAAAGAATAATAAAAAAGGGTAAGTATGTAAAAGTAAAAAAATCCAAGCAGGTCAGCATCAAAAGTCATTTGTATATATATTTGATATTTACTGACTGGTCGTTGAGGTTCAGCAACATAATGTCCACACGTCATTATACATGTAGAAAAATCATTTTTCATGATCATCACAAACAAAAATAAAAGATAAAAAACTTTTAAACTTTAAAATGATGTTTGCAGTACATCATCTTTGTCTTTATCATTTTCGTGGTCACCATCATTAATTTGCACACATTATACACAAAGGTCTAAAAAAAAACACAACGTAAAATTGAATATAAAAAATTAAAAACTAAATAATAAGAATATAAGAATATATAAGAATAAGAAATGTTTAAAAGCCACAGTTTTCACTGTCAGTCGCTGTTTCAGTCTTTTTTTGAGCCACTTTTTGGCTCAAAAAAAGAGTTACATTAACAAAACAGCAAAAATATTTGAGTTGTTTGTCTTTACACTGAATTAGGCTGAAGAAAGTAAAGAAAAGCCAAGTTGATAATTTTTCAACAGCATTGATCTGACTTTAATTTGACTGACTGCTCTGCTGGATGCACTAACGTCTTCAGTCTTTGTATCCTTTGGTCTTCTCCAAAGTGTACATTTGTATACAAAAACTTTTGCATGTGAAAATTTTGTTTTGTTTAGAGATGTTTATCAGGATTGTTCATTGTTCACTTTATGTTGAAGGCATCTTTTAATCCCTTCAGTGCTTGTTCCTTTGTGATTCTCCTCCAGGCCTCTGGAACATCAGCTGGCTTTGCTTCGTATTCTTCAGCAAATCTGTCATTGTATCGTACCAGGACATACTTCCAGTAGTCAGATGCCTCTATGCTGGGGTCTGGAGGAATGTGCCAGTCTGGATAGTACGTGGTGTACTGCTTGTAAGGATGCCACTGCCCTTTAGTTTCTGCGTTTTTGAAATTATGTTCACTGTGCACATCTGTTGTACACAGTGTTTCAACCAGCTTGTCAGTGTCTGCATATCTGCATCTACCAAGACCTTGTGGTCGATGAACAGCTGCATGATGTTGTTTGTGTTCTTTGCCTCCAGCCTCACAAGGAACTTTACAAAATGGACACTGTCGTCCACAGCCAAACACCCTCTTGAAAAGCTCATCCTGTGGTTTGATTGGAAGTTTGTTCAGAGTCTCAGTGATGTCTTCAGAGCTTGAGAATTCCTCCTGCAGCTCTTCCTTCAGTTCACTCAGTGATTTAATGAGGCTCTCTGTAAATGGATGGCATGTGCTTTGGATTTGAAACAGGGTGGTTTTTTCAGCCTCCACTGAAATTGAGATGTCTTTAATCAAATATTTGCGCATGTTGTTGATGAGCTCTGTGATGCTTTCCTTGTTATCTGGCAGCAGATCACCATCCTCTCCTTTTGAGGCTCGTTCAATTGCTTCTGTTATTTTGTGAACTATGACCTGCAGATTCTTCTTCTTCAGTTTGCACAAAGTTTTGTCTTTTGACATTTTTTGCAGGATGTGCTGAAATATCCAGTCCTTAACATATATTTCATATTTACAAATGTACTTGACAAAACTCTCAAAGTCTTCCTTTTGCAGCAACTCTCTCTGAATGTTGTACTGGAAAAAGGAGCGAGAACTGAACTCTGCTGAATGGGAACTTGTCAGAATTTCATCCACAATTTCTATTCCCAGAGATCTACTGATGTACTCTTCAACAGCAGGTTTGAGACAACATGTGACAAAATCAGTTGCTTTGCGTTGGCAGTGATCTCTCTGTTTGTATAAATCCAGAAAATCTGACAAGTACTGATTCTTGTACTTCTCCAGCTGAATATGGGGATCATTGGCTGACAAGAAGTTTTGGTGCATTTTTAAGAATTCCCTGGAGGCAATGCCACAAATGTGAAGTTTCAGGTCAATCTCAAACTGTGTATTTGGTTTGTATTGTTCATAGCCCTGTTGAAGATGTTTATCTATTATTTCCAGAAGATCCCTTGTGAAAGAGTCATGGTAATCTCCATTTGTCTTCGTTTTATCAACAATAAAATTTCTGGAAATCTCAATGATAATGTCTGCAAAACTCTGTAAATCGCCACTCCACACATTTTTAACTTTCTTCCAAAAAGAGTCTAAATGGTCTCTTCTGGTCTTGAATTCACCCGTCCCAATTTCCTTTAGCTCTGGAATGTTTTGTAATTTCTCATTTGAATTACGATTTGAGAAATTTTTTCTGAGTTGGTGGAGAACACATGCAGGTATATCTCGTTCTTTCAGGCCTGGTACATTTACAGTAGCTTGAGCCCACATCTTTTTAAACTCACATGTCAGCTCATTATCAGACAGTGTGGAGTCTCTGCAGTCACTCAGGAGCTTCATGACCTGCTCTTCAATCACACCTCTGTATTTACTCTGTATGTCCTGAGCCTTTTTTGTACCTATTTTTAGCTGAAGGACACATTCCAATTCAGTGCACACAGAATGTTTGATTTCCTTTGAAAGACTTTTGATACAGTTGGAAAAGTCCATTTTGTATTTCTCTATCAGATTTACATGTCTGTCTTTCCTTTTGTAGTATTTCTCAATTTTGTTCTCCAGTATTTTTTGTTGCACTGCTATTTGTTTGGACAACTGTGATTTTTTTGTTTCAAACAATATGTTCCAAGTTTCCACCTGAGATTCATTGTCAGCATTTAAGATTTCCATCTCTGCTTCTTTTTGCCAGGAGAGAATCTCTTTCCTGAACTCCCATTCCCACTGACTGAACTCTTTACAAAGGTTGTCATAGGCTTGAGCCACAAGAGTGTTTCTGAAACTAAAGATGAAGTTCTCATATTTCACTGCTTTCCAGAGACTTCTCATCCATTCTAGAAACTCTGGGATCTGAGACACATTATCGCTTCTGTCTCTTTTCACTGACTCCAAAAGATTTCTCTTTAAATCTGCTACAGCCTCACTGTAACCTGTGTTCACTGGTGCCATTGGTGGGGTCCCATGCCAGAGTCCTGGGATGTTCCAGTTGTTTTTTTCCATGTCATAGTCCAGCACATCTGTGAAGGCCTTTATAGAAGGCTGTTTTTCCATTGCAGCTGCAATCTGAGTCATTTCATTGAGTTGATCCAAGAGATGTTTTCTTTCTGTAATGGTCTTTGCATGAGCTGAGACTCCAGCCACATTTTGATGCACAAAATGACAAACTGGCTTTTTTCCAATTTGCTTCATTCTCAAGAATGCATGAGTTGCAATTTGCAGGACATCTTTCATTTCTGTTGAGTTCTCCATTGCAATGTTGATCATTGTGACATCACTTAAACCAATGACAAAGGTTGCCAGCTGGTTGTCATGCTCATAACTGTCCTCTAGTTGTGCCAAATGAGGAGACTTAAGACCCTCTGTGTCAATGAGAAGTATGAAGTCAAAATTCAGGTCACTTTTCATATCCTCACCGACTCTGAGGAAGAGCATATAAGCTCCTCTTGTGCATCTGCAGCTGCTGACAGGAAACTGCACACCAAACATGGTGTTGAGGAGTGTTGACTTCCCGGTACTTTGAACGCCCAACACAGTCAGGACCAACAGTCTGCTCCTCCCTCCAACCTTCTTGTGAAGCTCCATCAGCACATCTGTCACCCATCTCTCTGGGATGTTGGAAGCATCTCCATCCAAGAGCTCTAAAGGATGTCCATCCAGCAGCATTTCAGCAGCCATGCCAGGGAGATGAGACATTTTATCAGCAGTGTCTGGTGACTGAGAGGAAAACTCATAGATCAGTCCCATCTCTCTCATGTAATGCTCTATTCCTAAAGAGCTGTCCAGCAAAGCCTGATCCAACTCTGCAATCAGCTTTGCATCTTTCTGCTTGCATTGCTCTTTGAATTTGTTACGGAGCTCAGTCAGATTTTTTCGAGAATATGTATTCAACCTAAATTTCATTAATAGAAGGAAAACATCTCTTTTCTCTTTGTCACTTGTGGATAAGGTTTCAATAAAACTCTTCATCACTTTGGACAGTTTTTGTTTGCTTTGCTCCGCCCTGATTTTTTGTATTTTTTCTTGTAGCTGAGATTTATACTCTTCAAGACTTGAGTCACCAGCTCCTTTCATCCTACACTCCTCCTTCTGTTGTTCCGATAGGTTTTTCCAGTTATTTCCTTGCAAAGGAAGTTGTTGTTTCTTGTAGTCTGGTATGCTTTGCTCCCCCACTCCAATACCGCCCATAATGTCATCTGTTGCTTTCTTTTGGTCATCAGTTTTGCTTTCGTCCACAAACAGCCCAAGTTCAACAGCCTTGTCAAGCATACTTTCAATGCTTGTTGTGGATTTTACATCTGGCAATGATTTCTTGATGGCTGTACAAAGTTTCTTTGAAAATTCTGCAGCATTTACCTTGGGGTCTTTAGTTTTCACACTGCTCTTTAGTAAATCTAATTCTTTCCTTGTTTTCTTGACAGACTCCATGTCCTCTGTAGCATTCTCCTCCTTGCGGTTAACAACCAAGAACAGTTTGGATTTCACGTCTTGAAGCGAAGTCAGAATTGTGTGTTCATTTTCTTCAACTTTGTCCAGGAATACAAAGGTAGCAGTTGACACTTGAAAAAGAAAATTGAATTGTGTGAGTGACTGACCAATGTCTCCTCTCAGATTGGCAAAGGCAACTGGTTTTGGAAATATGTCAAGGTTTTCAGCACCACAGGGAAGGAACCAGCAAACCTCTACCAATCCATTGGCAATTTTCCTTTCATGTGCTCTTCCTTTCATCTCTCTGTGTGTGAACATGTTGTGATTCTGTTGGCCAAGGCTGAGAACATGATTCAAAACCTGGGACTTGGATAAACTGCAGTTTTTCAGCCTCACAAAGGAATAGAATGGAATATCTGCTTGGACAATGCTGTCTTCAACAAACCCTCTAGATTCAGACAAATCATGTGGACGCCACTCTTTGACGATGCCTCTCAGAGCCCACAGCATCAGGGTACACTGACTGTTATTGCCATGGGGCAACAGCAGCGGGACAGGAAACTGACACATTGACATCTTGAGGGCCATTTCCTGTTGCAAGAAGCTGTCAGCACAGAGGAAGAGTGCTGCTATGAGGTCGAGAGGGTTAACCTCATTATCCTCAGCAGAGACATCTTCAGTGTCATCATCATCACCATCATCACCATCACCATCATCATCATCAGGTAGTTGTGTACAGTTTCTGCATTCTGCATTGATTTTAAATAGATTCCAGAGAAAGTACTGTGGTATTTCCTCCACTGATTGAACATTTTGATCATATAAGCTCTTTTGTTGATCTCCAAGAGAGACTGAAGAGTGAGCTTCTTGGGATGAAATTTCTCCAGTCCAACTTTGGTAAGAAAGTTGAGCAGAACTGTCAAAGATAAAGAAGATAATTTTAATAGAAATTAACAACAAGTAGCCCTGTGCTTTACATTTCTTGATAAATATAAACAACAGCAGGGAGCAGTGTTGAGCAGCACTTTGTTACTCCTTCTGAAACCACAAATTTAGAGTTTTACCCCCTCCCTGAAAGCCCACTTTCTTCTGATGCAGGGCTTAGCTGCACAGTGCTGAATCAAGGCCTGCTATGTGAGACTAGGCCTCACTTATTACTGTGCAAAACACAACTTTATTCACTGGTTTTAATGAAACTGGATCAGATTTTATGGATAAAATATTGTCTGTTTTTTTCTGTGTTGTCCTCCGGCTGCTCTGCCTCCACCTTTGTTGATTTACAGAGTTTGCATGTGTAGTGGGTGTGCGTGTGTGTGTGTGTGTGTGTGTGTGTGTGGGGGGGGGGGGTATCAACCCTCAACAGACAGCTGAAGTACCCCAAAGGAGGGGGTGAAAGGTTTGCTCCACTCAAGTGCTGCTTGGGCAGTTTCGCCATAAAACCTACCACCCCGCGTGAAAGTGAGATAACAGATTCTATGCATGACTATTAAAATGACAATATTAACCTTGTCCAGAGACTAACCTCAACCTGAACCAGGCTGTGAGGACCTCAGTGACCATAAAGGTGTCATCCCGACACTTCCCAGAGACTACCTTCATCTGGAACCAGCCAGCCAATCAGAACCCTTTTGAATAAAGGGACGCTTAAACTGCCCCTCACACAGGGTAGGCCAAGGCAAACGTGCCCCCCCTTTCTAATTGCTCCAAACATCAAAGAACCCCTTTCTTTCAGTCCTGGTTCTATACCCCACCAAAGAGCCATTAACATGGACTAACATGGACATGGACCTGCCCCCTCCTTCTCACACAGATATGTGAAACTGATAAGACAGACAGACACCAGAGAAGGACGCTGCCCTGAATTCCTTTGTGTGGACAAATTAATATTGTCTCCTTCTAAACTTGCCCATTACTTTCTTTTAGTTAAACAAATCTTTAAGTTACTTAGTAGTTCTTGCCACTTCAATTGAGTTATTATTGCCACATGCTCGTTAAAAACTATGTTTAAAAGAAGAATCCTTAAAGAAAGTTAATTTGCAGTGTTTTAATCTTCCTCACTAATCACTGATATTCATTTAATTGATGTTATACTTGTTATGGCAGAAAATTTTGTCCTCTTACATTTAATCTTTTATGTATGATCTTTTAATATTATCCTTATTATTACATAGTTAGTTATAGATATGTATTGTGTTTTTATCCTTAACCTTTCCTCTCCTATACTCCTTATGTTGGTCTGTCCACATTTACATTAGCAACAGCTAGCTAGAAAATATTTACCTTTTCTTCATGACCCATAAAGTTGCTTTGTGTGAGACACACTGAACAACCTCCAGCTCTATGAGCTTGTTTGACCACTTCTCTGGAACGTGGGCTGTTCTATGTAACTTCTGGGGCCGTTGTAGGTAGGCTACCAGGCTTGGGTTAACAGATCTGCTTGGGGTCCTATGCCTTCCAGTAACGCCACACTACGCCAATGGCACTCGGATAGGGTGACCAGACGAAGAACATATGGTATACAACATAGTTTTATTTTATTTGTTGACTTTTATAAACGATTTGACACAATAAGCCACCAGTTTATGTTTAAAGTCTTTAAATGATTTGGATTTGGAAACCAATTTCTTAGCACATGGCACGATCCCTAGATTTTATATTGGTCGTGGGATAAGACAAGGTTGTCCCTTTGGTCCCCTAAGGTGTGCTCCCTGAGGACGTACATCGCTCTGAGGGACAGCAGTCTCTGCTGGGACCACAGGAGGATCTGATGTGCCAGTTTGCATAACGGGTGCGAGCGCAGACCTCCCTGGTGATTCAAATAGGCCACCACAGCCGTATTGTCGCTTCTGACAAGGACGTGGTGACCGCGGAGGGCGGGCAGAAAACTCCTCAGAGCTCTGAATACCGGCAACATTTCCAGGCAATTTATGTGCCAAGAGAAATGATGCTCCTGCCAGGAGCCTCTCGCAAAGCGACAGTCCATGACCGCGCCCCATCCTGTGAGTGAGGCGTCGAAATAATTGTTCGGCGACAGATCGCTCCCAACACGGGACCTTGAGACAGGAACCAAAATTTCCTCCATACAGACAGGGAACGACAGCACCTGCTCGTAACCTTCTGAAAGTGTTTTACAGTGATGGTGCAGCCTAACTGCACTCTGGTCACTGTGGACAAAAATGGACTCGACACGTGGCAGGTGGGCCCGCATCATCGTTGAGTCCCATACCACCCCTAGGAATATAATCTGTTGGGCAGGCGTCAGCACGCTCTTCTTCGCGTTGAGCCTCAGCCTCAAACGCAGAAGGTGGGCGAGGACGACATCTCGATGCCGACCCGCTAACTCCCGAGACTGGGCTAGAATGAGCCAGTCGTCGATGTAGTTCGGTATGCGGATGCCCTGGAGCCTCAGCGGGGCCAGAGCTGCATCCATGCATTTGGTGAACGTGCAAGGGGAGAGTGCTAGGCCGAATGGAAGAACCCGATACTGTTAAGCCGCGAGCCCGAAGACGAACCTCAGGAACTTCCTGTGAGAGGAACGGATGGAGATGTGGAAATATGCGTCTTGCAGATCTATCGTGACAAACCAATCCTCAGATTGGATGTGACTGATGATGGTGGGGATGGTGAGCATCCTGAACCCGAATCTCCTCAGAGATTGGTTCAGGGACCGCGGATCTACAATGGACACAACCCTCCGTCCTTCTTGGGAATTATGAAGTACCGGGTGTAGAACCCGGAGTCCTCTATCTCTACGGAGCTCAGTCAGGTCCTTCTCAGAGGGACCTCCCCCTAGGTCACAGTCTTTGAGAAGATCGGCCTGGTACACCTGCAAGATGGCCATAGTGTGCAGGCTTGCACCAGCTCGACCCGCTGCCATATAAGCCTTCAAAGTGGATGTCGCCCGACATGGCTTGGTGGGCAGCGCCAGCGTCTGGAGGGATGACGCAAGTGTGGGAGAAAGATAGCTCGCGAGCGCTTCCTCCACCAGAGGCATCGTTCCATAGCCGTGCTGCTGTGGTCCAACAGAGAGGACGCAGTCAGCCGTGCTGAGCAGGTTTTTTTTTTCCTTTTGTCTGTTCCATGATTTACACAACTCATTGTGTTGCAGAAAAGCTCATTGTGCTGCAGAAAAGATCATTGAGGTTACTGCCGGGCCGCAGCTTCTGCCTTGCCTCTCATAGCGCGGACTGATGACGTCGGCCTGGCTCCCGGAAGTCATACTCCATGATGCTAAGCACGTCTAGCTCCTCAGAATCAAACTGTGCAAGCCTCTCCGGACTCATACCTCGGGCGGGAGAAGCCGAGAAACGAGCCCCTGAACAGGGAAGAGAGGAGGCGGAGTCAGCAGACGAGGACCGGGAAAAGGCCTCAGCCGCCCCGACGCCCTCGGAGATATCGCGCTCCGATCCCCACAGCGACCATGGGGTCTCAGCCACGGGGAGAGCGAATCCGACTGTCCTCCAAAAAGGAGGGCCGCACAAGACCTCAGCACCCTCAGGGACAGGGCCTCACCATGGCCGCAGGCAGCCTCCTCGAGTGCTGCCTGGGCGTGCAACATCCCCAGACAGGAAACACACGTCTCATGAGTATCCCCAGCTGCGATGTAGCGTGGGCATGGAAAAACACATTGTCGGAACTGATTACCAGACATGGTCTCTACTGCTTTGTCAGGACTTCCAGGAAAGACAACAACTTCCTCGATAGTGGAGCTTTCAAACATACTCAAGAGTGCCTGCTGAATAGAAAGAAGCTAATGTGCTTATATACACCTCCGGTTATTCCTTCACATGCTACTGTTCTAGCAACACCAATAGAATTGGAGTAGTTTCATTCATAGTTCAGCCCTGCCACGCCCAGAGGTGTTCCCATAGTGTCGTCACCGACGCAGTTCGAGTTCCCTCAAAGGGAAACTCCATAGTAACAAAAACTTCAGCCCTATAATTGAACAAATAAAGAGAAGGTTCAATATGTGGGTGATGAGGAATCTTTCATTGAACGGTAGAGTTCTTCTTTCTAAAGCTGAGGGAATATCCAGATTGGAAATGCCTGCTGTAATATACAAAAAATTAGATACAATACTATTTAATTTCATATGGAGGAATAAATGCCATTATTTAAAGAAATATATCTTATGTAACACAAAAGCAGATCTGTGCTTGGTTGGATGTTGAAATCTTTATAAAACTCTCTCTTTCCCCGGTTTTGGTGGCCGTTCCCCGTATGAAAATGTCACCCCAAACGTCCTCATTTTTAACTGTGTGTTAATCATACACTGTGTAAGGTGTTGACACACTTGAAATCAGATTTTAAATGGCCGGAAAGACTGGACAGCAGAGCAGACAGGTGTTGTGCTGAAAAGTGATCGTTCGGCAAAAATTGATTGCCGTCCGCGGGAGCACGTGCAGCATGTTAAAGCAGTCTCTTTACGTCTACAGCTAGCTACTTTTTATCTGGGTCAAACAGACATTACGTGCTAATTAACTTTACTTTATGCCCATGGTAACAGCAAAGTTATGTCTTTGTGATACTTTAATGTTTCTTTTAACGAAATAATCACAATTGTGGCCAAATAATTGTTTTCAATTTTTAGCATAACCAGGCCTGACATTTACATGATTATAGGCAATAATAGAAGCCTGTTTTGCCGATGGATTATGTGTTTGGTAGGCCTCTGTCTAATATTCTTGTTTATATTTGGAAAATGGACTGTAGCCTATAATTAACATGACTTACTGCTGAGTTATGTATAAAATAAAGACATGTTCTTTTTTGCAATTATCTTTATGACTCTACATTAGTTAACTTAATGTGTACCAACAAATACAGTCCTTTTTACCTGTTGAAATACCTTTAAATGGCCAATACAACCCATAACATGCAGTATTTCACTTGCAAGAAAGTACGTCTCACTGCATTACAGCTACTAATTACTGAATAACAGGTAGAGTCTGCCTCAAAATGACTCTATTTCATTCAGAAGTTACATTTGACAGATTATAACTTAACTAGTGGCCTACTTTTACCTCTTGAAATACCTTTAAATGGCCAAAACAACACATAAAATGCAGTATACTGTACAAACCGAGGCTGCAAACACTTCCTGTGAAAGTGATTGCAGCCTCTACTTATTGACTGAAAGGTAGTTTCTGCCTCAAAATGACTATTTCATTTGGAAGAGTTATATTTGACAGATTATAAAGCCGAAATCGTCCTCGCTTTTTATTTCATATATAATGACCAAACCAAAAATGTGCCCGGTTTTCATTTGAATAATCTGGTCACCTTTCACTCAGACAAATTATATTGCAGCCCAATTACAGATGTAGGTATCAGATCTGTTTGTGGGTCTCTTTTTAGTGATAGGTGTCTTTGCTTTGGTTTCACACTAGCTTTGGCAATATGTCAAAAAACACTCAAACACACACACACACGTACAGCCAATCATATGCAATGTTACCGGCAGGCACAGGACCCCAAGCAGATCTAACTACCCAAGCACATCTGGTACCTACACCGCAAACATCCCAGATGCTAGGTAACATCTAGTGCTTGATGGCATTCGCCATAAATGGTGTCGTGCCGTGGCGTATAATGTGACGGCATACCCGGAAGCATAAAAGGACGCTGGCACACACATACAACAGCTTTCGCTCTTCAGCAAGCGCTCACTGCAAAACTGTCTTCTTCCCTGGTGAGCTGTCTGTCTGTGAGACTTTTTTGAATGGCGAGTGAGAAACAGCGGTACACTCATCACGGGTCAGTAATTGCAAAATTCAGACTTGAAGAAAATTCAGACTAATTTCAGTAAAATGGTTTTAGGTTGCAGCTGTGAACACCTATGTGGTTCAGTGCCCACCTCTTTTCTTATAGACCATCAGAAATCATTGACACAATTCTTCTTCATCTTCCTTGACAGGAATCCTTCTCTGTCAGCTAGATAATGCGTTTTATAAGCTCTTTAAAAGCATTGTCAGCGCAATTAAAGGACAACAACATTGTGCATTGGCAATATTTAAGATTGGTCTGACATACTAAGAAACCAGCTGAATCTTTTTTCTTTCCATGAAAACACAAGATATTTTGTATTAGAGAAGTCTGTAGCACAACCATTTGACCACAAGACAAGGCTTTTAAACGATACTGACATATAATGACTGACATTTACAGTGGCATATTTGTGCTGAATGTCTTTCATCCCATTCAGGATTGCAGACAGGGATTGGTTGATAAACCAGACTAGGCTGAAGTCAAAGTCCTCTTTGCATGGAGCACAGAGATGGAGAGATGGTGCACAAAGTCAGTTAAAAGTGGGTCACTGACAATTGGGCTGAATTTCTGTTATTCTAAATGGGAGTGTACCTGCCGGCTCTTGTCCTGTGTTCAGTGTAGACATGGTCTGACTTTTCCTTTAACTCCCCTGTGCTTTAAAACCTAGAGGAGAAAATAGATATTATCTTTTTAGTTTTACAGAACCACTTTTAATTTACAGTTTTTCTCAATTGCTAAAACACAATTTCTGAAACCTTGCTCCATTTTCTAAAAACATTAAACACAAAACCTCAGCTTCACACAAACATATTGTAGAAAATCCTCCTTCCTGACAAGTTTCAGGGAAGCGGGGCTTAGCCCCAACCTGTCAGGCCACACCTGAACTGATAAAAGGCCTGATGAGGACTTGCTCAGTCCTTTTCCATTTGTTTGCTGCAGCATGTGGGTTAGCATGAAGCCTCGCTAATCCTTCCCAGTTGACTGTGTACTGGATGCATTACTTGAGTAAGTTTTGTACATCTGCTATTGTAATTGTTTCCTTGTTCAACAGCTAATAAGTGCTTTAATTTGATTATGACCTGCTAGAGTAACCTCTGTGTACTGATTGTTTGCATTTGCTCTTTAGCTGTAAAATCATCTGTCAGTCAACTGCTCAAGTGGGAAACTAAGGACAATAAACTGTTAAACAGCTCTCATCTCTGGTCCTCATACTTTAACTGGTGTGCCAATGCAGAAGCTTTATACATTAACCAGCCACTAACACCACAACTTTCTACACATATATACATATACAAGAAGTACATTTTTAATCTCAAAACAAATTTCATATTTTTTTGATGAATGTAAACATCTTGTATCATAGTAGCTCAAAATTGATCAGAAATTATACTCTGCTTTGCTTTTGCAATTTTTTTATTCTTCCTCCTCCTTGTACCCCTATTTTTACAGTACTGTACCCTGCATCTCACAAACATGTCCTTTGTTTCTGTGATACTGTAATTCTTGTTCTTTGTTTATATGAACCTGCAACCAGTCAAACTCTATTGAGCATTTAGTAGTGTAAACAAATGGAAAGCACAATGTCCAGGGTCAGACAATTTGCTCTCTGAACTGGCTTATACTGGTTGAGTCACAAGATTTGAAATCAATTGTGATGAGTTTTGAGAATGAGAATGTGTTTAGAGTTCTGCTGAAAAGTCTAAGTGAGATCTGCAAATTTTGTTTTACCATGTGAAATGGTTTAAGGTATTGACAACAGACTGCACAATTACCTAAATGAGTTCAGGCAACTGTTCAGCCAAAGGGTTTAGTGTTTTAGCAATTGAAAAAACTGTAATAGAACCAAACAGTGAATTTTTGATCAGTTGCAGTTAGGTCAGATCAGTCAAAAAACTGCACATAAAGTATCCATAGTCTGGATACAGTGATGTGCAATTTCAGTGTAAAACACTTCACAAACTGTAGGTAAGTTCTTGCAATATATTTGGATGAAAATTCAGACCAAGTACAAAACAGTAAAATGTTCAAAACAAACCTTACCTGACATCTGGCAGCAGGAAACTCTGAGGCTGAGTCTGTAACAGCTGTGGTCTTTATACTGCATGTTGAAACAGAAACAGAAAGCATCTGATACATTAGAACAACAGTTTGTTATAATTTATTTTGTTCTTTCCCTTTAGAGATTACACAAGGACAATTTTTTCAAGTCAATATGTTATCAGTAGTCTGGCAGTATATTTGGATTAAAATTAGTGGTGGGCATAGATTAATTTTTTTAATCTAGATTAATCTCACTGAAATCTTGAAATTAATCTAGATTAATCTAGATTAAAATGGCTCATTTGAATTCTGCCGAAGGCATTCAGAATATGTGTGCGAATGGGTTTCAAGCCAGGTGGCGCATTAGACCAGGGGCTCATCTCCTGTTTCCAAAATGCATCACAAACTGCTTGAGAAAGCTGTTCTACTATGATAATTGGTGATAATTTATCGCAATCTAACCGCAGCATTGTTTGCGGGATTACACTGCGGATATGCGCAGTATGTAGCGGAGTGAAAGACATGCTGGTGGTAGCTGTTAGACGTTTAAAATAAAAATAAAAAAACTGTACAGTGTGTGCAGTTTTGTAAAACTGCGCACAGTTTACCAATCTGTCCACATGGAAGTAAATTGACAGTCTGTACCCACAGTTTAAAATCCGTCCCCACAGATTGTAAAACCGTGCACACAGTTTATTTATTTTTCTCTTCCTGGAACACAGGGGGGCTCCGTAGAAAAAGTCGCTTGTTTTGGGCTTGTTTTCACAGGCCTGGTTGCTTATTTGTCTCGCAGGATCTGGCAACACTGCATCAGAACAACAGTTTGTTATAAGAGATTGTACAAGGACTAATGTTTCAAGTTAGTAAGTTATCAGTAGTCAGGCTGAGTTTTGTGGGAGAATTGTCAGCAAAAAACATTGTTAATATACCTAAATACTTATGTATAGTTTTGAATTAGTTTAGTAGATTAAATCAGGTATTTGAAGACAGGAGCCGTGTTGAACTTCAGGGCAGGAAGAGGAAAAGCAGTGTATGTGTCCATTGTTTAAAGCCAGGAAAACACATTCAGCAAAAGAGCAGCGACCAGTGTTCTGGCCAAAGGTGAACCCTTAAGAGGAAACAGATGTCCCAGTTTAAACATTACATAAGTGAAAGTTGTTTTTCATGTCCTAATTAGGAGAAAAGAGTAAATGACCAAAAAAGTCCTCTGCAGTTGTCCGCCATTTTGTACAATGTGGCGGGATGGGAAGATCCAAATCTGAGCCATAACTGTGGTGCAGTTTTAGTAAGTTAGTGGATGTGTGAGCAGCCCTGAAAATTTGATGACAGCTATATTACAGAGAACAGAGGAGGGCCTGGTCAGATCTCAGAGGAAGAACAGCAGAAGAGACCTCACAGCACCTGGGTCAGTTTTCCATCTCTGATAGATTAAAATAAATAGGGCAATTATTTGCATTATTGTAGTTTTTTCCAAAACCTAGTTTCATCTAAATTTCTGTCATACAATACCTTTTATGGATTACTGTTAATTTGAAATCCAGTTGTGAGGTGGAAGAGTTCTTTTCTCACCCAGTGGGATTATTTAATATCCATTTTTTATTACTTCCTCTGAGGGAAAAAAACCCACGACAGTTTAAACCCCAAATTTCTTCCAGCTCTTCCAAACATCAAGGTTTGAGAGAAGTCTTTAAGGTCTGGAAGAAACTGCTTTTGGCAGTGGACAGGGGTCAGCATGGGCACCCTAACTATTCTGCGGTTACACAGCCACATTTACAACAAACTGCTCTGTGTGTTCTAACACCTTTCTATTAAAACCAGTATGAACTTTTTCAGCAATTTGACCTACTGTAGCTTGTCTGTTGGATTTTTCTATTTTCTTACTGCTGATTATGTCTCAGATTGCAATTAGATTTCGTACCACTTTTGTAATACATATCAGTAAGAGCACTGTTGGAGGGAGCCTTGAATTTCTGTCACGATCCTGTCCTGAGCTTGTCTGGGTTAGATTATTTTGGCCACTGCACTCACTCAGCAATGGTGACAATTTCATAACTATTTATTTATTATTAGTAGTATTATATCAAATTGGCCATAACTATTATTGATCAATATTACTGTTACAGCCAGCAGCGTCGTTAGCCCTGATAGCCCCGGATGGTTTGCCAAAAGCTCTGGATCTCAGAAGGATTTTTAAGAACAAACAACAAAAGGCAGAAAATTGTACTTTACGCATCTTGACCAACATTACACGCACTGGAGCAAGCGAGTGAGTGAAAGTGAGAGAGAGTGATTTTGCTATTATTTATTCTCCCACAAATTAGTGGGAGAATAATGATACAGCTATAGCTCTGTCTGTCCTCTCTGCTCCACCTGAAACGCTGTGATCTCCACTTTATCAGAGGCAGGGAAATTAACATGTGTGTTGATTTGTGGTGAGCTTGATCACCTGATACATGTAGAAGCCATTATATGTTTGATTTCAAAATCTATGTTTTGTCCCCCCCAGTGGCGGTTCTAGACCATTTTTATTGAGGGGACCAGACTGGGGCCAGTTGTTTTGCCAGAGGGGCACATTCAATTGGAAAGGAAAAGTTCAAGCTTTCAAAATGTCACGTTTAGTATATAATGTAATGTTTTAGTCTGTTTCAGTAACTTACAGTTATTTGTTTCAGTAACAGGGTCTTTTCAGTAACTTAGTTATATATTTATTAAATTACATTACACAAAACAAAACATTCCTGTTAGACCAGTAGGCTACTGTTATTGTTTTTTGTGTATGAAATGTGCTGTTTAAATTTAATGCATTATTAAATTGTTGTGATAATAATTTAAAGAGGAGTACAATTTCCAGCAATATCCAAAGGATGTCCATGCAATGGAACCATGGATTTTAAGGACAAAATATTGTCTACAATGCTGCATTCAGTTTAATTTTGTCGCAAGAAGATACATTACTATGATTACTGTAGACCAGGGCTGTTCAATTATAAATTTAATTGGGACGGATTTTAAAACCAGGACACAGAGATGGGACGGACATTTTCTCAGGAGTTGGGATCATTAAGATTTTATTGACACACTTAAGTTAATCCTTATTGGTTCAGTTCTTTATTGATGCTCTTATCAGTCCTATTTATTACTAAATAATTAAATATATTTAAATGTTTTGTTTTTTCTAGAGCAGCAACAGGATTTACAGCTGCAAAGTTACTAATATCTCACTGGAAACAAATTTAACATGTAAAATAAATATTACATATTCCTGACATCAACATACTGTGTGAAGTTTAGAAATTATGAATAGCTTAGTCCCTCCTGTCCTCCTCCTCCTGCTGCTGCTGGTAGAGGGGAGGGCTGGTTTGTCTCAGCCACACTGTAAGAAACCTACTGTGAAATTCACAGCAAATAACTGGCAGCAATTGACCAGCAACTTACTGTGAAACAAAGAATCACAGTAAATAACTACCAAAAGTTTCTGCATGTTAAAAGTCACATTTTATAAATAGAAATAACTGCAGAGAGACGTCAAACAATAAATGTAACGATTTATTCTTGATAGCTGAACAGTAACAAGCCAAACGTTTTTCTTGTGCTTCAAAGTGTACAGCAAATACACTGAATTCTGTCTTCCATTACATTTACAATCATCGTCCATGTCTTCTAAAATGTGCATAAGTAACAAACAGCTCTTAACATATTCCATATATTACAAACCATAAATAATGGATGGATTAAAACAGAGGATTGCATGTTTAAAAATAGTGGCAACAACAAGTCAAAATAATAAATATAACGCCATTTCTTCTATCAAACCATGTAGAGACATTCTGTGGTCAAAAAGGCACTGTTTGGCTATTACATTATCATTTCCCTTCCATAAAACACAGTATTTAAGACACTTTGAATACAAACAACCAAATGCATAAATGGCAATTCCTCAGAACCAAAGCCCAAATACATTTTGGGACTGTCGGGGGGGTAGTAAGGTGTCAATAAGATAAGTACTGTGAGAGAAGTGGCATATATTCTATAGGCAATATGCTACTTGTATATTGCAACTGTAAGTCGCTTTGGATAAAAGCATCCGCTAAATGAAAAAATGTAAATGTACTTGAGGTAGACAGCTTAAAAAGTAACTCTGTGTCCCAACCATAGGCTCCAACTCTATACTACATATTAATTCCCAGCAGGTATTGAATCTTTCTAAAGTTTATCCAAGAAAACACACAATATCAAAAATAGGCCTAGGTATTATATCTTATTAAAAACCTTAATGCTAATTGCAAAAATTGTAGAGAATAAAGATTAGTAAACAGTGCATAGTTAACAATTCGTATACCTTATCAACTTTGGACCGAACATCTGCATCAGTTTTTTTATTACTTTTTCACCTATGTATCTTTAAAACTTAACATCAACATCTCCAAAGACACATCCACATGCACACAGAACACACCCGTTTCCATGTTTGAACAAAGGTGACTTGCTGAAGTCTGTGGTTCCTTGCTTCTTGGGATTTTGGTGATTACATCACTGTTCAGTCATTTTCACAGTACTGTACCACAGCAAGAGCAGATCCCTGAAAGATAAACAATGAATAAGAAATGTAGTTGATAAAGTGTATGAAGGACAATCCTTCTGGTGATATTTCTTAGACCTGTGGTAGATCAATTTGGAAATCTTGCATTCATGGAGTGGAGTAATGGACTATTCTACACAAAAGAGCAAAGGGAACATACTTTTTGAAAGAAATGTAGCACTTTGTGTTGCAGATTATGAAGAACCATCCCTGTTTCTGATCATTTCAAGAGGTTTTTAGGTTATATATATATATTTAGGAGGGGAAAACTGGAGATGAAGTGCGAGCTAGGTAGTCAAAAACTGTGCATTTCTCAGCCTGTCTGTCATGTACTTTCGGTGGTGGTTTTTGCTCCTGTTCCTGCCTTTACATGCAAAAGATCTGTTGCCCTTGTGGCAACAAACATTGTCTGCATTGATTCTGGAGAAGTACAGACAGACATTTGTACATTTGGCTCTCTCCTCCATCGCCACTCAGAGCACGGTGTCTGTGTGAGAGACAGGAAGTGGGAGCTATAGCCCTGACGCTTGCACATGACTCAGATCTCTCCGTAGAATTGAGAGTAGCAAAAATTCATCACAGACAACTGTCCTAATTTCTTCAATACCGCTGAGATTGACACTTCGGACATTTCATAATGACCCATGGTCCATTTAATACCGGGTTTTAGAACCCATCGCTACAGCTTATTCAACCATTTTATCCCTTGTAACTGGTATTGTTTTCAAATTGTGTTTGTCTCCTTAATTGTGGCAAAATATGGTCTTAGACACACCTACAGTAGCAGAATCTACAACACAAACTCATTTTGTAATGTGTGTTTGTTTTTTAGACAAATTTTGTCACCATGATGGCATCACAATCATGAAAGATGCAGCTATAAAACCTTACAAGTGTATAGTTGAGATCAAAAATGATCTGCCCCAAACATAATAATAAATAATACTAATTAATATTAATAATAACTTCAATTTATATAGCACCTTTCAAGGTACCCAAGGCTGCTTAACAAAGGGGGGTTTGTGAACTAATGTAATACTGAATGCCAACTATTCATGTAACAAGAGACAATACTATAATGGCAATATACTTGCTGTGATTCCTGTCAGCATGTCAACTCTCCAATCCTTGAGTACTCAGTGGTCATTACAGCACACCATAAATTATACCTATGTTGTGCAGTTTATTCTTTTATATGTACTGCTTGTAGGATTAAATATTGTCAACATATTGTCTCTTTAAGAGTGATTTTTTCCCTCTTCTCTTGCTCAACTCCACCCAAAAATTTAAAAAAATTCCTACTTCACTGTCAAAGATTTATATAAAGACCATTTCTTCAGTGAAAAGTAGTTCCAATGAACACTGTCTCAGGTGTGTTGTGGATAAATTATCCATAGTCTCAAGAACACAGTGAAAGCAGTTTAAAAAGATATTATTGAGGCAAAGGTCTCAAAACTTGGACTAATACGAACCGAATGGAACAACACCACTTGAGGAAGATCTTTCAAGGACACAGTATTATCACATCCTCACCTCCATCTAGTTATTTGCCAATCAAACTCTCTGAAGTCCCTGATGATGCATTTAATGTATGACATCTTCTGCCCTATAGTTCCTCCAGCTTTCCAGCTTCTGTGGACCTTGCCACTGCATTTGCTGGAGTCAAGATTAATCCTGACCAGGAACCTAGTAGAAGTGAAAATAGAAGTTAATATTTAGAATCACCTGACTGGTTTAACCAAATGTGCTGAACAGAAAACAAACTTGTGATAATTTGTTAAGATATGTTAGGATTGCTATCGATCTTAACTTATATTAAGGCCCCCATCAGACAGAATGCATTTTTTGCATTTAATTGCAAACATAAAAAACATAAAAAAAGGCAGCGCACTTTCTGTCTGATTAGGCAATAAGGAGTTCATTCTGCAATTTTATTTTCACTAATACGGCCTATTAACATTCTGTACATCTTTGGTTACTGTCTGTTTAATTAACTGAATCACGTTAATTCGGTTGGTAAAGAGAGCATTGTGTTTATTTAATAATATTAAACACTTACATGAAATAGTGTGCAGTGCTGCTCCACTCCTCCTTCACGTCGCACAAATGGCCTCGTTGTGAAAAATACTTTTCCTCCAGCAGTATTTCTCTCTGGATCTCGACTGTTGCACCACCAAAAAATCACTCCTTTGCACAGCTCTGAATTTGAAAGTCGCCCAAGAAGACCGCGTTCACAACCATCGTTATCCACCACAGCTTTCCACCTGTGAACTAACGTTAACGTTAGCTTACGCACCGCGCAATCACACAGACATACGCACGTGAACCCTATGCACACTGACTACGTATACATGCAGCCAATAACCCGTTCAAAACCGGTATATTAGCAATAACCCGGTCGCGCACGGCCATGTAAACATGGCAAACCCGGATATGCTCATAACCCGTTTTTTAAAAACCCGGTTATTACCCCTGGGGTACCCCTTTTCTAACCCGAATATTTCGTCATGTAAACGCGTATCGGCATATCCCCATCAAAAGGAACATTGATTTGTGTTCTGCGCATGCTCTATTCGCAAGGAATCTTGGTCTTTTGAGTATAGGAACTTCTTGTATGCGCCAAACCCGCGTGCAGTATACCGAAGTAAACGAGGTAAACATGGCGAGACGCAACACAGCACCGCACTTCTGGAGCGAGGAGGAAACCAATTTTTAATTCATGTTGTCAAAAACATGAATATAATGTCTTTTGTTGACGGCAGAAAGTACAGAGATACTGACATTTACATTTAGAATCGGAAATGACGCATATTGCGTCTTAAGGTTGTCCGTACGTCCAGACGTTAACCGTGCGTCGCCGTTTACATCGGGGTATTGCGAATTGATTACAAGTTCCATGTATACAGGAGAAACTCTCTCTGCTCACGCATGTAAACGGGTTATCCCGAATGTTTCAGAAACCCGAATCGTGACCTTAACCCGACCATAACCCGAATATTGACAGCATGTAAACGTAGTCACAGACATGAAGTGAAAACAGTGAACTTTCAAAGCATGTTCAAACTGCAACTTTAAGATCGCTTAAATGCTGAAGTGAAGAACTTTGTGGCCTAAACAAATTGTAACGATGGTCACCTTCTTCTACATTTTTCTGTATTTCTGGAAGACTGGATGCCTTGCTGGCAAATTGCTGCCCCCATAGCTGTACTGCTGTCACAACCTTTGTCTGGTTACAGATTCAGCAGGCAAATAAGAGAAATGTTCGCCATATTGCCATTTTGTCCTCACGCAGGAGACTTGAGAGAGTCAAGTGAATTGGACGCCAATCGTGAAAAGAGGAGAGGAAAATAGGCAAAAAACATTTTTTAAAATCCAATAACCACACTTTTAGAGCTGTCATTGTAAACCTACGTTTTGTAATGTGGACCAGTGTAGCTGAGATACATTTTAATGTGAGACTGGGTGTTTGTAGGCTACCCAGGCTTAACAATGCTGCATAAACTCATATATTAATCATAATAATGAGAAAATAATGGGAAAAAATAAAATCAGCCAAATTGATCCTTATAGAAATAAAAATAGATTTAATTCAAAAGTATCCTATGATTTCTACTGTAGATCTGTATTAATATTTTTGGACTCCCACTTACCTTAAACACAAGCATTTCACATATGCAAATAATTATAGAAATACTTTACGTATAAATAAATAGAACTAGCCGCAAACAGAAGTAAGTGGGGTCTGATATTATTTGAGATAAAGATCTATATATGGAAAAACATACATTATTTTCATTGGGTGGCTGTGGCTCAGAAGGTTGAGTAGGTTGCCTTTTAATCGGTAGGTCAACGGTTCAATCCCCAGCTCTTCCGATCTGCATGTCAAAGTGTCCTTGGGCAAGATACTGAATCCTGAATTGCCCCTGCCAGTGTATGAGTGCACTTAGGCTCAGTGTATGAATGTGTGTGAATGATGAATGCAGATCTAGTGTAAAAGCACTTTGAGTGGTCAAAAAGACTAGAAAGGCGCTACACAAATACAGAGAATCTACTTTTCCATCTGTACTGTTCTTAGTAGCATATCTGTGATTTTTTGTTTTTGCATGACACTGTTTTTTACTGTGATTATCGGCAGTACAAAATTGGATGCTGTAGTTAGTACAGTACACTGTCATTTACTGTGATTATCTATGGTATTAAATTGACAACTGTGATTTTCACAGTACAATGATCATTACTGTGATTATCTACAGTACAATGATCATTACTGTGATTATCTACAGTACAATGATCATTACTGTGATTATCTACAGTATATGATCATTACTGTGATTATCTACAGTACAATGATCATTACTGTGATTATCTACAGTATATGATCATTACTGTGATTATCTACAGTACAATGATCATTACTGTGATTATCTACAGTACAATGATCATTACTGTGATTTTCACTGCATACTGTAGATTACTGTGATTATATACAGTACCAAAATCATTACTGTGATTACCTACAGCACATTGTTGGTTACTGTGATTTTTAGGGTAGCAAACTGATTACCGTGATTTTCACAGTAACTCTTTGATTACACAATATGTTACTGTGTATTAGTATACTGTAACTAACTGTGCACAAACACAGTAAATTACTGTGGATTTCACAGGCATTTTTACAGTGTGGAGTTACGCCATCACATGTTATCGGTTTTAGCAACACCAATAGAATTGGAGTAGTTTCACTCATAGTACAATAGCTGCAGTAAAAAAGCTGCAGCTATTTGTGCTGGATCTTGTGTTAATTTACCATTCAGGTTCAATTCTAAATGGTTTCTGGGCCTATGACTAATTCCCATTACATTCTTAATCTGTTCCCATATCAACTTTGTATTGCCCTTTCCCTCATTAATAATTGTTATAAAAAAGTTGGCTTTGGCCTTTCTGATCACTTTGATAACTTGATTACGTAATGAAGTGAACCTATGCCTATCGCTATATAGCTTTGTTTTTAATGATCTTTTTAAAGCAGAGTCTCTTTCTTTCATCAGATTAAATATATCAGTATTAAGCCAAGGGAGTGCATTTGTTTTTTTCTTTCCTTTTACCTTTCTGGAGAACTCCTTAACTAAACTTTGTAGCTTGGTAGCAAAAATCTTACTAATTTCTTCTGTGTTACTCCCTATAAGTATATTTGACCATGTAGTCTGTTGTATTGCCCTTTGAAAATTATCTATTTCATTCTTTGGAATCCTAAATTGCTCCACAGGTTTATTAGGATGATGAAAACGCCTTTTTGTAAGTTTTCTTGACAGTAATGTCAGATTATGGTCAGACAGCCCAGTAATAAAATTAAAAGTTTTTACAATTCGTTCAGGCTTATTACTGAATATTAAATCTAATTGGGCCTGAGTTGATGTGGTTATTCTTGTGGGTCCTTCCAACAATTGAGTGAAATCCAGTGTCTGTGATCTGTTTAATGGGTTTCCTATTTGCCTTATTTAACCAGTTACAGTTCAGATCACCAAGTAATATTACCTCGTTTTTAAAATCACATGCTTGAAGTAGCTTTTTAAAAGTGATATAAAAATCATTTCTAGAGGAGGGTGGACGATATACAACAATAAGCTTAAAAGACATTTCAGATGAGAGCACTATATTCAACCCAATACACTCCAGATCATGGTCAAAAGGCCAACATATCTGATGACAAATAATATGGTCTTTTATGTAAATCATGACCCCTCCCCCTCTTCCCTCAGATCTGTCCCTTCTGAAAATATTATACCCTGGTACGTGTAACGCAGCAGATGGAGAGTTGTTGTGTAACCATGTTTCTGACAGACCTAAAAAGTCTAAGTTGGAATTACTAAGAAGATGATGTATTTGTTCAGACTTTGGGGTGAGGCTACGAATATTTATATGACCTCCAAAGAGACCCCTTGGTTTAAGTTGTTGATCCCAGATCAGTCGAGAGTGATTAACAGTTTTAAAAAAGTTCAGTTTGTAATGTTTTTTCAGTGCAGGGTTTATGCTTTTGAGTACACTGCGGGAAGTGCCATGCAGATTTTCACACTTACCCCGGGCGCAAGTGCCAATCACCGCATCAACAGGACCACACAATCCAACAGGGACAGGGCCAGAAACGTCAGGCAAGGAAGTAGATGTTTGCTCCTTAACGCAGAAGGCCCCGTTGTTGCCAGTCCATGCGCCTTCGATGCTCACCAAGCCCGGCGACACAGCCCTCCTTGACTGAGATCTCCGTTCCCCGCCGCTAATAGATCCACCGCGCGGTTGAAGTTGAATGAGCCCCAACCCCTGAGAAGCAGGAATACCGCTCCCTGCGTCATTCCAGTTAGCCCCACGGGAAATCGGACCCGGGCACGGGTGCACATCTCCGGATAGTAACAGGTAAAGTATGATAATGACTCCACTGTCACTTTGGCATTTGCCCCGGGCTGCTTTACTTCGCTTGAGTTGATCCTGGTCCGCAGCAGTGTTTACAAACGCTTGCATTAAAATATGCTTTCCGTGACCGAAATGCTTTGCTAGCGTTGTTTCTCGGTACACAGTTATATTTTGAGAACCTCGCTCTATGTTTACAAATGGTCCCAAGTCTGTCAAATTTAGACAGACTCCAAACACTAAAAGCGCCAGGAAAGCTCCTGACGCACCTATCCCGTTGGCCGCCATCTTCCAATCAAGACTGATTGGAAGTTAATATGTTATCAATTCAACCAGGAGAGACGTCACTGAGTGAACGTCACACTTTATAGACACAGAATATGAGAATGTGCAAAGTCATTTGGCGATTAGTCTCCATCGTGATGATAACATAATTTTAAAAGGGTGTGGTGTTGCCGATGCCTTCTGGAAGTGACTGAAGCGACCATTTTGGTCAGATGTGAAGTAGGCCTACTCTGTATGAATGTTGTAAACATATAAATATTTGTGGCACTCGTGCGTAATGCTGCATGGCTGCGTTATGGCACTGCAGAGGACAACGCCAATGGAAGGATTAGTGTCCATGAGGGACCCTATTTCCTGTGCCATTCCGGTACAAATACAAGTAGACTATAACCATTGTTAGCAGCTGGAGCTGACAGGTGTGTGTCTGATGTGATCAACAATATATAGTGTTTACCTTTCTACCTAAAGTCTTTGTTTAGAATAATATCATTATATTAAACTCTCTGAATTTTGTTTGTTTGTTTGTGAGCAAACTGCACCAAACAATATATGCTTTCTAACACCCACCTCACAAGCACCTCAATTTCTGTAACTTTTTTTGACATCCACTTTGGGATTATCAGTTTGCCGCAAAGTAGAGAGAGAATAAGATGACACACCTGACTGCGACACAGACGCCTGTCGCTCTGTGTCTCTGTCCTCCTCGCTCAGAGACACTTTGCTTTGTTCGGACTGTCTCTCTCAAGGATGTTTCCCTCTGAAGCGGCTGTGAGCTGCACTTTGTCAGAGGTGTTGAAGTTAATATTTGAGTGGCTGTGTAGTGACATTTTTGTGTTTTCAATTTCGGTTTTCTACCTGTGACGAGGATCAGTGCGCTCGTCTCATGACTCTGAGTCTGTCAGATTTGATATTGACTAGGATGTCAATTGTTGTTGAGATAAACACTTCGAGGCAAGCACTTGTCTTTCTATAGGTTTATTCAGTCATTTGCAGATGGACTCACAGCGACACACAACGTCTGAATGAGTGAGGACAGCTGAGAGATCCTGGTATTTATGGATCAAATATATCATTTCAATTACATGCTGTCACTAAAGTCTGAAGAGTACAGAGATGAGTTGTGTACTTATACCTCTTACATGAGTCACTCTGAGTCCAGGGGTTAGTTGAGAAATGGTCAATACATCCATGTTTCTTAGGCTACTATTACATTTACATTTCATGTTACTTAAACTTGATTAAGACGATTTTCAGTATCCAAACATCCCTTTTATCAATTAAAAATTATAGTAAAACAAATATCATAAATCAATTAATTGTATTTTATCATTAGCAACAAATATCTTTCAACATTAATCAACAGTTGCTTTTCATTAGTCATTTCAACCTTGTCTATGAGTAAAAGTGACATAATTCTAAATTAGTAAAACAAAAAGAACATAAAGAACATAAAAACATGAAGAATTTATCAGTATGAACAAATCAGATTATATCATCTTCAAAACAACAATCAGTTCCAGTGATGTGATAAACTCCACATTGGTGTGCAAACATAAAGTCCAGTGCCATTCTGTTTTATTGTCACAGTGACTTGCACATATTTCAAAACATTTTTTCACATCACTATTCATTGTGAACATACATGTTTATCTGTTTATCAACTTGAACATTTCTAACCAATGAAAACCAAAAATACAGAAAATACAGACATGACACAGCTTCTATTTTTTCAGTCTGAAAGAATCCGTCAGAAGTTCAACATGACCAAGCGACCTGAAGATGCCCCAGTTTTACCTGCAGTTGGCTTGTTTACATTATATTTAAACATGAGCAACAAAGTCAGTTACATCAACATAAACATTTCATTAAGTTATTTAGTTTAAAACAAACGGATGCCACAGTATGTGTGCAAGAAGCAAAACGTCATTGGCATCAACATGCATACATTTAAACTAACGCTGATTTATTTACTTTTCAGGTTCCATTTTGCAAAGAATGTTGAGTGACACATATTACAAAACATATTGACATCATAATCAGTTTTCTAAGCACCTATAAAAATGTAATTTAAAAGAATAATACAATAAAACATAAGTATTTAAAAGTAAAAAACAAAGTAGGTCCAAGCATCAAAAGTCCTTTGTGTCAATAGTTTAAAAAATATAACAGAAAAAAAACGTGATCTCTTTTTTTATGTCATCTTTAAACTTTGCATTATAATTTTCATGGTCAGTGTTCTAACTGTGCACGTCAGACATTATAAATGTAGATATCTGGCAAAAAAATCCTAATCATCACAAAACAAAACAATGAGGTAAAGATAATTTTGAAAAAAGAACAATCCTTTACTACATCATCATTGTCTTCTTCATTTTCATTGTCAACATCATTATTCTGCATAAAACTAATGAAAATAAAACATTTGTAATAGTCAGAAAATTTTAAAAACTAAATAAAAAAGTTACATCATAGAAAATATTTCACATAATTATTTCGAGCCTTTCAACTTCTGCAACTTGTTCAACTCATCATTTATCTTCATCATGTTCACCAGAAGGAAGAAGCCACAGTTTTCACTGTCAGTCGCTGGTTCCTTATTTGAGCCACAAAGTCAGTTACATTAACAAAACAACAGACACTTAATCATAAAACATAAAATCTTCTGTTCTACTTAAATGATTTCATGCACAGGTTCTAAAATATTTGAGTTGTGTTTAGGCTGAAGACTTATTTTAAGTAAAGATAAGGGTGGAGCCAAGTTGACCATTTTTAAACAGTATTCAGTCTTTAATTTACTGATTGCTCAGCTGGTTGTACGTGTTCAGTCTCTGTATCCTTTGGAAAGGATATTATAAAGGACTCTTTTAATCCCTTCAGTGCTTGTTCCTTTGTGATGCTCCACTCATCTGGAACATCAGCTGGCTTTGCTTTGTATTCTTCAGCAAATCTGTCATTGTATTGTACCAGGACATACTTCCAGTAGTCAGATGCCTCTATGGTGGAGTCTGGAGGAATGTGCCAGTCTGGATAGTGCGTGGTGTACTGCTTGTAAGGATGCCACTTCTGTTCAGTGTCTGCGTTTCTGAATTGACGTTCACTGTGCACACTAGTTGTACACAGTGTTTCAACCAGCTTGTCAGTGTCTTCATATCTGTATCTACCAAGACCTTGTGGTCGATGAACAGCTGCATGATGTTTCTTGTGTTCTTTGCCTCCAGCCTCACAAGGAACTTTACAAAATGGACACTGTCGTCCACAGCCAATCACCCTCTTGAAAAGCTCATCCTGTGGTTTGATTGGAAGTTTGTTCAGAGTCTCAGTGATGTCTTCAGATCTTGAGAATTCCTCCTGCAGCTCTTTCTTCAGTTCACTCAGTGATTTAATGAGGCTCTCTGTAAATGGATGACATGTGCTTTGGATTTGAAACAGGGTGGTTTTTTCAGCCTCCACTGAAATTGAGATGTCTTTGATCAAATATTTGCGCATGTTGTTGATGAGCTCTGTGATGCTTTCATTGTTATCTGGCAGCAGATCACCATTCTCTCCTTTTGAGGCTTGTTCTGTTGCTTCTGTTATTTTGTCAACTATGACCTGCAGATTCTTCTTCTTCAGTTTGCACAAAGTTTGGTCTTCTGACATGTTTTGCAGGATGTGCTGAAATATCCAGTCCTTAACATATATTTCATATTTACAAATGTACTTGACAAAACTCTCAAAATCTTCCTTTTCCAGCAACTCTCTCTGAATGTTGTACTGGAAAAAGGAGCGAGAACTGAACTCTGCTGAATGGGAACTTGTCAGAATTTCATCCACAATGTCTATTCCCAGAGATCTACTGATGTACTCTTCAACAGCAGGTTTGAGACAACATGTGACAAATGCATTTGCTTTGCGTTGGCAGTGATCTCTCTGTTTGTATAAATCAAGAAAATCTGACAAGTACTGATTCTTGTACTTCTCCAGCTGAATACTGGGATCATTGGCTGACAAGAAGTTTTGGTGCATTTTCAGGAATTCCCTTGAGGCGATGCCACAAATGTGAAGTTTCAGGTCAATCTCAAATTGTGTATGTGGTTTGTAGCGCTCGTTGCTCTGTTGTAGAGATTCATCAATTTTTTCCAGAAGATCCCATGTGAAAGAGTCATGGTAATCTTTGTCTTTGTTTGTCTTGGTTTTATCAAGAATAAACTTTATGGAAATCTCAATGATAGTTTCTGCAAAGCTCTGTAAATCGCAGCTCCACAGATGCTGAATCTTCATCATTATGGACTGTATATGCTGATGTTTGGTCTTGAATGGGCCCTTTCCAATTTCCTTTAGATCTATAATGTTTTGCAATTTGTCATTTACTTTCCGATTAGAGAAATTTTTTCTCAGTTGGTTGAGAATACATGCAGGTATATCTCGCTCTTTAAGGTGTGGTACATTTACGGTAGCTTGAGCCCACATCTTTTCAAACTCATTTGTCAGATGTTCATCAGACAGTGTGGAGTCTCTGCAGTTACTCAGGAGCTTCATGACCTGCTCTTCAATCACACCTCTGTACTTCCTCTGTATGTCCTGAGCCTCTTTTGTACCTATTTTTTAGCTGAAGGACACATTCCAATTCAGCACACAGAATTATTGATTTCCTTTGCAAGACTTTTGATACTGTTGGAAAAGTCCATTTTGTATTTCTCTATCAGATTGACATGTCTGTCTTTCCTTTTGTAGTATTTCTCAATTTTATTCTCTAGTATTTTTTGTTGCACTGCTATTTTTTCAGACACCTGGGATTTTTTTTAATGTGACCAATCTCTCCAGTTTTCCACCTGAGATTCATTGTCAGCATTTATGATTTCCAACTCTGCTTCTTTTTGCCAGGAGAGAATCTCTTTCCTGAACTCCCATTCCCACTGACTGAACTCTTTGCAAAGGTTGTCATAGGCTTGAGCCACAAGAGTGTTTCTGAAACTAAAGATGAAGTTCTCATATTTCACTGCTTTCCAGAGACTTCTCATCCATTCTAGAAACTCTGGGATCTGTGAGACATTATCACTTTTGTCTCTTTTCACTGACTCCAAAAGATTTTTCTTTAAATCCGCTACAGCCTCACTGTAACCTGTGTTCACTGGTGCCATTGGTGGGGTCCCATGCCAGAGTCCTGGGATGTTCCAGTTGTTTTTCTCCATGTCATAGTCCAGCACATCTGTGAAGGCCTTTATAGAAGGCTGTTTTTCCATTTCAGCTGCAATCTGAGTCATTTCATTGAGTTGGTCCAAGAGATGTTTTCTTTCTGTAATGCTCTTTTCATGAGCTGAGACTCCAGCAACATTTTGATGCACAAAATGACAAACTGGCTTTTTACCAATTTGCTTATTTCTCAAGAATGCATGAGCTACAATTTGCAGGACATCTTTCATTTCTGTTGAGTTCTCCATTGCGATGTTGATCATTGTGACATCACTTACACCAATGACAAAGGTTGCCAGCTGGTTGTCATGCTCATAACTGTCCTCTAGTTGTGCCAAATGTGGAGACTTAAGACCCTCTGTGTCAATGAGAAGGATGAAGTCAAAATTCAGCTCACTTTTCATATCCTCACCGACTCTGAGGAAGAGCATATAAGCTCCTCTTGTGCATCTGCAGCTGCTGACAGGAAACTGCACACCAAACATGGTGTTGAGGAGTGTTGACTTCCCGGTACTTTGAACGCCCAACACAGTCAGGACCAACAGTCTGCTCCTCCCTCCAACCTTCTTGTGAAGCTCCATCAGCACATCTGTCACCCATCTCTCTGGGATGTTGGAAGCATCTCCATCCAAGAGCTCTAAAGGATGTCCATCCAGCAGCATTTCAGCAGCCATGCCAGGGAGATGAGACATTTTATCAGCAGTGTCTGGTGACTGAGAGGAAAACTCATAGATCAGTCCCATCTCTCTCATGTAATGCTCTATTCCTAAAGAGCTGTCCAGCAAAGCCTGATCCAACTTTGCAATGAGTTTTGCATCTTTCTGCTTGCATTGCTCTTTTAAATTTTTTACGGAGCTCAGTCAGATTGTTTCGAGAATGTGTATTCAACCTGAATTTCATTAATTGAAGGAAAACATCTCTTTTCTCTTTGTCACTTGTGGATAAGGTTTCAATAAAACTTTTCATTCCATCGGACAGTTTTTGTTTGCTTTGCTCCTCTCTGATTTTTTGTATTTTTGCTTGTAGTTGAGATTTATACTCTTCAAGACTTGAGTCACCAGCTCCTTTCATCCTACATTCCTCCTTCTGTAATTCCGATAGCTTTTTCCAGTTATTTCCTTGCAAAGGAAGTTGTTGTTTCTTGTAGTCTGGTATACTTTGCTCCCCCACTTTAATACCAGCCATAATGTCATCAGTTAACTTCTTTTGTTCATCAGTTTTGCTTTCGTCCACAAACAGACCAAGTTCAACAGCCTTATCAAGCATACTTTCAATGCTTGTTGTGGTTTTTACATCTGGCAATGATTTCTTGATGGCTGTACAAAGTTTCTTTGAAAACTCTGCAGCATTTACCCTGGGGTCTTTAGTTTTACACTGCTCTTTGGTAAATCTAATTCTTTCCTTGTTTTCTTGACAGACTCCATGTCCTCTGTAGCATTTTCCTCCTTATGGTTAACAACCAAGAACAGTTTTGATCTTACATCTTGAAGTTTAGTCAGAATCTTTTGCTCATTTTCTTCAACTTTGTCCAGGAATACAAAGGTAGCAGTTGACACTTGAAAAAGAAAATTGAATTGTGCGAGTGACTGACCAATGTCTCCTCTCAGATTGGCAAAGGCAACTGGTTTTGGAAATATGTCAAGGTTTTCAGCACCACAGGGAAGGAACCAGCAAACCTCTACCAATCCATTGGCAATTTTCCTTTCATGTGCTCTTCCTTTCATCTCTGTGTGTGAACATGTTGTGATTCTGTTGGCCAAGGCTGAGAACATGATTCAAAACCTGGGACTTGGATAAACTGCAGTTTTTCAGCCTCACAAAGGAATAGAATGGAATATCTGCTTGGACAATGCTGTCTTCAACAAACCCTCTAGATTCAGACAAATCATGTGGACGCCACTCTTTGACGATGCCTCTCAGAGCCCACAGCATCAGGGTACACTGACTGTTATTGCCATGGGGCAACAGCAGCGGGACAGGAAACTGACACATTGACATCTTGAGGGCCATTTCCTGTTGCAAGAAGCTGTCAGCACAGAGGAAGAGTGCTGCTATGAGGTCGAGAGGGTTAACCTCATTATCCTCAGCAGAGACATCTTCAGTGTCATCATCATCACCATCATCACCATCACCATCATCATCATCAGGTAGTTGTGTACAGTTTCTGCATTCTGCATTGATTTTAAATAGATTCCAGAGAAAGTACTGTGGTATTTCCTCCACTGATTGAACATTTTGATCATATAAGCTCTTTTTGTTGATCTCCAAGAGAGACTGAAGAGTGAGCTTCTTGGGATGAAATTTCTCCAGTCCAACTTTGGTAAGAAAGTTGAGCAGAACTGTCAAAGATAAAGAAGATAATTTTAATAGAAATTAACAACAAGTAGCCCTGTGCTTTACATTTCTTGATAAATATAAACAACAGCAGGGAGCAGTGTTGAGCAGCACTTTGTTACTCCTTCTGAAACCACAAATTTAGAGTTTTACCCCCTCCCTGAAAGCCCACTTTCTTCTGATGCAGGGCTTAGCTGCACAGTGCTGAATCAAGGCCTGCTATGTGAGACTAGGCCTCACTTATTACTGTGCAAAACACAACTTTATTCACTGGTTTTAATGAAACTGGATCAGATTTTATGGATAAAATATTGTCTGTTTTTTCTGTGTTGTCCTCCGGCTGCTCTGCCTCCACCTTTGTTGATTTACAGAGTTTGCATGTGTAGTGGGTGTGCGTGTGTGTGTGTGTGTGTGGGGGGGGGGGGGTATCAACCCTCAACAGACAGCTGAAGTACCTCAAAGGAGGGGTGAAAGGTTTGCTCCACTCCGAAGTGCTGCTTGGGCAGTTTCGCCATAAAACCTACCACCCCGGTGAAAGTGAGATAACAGATTCTATGCATGACTATTAAAATGACAATATTAACCTTGTCCAGAGACTAACCTCAACCTGAACCAGGCTGTGAGGACCTCAGTGACCATAAAGGTGTCATCCCGACACTTCCCAGAGACTACCTTCATCTGGAACCAGCCAGCCAATGGGAACCCTTTTGAATAAAGGGACGCTAAACTGCCCTCACACAGGGTAGGCCAAGGCAAACGTGCCCCCTTTCTAATTGCTCCAAACATCAAAGAACCCTTTCTTTCAGTCCTGGTTCTATACCCCACCAAAGAGCCATTAACATGGACTAACATGGACATGGACCTGCCCCCTCCTTCTCACACAGATATGTGAAACTGATAAGACAGACAGACACCAGAGAAGGACGCTGCCCTGAATTCCTTTGTGTGGACAAATTAATATTGTCTCCTTCTAAACTTGCCCATTACTTTCTTTTAGTTAAACAAATCTTTAAGTTACTTAGTAGTTCTTGCCACTTCAATTGAGTTATTATTGCCACGTGCTCGTTAAAAACTATGTTTAAAAGAAGAATCCTTAAAGAAAGTTAATTTGCAGTGTTTTAATCTTCCTCACTAATCACTGATATTCATTTAATTTATGTTATACTTGTTATGGCAGAAATTTTTGTCCTCTTACATTTAATCTTTTATGTATGATCTTTTAATATTATCCTTATTATTACATAGTTAGTTATAGATATGTATTGTGTTTTTATCCTTAACCTTTCCTCTCCTATACTCCTTATGTTGGTCTGTCCACATTTACATTAGCAACAGCTAGCTAGAAAATATTTACCTTTTCTTCATGACCCATAAAGTTGCTTTGTGTGAGACACACTGAACAACCTCCAGCTCTATGAGCTTGTTTGACCACTTCTCTGGAACGTGGGCTGTTCTATGTAACTTCTGGGGCCGTTGTAGGTAGGCTACCAGGCTTGGGTTAACAGATCTGCTTGGGGTCCCATGCCTTCCAGTAACGTCACACTACGCCAATGGCACTCGGATAGGGTGACCAGACGAAGAACATATGGTATACAACATAGTTTTATTTTATTTGTTGACTTTTATAAACGATTTGACACAATAAGCCACCAGTTTATGTTTAAAGTCTTTAAATGATTTGGATTTGGAAACCAATTTCTTAGCACATGGCACGCATCCCTAGATTTTATATTGGTCGTGGGATAAGACAAGGTTGTCCCTTTGGTCCCCTAAGGTGTGCTCCCTGAGGACGTACATCGCTCTGAGGGACAGCAGTCTCTGCTGGGACCACAGGAGGATCTGATGTGCCAGTTTGCATAACGGGTGCGAGCGCAGACCTCCCTGGTGATTCAAATAGGCCACCACAGCCGTATTGTCGCTTCTGACAAGGACGTGGTGACCGCAGAGGGCGGGCAGAAAACTCCTCAGAGCTCTGAATACCGGCAACATTTCCAGGCAATTTATGTGCCAAGAGAAATGATGCTCCTGCCAGGAGCCTCTCGCAAAGCGACAGTCCATGACCGCACCCCATCCTGTGAGTGAGGCGTCGAAATAATTGTTCGGCGACAGATCGCTCCCAACACGGGACCTTGAGACAGGAACCAAAATTTCCTCCATACAGACAGGGAACGACGGCACCTGCTCGTAACCTTCTGAAAGTGTTTTACAGTGATGGTGCAGCCTAACTGCACTCTGGTCACTGTGGACAAAATGGACTCGACACGTGCAGGAGACAGGTGGGCCCGCATCATCGTTGAGTCCCATACCACCCCTAGGAATATAATCTGTTGGGCAGGCGTCAGCACGCTCTTCTTCGCGTTGAGCCTCAGCCTCAAACGCAGAAGGTGGGCGAGGACGACATCTCGATGCCGCACTCGCTAACTCCCGAGACTGGGCTAGAATGAGCCAGTCGCCGATGTAGTTCGGTATGCGGATGCCCTGGAGCCTCAGCGGGCCAGAGCTGCATCCATGCATTTGGTGAACGTGCAAGGGGAGAGTGCTAGGCCGAATGGAAGAACCCGATACTGTTAAGCCGCGAGTCCAAGACGAACCTCAGGAACTTCCTGTGAGAGGAACGGATGGAGATGTGGAAATATGCGTCTTGCAGATCTATCGTGACAAACCAATCCTCAGATTGGATGTGACTGATGATGGTGGGGATGGTGAGCATCCTGAACCCGAATCTCCTCAGAGATTGGTTCAGGGACCGCGGATCTACAATGGACACAACCCTCCGTCCTTCTTGGGAATTATGAAGTACCGGGTGTAGAACCCGGAGTCCTCTATCTCTACGGAGCTCAGTCAGGTCCTTCTCAGAGGGACCTCCCCCTAGGTCACAGTCTTTGAGAAGATCGGCCTGGTACACCTGCAAGATGGCCATAGTGTGCAGGCTTGCACCAGCTCGACCCGCTGCCATATAAGCCTTCAAAGTGGATGTCGCCCGACATGGCTTGGTGGGCAGCGCCAGCGTCTGGAGGGATGACGCAAGTGTGGGAGAAAGATAGCTCGCGAAGCTTCCTCCACCAGAGGCATCGCTCCATAGCCGTGCTGCTGTGGTCCAACAGAGAGGACGCAGTCAGCCGTGCTGAGCAGGTTTTTTTTTTCCTTTTGTCTGTTCCATGATTTACACAACTCATTGTGTTGCAGAAAAGCTCATTGTGCTGCAGAAAAGATCATTGAGGTTACTGCCGGGCCGCAGCTTCTGCCTTGCCTCTCATAGCGCGGACTGATGACGTCGGCCTGGCTCCCGGAAGTCATACTCCATGATGCTAAGCACGCCTAGCTCCTCAGAATCAAACTGTGTAAGCCTCTCCGACTCATACCTCGGGCGGAGAAGCCGAGAAACGAGCCCCTGAACAGGGAAGAGAGGAGGCGGAGTCAGCAGACGAGGACCGGAAAGGCCTCAGCCGCCCGACGCCTCGGAGATATCAGCGCCCGATCCCCACAGCGCACCATGGGGTCTCAGCCACGGGAGAGCGAATCCGACTGTCCTCCAAAAGGAGGGCCGCGACAAGACCTCAGCACCCTCAGGGACAGGGCCTCACCATGGCCGCAGGCAGCCTCCTCGAAGTGCTGCCTGGCGTGCAACATCCCCAGACAGGAAACACACGTCTCATGAGTATCCCCAGCTGCGATGTAGCGTGGGCATGGAAAACACATTGTCGGAACTGATTACCAGACATGGTCTCTACTGCTTTGTCAGGACTTCCAGGAAAGACAACAACTTCCTCGATAGTGGAGCTTTCAAACATACTCAAGAGTGCCTGCTGAATAGAAAGAAGCTAATGTGCTTATATACACCTCCGGTTATTCCTTCACATGCTACTGTTCTAGCAACACCAATAGAATTGGAGTAGTTTCATTCATAATTCAGCCCTGCCACGCCCAGAGGTGTTCCCATAGTGTCGTCACCGACGCAGTTCGAGTTCCCTCAAAGGGAAACTCCATAGTAACAAAAACTTCAGCCCTATAATTGAACAAATAAAGAGAAGGTTCAATATGTGGGTGATGAGGAATCTTTCATTGAACGGTAGAGTTCTTCTTTCTAAAGCTGAGGGAATATCCAGATTGGAAATGCCTGCTGTAATATACAAAAAATTAGATACAATACTATTTAATTTCATATGGAGGAATAAATGCCATTATTTAAAGAAATATATCTTATGTAACACAAAAGCAGATCTGTGCTTGGTTGGATGTTGAAATCTTTATAAAACTCTCTTTCCCCGGTTTTGGTGGCCGTTCCCCGTATGAAAATGTCACCCCAAACGTCCTCATTTTTAACTGTGTGTTAATCATACACTGTGTAAGGTGTTGACACACTTGAAATCAGATTTTAAATGGCCGGAAAGACTGGACAGCAGAGCAGACAGGTGTTGTGCTGAAAAGTGATCGTTCGGCAAAAATTGATTGCCGTCCGCGGGAGCACGTGCAGCATGTTAAAGCAGTCTCTTTACGTCTACAGCTAGCTACTTTTTATCTGGGTCAAACAGACATTACGTGCTAATTAACTTTACTTTATGCCCATGGTAACAGCAAAGTTATGTCTTTGTGATACTTTAACGTTTCTTTTAACGAAATAATCACAATTGTGGCCAAATAATTGTTTTCAATTTTTAGCATAACCAGGCCTGACATTTACATGATTATAGGCAATAATAGAAGCCTGTTTTTGCCGATGGATTATGTGTTTGGTAGGCCTCTGTCTAATATTCTTGTTTATATTTGGAAAATGGACTGTAGCCTATAATTAACATGACTTACTGCTGAGTTATGTATAAAATAAAGACATGTTCTTTTTTGCAATTATCTTTATGACTCTACATTAGTTAACTTAATGTGTACCAACAAATACAGTCCTTTTTACCTGTTGAAATACCTTTAAATGGCCAATACAACCCATAACATGCAGTATTTCACTTGCAAGAAAGTACGTCTCACTGCATTACAGCTACTAATTACTGAATAACAGGTAGAGTCTGCCTCAAAATGACTCTATTTCATTCAGAAGTTACATTTGACAGATTATAACTTAACTAGTGGCCTACTTTTACCTCTTGAAATACCTTTAAATGGCCAAAACAACACATAAAATGCAGTATACTGTACAAACCGAGGCTGCAAACACTTCCTGTGAAAGTGATTGCAGCCTCTACTTATTGACTGAAAGGTAGTTTCTGCCTCAAAATGACTATTTCATTTGGAAGAGTTATATTTGACAGATTATAAAGCCGAAATCGTCCTCGCTTTTATTTCATATATAATGACCAAACCAAAATGTGCCCGGTTTTCATTTGAATAATCTGGTCACCTTTCACTCAGACAAATTATATTGCAGCCCAATTACAGATGTAGGTATCAGATCTGTTTGTGGGTCTCTTTTTAGTGATAGGTGTCTTTGCTTTGGTTTCACACTAGCTTTGGCAATATGTCAAAAAACACTCAAACACACACACACACGTACAGCCAATCATATGCAATGTTACCGGCAGGCACAGGACCCCAAGCAGATCTAACTACCCAAGCACATCTGGTACCTACACCGCAAACATCCCAGATGCTAGGTAACATCTAGTGCTTGATGGCATTCGCCATAAATGGTGTCGTGCCGTGGCGTATAATGTGACGGCATACCCGAAGCATAAAAGGACGCTGGCACACACATACAACAGCTTTGCTCTTCAGCAAGCTCACTGCAAAACTGTCTTCTTCCCTGGTGAGCTGTCTGTCGTGAGACTTTTTTGAATGGCGAGTGAGAAACAGCGGTACACTCATCACTGGTCAGTAATTGCAAAATTCAGACTTGAAGAAAATTCAGACTAATTTCAGTAAAATGGTTTTAGGTTGCAGCTGTGAACACCTATGTGGTTCAGTGCCCACCTCTTTCTTATAGACCATCAGAAATCATTGACACAATTCTTCTTCATCTTCCTTGACAGGAATCCTTCTCTGTCAGCTAGACTAATGCGTTTTATAAGCTCTTTAAAAGCATTGTCAGCGCAATTAAAGGACAACAACATTGTGCATTGGCAATATTTAAGATTGGTCTGACATACTAAGAAACCAGCTGAATCTTTTTTCTTTCCATGAAAACACAAGATATTTTGTATTAGAGAAGTCTGTAGCACAACCATTTGACCACAAGACAAGGCTTTTAAACGATACTGACATATAATGACTGACATTTACAGTGGCATATTTGTGCTGAATGTCTTTCATCCCATTCAGGATTGCAGACAGGGATTGGTTGATAAACCAGACTAGGCTGAAGTCAAAGTCCTCTTTGCATGGAGCACAGAGACGGAGAGATGGTGCACAAAGTCAGTTAAAAGTGGGTCATTGACAATTGGGCTGAATTTCTGTTATTCTAAGTGGGAGTGTACCTGCCGGCTCTTGTCCTGTGTTCAGTGTAGACATGGTCTGACTTTTCCTTTAACTCCCCTGTGCTTTAAAACCTAGAGGAGAAAATAGATATTATCTTTTTAGTTTTACAGAACCACTTTTAATTTACAGTTTTTCTCAATTGCTAAAACACAATTTCTGAAACCTTGCTCCATTTTCTAAAAACATTAAACACAAAACCTCAGCTTCACACAAACATATTGTAGAAAATCCTCCTTCCTGACAAGTTTCAGGGAAGCGGGCTTAGCCCCAACCTGTCAGGCCACACCTGAACTGATAAAAGGCCTGATGAGGACTTGCTCAGTCCTTTTCCATTTGTTTGCTGCAGCATGTGGGTTAGCATGAAGCCTCGCTAATCCTTCCCAGTTGACTGTGTACTGGATGCATTACTTGAGTAAGTTTTGTACATCTGCTATTGTAATTGTTTCCTTGTTCAACAGCTAATAAGTGCTTTAATTTGATTATGACCTGCTAGAGTAACCTCTGTGTACTGATTGTTTGCATTTGCTCTTTAGCTGTAAAATCATCTGTCAGTCAACTGCTCAAGTGGGAAACTAAGGACAATAAACTGTTAAACAGCTCTCATCTCTGGTCCTCATACTTTAACTGGTGTGCCAATGCAGAAGCTTTATACATTAACCAGCCACTAACACCACAACTTTTTACACATATATACATATACAAGAAGTACATTTTTAATCTCAAAACAAATTTCATATTTTTTTGATGAATGAAAACATCTTGTATCATAGTAGCTCAAAATTGATCAGAAATTATACTCTGCTTTGCTTTTTGCAATTTTTTTTATTCTTCCTCCTCCTTGTACCCCTATTTTTACAGTACTGTACCCTGCATCTCACAAACATGTCCTTTGTTTCTGTGATACTGTAATTCTTGTTCTTTGTTTATATGAACCTGCAACCAGTCAAACTCTATTGAGCATTTAGTAGTGTAAACAAATGGAAAGCACAATGTCCAGGGTCAGACAATTTGCTCTCTGAACTGGCTTATACTGGTTGAGTCACAAGATTTGAAATCAATTGTGATGAGTTTTGAGAATGAGAATGTGTTTAGAGTTCTGCTGAAAAGTCTAAGTGAGATCTGCAAATTTTGTTTTACCATGTGAAATGGTTTAAGGTATTGACAACAGACTGCACAATTACCTAAATGAGTTCAGGCAACTGTTCAGCCAAAGGGTTTAGTGTTTTAGCAATTGAAAAAACTGTAATAGAACCAAACAGTGAATTTTTGATCAGTTGCAGTTAGGTCAGATCAGTCAAAAAACTGCACATAAAGTATCCATAGTCTGGATACAGTGATGTGCAATTTCAGTGTAAAACACTTCACAAACTGTAGGTAAGTTCTTGCAATATATTTGGATGAAAATTCAGACCAAGTACAAAACAGTAAAATGTTCAAAACAAACCTTACCTGACATCTGGCAGCAGGAAACTCTGAGGCTGAGTCTGTAACAGCTGTGGTCTTTATACTGCATGTTGAAACAGAAACAGAAAGCTTTCTCTTCCTGGAACACAGGGGGCTCCGTAGAAAAAGTCGCTTGTTTTGGGCTTGTTTTCACAGGCCTGGTTGCTTATTTGTCTCGCGGGATCTGGCAACACTGCATCAGAACAACAGTTTGTTATAAGAGATTGTACAAGGACAAATGTTTCAAGTTAGTAAGTTATCAGTAGTCAGGCTGAGTTTTGTGGGAGAATTGTCAGCAAAAAACATTGTTAATATACCTAAATACTTATGTATAGTTTTGAATTAGTTTAGTAGATTAAATCAGGTATTTGAAGACAGGAGCCGTGTTGAACTTCAGGGCAGGAAGAGGAAAAGCAGTGTAAGTGTCCATTGTTTAAAGCCAGGAAAACACATTCAGCAAAAGAGCAGCGACCAGTGTTCTGGCCAAAGGTGAACCCTTAAGAGGAAACAGATGTCCCAGTTTAAACATTACATAAGTGAAAGTTGTTTTTCATGTCCTAATTAGGAGAAAAGAGTAAATGACCAAAAGTCCTTCTGCAGTTGTCCGCCATTTTGTACAATGTGGCGGGATGGGAAGATCCAAATCTGAGCCATAACTGTGGTGCAGTTTTAGTAAGTTAGTGGATGTGTGAGCAGCCCTGAAAATTTGATGACAGCTATATTACAGAGAACAGAGGAGGGCCTGGTCAGATCTCAGAGGAAGAACAGCAGAAGAGACCTCACAGCACCTGGGTCAGTTTTCCATCTCTGATAGATTAAAATAAATAGGGCAATTATTTGCATTATTGTAGTTTTTTCCAAAACCTAGTTTCATCTAAATTTCTGTCATACAATACCTTTTATGGATTACTGTTAATTTGAAATCCAGTTGTGAGGTGGAAGAGTTCTTTTCTCACCCAGTGGGATTATTTAATATCCATTTTTTATTACTTCCTCTGAGGGAAAAAAACCCACGACAGTTTAAACCCCAAATTTCTTCCAGCTCTTCCAAACATCAAGGTTTGAGAGAAGTCTTTAAGGTCTGGAAGAAACTGCTTTTGGCAGTGGACAGGGGTCAGCATGGGCACCCTGACTATTCTGCGGTTACACAGCCACATTTACAACAAACTGCTCTGTGTGTTCTAACACCTTTCTATTAAAACCAGTATGAACTTTTTTCAGCAATTTGACCTACTGTAGCTTGTCTGTTGGATTTTTCTATTTTCTTACTGCTGATTATGTCTCAGATTGCAATTAGATTTCGTACCACTTTTGTAATACATATCAGTAAGAGCACTGTTGGAGGGAGCCTTGAATTTCTGTCACGATCCTGTCCTGAGCTTGTCTGGGTTAGATTATTTTGGCCACTGCACTCACTCAGCAATGGTGACAATTTCATAACTATTTATTTATTATTAGTAGTATTATATCAAATTGGCCATAACTATTATTGATCAATATTACTGTTACAGCCAGCAGCGTCGTTAGCCCTGATAGCCCCGGATGGTTTGCCAAAAGCTCTGGATCTCAGAAGGATTTTTAAGAACAAACAACAAAAGGCAGAAAATTGTACTTTACGCATCTTGACCAACATTACACGCGCTGGAGCAAGCGAGTGAGTGAAAGTGAGAGAGAGTGATTTTGCTATTATTTATTCTCCCACAAATTAGTGGGAGAATAATGATACAGCTATAGCTCTGTCTGTCCTCTCTGCTCCACCTGAAACGCTGTGATCTCCACTTTATCAGAGGCAGGGAAATTAACATGTGTGTTGATTTGTGGTGAGCTTGATCACCTGATACATGTAGAAGCCATTATATGTTTGATTTCAAAATCTATGTTTTGTCCCCCCCAGTGGCGGTTCTAGACCATTTTTATTGAGGGGACCAGACTGGGGCCAGTTGTTTTGCCAGAGGGGCCCATTCAATCGGAGACAAATGAGACAAAGGAAAAGTTCAAGCTTTCAAAATGTCACGTTTAGTATATAATGTAATGTTTTAGTCTGTTTCAGTAACTTACAGTTATTTGTTTCAGTAACAGGGTCTTTTCAGTAACTTAGTTATATATTTATTAAATTACATTACACAAAACAAAACATTCCTGTTAGACCAGTAGGCTACTGTTATTGTTTTTTGTGTATGAAATGTGCTGTTTAAATTTAATGCATTATTAAATTGTTGTGATAATAATTTAAAGAGGAGTACAATTTCCAGCAATATCCAAAGGATGTCCATGCAATGGAACCATGGATTTTAAGGACAAAATATTGTCTACAATGCTGCATTCAGTTTAATTTTGTCGCAAGAAGATACATTACTATGATTAATGTAGACCAGGGCTGTTCAATTATAAATTTAATTGGGACGGATTTTAAAACCAGGACACAGAGATGGGACGGACATTTTCTCAGGAGTTGGGATCATTAAGATTTTATGGATACACTTAAGTTAATCCTTATTGGTTCAGTTCTTTATTGATGCTCTTATCAGTCCTATTTATTACTAAATAATTAAATATATTTAAATGTTTTGTTTTTTTCTAGAGCAGCAACAGGATTTACAGCTGCAAAGTTACTAATATCTCACTGGAAACAAATTTAACATGTAAAATAAATATTACATATTCCTGACATCAACATACTGTGTGAAGTTTAGAAATTATGAACAGATTAGTCCCTCCTGTCCTCCTCCTCCGCTGCTGCTGCTGGTAGAGGGAAGGGCTGGTTTGTCTCAGCCACACTGTAAGAAACCTACTGTGAAATTCACTAGCAAGTAACTGCAGTAACTGGCAGCAATTGACCAGCAACTTACTGTGAAACAAAGAATCACAGTAAATAACTACCAAAAGTTTCTGCATGTTAAAAGTCACATTTTATAAATAGAAATAACTGCAGAGAGACGTCAAACAATAAATGTAACGATTTATTCTTGATAGCTGAACAGTAACAAGCCAAACGTTTTTCTTGTGCTTCAAAGTGTACAGCAAATACACTGAATTCTGTCTTCCATTACATTTACAATCATCGTCCATGTCTTCTAAAATGTGCATAAGTAACAAACAGCTCTTAACATATTCCATATATTACAAACCATAAATAATGGATGGATTAAAACAGAGGATTGCATGTTTAAAAATAGTGGCAACAACAAGTCAAAATAATAAATATAACGCCATTTCTTCTATCAAACCATGTAGAGACATTCTGTGGTCAAAAGGCACTGTTTGGCTAATACATTATCATTTCCTTCCATAAAACACAGTATTTAAGACACTTTGAATACAAACAACCAAATGCATAAATGGCAATTCCTCAGAACCAAAGCCCAAATACATTTTGGGACTGTCGGGGAGGTAGTAAGGTGTCAATAAGATAAGTACTGTGAGAGAAGTGGCATATATTCTATAGGCAATAAATATGCTACTTGTATATTGCAACTGTAAGTCGCTTTGGATAAAAGCATCAGCTAAATGAAAAAATGTAAATGTACTTGAGGTAGACATCTTAAAAAGTAACTCTGTGTGTCTCGAGACTGCTGTCACAACCTTTGTCTGGTTACAGATTCAGCAGGCAAATAAGAGAAATGTTCGCCATATTGCCATTTTGTCCTCACGCAGGAGACTTGAGAGAGTCAAGTGAATTGGACGCCAATCGTGAAAAGAGGAGAGGAAAATAGGCAAAAACATTTTTTTAAAATCCAATAACCACACTTTTAGAGCTGTCATTGTAAACCTACGTTTTGTAATGTGGACCAGTGTAGCTGAGATACAATTTAATGTGAGACTGGGTGTTTGTAGGCTACCCAGGCTTAACAATGCTGCATAAACTCATATATTAATCATAATAATGAGAAAATAATGGGAAAAAATAAAATCAGCCAAATTGATCCTTATAGAAATAAAAATAGATTTAATTCAAAAGTATCCTATGATTTCTACTGTAGATCTGTATTAATATTTTTGGACTCCCACTTACCTTAAACACAAGCATTTCACATATGCAAATAATTATAGAAATACTTTACGTATAAATAAATAGAACTAGCCGCAAACAGAAATAAGTGGGGTCTGATATTATTTGAGATAAAGATCTATATATCGAAAAACATACATTACTTTCATTGGGTGGCTGTGGCTCAGAAGGTTGAGTAGGTTGCCTTTTAATCGGTAGGTCAACGGTTCAATCCCCAGCTCTTCCGATCTGCATGTCAAAGTGTCCTTGGGCAAGATACTGAATCCTGAATTGCCCCTGCCCCTGCCAGTGTATGAGTGCACTTAGGCTCAGTGTATGAATGTGTGTGAATGATGAATGCAGATCTAGTGTAAAAGCACTTTGAGTGGTCAAAAAGACTAGAAAGGCGCTACACAAATACAGAGAATCTACTTTTCCATCTGTACTGTTCTTAGTAGCATATCTGTGATTTTTTGTTTTTGCATGACACTGTTTTTTACTGTGATTATCGGCAGTACAAAATTGGATGCTGTAGTTAGTACAGTACACTGTCATTTACTGTGATTATCTATGGTATTAAATTGACAACTGTAATTTTCACAGCACACTGTTGGTTACTGTGATTATCTACAGTACAATGATCATTACTGTGATTATCTACAGTACAATGATCATTACTGTGATTATCTACAGTACAATGATCATTACTGTGATTATCTACAGTACAATGATCATTACTGTGATTATCTACAGTATATGATCATTACTGTGATTATCTACAGTACAATGATCATTACTGTGATTATCTACAGTACAATGATCATTACTGTGATTATCTACAGTATATGATCATTACTGTGATTATCTACAGTACAATGATCATTACTGTGATTATCTACAGAACAACACTCATTACTGTGATTATCTACAGTACAATGATCATTACTGTGATTATCTACAGTACAATGATCATTACTGTGATTATCTACAGTACACTGTCATTTACTGTGATTATCTATGGTATTAAATTGACAACTGTGATTTTCACAGCACACTGTTGGTTACTGTGATTATCTACAGTACAATGATCATTACTGTGATTATCTACAGTACAATGATCATTACTGTGATTATCTACAGAACAATGATCATTACTGTGATTATCTACAGTATATGATCATTACTGTGATTATCTACAGTACAATGATCATTACTGTGATTATCTACAGTACAATGATCATTACTGTGATTATCTACAGAACAACACTCATTACTGTGATTATCTACAGTACAATGATCATTACTGTGATTTTCACTGCATACTGTAGATTACTGTGATTATATACAGTACCAAAATCATTACTGTGATTACCTACAGCACATTGTTGGTTACTGTGATTTTTAGGGTAGCAAACTGATTACCGTGATTTTCACAGTAACTCTTTGATTACACAATATGTTACTGTGTATTAGTATACTGTAACTAACTGTGCACAAACACAGTAAATTACTGTGGATTTCACAGGCATTTTTACAGTGTGGAGTTACGCCATCACATGTTATCAGTTTTAGCAACACCAATAGAATTGGAGTAGTTTCACTCATAGTTCACACCTTGGCAGGGCTGATAGTGTCGTCACTGACGCAGTGTCTCGCTCCCCTTCTCGGGGAACAAGGGTTACATACGTAACCTTAGACGTTTTTGATGGTGGGGGAAACCGGAGCACCCGGAGGAAACCCATGCAGATATGGGGAGAACATGTGAACTTTATTGCTGTGAGGCCACAGTGCTATCCACTTGACCACTGTGCCGCCCTGGAGGACTAGTAGCTTTTAAATAGTGACTAGTAAGTTTTAAGGAATAAATGTTAACGGCTTGCCATATGTAGGTGGACTAAATGAACTGACAAGGTACATGGGGGACAGCATTTAACAGCTGTTAACCTATTAATCAGGGAAAATACATGATTCCGTATTAGGGCCATTATATATCAAACAAAAATACAGAGCTGTAGGAGGAGGTCATATTATGAGAAAAACTCTAAATTTACGAGATTAAAGTCTTAAATTTAGAGAAAAGATTTTGGCAGTCCCTCAGCTGAGTGGGCGTGGTGCTGTGAAACGGTGAAGTGAGCCTGGCTAAGTTTGGGTGGAGGCGCAGCACAGTGCTGAAAGAGAGCGGAGGAGACCGATATAGCAGGATACAAGTCACTGGGTTCGGTTAAGCTCTCTTGTTGAGAGACAGAAAGAGAGGGGGACTGTTTCTATGCACTTCACCAGCTGATTTTGAAAGATTGTGAATCCTCTGATTAATACATAAAAAAAATTCTTGTTTGCGGTCTCCATAATAATCCTACAATTCACTTCAGTCTTAAACCTAACTGGTTACAGCTGCTCTTTTTCTCAGAGGATATCAGAGATTATTTCTCGCAAATTTGTGTTCGTTTCTGTTTCTAAATGTGAGTTTAACACAGGCCTGTATACATGTTTATGATTTGCCTTTAAATACAGGCTACATTATACAGAACAATTATATGATCGTTTCCTTAACAGATTTCACCATCAACGTTTGGATTTAAAATAATGATAAAGTCACATCTTGTCATCATAAAATCCTGTGACTGGTACATTTTCTTTCTCAAGAGAGCCACACCCAAGTCCACTTGGAAGCGGCCACACTTTTCAAACGTCTCACTGCGGTTGTTTTGTCCGCGACCGCACCCTCTCATGGATCTGGTTTTATGTGTGTTGATACAAAACGTTGAATTACTTTTTTCTGCAAGATCCTGACATAACACTGTATTTACCTGAAGTCAACTACTGAGCACACAGAGACATTTTTAGAAACCAGTTGAATCTTTTTGCTTTCCATGATAACAGAGATTCTGCAGCCCAATCATCTGTGAGTTTAAGACAAGGCTTTAAAATGTATAATAAGTGACATTTACAGTGACAAATTATCGGTGCTGAATTTCTTTGATTTATTCCTTTTCTGTTATCCTAAGTAGGAGTGTACCTGAATGCTCTTGTGGTCCATGTAGATGTCTGACTTTCCCTTCAGGTCAGCCCTTCATGTACAGTCAAAACACTGTACATGAATACAGGCTAATATAGTGCATATCCTTAATCTGTCATTGACTGGATACAGCACAATTTAAGTGTAAACAAACTAACTATAGGTAAGTAATTGTAAAATACCTGGATGGAAATATAGACCAAGTACAAAATAGCAAAATAGTTCCAGCAAAGCTTACCTGACATCGGGCAGCAGGAGACTCTGAGGCTGTCTGCGTCAGCTGCAGCCTTTATACTGCATGTAGAAACAGAAACCGAAAGCATTCGAACCCCCAGAACGACAGTTTATTAGAATTTATTTTGTTCTTTCCCTCCTGAGATTGTACAAGGGAAAATGTTTCAAGATAAATTGTTACCAATTCAACCAGAGACGTCACTGAGTGAACGTCACACTTTATAGACAAGGTAGATGAGAATGTGCAAAGTCATTTGGCGATTAGTCTCCATCGTGATGATAACATAATTTTAAAAGGGTGTGGCGTTGCCGACGCCTACTGGAAGTGACTGAAGAGACCATTTTGGTATGATGTGAAGTACTCTGTATGATTGCTCTAAACATATAAGCATGTGTGACACTGGTGCGTAATGCTGCATGGCTGCGTTATGGCACTGCAGAGGACAACGCCAACGGAAGGATTAGAGTCCATGAGGGACACTGAAGATAAATTGGAGAATTAAGTAGTTAAATGATGTGCAATTAATTTTCAGCGCCTTCCAGTGAAGAACGTTGTTTTATGATCAATGTTTCATCATGACCATATAATTGAATGGACCCTAGTGAGAATAGCTAACATTTATACTGGTGCTGATGGGGATCTTAATAAAAATAGATTTTTCCGGTTAATAGTTACAAAAGTGTTTGTGTATGCTGTCAGTTATCGTTCTTAGAAAGAAAAGGGATCGGCCAAAATTAGAATCGGCAGGACCTTTTAAAAAATCACTGGAATCAGCCAGGAATCTGTGTCTAATCTGTGTCTGTCTAATAAAGGCTTGAAACATCTCACTTTGCATGTAATGAGTCTATATAATATATTAGTTTCACCTTTTAAGTTGAATTACTGAAATAAATGAACTTTTGCACGATATGCTAATTTTTCGAGTTTCACCTGTAGCTTTACAGTCTGTTTGGGAGTGAGAACGGGTTGATGTGGGCGTGGCTGTCCACAGTGCTAAAACGGTCGGAGGAGACCGATATAGAAGGCTCCAAGTCACTTGCTTCGGTTAGGCTCTCTTGTTGGCAGAGAGCGAGAAAGAGGTTGTTTCTTCTACTTCACCAGCTGATTTTGAAAGATTGTGAATGCTCTGATTAATACATGTTAATAAATAATGCTTGTTTACGGTCTTCATTATAATCCTACAATTCACTTCAGTCTTGAGCCTAACTGGTTACAGCTACGTTTTTTTCTCAGAGGATATCAGAGTTTATTTCTCGCAAATTTGTGTTCGTTTCTGTTTCTAAATGTGTGAGTTTAACACAGGCCTGTATACATGTTTATGATTTGCCTTTAAATACAGGCTACATGGCTTATACAGAACAATTATATGATCGTTTCCTTAACAGATTTCACCATCAACATTTGAATTCAAAATAATGATAAAGTCACATCTCGTCTTCATAAAATCCTGTGGCTGGTTCGTTTTCTTTCACCTCACAAGAGAGCCACACCCAAGTCCACTTGGAAGCGACCGCACTTTTCAAACGTCTCACTGCGGTTGTCTGGTCTGCGACCGCACCCTCTGTCCCCCCCACCCCCGTCTCTGTCTGGTAGACTGATATGGTTTTATGTGTTAATACAAAACGTTGAGTTACCATTCCTGCAAGATTCTGACATAACACTGTATTTAAATAAAGTCAACTACTGAGCACAGAGACATTTTTAGAAACCAGAGAAACGGAGACTCTGAGGCTGTCTGCGTCAGCTGCGGTCTTCATACTGCATGTAGAAACCGAAACAGAAAGCACTGATACATCACTAAAACAGTTTGTAACAATTTATTTTGTTCTGTCCCTCCTGAGATTGTACAAGGGAAAATGTTTCAAGTTAATATGTTATCAATTCAACCAGAGACGTCACTGAGTGAACTTCACACTTTATAGACACAGAATATGAGAATGTGCAAAGTCATTTGGCGATTAGTCTCCATCGTGATGATAACATAATTTTAAAAGGGTGTGGTGTTGCCGATGCCTTCTGGAAGTGACTGAAGCGACCATTTTGGTCAGATGTGAAGTAGGCCTACTCTGTATGAATGTTGTAAACATAAATATTTGTGGCACTCGTGCGTAATACTGCATGGCTGCGTTATGGCACTGCAGAGGACAACGCCAATGGAAGGATTAGTGTCCATGAGGGACCCTATTTCCTGTGCCATTCCGGTACAAATACAAGTAGACTATAACCATTGTTAGCAGCTGGAGCTGACAGGTGTGTGTCTGATGTGATCAACAATATATAGTGTTTACCTTTCTACCTAAAGTCTTTGTTTAGAATAATATCATTATATTAAACTCTCTGAATTTTGTTTGTTTGTTTGTGAGCAAACTGCACCAAACAATATATGCTTTCTAACACCCACCTCACAAGCACCTCAATTTCTGTAACTTTTTTTGACATCCACTTTGGGATTATCAGTTTGCCGCAAAGTAGAGAGAGAATAAGATGACACACCTGACTGCGACACAGACGCCTGTCGCTCTGCGTCTCTGTCCTCCTCGCTCAGAGACACTTTGCTTTGTTCGGACTGTCTCTCTCAAGGATGTTTCCCTCTGAAGCGGCTGTGAGCTGCACTTTGTCAGAGGTGTTGAAGTTAATATTTGAGTGGCTGTGTAGTGACATTTTTGTGTTTTCAATTTCGGTTTTCTACCTGTGACGAGGATCAGTGCGCTCGTCTCATGACTCTGAGTCTGTCAGATTTGATATTGACTAGGATGTCAATTGTTGTTGAGATAAACACTTCGAGGCAAGCACTTGTCTTTCTATAGGTTTATTCAGTCATTTGCAGATGGACTCACAGCGACACACAACGTCTGAATGAGTGAGGACAGCTGAGAGATCCTGGTATTTATGGATCAAATATATCATTTCAATTACATGCTGTCACTAAAGTCTGAAGAGTACAGAGATGAGTTGTGTACTTATACCTCTTACATGAGTCACTCTGAGTCCAGGGGTTAGTTGAGAAATGGTCAATACATCCATGTTTCTTAGGCTACTATTACATTTACATTTCATGTTACTTAAACTTGATTAAGACGATTTTCAGTATCCAAACATCCCTTTTATCAATTAAAAATTATAGTAAAACAAATATCATAAATCAATTAATTGTATTTTATCATTAGCAACAAATATCTTTCAACATTAATCAACAGTTGCTTTTCATTAGTCATTTCAACCTTGTCTATGAGTAAAAGTGACATAATTCTAAATTAGTAAAACAAAAGAACATAAAGAACATAAAAACATGAAGAATTTATCAGTATGAACAAATCAGATTATATCATCTTCAAAACAACAATCAGTTCCAGTGATGTGATAAACTCCACATTGGTGTGCAAACATAAAGTCCAGTGCCATTCTGTTTTATTGTCACAGTGACTTGCACATATTTCAAAACATTTTTTCACATCACTATTCATTGTGAACATACATGTTTATCTGTTTATCAACTTGAACATTTCTAACCAATGAAAACCAAAAATACAGAAAATACAGACATGACACAGCTTCTATTTTTTCAGTCTGAAAGAATCCGTCAGAAGTTCAACATGACCAAGCGACCTGAAGATGCCCCAGTTTTACCTGCAGTTGGCTTGTTTACATTATATTTAAACATGAGCAACAAAGTCAGTTACATCAACATAAACATTTCATTAAGTTATTTAGTTTAAAAACAAACGGATGCCACAGTATGTGTGCAAGAAGCAAAACGTCATTGGCATCAACATGCATACATTTAAACTAACGCTGATTTATTTACTTTTTCAGGTTCCATTTTGCAAAGAATGTTGAGTGACACATATTACAAAACATATTGACATCATAATCAGTTTTCTAAGCACCTATAAAAATGTAATTTAAAAGAATAATACAATAAAACATAAGTATTTAAAAGTAAAAAACAAAGTAGGTCCGCATCAAAAGTCCTTTGTGTCAATAGTTTAAAAAATATAACAGAAAAAAACGTGATCTCTTTTTTATGTCATCTTTAAACTTTGCATTATAATTTTCATGGTCAGTGTTCTAACTGTGCACGTCAGACATTATAAATGTAGATATCTGGCAAAAAAAATCCTAATCATCACAAAACAAAACAATGAGGTAAAGATAATTTTTGAAAAAAGAACAATCCTTTACTACATCATCATTGTCTTCTTCATTTTCATTGTCAACATCATTATTCTGCATAAAACTAATGAAAATAAAACATTTGTAATAGTCAGAAAATTTTAAAAAACTAAATAAAAAAGTTACATCATAGAAAATATTTCACATAATTATTTCGAGCCTTTCAACTTCTGCAACTTGTTCAACTCATCATTTATCTTCATCATGTTCACCAGAAGGAAGAAGCCACAGTTTTCACTGTCAGTCGCTGGTTCCTTATTTGAGCCACAAAGTCAGTTACATTAACAAAACAACAGACACTTAATCATAAAACATAAAATCTTCTGTTCTACTTAAATGATTTCATGCACAGGTTCTAAAATATTTGAGTTGTGTTTAGGCTGAAGACTTATTTTAAGTAAAGATAAGGGTGGAGCCAAGTTGACCATTTTTAAACAGTATTCAGTCTTTAATTTACTGATTGCTCAGCTGGTTGTATGCGTGTTCAGTCTCTGTATCCTTTGGAAAGGATATTATAAAGGACTCTTTTAATCCCTTCAGTGCTTGTTCCTTTGTGATGCTCCACTCATCTGGAACATCAGCTGGCTTTGCTTTGTATTCTTCAGCAAATCTGTCATTGTATTGTACCAGGACATACTTCCAGTAGTCAGATGCCTCTATGGTGGAGTCTGGAGGAATGTGCCAGTCTGGATAGTGCGTGGTGTACTGCTTGTAAGGATGCCACTTCTGTTCAGTGTCTGCGTTTCTGAATTGACGTTCACTGTGCACACTAGTTGTACACAGTGTTTCAACCAGCTTGTCAGTGTCTTCATATCTGTATCTACCAAGACCTTGTGGTCGATGAACAGCTGCATGATGTTTCTTGTGTTCTTTGCCTCCAGCCTCACAAGGAACTTTACAAAATGGACACTGTCGTCCACAGCCAATCACCCTCTTGAAAAGCTCATCCTGTGGTTTGATTGGAAGTTTGTTCAGAGTCTCAGTGATGTCTTCAGATCTTGAGAATTCCTCCTGCAGCTCTTTCTTCAGTTCACTCAGTGATTTAATGAGGCTCTCTGTAAATGGATGACATGTGCTTTGGATTTGAAACAGGGTGGTTTTTTCAGCCTCCACTGAAATTGAGATGTCTTTGATCAAATATTTGCGCATGTTGTTGATGAGCTCTGTGATGCTTTCATTGTTATCTGGCAGCAGATCACCATTCTCTCCTTTTGAGGCTTGTTCTGTTGCTTCTGTTATTTTGTCAACTATGACCTGCAGATTCTTCTTCTTCAGTTTGCACAAAGTTTGGTCTTCTGACATGTTTTGCAGGATGTGCTGAAATATCCAGTCCTTAACATATATTTCATATTTACAAATGTACTTGACAAAACTCTCAAAATCTTCCTTTTCCAGCAACTCTCTCTGAATGTTGTACTGGAAAAAGGAGCGAGAACTGAACTCTGCTGAATGGGAACTTGTCAGAATTTCATCCACAATGTCTATTCCCAGAGATCTACTGATGTACTCTTCAACAGCAGGTTTGAGACAACATGTGACAAATGCATTTGCTTTGCGTTGGCAGTGATCTCTCTGTTTGTATAAATCAAGAAAATCTGACAAGTACTGATTCTTGTACTTCTCCAGCTGAATACTGGGATCATTGGCTGACAAGAAGTTTTGGTGCATTTTCAGGAATTCCCTTGAGGCGATGCCACAAATGTGAAGTTTCAGGTCAATCTCAAATTGTGTATGTGGTTTGTAGCGTTCGTTGCTCTGTTGTAGAGATTCATCAATTTTTTCCAGAAGATCCCATGTGAAAGAGTCATGGTAATCTTTGTCTTTGTTTGTCTTGGTTTTATCAAGAATAAACTTTATGGAAATCTCAATGATAGTTTCTGCAAAGCTCTGTAAATCGCAGCTCCACAGATGCTGAATCTTCATCATTATGGACTGTATATGCTGATGTTTGGTCTTGAATGGGCCCTTTCCAATTTCCTTTAGATCTATAATGTTTTGCAATTTGTCATTTACTTTCCGATTAGAGAAATTTTTTCTCAGTTGGTTGAGAATACATGCAGGTATATCTCGTTCTTTAAGGTGTGGTACATTTACGGTAGCTTGAGCCCACATCTTTTCAAACTCATTTGTCAGATGTTCATCAGACAGTGTGGAGTCTCTGCAGTTACTCAGGAGCTTCATGACCTGCTCTTCAATCACACCTCTGTACTTCCTCTGTATGTCCTGAGCCTCTTTTGTACCTATTTTTAGCTGAAGGACACATTCCAATTCAGCGCACACAGAATTATTGATTTCCTTTGCAAGACTTTTGATACTGTTGGAAAAGTCCATTTTGTATTTCTCTATCAGATTGACATGTCTGTCTTTCCTTTTGTAGTATTTCTCAATTTTATTCTCTAGTATTTTTTGTTGCACTGCTATTTTTTCAGACACCTGGGATTTTTTTAATGTGACCAATCCCCTCCAGTTTTCCACCTGAGATTCATTGTCAGCATTTATGATTTCCAACTCTGCTTCTTTTTGCCAGGAGAGAATCTCTTTCCTGAACTCCCATTCCCACTGACTGAACTCTTTGCAAAGGTTGTCATAGGCTTGAGCCACAAGAGTGTTTCTGAAACTAAAGATGAAGTTCTCATATTTCACTGCTTTCCAGAGACTTCTCATCCATTCTAGAAACTCTGGGATCTGTGAGACATTATCACTTTTGTCTCTTTTCACTGACTCCAAAAGATTTTTCTTTAAATCCGCTACAGCCTCACTGTAACCTGTGTTCACTGGTGCCATTGGTGGGGTCCCATGCCAGAGTCCTGGGATGTTCCAGTTGTTTTTCTCCATGTCATAGTCCAGCACATCTGTGAAGGCCTTTATAGAAGGCTGTTTTTCCATTTCAGCTGCAATCTGAGTCATTTCATTGAGTTGGTCCAAGAGATGTTTTCTTTCTGTAATGCTCTTTTCATGAGCTGAGACTCCAGCAACATTTTGATGCACAAAATGACAAACTGGCTTTTTACCAATTTGCTTATTTCTCAAGAATGCATGAGCTACAATTTGCAGGACATCTTTCATTTCTGTTGAGTTCTCCATTGCGATGTTGATCATTGTGACATCACTTACACCAATGACAAAGGTTGCCAGCTGGTTGTCATGCTCATAACTGTCCTCTAGTTGTGCCAAATGAGGAGACTTAAGACCCTCTGTGTCAATGAGAAGGATGAAGTCAAAATTCAGCTCACTTTTCATATCCACACCGACTCTGAGGAAGAGCATATAAGCTCCTCTTGTGCATCTGCAGCTGCTGACAGGAAACTGCACACCAAACATGGTGTTGAGGAGTGTTGACTTCCCGGTACTTTGAACGCCCAACACAGTCAGGACCAACAGTCTGCTCCTCCCTCCAACCTTCTTGTGAAGCTCCATCAGCACATCTGTCACCCATCTCTCTGGGATGTTGGAAGCATCTCCATCCAAGAGCTCTAAAGGATGTCCATCCAGCAGCATTTCAGCAGCCATGCCAGGGAGATGAGACATTTTATCAGCAGTGTCTGGTGACTGCAGAGGAAAACTCATAGATCAGTCCCATCTCTCTCATGTAATGCTCTATTCCTAAAGAGCTGTCCAGCAAAGCCTGATCCAACTTTGCAATGAGTTTTGCATCTTTCTGCTTGCATTGCTCTTTAAATTTTTTACGGAGCTCAGTCAGATTGTTTCGAGAATGTGTATTCAACCTGAATTTCATTAATTGAAGGAAAACATCTCTTTTCTCTTTGTCACTTGTGGATAAGGTTTCAATAAAACTTTTCATTCCATCGGACAGTTTTTGTTTGCTTTGCTCCTCTCTGATTTTTTGTATTTTTGCTTGTAGTTGAGATTTATACTCTTCAAGACTTGAGTCACCAGCTCCTTTCATCCTACATTCCTCCTTCTGTAATTCCGATAGCTTTTTCCAGTTATTTCCTTGCAAAGGAAGTTGTTGTTTCTTGTAGTCTGGTATACTTTGCTCCCCCACTTTAATACCAGCCATAATGTCATCAGTTAACTTCTTTTGTTCATCAGTTTTGCTTTCGTCCACAAACAGACCAAGTTCAACAGCCTTATCAAGCATACTTTCAATGCTTGTTGTGGTTTTTACATCTGGCAATGATTTCTTGATGGCTGTACAAAGTTTCTTTGAAAACTCTGCAGCATTTACCCTGGGGTCTTTAGTTTTTACACTGCTCTTTGGTAAATCTAATTCTTTCCTTGTTTTCTTGACAGACTCCATGTCCTCTGTAGCATTTTCCTCCTTGCGGTTAACAACCAAGAACAGTTTTGATCTTACATCTTGAAGTTTAGTCAGAATCTTTTGCTCATTTTCTTCAACTTTGTCCAGGAATACAAAGGTAGCAGTTGACACTTGAAAAAGAAAATTGAATTGTGCGAGTGACTGACCAATGTCTCCTCTCAGATTGGCAAAGGCAACTGGTTTTGGAAATATGTCAAGGTTTTCAGCACCACAGGGAAGGAACCAGCAAACCTCTACCAATCCATTGGCAATTTTCCTTTCATGTGCTCTTCCTTTCATCTCTCTGTGTGTGAACATGTTGTGATTCTGTTGGCCAAGGCTGAGAACATGATTCAAAACCTGGGACTTGGATAAACTGCAGTTTTTCAGCCTCACAAAGGAATAGAATGGAATATCTGCTTGGACAATGCTGTCTTCAACAAACCCTCTAGATTCAGACAAATCATGTGGACGCCACTCTTTGACGATGCCTCTCAGAGCCCACAGCATCAGGGTACACTGACTGTTATTGCCATGGGGCAACAGCAGCGGGACAGGAAACTGACACATTGACATCTTGAGGGCCATTTCCTGTTGCAAGAAGCTGTCAGCACAGAGGAAGAGTGCTGCTATGAGGTCGAGAGGGTTAACCTCATTATCCTCAGCAGAGACATCTTCAGTGTCATCATCATCACCATCATCACCATCACCATCATCATCATCAGGTAGTTGTGTACAGTTTCTGCATTCTGCATTGATTTTAAATAGATTCCAGAGAAAGTACTGTGGTATTTCCTCCACTGATTGAACATTTTGATCATATAAGCTCTTTTGTTGATCTCCAAGAGAGACTGAAGAGTGAGCTTCTTGGGATGAAATTTCTCCAGTCCAACTTTGGTAAGAAAGTTGAGCAGAACTGTCAAAGATAAAGAAGATAATTTTAATAGAAATTAACAACAAGTAGCCCTGTGCTTTACATTTCTTGATAAATATAAACAACAGCAGGGAGCAGTGTTGAGCAGCACTTTGTTACTCCTTCTGAAACCACAAATTTAGAGTTTTACCCCCTCCCTGAAAGCCCACTTTCTTCTGATGCAGGGCTTAGCTGCACAGTGCTGAATCAAGGCCTGCTATGTGAGACTAGGCCTCACTTATTACTGTGCAAAACACAACTTTATTCACTGGTTTTAATGAAACTGGATCAGATTTTATGGATAAAATATTGTCTGTTTTTTTCTGTGTTGTCCTCCGGCTGCTCTGCCTCCACCTTTGTTGATTTACAGAGTTTGCATGTGTAGTGGGTGTGCGTGTGTGTGTGTGTGTGTGTGGGGTATCAACCCTCAACAGACAGCTGAAGTACCCCAAAGGAGGGGGTGAAAGGTTTGCTCCACTCCGAAGTGCTGCTTGGGCAGTTTCGGCCATAAAACCTACCACCCCCGGTGAAAGTGAGATAACAGATTCTATGCATGACTATTAAAATGACAATATTAACCTTGTCCAGAGACTAACCTCAACCTGAACCAGGCTGTGAGGACCTCAGTGACCATAAAGGTGTCATCCCGACACTTCCCAGAGACTACCTTCATCTGGAACCAGCCAGCCAATGGGAACCCTTTTGAATAAAGGGACGCTAAACTGCCCCCACACAGGGTAGGCCAAGGCAAACGTGCCCCCCTTTCTAATTGCTCCAAACATCAAAGAACCCCTTTCTTTCAGTCCTGGTTCTATACCCCACCAAAGAGCCATTAACATGGACTAACATGGACATGGACCTGCCCCCTCCTTCTCACACAGATATGTGAAACTGATAAGACAGACAGACACCAGAGAAGGACGCTGCCCTGAATTCCTTTGTGTGGACAAATTAATATTGTCTCCTTCTAAACTTGCCCATTACTTTCTTTTAGTTAAACAAATCTTTAAGTTACTTAGTAGTTCTTGCCACTTCAATTGAGTTATTATTGCCACGTGCTCGTTAAAAACTATGTTTAAAAGAAGAATCCTTAAAGAAAGTTAATTTGCAGTGTTTTAATCTTCCTCACTAATCACTGATATTCATTTAATTTATGTTATACTTGTTATGGCGGAAATTTTTGTCCTCTTACATTTAATCTTTTATGTATGATCTTTTAATATTATCCTTATTATTACATAGTTAGTTATAGATATGTATTGTGTTTTTATCCTTAACCTTTCCTCTCCTATACTCCTTATGTTGGTCTGTCCACATTTACATTAGCAACAGCTAGCTAGAAAATATTTACCTTTTCTTCATGACCCATAAAGTTGCTTTGTGTGAGACACACTGAACAACCTCCAGCTCTATGAGCTTGTTTGACCACTTCTCTGGAACGTGGGCTGTTCTATGTAACTTCTGGGGCCGTTGTAGGTAGGCTACCAGGCTTGGGTTAACAGATCTGCTTGGGGTCCTGCGCCTTCCAGTAACGTCACACTACGCCAATGGCACTCGGATAGGGTGACCAGACGAAGAACATATGGTATACAACATAGTTTTATTTTATTTGTTGACTTTTATAAACGATTTGACACAATAAGCCACCAGTTTATGTTTAAAGTCTTTAAATGATTTGGATTTGGAAACCAATTTCTTAGCACATGGCACGATCCCTAGATTTTATATTGGTCGTGGGATAAGACAAGGTTGTCCCTTTGGTCCCCTAAGGTGTGCTCCCTGAGGGCGTACATCGCTCTGAGGGACAGCAGTCTCTGCTGGGACCACAGGAGGATCTGATGTGCCAGTTTGCATAACGGGTGCGAGCGCAGACCTCCCTGGTGATTCAAATAGGCCACCACAGCTGTATTGTCGCTTCTGACAAGGACGTGGTGACCGCAGAGGGCGGGCAGAAAACTCCTCAGAGCTCTGAATACCGGCAACATTTCCAGGCAATTTATGCGCCAAGAGAAATGATGCTCCTGCCAGGAGCCTCTCGCAAAGCGACAGTCCATGACCGCACCCCATCCTGTGAGTGAGGCGTCGAAATAATTGTTCGGCGACAGATCGCTCCCAACACGGGACCTTGAGACAGGAACCAAAATTTCCTCCATACAGACAGGGAACGACGGCACCTGCTCGTAACCTTCTGAAAGTGTTTTACAGTGATGGTGCAGCCTAACTGCACTCTGGTCACTGTGGACAAAAATGGACTCGACACGTGCAGGAGACAGGTGGGCCCGCATCATCGTTGAGTCCCATACCACCCCTAGGAATATAATCTGTTGGGCAGGCGTCAGCACGCTCTTCTTCGCGTTGAGCCTCAGCCTCAAACGCAGAAGGTGGGCGAGGACGACATCTCGATGCCGACCGCTAACTCCGAGACTGGGCTAGAATGAGCCAGTCGTCGATGTAGTTCGGTATGCGGATGCCCTGGAGCCTCAAGCGGGGCCAGAGCTGCATCCATGCATTTGGTGAGCGTGCAAGGGGAGAGTGCTAGGCGAATGGAAGAACCCGATACTGTTAAGCCGCTGAGCCGAAGACGAACCTCAGGAACTTCCTGTGAGAGGAACGGATGGAGATGTGGAAATATGCGTCTTGCAGATCTATCGTGACAAACCAATCCTCAGATTGGATGTGACTGATGATGGTGGGGATGGTGAGCATCCTGAACCCGAATCTCCTCAGAGATTGGTTCAGGGACCGCGGATCTACAATGGACACAACCCTCCGTCCTTCTTGGGAATTATGAAGTACCGGGTGTAGAACCGGAGTCCTCTATCTCTACGGAGCTCAGTCAGGTCCTTCTCAGAGGGACCTCCCCCTAGGTCACAGTCTTTGAGAAGATCGGCCTGGTACACCTGCAAGATGGCCATAGTGTGCAGGCTTGCACCAGCTCGACCCGCTGCCATATAAGCCTTCAAAGTGGATGTCGCCCGACATGGCTTGGTGGGCAGCGCCAGCGTCTGGAGGGATGACGCAAGTGTGGGAGAAAGATAGCTCGCGAGCGCTTCCTCCACCAGAGGCATCGTTCCATAGCCGTGCTGCTGTGGTCCAACAGAGAGGACGCAGTCAGCCGTGCTGAGCAGGTTTTTTTTTTCCTTTTGTCTGTTCCATGATTTACACAACTCATTGTGTTGCAGAAAAGCTCATTGTGCTGCAGAAAAGATCATTGAGGTTACTGCCGGGCCTCTCATAGCGCGGACTGATGACGTCGGCCTGGCTCCCGGAAGTCATACTCCATGATGCTAAGCACGTCTAGCTCCTCAGAATCAAACTGTGCAAGCCTCTCCGGACTCATACCTCGGGCGGGAGAAGCCGAGAAACGAGCCCCTGAACAGGGAAGAGAGGAGGCGGAGTCAGCAGACGAGGACCGGGAAAAGGCCTCAGCCGCCCCGACGCCCTCGGAGATATCGAGCTCCGATCCCCACAGCGACCATGGGGTCTCAGCCACGGGGAGAGCGAATCCGACTGTCCTCCAAAAAGGAGGGCCGCACAAGACCTCAGCACCCTCAGGGACAGGGCCTCACCATGGCCGCAGCCTCCTCGAGTGCTGCCTGGGCGTGCAACATCCCCAGACAGGAAACACACGTCTCATGAGTATCCCCAGCTGCGATGTAGCGTGGGCATGGAAAAACACATTGTCGGAACTGATTACCAGACATGGTCTCTACTGCTTTGTCAGGACTTCCAGGAAAGACAACAACTTCCTCGATAGTGGAGCTTTCAAACATACTCAAGAGTGCCTGCTGAATAGAAAGAAGCTAATGTGCTTATATACACCTCCGGTTATTCCTTCACATGCTACTGTTCTAGCAACACCAATAGAATTGGAGTAGTTTCATTCATAATTCAGCCCTGCCACGCCCAGAGGTGTTCCCATAGTGTCGTCACCGACGCAGTTCGAGTTCCCTCAAAGGGAAACTCCATAGTAACAAAAACTTCAGCCCTATAATTGAACAAATAAAGAGAAGGTTCAATATGTGGGTGATGAGGAATCTTTCATTGAACGGTAGAGTTCTTCTTTCTAAAGCTGAGGGAATATCCAGATTGGAAATGCCTGCTGTAATATACAAAAAATTAGATACAATACTATTTAATTTCATATGGAGGAATAAATGCCATTATTTAAAGAAATATATCTTATGTAACACAAAAGCAGATCTGTGCTTGGTTGGATGTTGAAATCTTTATAAAACTCTCTTTCCCCGGTTTTGGTGGCCGTTCCCCGTATGAAAATGTCACCCCAAACGTCCTCATTTTTAACTGTGTGTTAATCATACACTGTGTAAGGTGTTGACACACTTGAAATCAGATTTTAAATGGCCGGAAAGACTGGACAGCAGAGCAGACAGGTGTTGAGTGATCGTTCGGCAAAAATTGATTGCCGTCCGCGGGAGCACGTGCAGCATGTTAAAGCAGTCTCTTTACGTCTACAGCTAGCTACTTTTTATCTGGGTCAAACAGACATTACGTGCTAATTAACTTTACTTTATGCCCATGGTAACAGCAAAGTTATGTCTTTGTGATACTTTAACGTTTCTTTTAACGAAATAATCACAATTGTGGCCAAATAATTGTTTTCAATTTTTAGCATAACCAGGCCTGAAATTTACATGATTATAGGCAATAATAGAAGCCTGTTTTTGCCGATGGATTATGTGTTTGGTAGGCCTCTGTCTAATATTCTTGTTTATATTTGGAAAATGGACTGTAGCCTATAATTAACATGACTTACTGCTGAGTTATGTATAAAATAAAGACATGTTCTTTTTTGCAATTATCTTTATGACTCTACATTAGTTAACTTAATGTGTACCAACAAATACAGTCCTTTTTACCTGTTGAAATACCTTTAAATGGCCAATACAACCCATAACATGCAGTATTTCACTTGCAAGAAAGTACGTCTCACTGCATTACAGCTACTAATTACTGAATAACAGGTAGAGTCTGCCTCAAAATGACTCTATTTCATTCAGAAGTTACATTTGACAGATTATAACTTAACTAGTGGCCTACTTTTACCTCTTGAAATACCTTTAAATGGCCAAAACAACACATAAAATGCAGTATACTGTACAAACCGAGGCTGCAAACACTTCCTGTGAAAGTGATTGCAGCCTCTACTTATTGACTGAAAGGTAGTTTCTGCCTCAAAATGACTATTTCATTTGGAAGAGTTATATTTGACAGATTATAAAGCCGAAATCGTCCCTCGCTTTTTATTTCATATATAATGACCAAACCAAAATGTGCCCGGTTTTCATTTGAATAATCTGGTCACCTTTCACTCAGACAAATTATATTGCAGCCCAATTACAGATGTAGGTATCAGATCTGTTTGTGGGTCTCTTTTTAGTGATAGGTGTCTTTGCTTTGGTTTCACACTAGCTTTGGCAATATGTCAAAAAACACTCAAACACACACACACACGTACAGCCAATCATATGCAATGTTACCGGCAGGCACAGGACCCCAAGCAGATCTAACTACCCAAGCACATCTGGTACCTACACCGCAAACATCCCAGATGCTAGGTAACATCTAGTGCTTGATGGCATTCGCCATAAATGGTGTCGTGCCGTGGCGTATAATGTGACGGCATACCCGGAAGCATAAAAGGACGCTGGCACACACATACAACAGCTTTCGCTCTTCAGCAAGCGCTCACTGCAAAACTGTCTTCTTCCCTGGTGAGCTGTCTGTCGTGAGACTTTTTTGAATGGCGAGTGAGAAACAGCGGTACACTCATCACGGGTCAGTAATTGCAAAATTCAGACTTGAAGAAAATTCAGACTAATTTCAGTAAAATGGTTTTAGGTTGCAGCTGTGAACACCTATGTGGTTCAGTGCCCACCTCTTTTCTTATAGACCATCAGAAATCATTGACACAATTCTTCTTCATCTTCCTTGACAGGAATCCTTCTCTGTCAGCTAGACTAATGCGTTTTATAAGCTCTTTAAAAGCATTGTCAGCGCAATTAAAGGACAACAACATTGTGCATTGGCAATATTTAAGATTGGTCTGACATACTAAGAAACCAGCTGAATCTTTTTTCTTTCCATGAAAACACAAGATATTTTGTATTAGAGAAGTCTGTAGCACAACCATTTGACCACAAGACAAGGCTTTTAAACGATACTGACATATAATGACTGACATTTACAGTGGCATATTTGTGCTGAATGTCTTTCATCCCATTCAGGATTGCAGACAGGGATTGGTTGATAAACCAGACTAGGCTGAAGTCAAAGTCCTCTTTGCATGGAGCACAGAGACGGAGAGATGGTGCACAAAGTCAGTTAAAAGTGGGTCATTGACAATTGGGCTGAATTTCTGTTATTCTAAGTGGGAGTGTACCTGCCGGCTCTTGTCCTGTGTTCAGTGTAGACATGGTCTGACTTTTCCTTTAACTCCCTGTGCTTTAAAACCTAGAGGAGAAAATAGATATTATCTTTTTAGTTTTACAGAACCACTTTTAATTTACAGTTTTTCTCAATTGCTAAAACACAATTTCTGAAACCTTGCTCCATTTTCTAAAAACATTAAACACAAAACCTCAGCTTCACACAAACATATTGTAGAAAATCCTCCTTCCTGACAAGTTTCAGGGAAGCGGGGCTTAGCCCCAACCTGTCAGGCCACACCTGAACTGATAAAAGGCCTGATGAGGACTTGCTCAGTCCTTTTCCATTTGTTTGCTGCAGCATGTGGGTTAGCATGAAGCCTCGCTAATCCTTCCCAGTTGACTGTGTACTGGATGCATTACTTGAGTAAGTTTTGTACATCTGCTATTGTAATTGTTTCCTTGTTCAACAGCTAATAAGTGCTTTAATTTGATTATGACCTGCTAGAGTAACCTCTGTGTACTGATTGTTTGCATTTGCTCTTTAGCTGTAAAATCATCTGTCAGTCAACTGCTCAAGTGGGAAACTAAGGACAATAAACTGTTAAACAGCTCTCATCTCTGGTCCTCATACTTTAACTGGTGTGCCAATGCAGAAGCTTTATACATTAACCAGCCACTAACACCACAACTTTTACACATATATACATATACAAGAAGTACATTTTTAATCTCAAAACAAATTTCATATTTTTTTGATGAATGAAAACATCTTGTATCATAGTAGCTCAAAATTGATCAGAAATTATACTCTGCTTTGCTTTTGCAATTTTTTTATTCTTCCTCCTCCTTGTACCCCTATTTTTTACAGTACTGTACCCTGCATCTCACAAACATGTCCTTTGTTTCTGTGATACTGTAATTCTTGTTCTTTGTTTATATGAACCTGCAACCAGTCAAACTCTATTGAGCATTTAGTAGTGTAAACAAATGGAAAGCACAATGTCCAGGGTCAGACAATTTGCTCTCTGAACTGGCTTATACTGGTTGAGTCACAAGATTTGAAATCAATTGTGATGAGTTTTGAGAATGAGAATGTGTTTAGAGTTCTGCTGAAAAGTCTAAGTGAGATCTGCAAATTTTGTTTTACCATGTGAAATGGTTTAAGGTATTGACAACAGACTGCACAATTACCTAAATGAGTTCAGGCAACTGTTCAGCCAAAGGGTTTAGTGTTTTAGCAATTGAAAAAAACTGTAATAGAACCAAACAGTGAATTTTTGATCAGTTGCAGTTAGGTCAGATCAGTCAAAAAACTGCACATAAAGTATCCATAGTCTGGATACAGTGATGTGCAATTTCAGTGTAAAACACTTCACAAACTGTAGGTAAGTTCTTGCAATATATTTGGATGAAAATTCAGACCAAGTACAAAACAGTAAAATGTTCAAAACAAACCTTACCTGACATCTGGCAGCAGGAAACTCTGAGGCTGAGTCTGTAACAGCTGTGGTCTTTATACTGCATGTTGAAACAGAAACAGAAAGCTTTCTCTTCCTGGAACACAGGGGGGCTCCGTAGAAAAAGTCGCTTGTTTTGGGCTTGTTTTCACAGGCCTGGTTGCTTATTTGTCTCGCGGGATCTGGCAACACTGCATCAGAACAACAGTTTGTTATAAGAGATTGTACAAGGACAAATGTTTCAAGTTAGTAAGTTATCAGTAGTCAGGCTGAGTTTTGTGGGAGAATTGTCAGCAAAAAACATTGTTAATATACCTAAATACTTATGTATAGTTTTGAATTAGTTTAGTAGATTAAATCAGGTATTTGAAGACAGGAGCCGTGTTGAACTTCAGGGCAGGAAGAGGAAAAGCAGTGTAAGTGTCCATTGTTTAAAGCCAGGAAAACACATTCAGCAAAAGAGCAGCGACCAGTGTTCTGGCCAAAGGTGAACCCTTAAGAGGAAACAGATGTCCCAGTTTAAACATTACATAAGTGAAAGTTGTTTTCATGTCCTAATTAGGAGAAAAGAGTAAATGACCAAAAGTCCTCTGCAGTTGTCCGCCATTTTGTACAATGTGGCGGGATGGGTAGATCCAAATCTGAGCCATAACTGTGGTGCAGTTTTAGTAAGTTAGTGGATGTGTGAGCAGCCCTGAAAATTTGATGACAGCTATATTACAGAGAACAGAGGAGGGCCTGGTCAGATCTCAGAGGAAGAACAGCAGAAGAGACCTCACAGCACCTGGGTCAGTTTTCCATCTCTGATAGATTAAAATAAATAGGGCAATTATTTGCATTATTGTAGTTTTTCCAAAACCTAGTTTCATCTAAATTTCTGTCATACAATACCTTTTATGGATTACTGTTAATTTGAAATCCAGTTGTGAGGTGGAAGAGTTCTTTTCTCACCCAGTGGGATTATTTAATATCCATTTTTTATTACTTCCTCTGAGGGAAAAAAACCCACGACAGTTTAAACCCCAAATTTCTTCCAGCTCTTCCAAACATCAAGGTTTGAGAGAAGTCTTTAAGGTCTGGAAGAAACTGCTTTTGGCAGTGGACAGGGGTCAGCATGGGCACCCTGACTATTCTGCGGTTACACAGCCACATTTACAACAAACTGCTCTGTGTGTTCTAACACCTTTCTATTAAAACCAGTATGAACTTTTTCAGCAATTTGACCTACTGTAGCTTGTCTGTTGGATTTTTCTATTTTCTTACTGCTGATTATGTCTCAGATTGCAATTAGATTTCGTACCACTTTTGTAATACATATCAGTAAGAGCACTGTTGGAGGGAGCCTTGAATTTCTGTCACGATCCTGTCCTGAGCTTGTCTGGGTTAGATTATTTTGGCCACTGCACTCACTCAGCAATGGTGACAATTTCATAACTATTTATTTATTATTAGTAGTATTATATCAAATTGGCCATAACTATTATTGATCAATATTACTGTTACAGCCAGCAGCGTCGTTAGCCCTGATAGCCCCGGATGGTTTGCCAAAAGCTCTGGATCTCAGAAGGATTTTTAAGAACAAACAACAAAAGGCAGAAAATTGTACTTTACGCATCTTGACCAACATTACACGCTGGAGCAAGCGAGTGAGTGAAAGTGAGAGAGAGTGATTTTGCTATTATTTATTCTCCCGCAAATTAGTGGGAGAATAATGATACAGCTATAGCTCTGTCTGTCCTCTCTGCTCCACCTGAAACGCTGTGATCTCCACTTTATCAGAGGCAGGGAAATTAACATGTGTGTTGATTTGTGGTGAGCTTGATCACCTGATACATGTAGAAGCCATTATATGTTTGATTTCAAAATCTATGTTTTGTCCCCCCCAGTGGCGGTTCTAGACCATTTTTATTGAGGGGACCAGACTGGGGCCAGTTGTTTTGCCAGAGGGGCACATTCAATCGGAGACAAATGAGACAAAGGAAAAGTTCAAGCTTTCAAAATGTCACGTTTAGTATATAATGTAATGTTTTAGTCTGTTTCAGTAACTTACAGTTATTTGTTTCAGTAACAGGGTCTTTTCAGTAACTTAGTTATATATTTATTAAATTACATTACACAAAACAAAACATTCCTGTTAGACCAGTAGGCTACTGTTATAGCTTTTTGTGTATGAAATGTGCTGTTTAAATTTAATGCATTATTAAATTGTTGTGATAATTTAAAGAGGAGTACAATTTCCAGCAATATCCAAAGGCTGTCCATGCAATGGAACCATGGATTTTAAGGACAAAATATTGTCTACAATGCTGCATTCAGTTTAATTTTGTCGCAAGAAGATACATCACTATGATTAATGTAGACCAGGGCTGTTCAATTATAAATTTAATTGGGACGGATTTTAAAACCAGGACACAGAGATGGGACGGACATTTTCTCAGGAGTTGGGATCATTAAGATTTTATGGATACACTTAAGTTAATCCTTATTGGTTCAGTTCTTTATTGATGCTCTTATCAGTCCTATTTATTACTAAATAATTAAATATATTTAAATGTTTTGTTTTTTCTAGAGCAGCAACAGGATTTACAGCTGCAAAGTTACTAATATCTCACTGGAAACAAATTTAACATGTAAAATAAATATTACATATTCCTGACATCAACATACTGTGTGAAGTTTAGAAATTATGAACAGATTAGTCCCTCCTGTCCTCCTCCTCCCGCTGCTGCTGCTGGTAGAGGGAAGGGCTGGTTTGTCTCAGCCACACTGTAAGAAACCTACTGTGAAATTCACAGTAAATAACTGGCAGCAATTGACCAGCAACTTACTGTGAAACAAAGAATCACAGTAAATAACTACCAAAAGTTTCTGCATGTTAAAAGTCACATTTTATAAATAGAAATAACTGCAGAGAGACGTCAAACAATAAATGTAACGATTTATTCTTGATAGCTGAACAGTAACAAGCCAAACGTTTTTCTTGTGCTTCAAAGTGTACAGCAAATACACTGAATTCTGTCTTCCATTACATTTACAATCATCGTCCATGTCTTCTAAAATGTGCATAAGTAACAAACAGCTCTTAACATATTCCATATATTACAAACCATAAATAATGGATGGATTAAAACAGAGGATTGCATGTTTAAAAATAGTGGCAACAACAAGTCAAAATAATAAATATAACGCCATTTCTTCTATCAAACCATGTAGAGACATTCTGTGGTCAAAAAGGCACTGTTTGGCTAATACATTATCATTTCCCTTCCATAAAACACAGTATTTAAGACACTTTGAATACAAACAACCAAATGCATAAATGGCAATTCCTCAGAACCAAAGCCCAAATACATTTTGGGACTGTCGGGGAGGTAGTAAGGTGTCAATAAGATAAGTACTGTGAGAGAAGTGGCATATATTCTATAGGCAATAAATATGCTACTTGTATATTGCAACTGTAAGTCGCTTTGGATAAAAGCATCAGCTAAATGAAAAAATGTAAATGTACTTGAGGTAGACAGCTTAAAAAGTAACTCTGTGTCCCAACCATGGGCTCCAACTCTATACTACATATTAATTCCCAGCAGGTTTTGAATCTTTCTAAAGTTTATCCAAGAAAACACACAATATCAAAAATAGGCATAGGTATTATATCTTATTGAAAACCTTAATGCTAACTGCAAAAATTGTAGAGAATAAAGATTAGTAAACAGTGCATAGTTAACAATTCGTATACCTTATCAACTTTGGACCGAACATCTGCATCAGTTTTTTTTTACTTTTTCACCTATGTAACTTTAAAACTTAACATCAACATCTCCGAAGACACATCCACATGCACACAGAACACACCCGTTTCCATGTTTGAACAAAGGTGACTTGCTGAAGTCTGTGGTTCCTTGCTTCTTGGGATTTTTGTGATTACATCACTGTTCAGTCATTTTCACAGTACTGTACCACAGCAAGAGCAGATCCCTGAAAGATAAACAATGAATAAGAAATGTAGTTGATAAAGTGTATGAAGGACAATCATTCTGGTGATATTTCTTAGACCTGTGGTAGATCAATTTGGAAATCTTGCATTCATGGAGTGGAGTAATGGACTATTCTACACAAAAGAGGAAAGGGAACATACTTTTTGAAAGAAATGTAGCACTTTGTGTTGCAGATTATGAAGAACCATCCCTGTTTCTGATCATTTCAAGAGGTTTTTAGGTTATATATATATATTTAGGAGGGGAAAACTGGAGATGAAGTGCAAGCTAGGTAGTCAAAAACTGTGCATTTCTCAGCCTGTCTGTCATGTACTTTCGGTGGTGGTTTTTGCTCCTGTTCCTGCCTTTACATGCAAAAGATCTGTTGCCCTTGTGGCAACAAACATTGTCTGCATTGATTCTGGAGAAGTACAGACAGACATTTGTACATTTGGCTCTCTCCTCCATCGCCACTCAGAGCACGGTGTCTGTGTGAGAGACAGGAAGTGGGAGCTATAGCCCTGACGCTTGCACATGACTCAGATCTCTCCGTAGAATTGAGAGTAGCAAAATTCATCACAGACAACTGTCCTAATTTCTTCAATACCGCTGAGATTGACACTTCGGACATTTCATAATGACCCATGGTCCATTTAATACCGGGTTTTAGAACCCATCGCTACAGCTTATTCAACCATTTTATCCCTTGTAACTGGTATTGTTTTCAAATTGTGTTTGTCTCCTTAATTGTGGCAAAATATGGTCTTAGACACACCTACAGTAGCAGAATCTACAACACAAACTCATTTTGTAATGTGTGTTTGTTTTTTAGACAAATTTTGTCACCATGATAGCATCACAATCATGAAAGATGCAGCTATAAAACCTTACAAGTGTATAGTTGAGATCAAAAATGATCTGCCCCAAACATAATAATAAATAATACTAATTAATATTAATAATAACTTCAATTTATATAGCACCTTTCAAGGTACCCAAGGCTGCTTAACAAAGGGGGGTTTGTGAACTAATGTAATACTGAATGCCAACTATTCATGTAACAAGAGACAATACTATAATGGCAATATACTTGCTGTGATTCCTGTCAGCATGTCAACTCTCCAATCCTTGAGTACTCAGTGGTCATTACAGCACACCATAAATTATACCTATGTTGTGCAGTTTATTCTTTTATATGTACTGCTTGTAGGATTAAATATTGTCAACATATTGTCTCTTTAAGAATGATTTTTTCCCTCTTCTCTTGCTCAACTCCACCCAAAAATTTTAAAAAATTCCCACTTCACTGTCAAAGATTTATATAAAGACCATTTCTTCAGTGAAAAGTAGTTCCAATGAACACTGTCTCAGGTGTGTTGTGGATAAATTATCCATAGTCTCAAGAACACAGTGAAAGCAGTTTAAAAAGATATTACTGAGGCAAAGGTCTCAAAACTTGGACTAATACGAACCGAATGGAACAACACCACTTGAGGAAGATCTTTCAAGGACACAGTATTATCACATCCTCACCTCCATCTAGTTATTTGCCAATCAAACTCTGTGAAGTCCCTGATGATGCATTTAATGTATGACATCTTCTGCCCTATAGTTCCTCCAGCTTTCCAGCTTCTGTGGACCTTGCCACTGCATTTGCTGGAGTCAAGATTAATCCTGACCAGGAACCTAGTAGAAGTGAAAATAGAAGTTAATATTTAGAATCACCTGACTGGTTTAACCAAATGTGCTGAACAGAAAACAAACTTGTGATAATTTGTTAAGATATGTTAGGATTGCTATCGATCTTAACTTATATTAAGGCCCCGATCAGACAGAATGCATTTTTTGCATTTAATTGCTTTCAATTGGCAGTGAGCGTTATGCAGGCTGTTTTTGAAGGAGCGCAAGAAGTTGGAAAAATTTCAACTCTGACACAGATACAGACCTGTGAGGTGTGATCCAAGTTTCTGCTGATTTGACAGCTACTTTACTTAGCAGTAAATCAAGGATTACAGATCGCTGGCGCTATAGTCTTTGATTAAACTGACAGGACAGCTGATTCGGTGGTTGCCAAGCAACATAAAAAAAGGCAGCGCACTTTCTGTCTGATTAGGCAATAAGGAGTTCATTCTGCAATTTTATTTTCACTAATACGGCCTAATAACATTCTGTACATCTTTGGTTACTGTCTGTTTAATTAACTGAATCACGTTAATTCGGTTGGTAAAGAGAGCATTGTGTTTATTTAATAATATTAAACACTTACATGAAATAGTGTGCACTGCTGCTCCACTCCTCCTTCACGTCGCACAAATGGCCTCGTTGTGAAAAATACTTTTCCTCCAGCAGTATTTCTCTCTGGATCTCGACTGTTGCACCACCAAAAATCACTCCTTTGCACAGCTCTGAATTTGAAAGTCAGCCCAAGAAGACCGCGTTCACAACCATCGTTATCCACCACAGCTTTCCACCTGTGAACTAACGTTAACGTACCGCGCAATCACACAGACATACGCACGTGAACCCTATGCACACTGACTACGTTTACATGCAGCCAATAACCCGTTCAAAACCGGGATATTAGCAATAACCCGGTCGCGCACGGCCATGTAAACATGGCAAACCCGGATATGCTCATAACCCGTTTTTTAAAAACCCGGTTATTACCCCTGGGGTACCCTTTTCTAACCCGAATATTTCGATCATGTAAGCGGCGTATCGGCATATCCCCATCAAAGGAACATTGATTTGTGTTCTCGCGATGCTCTATTCAGCAAGGAATCTTGGTCTTTTGAGTATAGGAACTTCTTGTATCGCCAAACCAGCGTGCAGTATACCGAAGTAAGCGAGGTAAACATGGCGAGGCGCAACACAGCACCGTACTTCTGGAGCGAGGAGGAAACCAATTTTTTAATTCATGTTGTCAAAAACATGAATATAATGTCTTTGTTGACGGCAGAAAGTACAGAGATACTGACATTTACATTTAGAATCGAAATGGCGCATATTAGCGTCTTAAGGTTGTCCGATACGTCCAGGCGTTAACCGTGCGTCGCCGTTTACATCGGGTATTGCCAATTGATTACAAATTCCATGTATACAGGAGAAACTCTCTCTGCTCACGCATGTAAGCGGGTTATCCCGAATGTTTCAGAAACCGAATCGTGACCTTAACCCGACCATAACTTCGAATATTGACAGCATGTAAGCGTAGTCACAGACATGAAGTGAAAACAGTGAACTTTCAAAGCATGTTCAAACTGCAACTTTAAGATCGGCTTAAATGCTGAAGTGAAGAACTTTGTGGCCTAAACAAATTGTAACGATGGTCACCTTCTTCTACATTTTTCTGTATTTCTGGAAGACTGGATGCCTTGCTGGCAAATTGCTGCCCCCATAGCTGTACTGCTGTCACAACCTTTGTCTGGTTACAGATTCAGCAGGCAAATAAGAGAAATGTTCGCCATATTGCCATTTTGTCCTCACACAGGAGACTTGAGAGAGTCAAATGAATTGGACGCCAATCGTGAAAAGAGAAGAGAGGAAAATATGCAAAAAACATTTTTTTAAAATCCAACAACCACACACTTTTAGAGCTGTCATTGTAAACCTACGTTTTGTAATGTGGACCAGTGTAGCTGAGATACAATTTAATGTGAGACTGGGTGTTTGTAGGCTACCCAGGCTTAACAATGCTGCATAAACTCATATATTAATCATAATAATGAGAAAATAATGGGAAAAAATAAAATCAGCCAAATTGATCCTTATAGAAATAAAAATAGATTTAATTCAAAAGTATCCTATGATTTCTACTGTAGATCTGTATTAATATTTTTGGACTCCCACTTACCTTAAACACAAGCATTTCACATATGCAAATAATTATAGAAATACTTTACGTATAAATAAATAGAACTAGCCGCAAACAGAAGTAAGTGGGGTCTGATATTATTTGAGATAAAGATCTATATATCGAAAAACATACATTACTTTCATTGGGTGGCTGTGGCTCAGAAGGTTGAGTAGGTTGCCTTTTAATCGGTAGGTCAACGGTTTAATCCCCAGCTCTTCCGATCTGCATGTCAAAGTGTCCTTGGGCAAGATACTGAATCCTGAATTGCCCCTGCCCCTGCCAGTGTATGAGTGCACTTAGGCTCAGTGTATGAATGTGTGTGAATGATGAATGCAGATCTAGTGTAAAAGCACTTTGAGTGGTCAAAAAGACTAGAAAGGCGCTACACAAATACAGAGCATCTACTTTTCCATCTGTACTGTTCTTAGTAGCATATCTGTGATTTTTTGTTTTTGCATGACACTGTTTTTTACTGTGATTATCGGCAGTACAAAATTGGATGCTGTAGTTAGTACAGTACACTGTCATTTACTGTGATTATCTATGGTATTAAATTGACAACTGTGATTTTCACAGCACACTGTTGGTTACTGTGATTATCTACAGTACAATGATCATTACTGTGATTATCTACAGTACAATGATCATTACTGTGATTATCTACAGTACAATGATCATTACTGTGATTATCTACAGTACAATGATCATTACTGTGATTATCTACAGAACAACACTCATTACTGTGATTATCTACAGAACAACACTCATTACTGTGATTATCTACAGTACAATGATCATTACTGTGATTATCTACAGAACAACACTCATTACTGTGATTATCTACAGTACAATGATCATTACTGTGATTACCTACAGCACATTGTTGGTTACTGTGATTTTTAGGGTAGCAAACTGATTACCGTGATTTTCACAGTAACTCTTTGATTACACAATATGTTACTGTGTATTAGTATACTGTAACTAACTGTGCACAAACACAGTAAATTACTGTGGATTTCACAGGCATTTTTACAGTGTGGAGTTACGCCATCACATGTTATCGGTTTTAGCAACACCAATAGAATTGGAGTAGTTTCACTCATAGTTCACACCTTGGCAGGGCTGATAGTGTCGTCACTGACGCAGTGTCTCGTTCCCCTTCTCGGGGAACAAGGGTTACATACGTAACCTGAGACGTTTTTGATGGTGGGGGAAACCGGAGCACCCGGAGGAAACCCATGCAGATATGGGGAGAACATGTGAACTTTATTGCTCATTATTCCTCAGCTGAGTGGGCGTGGTGCTGTGAAACGGTGAAGTGAGCCTGGCTAAGTTTGGGTGGAGGCGCAGCACAGTGCTGAAACAGAGCGGAGGAGACCGATATAGCAGGATACAAGTCACTGGGTTCGGTTAAGCTCTCTTGTTGAGAGACAGAAAGAGAGGGGGGCTGTTTCTATGCACTTCACAAGCTAATTTTGAAAGATTGTGAATCCTCTGATTAATACATGTAAATGATAAAAAAATTCTTGTTTGCGGTCTCCATCATAATCCTACAATTCACTTCAGTCTTAAACCTAACTGGTTACAGCTGCTCTTTTTCTCAGAGGATATCAGAGATTATTTCTCGCAAATTTGTGTTCGTTTCTGTTTCTAAATGTGTGAGTTTAACACAGGCCTGTATACATGTTTATGATTTGCCTTTAAATACAGGCTACATGGCTTATACAGAACAATTATATGATCGTTTCCTTAACAGATTTCACCATCAACATTTGGATTTAAAATAATGATAAAGTCACATCTTGTCATCATAAAATCCTGTGACTGGTACATTTTCTTTCTCAAGAGAGCCACACCCAAGTCCACTTGGAAGCGGCCACACTTTTCAAACGTCTCACTGCGGTTGTTTTGTCCGCGACCGCACCCTCTCATGGATCTGGTTTTATGTGTGTTGATACAAAACGTTGAGTTACTTTTTCTGCAAGATCCTGACATAACACTGTATTTACCTGAAGTCAACTACTGAGCACACAGAGACATTTTTAGAAACCAGTTGAATCTTTTTGCTTTCCATGATAACAGAGATTCTGCAGCCCAACCATCTGTGAGTTTAAGACAAGGCTTTAAAATGTATAATAAGCGACATTTACAGTGACAAATTATCGGTGCTGAATTTCTTTGATTTATTCCTTTTCTGTTATCCTAAGTAGGAGTGTACCTGAATGCTCTTGTGGTCCATGTAGATGTCTGACTTTCCCTTCAGGTCAGCCCTTCATGTACAGTCAAAACACTGTACATGAATACAGGCTAATATAGTGCATATCCTTAATCTGTCATTGACTGGATACAGCACAATTTAAGTGTAAACAAACTAACTATAGGTAAGTAATTGTAAAATACCTGGATGGAAATATAGACCAAGTACAAAATAGCAAAATAGTTCCAGCAAAGCTTACCTGACATCGGGCAGCAGGAGATCTGAGGCTGTCTGCGTCAGCTGCAGCCTTTATACTGCATGTAGAAACAGAAACCGAAAGCATTCGAACCCCCAGAACGACAGTTTATTAGAATTTATTTTGTTCTTTCCCTCCTGAGATTGTACAAGGGAAAATGTTTCAAGATAAATTGTTACCAATTCAACCAGAGACGTCACTGAGTGAACGTCACACTTTATAGACAAGGTAGATGAGAATGTGCAAAGTCATTTGGCGATTAGTCTCCATCGTGATGATAACATAATTTTAAAAGGGTGTGGCGTTGCCGACGCCTACTGGAAGTGACTGAAGAGACCATTTTGGTATGATGTGAAGTACTCTGTATGATTGCTCTAAACATATAAGCATGTGTGGCACTGGTGCGTAATGCTGCATGGCTGCGTTATGGCACTGCAGAGGACAACGCCAACGGAAGGATTAGAGTCCATGAGGGACACTGAAGATAAATTGGAGAATGAAGTAGTGAAATGATGTGCAATTAATTTTCAGCGCCTTCCAGTGAAGAACGTTGTTTTATGATCAATGTTTCATCATGACCATATAATTGAATGGACCCTAGTGAGAATAGCTAACATTTATACTGGTGCTGATGGGGATCTTAATAAAAATAGATTTTTCCGGTTAATAGTTACAAAAGTGTTTGTGTATGCTGTCAGTTATCGTTCTTAGAAAGAAAAAGGGATCGGCCAAAATTAGAATCGGCAGGACCTTTTAAAAAATCACTGGAATCAGCCAGGAATCTGTGTCTAATCTGTGTCTGTCTAATAAAGGCTTGAAACATCTCACTTTGCATGTAATGAGTCTATATAATATATTAGTTTCACCTTTTAAGTTGAATTACTGAAATAAATGAACTTTTGCACGATATGCTAATTTTTCGAGTTTCACCTGTAGCTTTACAGTCTGTTTGGGAGTGAGAACGGGTTGATGTGGGCGCGGCGCTGTCCACAGTGCTAAAACGGTCGGAGGAGACCGATATAGAAGGCTCCAAGTCACTTGCTTCGGTTAGGCTCTCTTGTTGGCAGAGAGCGAGAAAGAGGTTGTTTCTTCTACTTCACCAGCTGATTTTGAAAGATTGTGAATGCTCTGATTAATACATGTTAATAAATAATGCTTGTTTACGGTCTTCATTATAATCCTACAATTCACTTCAGTCTTGAGCCTAACTGGTTACAGCTACGTTTTTTTCTCAGAGGATATCAGAGTTTATTTCTCGCAAATTTGTGTTCGTTTCTGTTTCTAAATGTGTGAGTTTAACACAGGCCTGTATACATGTTTATGATTTGCCTTTAAATACAGGCTACATGGCTTATACAGAACAATTATATGATCGTTTCCTTAACAGATTTCACCATCAACATTTGAATTCAAAATAATGATAAAGTCACATCTCGTCTTCATAAAATCCTGTGGCTGGTTCGTTTTCTTTCACCTCACAAGAGAGCCACACCCAAGTCCACTTGGAAGCGACCGCACTTTTCAAATGTCTCACTGCGGTTGTTTGGTCTGCGACCGCACCTTCTGCCCCTCTCACCCCTCTGTCGGTCTGTCTGCTAACGTGGTACCATTCCTGCGATTCTGACATATTTATAAGTAGTTACATGAGCATTTGAAACCAGGCGGATGAGCTGTCACTGGTCAGCAGAAACCGAAACAGAAAGCACTGATACATCAGAACAGTTTGTAACCATTTATTTTGTTCTGTCCCTCCTGAGATTGTACAAGGGAAAATGTTTCAAGTTAATATGTTATCAATTCAACCAGAGACGTCACTGAGTGAACGTCACACTTTATAGACACAGAATATGAGAATGTGCAAAGTCATTTGGCGATTAGTCTCCATCGTGATGATAACATAATTTTAAAAGGGTGTGGTGTTGCCGATGCCTTCTGGAAGTGACTAAAGCGACCATTTTGGTCAGATGTGAAGTAGGCCTACTCTGTATGAATGTTGTAAACATATAAATATTTGTGGCACTCGTGCGTAATGCTGCATGGCTGCGTTATGGCACTGCAGAGGACAACGCCAATGGAAGGATTAGTGTCCATGAGGGACCCTATTTCCTGTGCCATTCAAATACAAGTCGACTATAACCATAGCAGTGGGAGCCGACAGGTGTGTGTCTGACGTGATCAACAATATATAGTGTTTACCTTTCTACCTAAAGTCTTTGTTTAGAATAATATCATTATATTAAACTCTCTGAATTTTTTTTGTTTGTTTGTGAGCAAACTGCACCAAACAATATGCTTTCTAACACCCACCTCACAAGCACCTCAATTTCTGTAACTTTTTTTGACCTCCACTTTAGGTCAGGGGCTCGTGCATGTACGCTCAATTTCACGTCGATTGGGATGATTAAAGGAAAGGTGCGCAGGACCTGGCGTACGCCTGCTTTTATAAATGTAGATATTTATATGTGTACATACTTTAAATTCCGATTATTAGTTTGCCGCAAAGTAGAGAGAGAATAAGATGACACACCTGACTGCGACACAGACGCATGTCGCTCTGCGTCTCTGTCCTCCTCGCTCAGAGACACTTTGCTTTGTTCGGACTGTCTCTCTCCAGGATGTTTCCCTGTGAAGCGGCTGTGAGCTGCACTTTGTCAGAGGTGTTGAAGTTAATATTTGAGTGGCTGTGTAGTGACATTTTTGTGTTTTCAATTTCGGTTTTCTACCTGTGACGAGGATCAGTGCGCTCGTCTCATGACTCTGAGTCTGTCAGACGGTCTAAAGGGGGAATATCTAATATTTTGAACATAACATATTAAATTTGATATTGACTAGGATGTCAATTGTTGTTGAGATAAACACTTCGAGGCAAGCACTTGTCTTTCTATAGGTTTATTCAGTCATTTGCAGATGGACTCACAGCGACACACAACGTCTGAATGAGTGAGGACAGCTGAGAGATCCTGGTATATTGGATCAAATATATCATTTCAATTACATACTGTCACTAAAGTCTGAACAGTACAGAGATGAGTTGTGTGGTACATACATCTTACATGAGTCACTCTGAGTCCAGGGGTTACATGAGAAATGGTCAATACAGCCATGTTTCTTCGGCTGCTATTACATTTACATTTCATGTTACTTAAACTTGATTAAGACAAACATCCCTTATTATCAATTAAACATTCTAGTAAAACAAATATCATAAATCAATTAATTGTATTTTATCATTAGCAACAAATATCTTTCAACATTAATCAACAGATGCTTTTCATTAGTCATTTCAACCTTGTCTATGAGTAAAAGTGACATAATTCTAAATGATTTAAACAAATTAAAGAACATAAAAACATGAAGAATTTATCAGTATGAATAAATCAGATTATATTATCTTCGAAATAACATAACAACACAACAACCATCAGTTCCAGTGATGTGATAAACTCCACATTGGCGTGCAAACATGAAGTCCAGTGCCATTCTGTTTTATTGTCACAGTGACTTACATATATTTCAAAACTTTTTTTCACATCACTAGTCATTGTGAACATACATGTTTATCTGTTTATCAACTTGAAAAAAAAATCAACATTTCTAACCAATGAAAACAAAAAATACAGAAGATACAGACATGACACAGCTTCTATTTTTTCAGTCTGAAAGAATCCGTCAGAAGTTCAACATGACCAAGAGACCAGAAGATGCCCTGACATGAAAGAATCTTTAATAGACATTAAAGAATAGTGATGACATTTAAAAACATCTGTTTCATATGGCCTGTGTACTTTAACATCACCATCATCATTTGGTACCACATATTTTTAAACTCACGTGTCAGTTGTTCATCAGACAGTGTGGAGTCTCTGCAGTCACTCAGGAGCTTCATGAGCTGCTCTTCAATCACGCCTCTGTACTTCCTCTGTATGTCCTGAGCAGGGCCGTGCAGAGACCTTTGGAAAGGCAGGTGCTCAAAGTATAAAAAGGGCACATGGAACAAGTATTTAAATAGGACTCTTCTCAGACTATTGACATAGAAATATATCGTTATGTTTTCCTTGTTGACACGCATATACAGATGCTTCTGCATCGATACACCAGCAAATGCTGTGACGCAAAAAGAAACAGAAAGAAACAGGGACTTCCCAACTCTCGCTTTAAAACACTGGGCTGACATAACTTACAGGGAACAGTTGCTGTTGAGGGGTTGGTATGGATGCTGCTGCTGTTGTTGTGTTGATGCTGATACTACTGGAGATGATCTGTGACTACAGATATTAAAACAACTACAGGATATATATTAGCTGATTAAACAATTATGTGACCATAAAAAGATTGTTGAGTGTTTGGGACCAGCTCACAGTGACTGAGCTGCTGTAATACTGCAGCCACAAGGCTGACTGCTGGGGAGACGCTCACAGAGCTGCACACCGAGAGCTGCAGGTGGAGGAAATAAGATACCAGTTTTAAAAAAGTGTGGGAAATAATCTGAGAAGGAAACATTAATGGGGAAAGGATGAGGGAGGCCACGGCAGGGTGAGAGTGAGACAAACAAATCTACAGTCAGAGGTGTGTCTGTCTGTGTTGCTTGCTGTGTGTCCACAGTATGCAAAACTGTGATAATGACTTTATATATTGCATTGTGAATCTGAGATATATTTGGATTTTTATTGACTAAATAAATAAACTATCATTAATCTCTTATAATATTCCTGACATCAAAGTAAAGAGTGAAGAAGAAACGGCCCTGTTAGATTTCAGAAAAATGTATGAAATGTTTGTGAATCTTATTTCCTCCACCTGCAGCTCTTAGTGTGCCGCATCTTTTCATGGTCACATAATTGTTTAATCAGCTAATATATCCTATGTTTGTTTTAACAATTCATACATTTTTCTGAAATCGTATAGGGCCATTTCTTCTTCACTCTTTACTTTGATATCAGGAATATTATTTATTTTACATCGGCACTGACATTTTTATATGTTTATCCAGTTATTGAGGTTTTATTGTAGTTGAGCTGCTGTAAACACTACTGTTGCTGTCAAAATGTAAATATATTCAATACTGTTTTGAATTTAATGATTGACAGAATTGAATAGATGTTAGAATTTTACCAGTGTTGTTATACTTATTTTAAGGCACAAGGCTTTTATTAAGTTACTTTAATGATCCCAGTTCAAGTGCAAAGATTTTAGTCAAATTAGTAAAGATCAGACCTCTCGACGCCATGAAACCTTTCTCCCCCAAACAGAACGAAGTGAACAGAGCACTTTAGTTCATAGTGTAGAAGTAACGTCAGCTGTCGGCGTGTAGTAGTGAAGTTTTAAATGTCAAAGTTCTACAGTTTAGAAGCTCAATCAAATCAAACTTTATTTGTAAAGCACATTTAAAACAACCAGGTTGACCAAAGTGGTGTACATTGACATGAAACGAACAACAATAAAGTAATGAAGTTTAAACGTCAGGAGTCACTGTCACAGACACGCAGCCATTCTGCCTTATTTAGATACGGCGGGGGGGCAGAGTCCACCAGGCTGCAGGTTGGACCACCAGGATGCTCACAGCCAAATAACAGTGTCTCCTTCACAGTAGACCAAGAAAACAGGCTGCAGATGTGCATAAAAAGGGCAGCCGATATCTGATCCATGCGCATTAGCTGTTTTTTTGTAGATTTTGTAGTTAGCTAAGTTATATTTATACTATTTTGTATTAAGAAAAAGGACACAATGAGTTTGCAATTACGTATTAAATGTATATCGTCGTGTTTCAACCGTCCCGCACAGGAGGGACGGATGAAACAGTGCGACATGATGTGAAAGAGAATGTAAACATGCAGAGCGTCTGTGGAAAACCAGCTTGTTCGCTACGCTCAAATGAAAGACTTGATGTTCTTGCTGAATGATAAAATTAAGGATGCAGGTATACTTTAATAATCTGATCACAGAAAACAAATCCAGCCCTATAGGTTTCTTTTAAAATCTCTTGATTGTCGTTTAAATAACCCAGCCTCCAGCCTGTCCTCACCTTTGGTGCAGGGCTGAAAAATTCTTGTCCTTTTTTAGTAAGACAATCAGCAGCATAAGAGCATCTATCCAACCTGACCTCCATACCGCGCCACTTCACACCTGTCCTGTCCTACTTGATTTATTTTCCCTTTTCTCCCGCAGTGACTTGATTGAGACTGTTCCCCTTACTCTATCTTCATTGTGCCCCTCAGAATACCTAAACATCAGCATTCCGGGATCAACTCTGCGGCCCATTTCCTCCAATTAGGCTGTTTTCCTGAATACATTAAAGTGGCCTCAGTTCGTCCCCTTCTCAGGAAACCGCACCTATCCTACCATGCTAATACAAATTTTAGACCTTTATCTGAACTATTCTTCGCTTCATAATTCTTAGAAAAACTGGTCTGCAAACAACATCTGGAAATGGTTGAAGGATTTGATAAATATTAATATTGTTTCACTCAGGGCCGTGCAGAGACCTTTGGAAGGGCAGGTGCTCAAAGTATAAAAGGGGCACATGGCACATTCAAAATATCGATACAGAAATATATATATCGTTATGTACACCTTGCTGATATGTGTATACTGACGCTTCTATCGATACATCAACAAATGCTATGACACAGATTTGAGAAAGAAACACAGGCGGGGAAGTGCACATTTTGGTGAGCAGTGGCTCAAGTGAAAAAAACGGCACTTCTCATAACTCACAACTCTGACTTCCTTGCCAATTTATTTTAATTCCTTTACACTTTTGCAAATGTTTAACCCTCAACATATTTCTACAAAATACTCACTTCACAGAGAGACCAATTTCTAGAATTCACTATGGTTTGTCACAAGAGCAGACAATAGCAAAGTAAACTCTGCCACAATGTGCATGTTTTTTATGCTACAAGTATGTATTTAGAATAAATGACTGCACCAAGGAGAGGGACACAGTTTCACTAATAATTTGTTTATCTTTCACAAGGCAAAAAATCCTTTTAATTCTTTTGGTCTTATTGGACTTAGTTTCGTTACGACTTGGTTTCACATTTGAGGGAGGGCTGTCTGTATCATGTAAAGATCTATCAGCATACAACAAACTAATAGAATGGAGAGTTATTAGATGAGGAGCCTATGATCATAAATATAAAGTTACTGCTTAAGGCAATATAGTGGTCAATTTTCAGATTTGGGTCTATTTTGCTTCCTTGTCCTCTTTTACTCTCATGGAAAGAAAACTTCCAAAATACACATTTAGATGGAGTTTGTTTTAAGCCTACTGCCCCTAAATATTAAACAGAACATTTCAGGGGTGGTCTGTGATGTAAGCCAATAACTGAGGAAGTTCTGTGGTGATATGCTTTAGTTATTTTCTTTATCTTATTCACCTACGGTGACTTGTCAAATGTGTGCAAATTAGCACATTTTATTTAGTTAACACCTAATTAGCATATCAATGTGGATCGTGATTACATTATTAGACACAAATTTTACTGTATTCACCTGTTGTGTCTCCATTAAGTAGGCAACATTAACATTAGCCTGTATGACCAACCATGATAAATTGCCTTAGCTTGACTTTAGTTAACTTATTACATTAGCTCAGCTTATGAGTCATGTATGTTAACCAGACTTATATTTGCTTTTTGTCTTTTTTCGAATAAGCTGTAAACTCGAGGCACTGGTAGTTTAATCTTTTGTTGGTCTTTTGCTCATCACCACTCACCTCCACACAAGCCAAGAAAAACACTGTTGGGAGGGGCTGCTTCCTGTCTGTGTGCGCGCTGCTGCGGGGAGACGCTGAGTGAGCGAGAGAGAGAGAGAGAGAGAGAGAGAGAGAGAGAGAGAGAGAGAGAGAGAGAGAGAGAGAGAGCATCGGAACTCGACAAAGTCTCATCTCCCGACCTGATATTTAGATTTTTTTTCAGTAAATATTTTTATTTGACAGGAAGGCTGTGCAGGAATAAGTATACTGTATATATAAATTCATTTATTAAAAAAAAAAGCACAGCAGATAAAAGGGCACTTTCTCTTGAGGAAGAAAAGGGGCAGGTGCTTGAGCCCCTTTTGATGTCTATGTGTGCACGTGCCTGAAAGTGGTGTACATTGACATGAAACAAACAACAATAAAGTAATGAAGTTTAAACGTCAGGAGTCACTGTCACAGACACGCAGCCATTCTGCCTTATTTAGATATGGCTGGAGGGGGGGGCAGAGTCCACCAGGCTGCAGGTTGGACCACCAGGATGCTCACAGCCAAATAACAGTGTCTCCTTCACAGTAGACCAAGAAAACAGGCTGCAGATGTGCATAAAAAGGGCAGCCGATATCTGATCCATGCGCATTAGCTGTTTTTTTGTAGATTTTGTAGTTAGCTAAGTTATATTTATACTATTTTGTATTAAGAAAAAGGACACAATGAGTTTGCAATTACGTATTAAGAAGAGCAGTGTCAGGCTTTCTAAATAAAAACAAGAATAACTTAAAGTATTTAAATGTATATCGTTGTGTTTCAACCGTCCCGCACAGGAGGGACGGATGAAACAGTGCGACATGATGTGAAAGAGAATGTAAACATGCAGAGCGTCTGTGGAAAACCAGCTTGTTCGCTACGCTCAAATGAAAGACTTGTTTTCCCTTTTCTCCCGCAGTGACTTGATTGAGACTGTTCCCCTTACTCTATCTTCATTGTGCCCCTCAGAATACCTAAACATCAGCATTCCTGGATCAACTCTGCGGCCCATTTCCTCCAATTAGGCTGTTTTCCTGAATACATGAAAGTGGCCTCAGTTCGTCCCCTTCTCAGGAAACCGTACCTATCCTACCATACTAATACAAATTTTAGACCTTTATCTGAACTATTCTTCGCTTCATAATTCTTATAAAAACTGGTCTGCAAACAACTTCTGGAAATGGTTGAAGGATTTGATAAATATATTGTTTCACTTAAACATTCTTCTCAACGTCTCAGTGGTACGCAGAGCGGCCGCTTCTGGATTAAGCTCCGATATGCGTTTATGTGTTTTTGTTTCTAAACTCTGTTTTCTGCCGTCCCTCTCTGATAACATTTACCAGAGAAGAGCTCTTAAATATAGGACTTTCAACTGTTCGCACTATTCTAGAGCAGGGGCTGGAATCTCTGGGCACCTCACGATTGGATGCAGGGGTGGAGTCATTTTGAGGCCTAAGGCAAACACAGGCATGGGGCCCTCAACAACCCTTGTTCTCCCCTTTTCAGTCCTTATTTATCTGAGAAAGACGTACTTCATACCTGTCTGGATTTGAAGTTCTGGATTTGAAAAAAGGGCACTCTGGGCAGCAAAGGGCAAAAGGGCAGGTGCTCAAGCACCCATTGCACCCCCCTCTGCACGTGCCTGATCCTGAGCCTCTTTTGTACCTATTGTGACGGCCCCAGGGCCTCGGCCAGGTTGTTTGCGTGTCTGTGTTTTGTTGCAGGGTGAACTTCCTGGTGGAGTAGAGCTGAGGCCATCAGACAGATCAGAGGCAGCTGGCCACTGTCTCCAGATTGCTTAAAAGCCCGCCCTTTCCTGATTGTTTCGGGGCTTGACTGCTTGCTGTTTCCTGGTCCCCAGCACCACGGCATTTCACTTTATTGTATTTTTGTTTATTCAGTTACTCTGGCACTATGTTTTGCCAGCTGCATTTGTTAAGCTTTAAAATGATTTGTTATATTTGTTAACTTTAGTTAGTTTCGTTAATAAACATCCTTTTCTGGTAATCCTTTGAGTATGGTTTCCTCTATTTGTTGTGGCCTTTGAGCCGGGCCATGACACTATTTTTAGCTGAAGGACGCATTCCAATTCAGCGCACACAGAATTATTGATTTCCTTTGCAAGACCGTTGATACTGTTGAAAAAGTCTGTATTTCTCTATCAGATTGACATGTCTGTCTTTCCTTTTGCAATATTTCTCAATTTTGTTCTCTATAATTTTTTGTTGCGCTGCTATTGTTTCAGACACCTGTGATTTTTTTAATGCGACCAATGTCCTCCAGGTTTCCACCTGAGATTCGTTGTCAGCATTTAAGATTTCCAACTCTGCTTCTTTTTGCCAGGAGAGAATATCTTTCCTAAACTCCCATTCCCACTGACTGAACTCTTTACAAAGGTTGTCATAGGCTTGAGCCTTAAGAGTGTTTCTGAAACTAAAGACGAAGTTCTCATATTTCACTGCTTTCCAGAGACTTCTCATCCATTCTAGAAACTCGGGGATCTGTGACACATCATCGCTTTTGTCTCTTTTCACTGACTCCAAAAGATTTTTCTTTAAATCTGCTACAGCCTCACTGTAGCCTGTGTTCACTGGTGCCATTGGTGGGGTCCCATGCCCCAGTACATGAGACAGATTATCTGTCTCATGTACTAATGTCAGGTTATATTGAGAGTTTCAGCAAATATGACAAAGTTACCAGCTGAACTTGTAAGCATCCCTGTTTATTATTAAAGTTGAATTACTCCTTTCAGAACGAAAGGAGTAATTCAACATTTTGGGAAATGCACTCATATAATGAAGATCGATAGCACTCATGTGAGTTCATTATAAATATAGAGCTAAAATCAGAAGGTGAGTAGCTTAGCCTAAAGACTGGTAGCAGGGTGAAACAGCTAGCCTGGCTCTCTCCCAAATCAAGAAACCTGTCTTTGAACACCTGTAAAGTTCACACAGCAACATGTTGTATCTTGTTTGTTTAATTCAAGCTCAAAGACAAATGTAAAAACATCAACTTGTAGTTTCAGAAGGAGTTACAAAGTCTGAAAATCTTGACATATTTCCAAAACCAGTTGCCTTTTCCAATCTGAGAGGAGACATTGGTCAGTCACTCGCACAATTTAGTTTTCTTTTTCAAGTGTCCACTGTTACCTTTGTATTCCTGCTCAAATTTAAAGAAAATGAGCACAAGATCCTGACTTCACTTCAAGACGTAAGATCCAAACTGTTCTTAGTTGTTAACCGCAAGGAGGGGAATGCTACAGAGGACATGATGTCTGTCAAAGCAACACTTAGAGATTTAGATTTACCAAAGAGCAGTGTGAAAACCAAAGATCCCAGGGTAAATGTTGCAGAGTTTTCAAAGAAACTTAGAACATCCATCCATCTTCATCTGCTTATCCGGGGTCGGGTCGCGGGGGCAGCAGCTCCAGCAGGGGACCCCAAACTTCCCTTTCCCGAGCCACATTAACCAGCTCTGACTATGGCAACCCGAGGCGTTCCCAGGCCAGTGTGGAGATATAATCTCTCCACCTTGTCCTGGGTCTTCCCCGAGGCCTCCTCCCAGCTGGACGTGCCTGGAACACCTCCCTAGGGAGGCGTCCAGGAGGCATCCTTACCAAATGCCCAAACCACCTCAACTGGCTCCTTTCAACACAAAGGAGCAGCAGCTCTCCTCTGAGCTCCTCGCGAATGGCCGAACTTCTCACCCTATCTCTAAGGGAGACACCAGCCACCCGCCTGAGGAAACCCATTTCGGCCGCTTGTACCCGCGATCTCGTTCTTTCGGTCATGACCCAGCTTTCATGACCATAGGTGAGGGTAGGAACTGCCCCCGCTGCTCCGATTCTCCGGCCAATCTCTTGCTCCAGTCTCCCCTCACTTGTGAACAAGACATTGAGGTACTTGAACTCCTTCACTTGGGGCAAGGACTCATTCCCTACCTGGAGTTGGCACTCCATCGGTTTCCTGCTGAGAACCATGGCCACAGATTTAGAAGTGCTAATCCTCATCCCAGCCGCTTCGCACTCAGCTGCGAACCGATCCAGTGAGAGCTGAAAGCTACAGACCGATGATGCCATCAGGACCACATCATCCGCAAAAAGCAGTGACGAGATCCCAAGCCCACCGAACCGCAGCCCCTCCTCGCCACGGCTACGCCTCGATATCCTGTCCATGAATTTCACAAACAGGATTGGTAACAAAGCGCAGCCCCGGCGAAGGCCAACCCCCACTTGGAAAGCTGTTGAATTTGGTCTGAAAGCAAAACTGATGAACAAGAGAAAGTAGCTGATGACATTATGGACGGCATTGGAGTGCAAAGTATACCAGATTACAAGAAACAACAACTTCCTTTGCAAGGAAATAAATGGAAAAAACTATCGGACTTAGAGAAGGAGGAATGTCGGATGAGAGTAGCTGGTGAATCAAGTCTTGAAGAGTATAAATCTCAGGTACAGGCAAAAATATAAAAAATCAGGGAGCAGCAAAGCAAAAAACTGTCCAAAGTAATGAAGAGTTTTATTAAAACTTTATCCACGAGTGACAAAGAAAGAAGAGATTTTTTCCTTCAATTAATGAAATTCTAGTTGAATACACATTCTCGGGGACAAACTGACAGGCTGAATTTTAGGGAAATGTTTAAAAATATATAAAATTATGCACAACACAACTAGAATATTTCACAAGGTCTGCCTCAATGAAATGTTGTATTTATATTAGAGGTGGGCATAGATTAATTTTTTTAATCTAGATTAATCTCACTGTAATCTTGAAATGAATCTATATTAATCTAGATTAAAATGGCTCATCTGTATTGTGCCGAAGGCATTCAGAATATGTGCGCAAACGGGTTTCGAGCCAGGTTTCAAGCATCTTCTGTTTCCAAAATGCATCACAAACTGCTTGAGAAAGCTGTTCTACTATGATAATTGGTGATGAAAATAAATCATGTTCAATAAGATGGCTGTCGGGGTATCAACAGTTACTGAAAGCTGTAGTTTATACAGTTTATTAGCACTTCTGTGTACTTGTGACTCATATGTTCGTACACACAGTGCTGTCCAACAGCTGTCTGTGCACATGTTGCTACAGTGTTAATGCTGCGTTCCAGGCAACTCGAAACTGGGAAATTTCCGACCTCCAACTAGAAAAACTATCCTGGAACGCCACTTGAAGTTGGATTTCCTACTTGTGAACTCGGAGAAAAAATTTGTACCCCGACTTCACGAGTAGCAGCTGAATGACGTCAGAAAACAATGTCAGCGTCCATGGAAGCACACTTTGTAAATGGTAAACCATAAACTACATGCACATTGATGTAGAAATATGTTTTGCACATTAGGTAGCTGGTTACAGTAAAGAATCTCATAAAGTCAACTTTTCTGCATAAAAATTATTAAATGGCAAAACATTACGAAGTGCAACCTACAACATTGACTGACTTGAGGGCTACCAACTTATATAGCCAGAGGGTTACACAGAACTAGTAACGTATGGGCAATTTATGTCAGTTGTTGCAGTTAAAACACCTTAAGCACTGCTAAGGGTGCAACTGTGTGTAGACTTTGTCACGGTCAGCCATGATTTTCGTTCACTTTCGGCGTCATGCACCACCATGCACCTGGAACGCTTTGATCTCGTAAGTCGTAACGTTAAGTTTCAACTGGGAAAAATCCCAGTTCCGACCAGTCTCGAACGCGCCATTAGTGTCGGTAAATACCGCATGATGCGTTTTTTTAATCAACCGGCATATCAATAACTAACCTGGCTAGTTGTTAACAAACAGCTGGCCGAGCGAGGTTTTCCGACTGGGACGCCGTCAACTCGGGTGTGACGTCATTCCCAGCTCCGACCTCCGAGGTAAATGGAACGCAGCAACAGCTGCATCGATGTTAGCACGTCACGTTTGATGTGGTAATTTCACAGTAGGCAGACACACAGGTTCGAAGACTCGTTCTTACCCCCTACAGTGCAATTCAGCTAGGTGTACATCTGCGCTAAAATATAAGCTTGCGTAGTATAGACCCAGCTCCCAACCCAACTTTGAGAATAGATTAACGGCAATATTTTTTTTATCGCCCGATAAGAGTCTCACGTTAACGCAGCATGTTAACGCCGATAACGGCCCAGGACTAATTTATATACTGGCAGCTCATTAACAGTGTGCAGGCAGTTGTTCTTAATTGTGGGAATGCCCTTGGGTGTGGCAGGGCTGAACTATGAATGAAACTACTCCAATCCTATTGTCACTGCTCTAAACGGTAGCGTGTGATGGCATGACCGGAGGTGTATATAAGCACACCGGCACACAATACTCGTTAGCTTTTTTCTATTCAGCAGGCACTCTGGCTATTGTTGAAAGCTCCAGTTCTAGAAAAGAGACATCCTGACTGAGAGAAGTCATGTTGTTTCATCAGTGTGTTCACCCTTGTCCTAAAGAAAAACAGAAAAAAGAAAAAAGTGTCATCACCGACGCAGTTCGAGTTCCCTCGAAGGGTAACTCTGAAGCTGAGTCTGTAGCTGCTGCGGTCTTCATATTGCACATACTGTAGAAACCGAAACAGAAAGCATTTGATCCATCAGAACAACAGTTTGTTAGAAGAGATTGTACAAGGACAAATGTTTCGAGTTTGTAAGTTATCAGTAGTCTGACTGTGTTGAACTTCAGGGCAGGAAGAGGAAAAGCAGTGTATTTGTCCATTGTTTAAAGCCAGGAAAAAACATTCAGCAAAAGAGCAGCAACCAGTGCTCTGGCCTTAGATGAACCCTTAAGAGGAAACAGAGGTCCCAGTTTAAACACATTACATAAGTCAGAGTTGTTTTTCCATGTCCTAATGAGGAGAAAATAGTTTGTTAATGACCAAAAAACTCCTGCGCAGTTGTCCGCGATTTTGTACACGGTGGCATGATGGGAAGATTCAAATCTGAGCCATAACTGTGACGCAGTTTTAGTAAGTTAGTGGATGTGTGAGTCCTGAAAATTTATGACAGCTATATTACAGATAACAGAAGGAGGTCCTAGGGAGATCTCAGGAGGAACAGCAGAAGAAATCTTTTGGCAACCCTGGGTCAGTTGTCCATCTATGATTGATTCACTAGCAAGGACCACGCCACAACAATATGTCATTTGAAGGTTTAAAGAATGTGCTAAATGTACAGATAGATTAATGGATGTAAAGGGGAATGGTGGTGGAGAAAGGATGCCATTTGGATGTTGATCTGGGAGGCTGCGTGATGGGCGGGCAGCTGAGACTCAGAGTGGGGGTTCCGTCTCGGTGGGAGTTTTGCCAAGGGATTTGTTGTGCCCCCCAAAAAAAGAGTCTGATTATATTGCGTTGAGCCGTGTGTGGGCTTGATGGAGATCGTTGAAGTTGTTGTGAATGTATGAGCAATAGGCCTGAGATGACCAATGGCCGAGGACTTTAATGGTTTGGTCGGAGATGCCTGACCTGGCCGCTGTGGAAGCGGCACCGATGCGGAATGGCTTGAATAATGTGTAAAGGGAAAAATGCCTGAGATGCAGAGGATTCTGTTCAGATGTTTCTGGAACCAGAATCGAGTGGCCATTTTTCCTGTTTCGGTGAGAAAAAGTGGGTGTTGTGGTGATGCCTTAGTGGCATATCTGGAGCGGATGTATTTGGATAGTGGCTCGTAGGGGCTGAGATAGGAGGTGAGGCGGAAGATGTAGACGGGGAAGGAAGCTCCTAGCTGATCCGTCTTACTTCTTCGGAGTGTGAAGATAAGAGAGTTGGAGGTGTGAATGGTGATGTCTGACAGACTGGGATGTCGGGAAGGATTGTAAGTGGATGATGTGGGAGCGAATTCCGAAGACCTCAGGAAGCCGAAGAAAGCAAGCAAAAACATGGATTCTAGAGTCGAGTCGATTGCTGGTGACATGTATCCGGAATGGAGAGAATAAATGCAGCGACTGAGGAGGTCTGAAGTGAGAGGTAAGTGTCTAGCAGCTAGAGTGGGTTCTTGTTTCTTCAAGCCTTTAATTAACATTGTGATGTGGGAATGAGAGATGGACGGATATGGGGAGCCGGTGACTATTCTGAAGAAGAAATTGATGCCTGCCAAGTAGGTCTGAATGGTGGATGAGCAGATTTTCTCGATTGAGTGCGCATGGGTGATGAAAATGCAGATGGACGTGATGTCCAGGGAGGGAAATGGCAGCAGATATGTGGCGTGAAATGCCTTAAAGCAATTCCAGCCGGTCAAGTAGGCTGAGAGGGTGCTCGGGGCGAGGCTGTTGATGATGGCCTCTTGTGAGGTGTAAGAGAGGTTTCTCAGCTGATGATTTAGTTGAATGTTGTGGCTGAAAACAGTGGCACTGGAGTGGGGTGATAGTCCGATTCTGGAGCCAAGTGTCTGAATTTCTGAAAAGAGAAACGGGACAATGAATCGGCGATGCTGTTTTGGTGACCGGGAACGTGAGCTGCCCTAAGGATGAACTGGTGTCGGGCGGATGTTAGTGTGAGTCTGCGAAGAAACTGTGCGATGACAGGGGAACGAGCTCGACCTTTGTTTAAGATTTTGACTACTGCTGTGTTGTCGGAATGGATGAGAATGGACTTCCTTGACCATTTGTGCCCCCAAAGAATGGCAGCGATGATGATGGGATATAATTCGTGGAGTGCTGATGAAGTAGAGCCGGACTTGGTGCTTAGATGTCTGAATTCTGAGGGCCAAGCAGAGGCGAACCACCTCCCCCCGTAGTAGCCGCCGAAACCTACGGAAGGAGCTGCGTCAGTGTACAGCTGAATGTCCTCAGGCTGGGTGATGAAGTCTTCGTAGAAGAAGGAAATGCCGTTCCAGGAAAGCAGGAAATGTTGCCACAGGCGCATTTCCATTTTGCAAGCCTTGTCCAGAACGACTCTGTCGTGGAGAGAGGGGACGGCTGCAGCTGTGGTTAAGAGATTGGATAAGAAGGATTTTTCCTGCGGAATTATGCGAATAGCGTAATTGAGATGGCCGAGGAGGGCTAATAGCTGACGTTTGGTGCATCTGACTGCTAGGAGAAAGTTTGAAAGAAGTAGAGAGATGCGCTGTATTTTCTCTGCGGGCAGCGATGCCTGGAAGGATGTTGAGTCCAGGGTGATCCCTAAGAATTTGATGGAGGTGCTAGGCCCTGGGGTTTTCTCTTTGGAGAGGGGGATGCCTAGTTCGTGAAAAGCTTTGATGAGTGTATTAAGCCCTGCGTGAGGGGGTGAGGATGGTGGAGTGATGACGAGGAAATTGTCAAGGAGGTGGAGTATGTAAGGAAGTCTGTAGTTGTTAGTCAAGATCCAGCACAGGGCTTCTGACAAGGAGTCGAAGATCTTGGGACTGCTTCTGCAGCCAAAGGCAAGACGCACGGAAAAATAATAGGCACCTTTCCAGCGAACCCCGAAAAAACGCCAGAAATCTGGGTGACTGGGCAGGACTTTGAATGCACTGGTGATGTAATTACCGGCGAGAATCTGCTGGCGCAGTGCGGGGGAGATAGGTGAGGGTCGATGGATTGTTGAAGCTGGCTGAGTTGCTGGTGTTGCTGTGGCCAGGGAAAAACACAAGAAAAAACATTTGGGTGTTGGGGAAAGGAGGGGGTGGGGATGGGGTGTGGGGGTTTTGGGGTAAAGGATAGACCAGTTGGAAAAGAAATGGGAAGCTCAGGATCACCGCCAATGATTGGTGAGGCCCTTTGGGTTTCCAGGCTCCTGAAATGCTGCTTCGACTGTTTGGAATGAGATAGGAGCAGAAGCCGTATTGCTGTGAGTGGCTGAAGGAAGGGTAGAGGAAGGGATGATGGGATGAAAGGATGTGTGGGCACGGGAGGAGAGTGCCAGCCTGCGGGCACAGGGATGAAAAGAAGGCAGAGATTGCCTGAGACATGACAGACACAGAGGGAGCAGGCACATGGGGAAATACGACCTGATCCCCACCAGGGGGAGCTGGAGATGCGTGCTGTGGCCGTCGAGCCCCGGTGACGTCGTGCGTGACGCCGCTGGCCGAGGCCGACCCTGGCGGAAGACCCGGAAGCGCTGGTGGTTGGGATTGCCGGAGGATTGATGCAGGATTTGTAGAGATGGAACAAGGTTGCTTTGTTGTCGTTGCGGTGGAACGATACACCTTTCCCTCTGAGGAACCGTTGAAGGCGAGCGACGGTCCAATATCGAACGCCGGGCTCGGTTTGTGGAAGAGGAGACGGCCGTATTGCGGAGGAGGGCGCGCTGCGTCGTGTAGAGTAGCCGGCGTTTGAGCGGGAGGGAGGCTGCTGCCGAGGAGAGGTTTGCTGCCGACTCCCGCGTCTGTGCCTGCGGCGACCTCGGCTTCCAGATCTTGTAGGCTGATGAGATGATGCCTGAGAGCCGCGGAAAGACGGGGATTTTTCCTCGGAGAAGCGAGAAGCCTGGCGACGCCGTGGTATGATCACCTCGGATCGCAAACGGCTCCCCCGAGACGCTTGGCTGATGTCTGACTGCTGTGGTGTAGGTGGGATGTAGCCTGTTTGGAACAGCTCGTCGTACAGGTCGTCATCTGACTCGGGTGAGTTGATTTCTAGTTCTGGGTCCATGATTGCAACTGTAGTCTCTTGCATCAAGCAAACAGAGGCAGAGGAGGCCGGTTGAATAGCCCGGATGTAGATATTCAATTCAATTCAATTTTATTTATATAGCGCCAAATCACAACAACAGTTATCTCACAGCGCTTTTCATAAAGAGCAGGTCTAGACCATACTCTGAAGTTATTTACAGAAGCCCAACAATTCCCACCAAGAGCAAGCACTAGGCAACACAGGCAAGGAAAAACTTCCTTTTAAGAGGCAGAAACCTCGAGCAGAACCATGGCTCAGGGTGGGCGGCCATCTGCCTCGACCGATTGGGGTGAGGGGGAGAGAGAGAGAGAGAGAGAGCAAGAGAAAGAGAGAGAGCAAGAGAGAGAGAGAGAGCAGAGGGAGGCAACCTACACAGTATACACATAGAGGTACAGACAATAAAGGTAATGGTGCTATAGACTGAATGAAAAATGGTACAGATATTTATAGTAATGTTAATGATAATAATAACAGTAATAATAGCAATAGGACTAGTAATAGCAATTGCAACTGTAGCAGAGGCGCCGAGCAGGAACACGGGGCAGCAGGAGACTCACAACCACAGATCCAGACTCCACAGCTCCAGAGCCAGCAACACCACGTAGGAAGCGACAGGAGGAGGAAGCACACGACCACGGGAGAGGGAGAAAAAATCGAGTTAGTAACATGCATTAATGGGATGAGGTTGCACTCAGAGAGAAAGAGAGAAGAGGAGAGAGGAGCTCAGTGCATCATGGAAAATCCCCCGGCAGTCTAGGCCTATAGCAGCATAACTAAGGGATGGATCAGGACTCACCCGAGCCAGCCCTAACTATAAGCTTTATCAAAGATGAAAGTCTTAAGCCTACTCTTTTTTTTTTATTTTTTAAATTACTTTATTTTCAGCTTTTCTCATTACAATAACACAGTGAGTACAAAAAAAAACTGAAAACAGCACTCAACCAAGGAGCAAAAGTAAAACTGGCAAAAAAAAAGAAAAAACTAAACAAAAACTAAACAAAACAAAACAGAGGGAGGACTACCAGAGTATCAGAGTGCAAGGTCAAAGTTTGTTCAGATTAGAGGTATAGCATAGCAGCAAACACACAAAGCAGACAATCAAGTCTCATCAAGCAACATCAAAAAATGGTTTCCACACCTTCAAAAAATACTTTTGTGAGCTTCCCTCGTTGAAACGAATCTGTTCCATCTTTGCCAACGAAAGCATTTCATTAAGCCACTTCCTGAAGCATGGGGACAGTGGAGACTTCCAGTCCAGTAATATCAATTTTTTTGCTGAAACCATACCAGCTCTAATAATCTGCTTTTGATGGGAAGGAAGGGCTCTTGTGTTGTCAGAACAGCCAAAAATAGCCAATTTACAATCTAGCTGAATATTCACTCCACATAGCTTGGAAAGACAGTCAAAGATGTCTCTCCAAAAGTCACTCAATACTGGACAGTACCAGAACAAATGTGATAGAGAACCTTCTGCTATACCACACCTATCACACAGGGAGGAAACAGATTTAAATATTTTGTGAAGTTTGGTTTTAGAGTAGTGCATTCTATGTAAGACTTTAAATTGAATTAACCTGTATCTAGAACTAATGGAGCAGCTCTGTATACCAGATAAACATTCCTCCCACAGTTCATCAGTCACTGAAACACCCAGTTCAACGGCCCAGGCCTCCCGGAGAGAGTCAGTTCCTGCTGGTAGTGTAAAAGCAGAGACAAAGCGGGAGATCAAATGCTTAGAGTCAGGCTGTGAGAGAAGTAAATCAAAAAAAACGTGACTCTTTGGTTTGGTTGTGAATTCTGGGATATGTTCCCGTATAAAATGCCTGACTTGAAGGTAACGATAAAAGTGATGTTGAGGGAGGTGGTACTTAGCTTGGAGCTGAAGAAATGAAGCAAATTTATCATCTATGTAAAAATCACCAATACAGCACAGCCCCCTCTTCCTCCAGTCCAGAAACACTCCGTCCGTCAGTGCCGGCTTGAACAAGTGATTGTATGTTATAGGGGGTGTATACTGAAGCCTTCATTAGTCCAAGTGATTTTTTAATTTGATACAAGATCCTCAAGGAATTCCTAAGAACAAAGTTATGACCAGCTAAACTGTAGGAAGGATGTGCCCCGAAAGGAGCAACACCGGAGGGAGCTTTGGAGACTACCAGGGATTCAATTTTAACCAGAGAGGGGGGCAAAAGACGAGTCATCCCCGGAAAACCCCACCACCAAAGTGAGCCCTCGCGATTCGCAGCCCAGTAATAATGTCTAAATATTGGAAGGCCCAGGCCCCTTTGACCACATTCTTCTGTAGGTGGGCTTTAGCGATGCGAGGGGGTTTATTCGCCCATACAAACGAGAGGATAATAGAGTCCAGCTGTTTAAAAAAAGATATTGGTAAACAAACAGGAAGGTTTTGAAAAATGTATAAAAACCGTGGCAGTGCAACCATTTTAATAGCGTTAATACGGCCAATCATCGAAAGGGGAAGCAGTTTCCAGTACCTGATGTTAACCTTTAATTTGTCTATCATGTCTAAGAAATTTAGTTTAAATAAGAGTTTAGGGTTTCTGGGAATCTTCAGTCCCAAATAAGTAAAATAAGTGGTGACCACTTTGAATGGCAAAGATTTCAAAAAAGCTGGGTTAAGATTATTTGTCAGGGGCATGAACTCACTTTTATCCCAATTTATGGTGTATCCCGACAGTTTACTAAATGACTTAACATAATTCAGGAGGTTGGGTACTGATACTAACGGGTCAGATAAACAAAGCAATAAATCATCAGCATATAAATTTACAAGGCTCTCAACCTTACCAAACTTTATGCCATGTATATGTGAGTGACCCCTGATTCCTATTGCAAGTGGCTCTAAAGCAATGTCAAACAGCAGAGGGGAAAGAGGGTCGCCTTGTCTCACTCCGAGCTCCAGGGCAAAAGATTGTGATCTGTCCGTGTTCGTCAGAATAGAAGATACTGGATTTAAATAGATTATTTCAACCCACTTGATAAAATTAATTCCAAACCCAAATTGTTTTAATGTCTCTAACATATAAGGCCATTCAATCTGATCGAATGCCTTCTGGGCGTCAAGAGATAAGACAGCAGCTTGCATGTCTTTATCATGGGCCGAATATAGTGTATTCAAAAGCAGACAAACATTGCTAAAAGAGAGTATCTACCCGGTATAAATCCGCTTTGGTCAGGATGTATAATTGTTGAAATATGTTTACCCAATTTTGTGGCCAGAACTTTAGTTATCACCTTCTGATCACAATTCAAAAGAGCAATCGGTCTGTAACTTGCAGGGTCAGTCTCTAATTTCCCTTTTTTATGGAGTAGACTAATATTAGCTTCATAGAGTGAGTTGGGAAGCCTCTTATTTTTTACTGAATCATTCACCATCCTTAACATGAGAGGGACTATTTGTTTATGAAACGCCTTATAAAATTCGCAGCCAAAGCCATCAGGCCCTGCTGCTTTACCAGAGGGAAATCCTCGGATAGCTCCCAAAAGGTCACCACTAGAGATCGGGGTATCAATATCATCTTTAGACAAGGTGTCTAATTGTGGAATATTCAGGTTACCAAAAAAATTACTAAAATCTATTTCGGTGGGCTTTACTTTGCTGGAATATAGATCCTTATAAAAGTCTCTGAAGCAAGCATTTATCTGCTTCGGTCAGAAATCAGTGCCTGATGTAGATTTAATGTTAGGGATGGCTCTACTAGCTTGCTCTCCCCTAAGTTGACTTGCCAATAACTTTTCTGGTTTATCACCTAGTTCAAAATGTTTCTGTTTGAGCTTTAATAATTGGCTGCGAACACGCTTATTAAGGATTGTATTATATTCATATTTTAGCTGTAAGATCTTATTATAGTCAGACTGTAAGAGGGAGGATCTATACGCTTCCTCAAGTGCTGGAAGCGTCCTATCAATTTCCCTAAGGCGATGGTTAAGTTCCCTCTTTTTAGATGATTCATATGAAATAATGTGGCCTCTCATCACCACCTTAAAAGTTTCCCACAGAGTGGAGTCTGAGACTTCCCCATTATCATTGGTCGCAAGAAACTCATCTATACAAGCCGTCATATGCTTAGTAAAAGAATGATCATCAAGAAGAAGGGGATTAAATCGCCAATTGTATCTCTGTATAGTCAGAATGTCTCTAAGCCGAAGGGAGACGGGACCATGGTCAGAAATCAAGATGTTATGATAAGTGGAATTTGTAACGTTGGGCAGTAATTCAGAAGAAATCAAGAAATAGTCAATCCTAGTATACGATTTGTGGACATGAGAGTAAAAAGAAAAATCCCTGTCAGTAGGGTGCTGTAATCGCCAAATGTCAACAATGTTCCTAGCCTTGAGTAAATCATTTAAGGTTTGCACTGAAGCTATAGAAGGGGGCGGGTTTTGTTGAAAGTCTGTCAAGAGCGGAGTCTAAATAACAATTAAAATCGCCTCCAATAATGACATTGGGATTGGAGGCTGGTATCTTGTCAAAAACTTTACGAAAGAAATCAGGATTGTCCATATTGGGGGCGTAAATGTTAAGCATTGTCACTGGAAAGGAATTTATGTGTCCAGAGATCATTAAGTACCTGCCATAAGGGTCTGTTACCATAGAGTCAAGGCGAAATGTAACGTTCTTACGGAAAAGAATAGCAACCCCCCTGGCCTTACGACTAAAGGGTGATTGAAAAACCTGAGAGATCCAGTTCGCTCTCAACCTGCGCTGCTCGTTTATACCAATGTGGGTTTCCTGGAGGAATATGATATCAGGCTTCAATGATTTAAGATGAGAGAAGACGCGGGCCCCTTTTAATAACATGGCCGAGGCCCCTAACATTCCATGAGACTAATGTTAAGTTATTAATGATGCTGCTATGTGCAATACTGTCAGGCGTTGACAATATTCCTGAGGTAAAAGCAAAAACGGTCTGGCAAGCCTCCACGAAAATACAGAAGGATAGAAAAAAATAAAATAAAATAAAGAATAATAAAAAAATAAAAAATACCTAAATACCACAAATAGCCGAGTGAAGCAACGTACTCGAACAACCCCCTGAACATATTTCCCACCCACTCAAAGGGTGCTTCCCCAAACGAAGCACAGATGTCCCTCTAAGCTCGGGACCGCTAAACGCACGTGAGGTGATGCCCCCTAAACTACAGTAGCTAGCTTAACTAAAGCTACAAAGAACTAGCCCAACCCCGTTGCCAATCCCGGCTGAGAATAGAGAAGAATAGGTCTACAGTCTCATTTAAATAAAGGCAGTTGAATTTTCTGAACTGTAAAGAGTAACAACAAAGTGTAATCAGACCTGAATGAATACACAGAACCTCATCTGAATGTTCAAGAAGTGTTCTTCAAGTTTGTGTCCAGAAATGACCTTGCCTCACCCGGCGTTGAGAAGACCTTGACGCGGCCCCCATGCTTGATGCGGAGCTTTGCTGGGAAGAGGAGACTATGCTCCACCTTAAGCTCCCGCAAATCGCCCAGTACCTCGTTGTATTCACGCCGTTGTCGCATCACATCTGGTGTGTAATCCGGAAAATAAGCACTTTGTTGCCTTTGTATTCCATCTCACGCGTCCTCCGAGTCGCAGTATCAGCTCCTTCTCCCGGTAAAAATGAACCCGTGCAATAATGGCGCGGGGCTTGGATCCCTCCGGAGGCAGAGGTCGCAGGGTCCGGTGTGCCCGGTCGACAATCACCGTAGACTGGAAGTTGTCCTCCCCAAGGAGTTTCGGTATCAAAGCCTCAACAAATTCCGTTGGTTTACCCCCTTCTTCCAGCTCAGGTATGCCGATGATTTTGATGTTATTACGACGAGACCGGCCCTCGAGGTCGTCTACCTTAAGTTTGAGTGCGCTGTTTTCATTCTTCAGGCTGGAGAATGATTTTTCCAAGTTGCTAATGCGGCTTTCTTGATCCAGCACTTGTTCTTCGATAGACTCTACCTTCTCCATCAGTTCCTTCTGAGAGCCTTGTACCGCCTGGAGAGTCTGGTCCAGTTTGTCAAACCTATCATTAATGTGTTTGAGGATCTTGTCCGAGACTCTCTCCCAAATCAGCGGCAAATCGTCGGCATCATCACCACCTGTAGCTTGTCCAAGGATTTGGCCTTGAGCGCTGGTGTTGCTAGCTTAGGCATTAGCCTGGGTTAGCCGGAGAGATTCAGCCTCCTTAGACTTCTTAGTATTAGGCATATCGTCACAAAAAGTCAACTACTTGGACTACACAGTGTCAAAGAAGTTGCCGAGGCCGATGAAATAAGACTGGAGACTATAGAAATATCGAAAATATAGATTGGCACGGAGGAGCCTCAAGAAGCACGTCTACTCCATGCGTTGCTCGCTAGCGCCCCCGTCTTAAGCCTACTCTTAAATGTAGAGATGGTGTCTGCCTCTCGAACCCAAACTGGAACCCGGTTCCACAGGAGAGGAGCCTGATAGCTGAACGCTCTGGCTCCCATTCTACTTTTGGAGACTCTAGGAACCACAAGTAACCCTGCATTCTGGGAGCGCCGTGCTCTGGTGGGGTAGTAAGGTACTATGAGCTCTTTAAGATAAGTAGGTGCCTGACCATTTAGAGCTTTGTATGTGAGAAGAAGGATTTTAAAATCAATTCTGGATTTTACAGGACGCCAATGCAGAGAAGCTGAGACAGGAGAGATATGATCTCTTTTACTGGTTCCTGTCAGAACACGTGCTGCAGCATTCTGGATCAGCTGAAGAGTTTTAATGGACTTTTTCGAGGAGCCTGATAATAAGGAATTGCAGTAATCCAGCCTACAAGTAAAAAATGCATGGACTAGTTTTTCTGCATCATTTTTAGACAGGATGTTCCTGATTTTTGCAATATTACAAAGGTGAAAAAATAGGTCCTTGAAATTTGCTTAATGTGAGAGTTAAACGACATGTCCTGATCAAAGATAACTCCAAGATTTCTCACAGTGGTGCTGGAGGCCAGGGCGATGCCATCCAGGGAAACTGTATCTTTAGATAACGTGTCACGGAGGTGCTTAGGCCCCAGAACAATAACTTCACTTTTATCTGAGTTTAACAGAAAATTACAGGTCATCCAGGTTTTAACATATTGAAAGCACATTTGAAGCTTAGCTAAATGATGAGTTTCATCTGGCTTGATTGATAGATATAACTGAGTATCATCTGCATACCAATGAAAGTTTATGGAGTGTTTCCTGATAATATTGCCTAAAGGAAGCATATATAAAGTGAAGAGGATTGGTCCGAGCACAGATCCTTGTGGAACTCCATGACTAACTTTGGCATGCATGGAGGACTCATCGTTAACATGTAAAAACTGAAATCGATCTGATAAATAGGACTTAAACCAGCTTAGAGCGGTTCCTTTAATGCCAATGAAATGTTCAAGTCTCTGTAATAGGATCTGTGGTTAATGGTATCAAATGCAGCACTAAGATCTAATAAAACCAGTACAGAGCCAAGTCCTTTGTCTGATGCAATTAAGAGGTCATTAGTAATTTTCACCAGTGCTATGATGAGCTCTAAATCCTGACTGAAAAAAAGTATTTGTTTCCAAAATGTTGCAAATGTTTTCTTCATTAGCTTTTGCTTATTTTGTTGTTTTCTAACACTGCATTGAGCTCTCTCTGCCAACAATATACATCTCTGTAAACTTAAAATCTGATTTCCATTTGTTGGAAAAACCCAGTCCCAGTGGGGCTATATATGCAGAGTTTTCTGGTTTGATCCAGGTCTCAGTGAACGTCAGTAGCCCGAGAGATAATGTGTTAGCACAAGCAGTGATAAAGTCACCTTTGTTGACTGACGACTGGCAGTTCCATGACCCAACAGACAAGTAAACAGATGTGGGTGGTGCCTGTTTTAAAGGCTTGAGGAGTGCCTGATTTCTGTGCCTGATGGCATGATACCTCTTGTGTGGATGTGAACTGTTCCTTTTCCTGAGGCTATAAATCAGGGAATACAAAACACAAATGTAAAGTAATGTAAAAAACCTCTTATTTTAATGTAAGCCAATATATTTGAGAATTTATTGATATCTCAGTGAGGGGACAGAGCTATTATTGCATTGGTGTTTGACAGTCACAGGAGAAGAGAATCAAACCAAAAACTGAAATGTTGTGTTTAAAAAAATCCTAACAGGTTTGGGTATAGCATTGTTAAAATATTGCTGTTTTATTGTCTTATGCAAATCTGTTTATTGTATTTGACTTTGTGTGGAGTGATTGTGCTCTTATATTCCTGCATTTGAGCTCCGTTTGTCTGGAAACATTTTGAGCCTCTATTCATAACGAACTTCATGTGCTTTGACTGCCCCCTTGTGGCTGTTTTCCCACAATGGCAAGTGAGTGGTGTGTTAATGCAGACTTTATGCCCAAAACAGTATTTGGTTCAGCCTCTATATCTTATCAGTTTTTGTCAGTTTATGAGAACTATAAAGTTAAAAAAGCAGAAAACTAAATATCACATAATGGACACATTGATATAATTTCTTTGTGATCACTGTGTGATCGTTGTCAGCCCCACAAACGAAATTCCATCACCTCTGTTTTATTTAGGCGGTGGCTGAAAACTCAGAGATATATTTGAAAAACTGGGCAAAGAAAATCAAAGTTAAAGAGACTGTTGAAAAATGTTGGCTTTACCAAAGCCATTCGGATTGAAGAGGAAATACCTGAATGGATAATGTGCGGAAATGGTCAGGAATGAGAGTTTTAAAATTAATAAACAGGCATCTCAAAACAAATCATTTGCAGTTTAGGGGAAAGTAAAAATAATTATTTTTTTCTTTGCAAAGAATACTTCAGGATGTGCTGATTCAATTTCAAACCACATACTTGTGTGAAACTGGCTTTTCTACCCGAGATATAACATACCCGAGAAACCAATACAGAAATAGACCTAATGCTCAGCATGTCCTCAGAATGGCACTTTTAGATACGGAGAGCAGAGTAAAGATCAGCTGGGTGAAAACAACAACCAGCTACATACCTCTTATTAAATTCACATCAGCTTAATTAAAAACAGGCATGTTGGTGTTGAAAATGAGAGTTGAGAAAGGCGGTGAGACACAAAAAGGAGAACAGACCATTGTGGTTTTTGTTTAATTTTGGGTCTTGAGCTGAAAAAAAACTGAGAACCAGTGCCTTAAGTTGTAATTCGTTTTTAAAACTTTATATCCAATATTTTTAATAACATATCGAATTTTACAATGACTGTGATTGACTGTTGAAATAAACACTTTGAGGCAAACGCTTGTCTTTCAGTAGTTTTATTCAGTCGTCTGCAGATGGACTCACAGTGAAACATTGCTCCCTTTTTTTTAGTATTTCATGCTAATTAAACATGATTAAAACAATTTTCATAATCCAAGCGTTCCATATTTAACAATCATTCTAAAACAAATATCATAAATCAACAGTATTTTATCATTAGTCATTTCAGCCTGATATATGAAGAGTAAATGAATGTTTGAATTCAACAAAGGATTTAACAGTATGAATAAATCAGATTATATTATCTTCAACAAAACATAAGTCTTTTTTTTATTTAAAATATATTTCAAAACTTTTTTTCACATCAATAGTTATTGTGCACATACCTTTATTGTTTCTTGACTTGAAAAAAGGAGGGAATAAAACATTCGTAACTAATAAAAATTGAAGGAAAAACTACAAAAGATGTTCCAAACACAGCTTCCAGTTTTTCAGCTTTAGCTTCATCTGCTCATCATCTGTCTGAAAGAATCAGTCAGACGTTCAACATGATCAACAGAGGATGACACAGTTTGACCTGCTGCTGGCTTTTTTAGATCATTTTTAAACATCAGCGACAAAGTCAGTTACATCAACATAAACATTTCTATTCACTGTCTTTAATCAGAAGATAAAAATGTTTGGCATGAACCTATTAGAAATAAAACCACAAAGAACATTAAAGAGTAGAAAACATCTGTTTTACATGACCTGCACACTTCATCATCATCATTGGCCTCATTATCTTTACCACTATTTATTATGGACAGAACTGTGTAGCAAGATGAATCACTGTTACTTTTTTAATGATCAAAAACACACAGAAACAATAAGTACATGTTTAATTAATTCAGAGATAACAAACACGTGTTCAACACGTGTAAAATAAATAAAGGTTAATTATAAATCAAACAGGATGCCACAGTATGTGTGCATAAAGCAAAAAGTAAAACTATAAAAATGTAAAAAGAAAGCAGGTCCGCATCAAAAGTCCTTTGTGTCAATATGTGTGATTCACTGACCGCTATCAAATAAACATATCCAGCTCTTTTAGTCCACATGGTCTTTGTGGTAAATCCTCATTATTATTGTCATCATCATTATTGTGCGCACGCTGGTTATAACGCACACAGCCATATAAAAAATGAACAAAGAAAAATTAAAACACAGATTGACATCAAAGAATATAACTGAAAACAACAATGTGGTATTTGAAATTTGCACTTTTTTTCTTTTTTTTGTTTGTTTTCTGTCTCTTTTTCTGCTTTACTTAGTTATTTACCTTTTTTGTCTGTATTTTATTTTATTTTATTTATTTATTTATTTTTTTTCTTTACACTACCGCTTATTTTCTACCTCTTGAACAAACATGCACACACATTCACACACAAATTGCCTTTGAACATCTTTAATATCCAGCACGCTGTTATGCCCAACCTTCGACTGTTGTCACCTGTTTATGTTTTTGAGTACTTTCACTAAATACTGTTATGTCTGTTATGTATTTCACCTGTCATATGTTGTGTCATTAATAAAAAAAAAAAATCTGCAGTAGGGACACTGCTATAATATAGGGCTGAAACGATTTATCGCTTAAATCAATTAATAAAATTCATCAACACACAAAAAAAATGAAATTTGCATTATAATGTTCATGGTCAGCGTCATAATTGTGCAGACCAGATATTTGGTAAAAGAAAAAAAATTATAATCATCACAAACCAAAATAAACGAAAGGTATAGAAAAAGACAAAATATATTTTTTAAACAATCTTTTAAGTAAATCATCATCGTCTTATTGTCATTAGCGTGGATAAAACTAATGAAAGAAAACAAAACATTTGTAAAAACAAAAAAATTAAAAAGATACAGTATAGAAAATGTTTAAAGGTCTAACATAACTATTTCCATCCTTTCACATCTGGTTCATTCTTTGATTATTTTGTTTAAAAACCAAATCTGAAAACAAAAAGACAAAACAAAAAATAATTTTTTGTTTGTTTTTCTGTTTTAAACCCAAAAGAGAAGATCAAAGCAGCTGCAATTTGTTCAGTCTATGACTGGTGTTGTATCCCTACTGGTTTTCAAACTAACTGACTGCTGTAAACATGTGCCTGTTGTTTGCAGCCTCTGTCCCCAGAATGGACTGTGGCGAATATGATTGTAGTACAAAATAGTAAAATAGTTCCAGCAAAGCTTACCTGACGTCGGGCAGCAGGAGACTGAGGCTGTCTGCGTCAGCTGCAGCCTTTATACTGCACGTAGAAACAGAAACAGAAAGCATAGATTCCGTCAGAACGACGACGAAGGTACGTTTTAACCGTTTGCTTTTTTGGTAAAATTAACAAAGGCAGAAACCAGAAACAGGTCTTTTTTCCGTTTTTTCAATTTTGGGCCCGAAACGAAAAAAATCAACCTTCAGTTTGATTTTTCGTTTTTATGTTTTTTTAAATCAAAACAAAATACGAATTTATTACTCAATATTTCCTTTCATTGGTGGGTGGGATTCATGAACCCCTTGGGGTCCGTGTATCATCCGATCATTCATTTATTCCATTTAATGATCGGATGATACACGGACCGACCAGCCCACCAACACCTACATCACTATATCAAACATTACAATGATTAAGTAGTACGTGAGAATTTGATTACTGATGTTTAAACTGGAACGCTGATTAGTCTGCTTTTTCCCTGGTAAATAAATAAATAAATATTGTATAATAAAAATTATATCATTACTACTCTGTTTGGTTGTTTGGTTTGCCTTTTAGTTGACAGCACATAGAGGATGACAGAGAGAAGTCGGCCCAGAGAGAGACAGAGAGCAAGAACCAGGTGAGAAAGTGGACAGCTAATCCAGACCATAATATGTCAGCTCCTGTTTTTTTCCCACATTTGTTTCAGTGGACTCCACATTGATTTCACTTTGCTAAGTCGTGTTTTGGTGTACTGTTATCAAATGTGGATTTTCCCAACTGCAGGGAGGTTAAAACACTTTTTACACAGGTCACATGTTCTCACATTCTTCTCATTAAGGCCTGAGCCCCTCTAAAGGCCTGATCCTTGCATCAGTTTTCACCCATAGACTGTATATAAAAGGTTACACCAGGCAAGTTTAAATTGTAAACAAGGAAACAGGTGTTTGACAGTGAAGGTTTGCGTCTGCGTAGCTGTTGCGTGTTTGCAGGAGAGGACGCACAGGTTTGCTGAAGGCAGGAATGTGGCAGAACACGCTGACATTCCTGGAGGACTCAGACTCCGCCCACACATACCTCCTCTCTCTGTTTACTAACTTCCAGTGTTAAAACAAAATCACTTTCCGCACCACCATCATTCAGTAATTAATCAAAACCTGAAAAAACAAATTCTTTATGTGGATAATCATGAATTTCACTGTTTTTAACAATTCTCCTCATTTTCCTCACAGAAACTTTTTTCTTGAATGATGCAAAATGAAAAAAGTAAAACTATTTCTTACTTATTATTTCTACTTACTACTATTTTATTCTTGATATAAGAATATTTTTAAGATTTAAGAATATCATTTTTGAGTGCATTGTCTATACTAAAAATTAAAATATCTTATTGTACTCACTGCAGCTCCAGTTAAATAACTATCATATGTTTGATTTTTCAATCTATGACATCTAAACTCAGCATGAGAGGAGGGCTTTTATGTTTAGTTTCAGCTGGTGTTGTTGGATGTTATCAGAAGCTTTTTCTGTGATTGTATCTGGTATTTCAGCTGACTGTAAAATGTTTATAGTTTTAATTAATATATCCTGACAGTTAAGTAAAGAGGCTCTGATGGAATAATGTACGATATAATTAAAACATGTTAAGACAATGTAAAGATTAATGCCTTTCTATGCTAGACTTAAACAGGTTAAATTAATACTGTAAACAAGTAAACTGCAGCTTAGATTAGAAAATCACTAATGAAACCTTTTCCCTCTTGACAAACCAACTAATTCAGATGTTACATGTCATATTAATAATTAGCATCAGTTGTAAACAGGTTACAGGATCATTAGAGCTCAGAGAGGAATTTCAACACACTCACCTGTTAGTTCAAGCTTCTCTCAGTTTCATTGATGGTCCTTGTTTTTCTCATTGTGTGAGTCCAGGCTGGTGGGCAGCTTTGACCCAAACATTCACCTACAGACTCAGACTCAGAGGAGGAGGAGGAGGAGGAGGAGGAGGAGGAGGAGGAGGAGGAGGAGGAGGAAGCTGTGGAATGCAGCCTTTCTGGATGTGCTGCATGAAAGGTGATGTCACACTGAAAGTGCTGGGAGGTAATTAAGTACATTCACCCAAGTACCATTTTGAACTTTCACATACTTTAAACTCCTTCCATTTTTCTTTAGTGCCGAATTTACTTTGCAGATTTATATTTTAATTTTAGCTTGAAGATCTTTTTCATTCATTTCTTACATCTTTCTTTTTCTGTAAATTCCTTTTTAACGTGACAGCAAAACAAAATCTCTACTCTTCTTTACTGTCAGTAGTTTTTTCTGTTGGTAAGTTCTGCACACTTTACTGACGCTTGTTTAATGACAAGTTCTGAACATCAGACCTTTAAACATAAAAAAAGTCTTCCACTGTGAGACTGCTACTCTTTCATTTAGTTAAAGGTTCAGCTCTTCTTCTGCTACTGCCTCAGTCTCTGTAAACAGTGATGTCTAGTGATACTGAAACTGGGCCCCTCCCAGAAGAGTGGCTCCTCCCACCGCCCTGTTCTTTCTCCGTATCTCCAGCATTCCTCTCTGGAAGTTGTGTGTATGTGTTTGTATCTGTGTGTGAATTTGTGCCGAGGATGAACAGCTCTGCTTAGCTGGTTTTACTCAGCCTCAACACACACGCACACACGCACACACGCACACACACACACACACACACACACACACAAACCTCAGCTGACTGAAGACAGCGAGGATCAAACTTGTCTGAAGGCTCTTACATTTCCTACAGTATATTAATTAACTTCTTTTTTAACACTGTCACCAAATATTCGTTTCCAAACACATGCTTAGCCTGGTTCCCCTGTTCTCCTGCAAACATCCCTCTGACCTCCGTCTGACACAGTTTACACAACATGAAGGTAGAAGTACATTACAAATTCACAGAATTGAAAACATAAACTATACAAATTAATGTGTAAGTCCAAAAACCAGCTTCCTTTACTATCTTCTACCCCTACATTTTATACAGACAGATGCTTCAGACACTGATCCACAAACCTCTGATAGTTTGTCTAATATTGAAAAACTAAAGGAAAATAATAACTCATCTTATGACAAAAAGGTTTTTGAAGCACAATTTGAGCGAACTTAGGAAGAAGTATCCAAAAGGATCATCCAGATCCTTCTTAAGCTGGTATTTCACATCACACATCAGTCCTGTCCCCACAGCGCTTAGACATTTCCACTGGTTCAATTCAGCGCCGTATTGGTCATCAGTACCAGGATCCCTGGGTGAAGCCAAGAGTCTCTTTTTCAGTTCTATTGCCCTAAAAAGGATATTTTGTGGAGACTCATTACTGTCTTGTGTAATCCACAACTTTATATCTTCACGCCTGGTTTACTGCAACAGCCTTTTTACTTGCTTGATTAAAAAATTCAACTGATCGATTTCAGAACTTAGGTTCCAGGCTTTTAACCAGAACAAAGAAATATGACCTCATTACCCCTGTTTTAGCTTCATTACACTGGCTCCCAGTTTGTTTGAGAATAGATTTTAAAGTTTCGTTGATTCCCTTTAAAGCTTTAGTCCCATACGCACCTGCACATATCTTGAGATCCTCAGGCAGAGGTCTTTTGTTCGTTCCAGAGTCTCAACTGAAAACTAAAGGGGACAGTTTGCTGTCAGGGCCCCGAAGCTCTGGAACAGCCTGCCCGAGTCAGTGAACTCTTTTCTTAAAACATACTTTTATAGAAGAGCATATTCCTGATATAGACAAGCCCGTTTAGTGAAATTATTGAGGAGAGATGAGGGCCAGCTGCAGATGTCACTGCTTGGATGCTGCTGCACTGGATGGCAGCACCTCAGCTGCAAAATGTTCATGAAGTAAATTAACTGTACATCAACGTTTCCACCAGTTAATGTGTTTTTTTAGAGCATATAACCAGAAATTAACCAAAACTGCATTAGTGATTTTAATTAACGATTAATCTACAGATCAGGTTTATTTTTGATTTGGTCCATACAGTGTGAAAATAAGTGAAATAACACATCCTAATATTCAAATTTCTTGACTGCTAAGCTAGTCAGATGATATGTGAAACTGTGATATGTGCATCAGCTTATTGCTGAATTTCCAAGTGAACACAGGTGTGTATTTCTTCAGGTGCTTTTCTAACAATATAAGAATACCTTCAGAAGCCAGGTCCTGGTGTGGTTTGGCTGAACAATGTGTGTTTCATGTTTTTCATGTCTGTCACAGGAAAACATAATTATACCACAAAAAAAAGATTTAGTTAGAAAAAGTGATACGACAAAATCCTAACTGGTATAGTTATACTATTTTAAAACATATGGTTCTCTTGTCTTGTGCAAATCTGCTGTTATATTCTACTTTTTGTGGAGTGATTTTGCTTATTCATAAGTTTGACTTTGGCATCTCTTCATCACGGACTTCTTGTGCTTTGCTTGCCCCCTTGTGGCTGTTTTCTCAAATGGCAAGTGAGTGGTGTTGATGCAGTCTGTATGTCCCACACAGTATTTAGTTCAGCCTCTACACAGCATCTATTTTGTCAGTATATGAGAACTAAAAGTTAAAACCAGTGAGCAGGGTTAGGAGGTCAGGGTCAGGCCTGATCCCACAGCAGGTTATTCATTTGATTGTCTCTGATTTCTTGTGATCTTAAGTGGCACAGAACAAAATCACTTATGTGAATCTTTCCAGAAAGTTTCTGTGTTTCTGTTGATGATCCACAGAAAACACTGTAACTGTGATATTTGTTTTGTAGAAAGCAGTTCCAGTTACACCTGCTGAGAACGTGTTCTATGGATTGTCCAGAGCAACTGGGGAGAATTCTTCAGGGAAGACATGACACTTTATTTCAATTCTATGAGCACCACAAGTAAAATTCCTTTCACCTCCTTTTTTGTTTTGGTGGGGGCAGAAAACTTAAAGATATATCTGATAAATGGGTAAATAAAAATAAAGGAATCACTGAGAGCTGGAAAAGTGACCTTTGACAGAACAGTATAACATTTGATATTAACTGTGATGGGTATTGTTGTTGAAATAAACACTTTGAGGCAAGCGCTTGTCTTTCTGTAGGTTTATTCAATCATCTGCAGATGGACTCACAGCGACACACAGAGTACATGAACACCTGAATGAGTGAGGACAGCTGAGAGAGCCTGGTATTTATCATATCACAATTACACGTTGTCACTAAAGTACAGTACAGAGAACAGAGATGGTTTGTCTGTTACTGATACATGTTCAGCTCCACATCATACATGAGTCACTCTGAGTCCAGCGGTTACATGAATCATAAGAAATCGTCAATACATCAATATTTCTTGGGCTGTTTTTACATTGCTCCCTTTTTATTAGTATTTCATGTAAATTAAACATGATTTAAATAATTTCATTATCCAAACATTCCTTTTAATCAATTAACAATAATTGTAAAACAAACATCATAAATCAAACCGTATTTATATCAATAGAAAGAAATATTGTTCAACATTTATGAACAGTTTCTTATAAACCTTGTCTATGAAGAGTAAATGTGACATTATTATAAATGATTTCAACAATGAATCAAAAAATATGAATAAAACAAATTACACTTATTGTGATTTCAATGAAAGATTTAACAGTATGAATAAATCTGATTATATTATCTTCAAATCAACATGTCATGTTGTCAGCATAGTCCAGAATGTAAGACAACAATCAGTTCAATGATGTGACTCCACCTTGGCAAACAAGAAGTCCAGTGTCATTCTGATTTATTGTCATAGTGAATTTAATTATTTGTAATATCTGTATTATATTTTATCAAAACAATTTTTCACTTCAATATGCAGTGAAGATAACGTTTATCTATTTATTAACATGAAAACATGAAAAATATTTTTAACGAATTAAAAGAAAAAAATGTTGAACATGAAACAGCTTCCAGTTTTCCAGCTGAAGCTTCATCAACTCATCATCTGTCTGAAGCATCCTCTGTTCTTCTGACGGATTTTTTCAGTTTGACCTGCTGTTGGCTTGTTTAGACCATTTTTAAACATGAGCATCAAAGTCAGTTACCATTAGTCAGTCATCATCAACAGCATCATTATCTTTAGTACTACTAATTATAGACAGAGCTGTGTAGCAAGATAAATCACTGTTACTTTGTGATCATCAAAAACTCATAAAAACAAGTACATGTTTCATTAAGTCAGAGATAAAAACCTGTTTAAAACATCTTCATCTGTCTAAAAGAATAAAAAGTTAATCATTAACAAAGAATGAAAGGATTCCACATGATGTGTGCATGAAGCAAAAAGTCACTGGCATCAACATGAACACATTTCAACTGATGCTGATTCATTTACTGTTTCAGGTTACATTTAGCAAGAAATATAAAAATGTAAATGTGACATGTTTTACAGAACACAATGTCATCACATCTTCTTTGTACTTCATCTAACTACATCATAACTTTTAAGACGAATAATACAAAAAAGGGTAAGTATGTAAAAGTAAAAAACAAAGCAGGTCAGCATCAAAAGTCATTTGTCTGAATATTTGATATTTACTGGCTGGTCTTTGAGGTTCAGCATCATAATTGTCCACACCAGTCTCTACATTTAGGAAAACACATTTTTCATTATCATCACAAACAAAAATAAAAAATGTTTGCATTACATCATCTGTCTTTATAATTTTCGTGGTCAACATCATTAATTTGCACACATTATACACAAAGGTCTAAAAAAAACCACAATATAAAATTTAATATAAAAAAATTAAAAGCTAAATAATAAAGAATAAGAAATGTTTAAAAGTCTCACATAACTATTTCCAGCCTTTAATCTTCTGCAATTTGTTCAACTCATCATTTGTCTTCATCACGTTCACCAGACCAGAGATGAAACAGTTTTCACTGTCAGTCACTGGTTTGGTCCTTTTGTGAGTCACAAAGTAAGTTTCATTAACAAGACAACAAAATATTTGGGTTGTTTTCATTAAGCTTAATTAGGCTGAAGACTTGTAGTTTTCTAAGTAAAGATAAAGGTGCAGCCAAGTTGGTCATTTTTCAACAGCATTGATCTGACTTTCATTTGACTGACGGCTCTGCTGGATGCACTAACGTCTTCAGTCTCGGTATCCGTTGGTCTTCTCCAAAGTGTACATTTGTATATATATATATATTTTTTTTTCATACTCAAATGTCACTCAGGATCACCATTTTAAGTTGCTCACTTTATGTTGAAGGCATCTTTTAATCCCTTCAGTGCTTGTTCCTTTGTGATTCTCCTCCAGGCCTCTGGAACATCAGCTGGCTTTGCTTTGTATTCTTCAGCAAATCTGTCATTGTATCGTACCAGGACATACTTCCAGTAGTCAGATGCCTCTATGCTGGGGTCTGGAGGAATGAGCCAGTCTGGATAGTACGTGGTGTACTGCTTGTAAGGATGCCACTTCTTTTCAGTGTCTGTGTTCTTGAATTTATGTTCACTGTGCACATCCGTTGTACACAGTGTTTCAACCAGCTTCTCACTGTTTTCATACTTGCATCCACTAAGACCTTGTGGCCGATGAGCAGCTGCATGATGTTGCCTGTGTTCTTTGCCTCCAGCCTCACAAGGAACTTTACAAAATGGACATTTTTTTCCACAGCCAAACACCCTCTTGAAAAGCTCATCCTGTGGTTTGATTGGAAGTTTGTTCAGAGTCTCAGTGATGTCTTCAGAGCTTGAGAATTCCTCCTGCAGCTCTTCCTTCAGTTCACTCAGTGATTTAATGAGGCTCTTTGTAAATGGATGGCATGTGCTTTGGATTTGAAACAGGGTGGTTTTTTCAGCCTCCTCTGAAATTGAGACGTCTTTGATCAAATATTTGCGCATGTTGTTGATGAGCTCTGTGATGCTTTCATTGTTATCTGGCAGCAGATCACCATCCTCTCCTTTTGAGGCTCGTTCTGTCGCTTCTGTTATTTTGTCAACTATGACCTGCAGATTCTTCTTCTTCAGTTTGCACAAAGTTTGGTCTTCTGACATGTTTTGCAGGATGTGCTGAAATATCCAGTCCTTAACATATATTTCATACTTAAGAATGTATTTGACAAAACTCTCAAAATCATCCTTTTCCAGCAACTCTCTCTGAATGTTGTACTGGAAAAATGAGCGAGAACTGAAGTCAGCTGAATGGGAACTTGTCAGAATTTCATCCACAATGTCTATTCCCAGAGATCTACTGATGTACTCTTCAACAGCAGGTTTGAGACAACATCTGACAAAATCATTTGCTTTGCGTTGGCAGTGATCTCTCTGTTTGTATGAATCAAGAACATCTAACAAGTACTGATCCTTGTACTTCTCCAGCTGAATACTGGGATCATTGGCTGACAAGAAGTTTTGGTGCATGTTTAGGAATTCCCTTGATGCGATGCCACAAATGTGAAGTTTCAGGTCAATCTCAAACTGTGTATTTGGTTTGTATTGTTCATAGCTCTGTTGAAGATGTTCATCTATTATTTCCAGAAGATCCCTTGTGAAAGAGTCACGGTAATCTCCATTTGCCTTTGTTTTATCAAGAATAAACTTTCTGGAAATCTCAATGGTACAGTCTGCAAAACTCTGTAAATTTCCCATCAACATATTTTGAATCCTCTTCATATAGGAGTCTGTATGGTCATTTCTGATCTTGAATGGTCCCTTCCCAATTTCCATTAGCTTGTCAGTGTTTTCCAATTTCTCATTTAGATTCCGATTTGAGAAATTTTTTCTCAGTTGGTTGAGAACACATCCAGGTATATCTCGTTCTTTCAGGCCTGGTACATTTATGGTAGCTTGAGACCACATCTTTTCAAACTCATTTGTCAGATGTTCATCAGACAGTGTGGAGTCTCTGCAGTCACTCAGGAGCTTCATGACTTGTTCTTCAGTCTTGACTCTGTACTTCCTCTGTATATCCTGAGCAGTTTTTGTACCTATTTTTAGCTCAAGGACGCATTCCAATTCAGTGCACACGGAATGTTTGATTTCCTTTGCAAGACTTTTGATACTGTTGGAAAAGTCAGCTTTGTATTTCTCTATCAGATTTACATGTCTGTCTTTCCTTTTGTAGTATTCCTGAAGTTTATTTTGCATTGCTGTTTCTTGTTCTGCTATTTTTTCTGACACCTGTGATTTTTTTGATTCAACCAATTCATTCAACTGATGGAGTTCAGATTCATTGTCAGCATTTAAGATTTCTATCTCTGCTTCATTTTGCCAGGACAGGATCTCTTTCCTGAACTCCCATTCCCACTGACTGAACTCTTTACAAAGGTTGTCGTACGCATGAGCCACAAGAGTGTTTCTGAAACTAAAGATGAAGTTCTCATATTTCACTGCTTTCCAGAGACTTCTCATCCATTCTAGAAACTCGGGGATCTGTGACACATTATCGCTTCTGTCTCTTTTCACTGACTCCAAAAGATTTTTCTTTAAATCAGCTACAGCCTCACTGTAACCTGTGTTCACTGGTGCCATTGGTGGGGTCCCATGCCAGAGTCCTGGGATGTTCCAGTTGTTTTTTTCCATGTCATAGTCCAGCACATCTGTGAAGGCCTTTATAGAAGGCTGTTTTTCCATTTCAGCTGCAATCTGAGTCATTTCATTGAGTTGGTCCAAGAGATGTTTTCTTTCTGTAATGGTCTTTGCATGAGCTGAGACTCCAGAAACATTTTGATGTACAAAATGACAAACTGGCTTTTTTCCAATTTGCTTATTTCTCAAGAATGCATGAGCTGCAATTTGCAGGACATCTTTCATTTCTGTTGAGTTCTCCATTGCAATGTTGATCATTGTGACATCACTTAAACCAATGACAAAGGTTGCCAGCTGGTTGTCATGCTCATAACTGTCCTCTAGCTGTGCCAGATCAGGAGACTTAAGACCCTCTGTGTCAATGAGAAGTATGAAGTCAAAATTCAAGTCGCATTTCATATCCTCACCGACTCTGAGGAAGAGCATATAAGCTCCTCTTGTGCATCTGCAGCTGCTGACAGGAAACTGCACACCAAACATGGTGTTGAGGAGTGTTGACTTCCCGGTACTTTGAACGCCCAACACAGTCAGGACCAACAGTCTGCTCCTCCCTCCAACCTTCTTGTGAAGCTCCATCAGCACATCTGTCACCCATCTCTCTGGGATGTTGGAAGCATCTCCATCCAAGAGCTCTAAAGGATGTCCATCCAGCAGCATTTCAGCAGCCATGCCAGGGAGATGAGACATTTTATCAGCAGTGTCTGGTGACTGAGAGGAAAACTCATAGATCAGTCCCATCTCTCTCATGTAATGCTCTATTCCTAAAGAGCTGTCCAGCAAAGCCTGATCCAACTCTGCAATGAGTTTTATATCTTTCTGCTTGCATTGTTCTTTAAATTTGTTACGGAGCTCAGTCAGATTGTTCCTGGAATGTGTATTCAACTTGAATTTCATTAATTGAAGGAAAACATCTCTTTTCTCTTTGTCACTTGTGGATAAGGTTTCAATAAAACTTTTCATTCCATCAGACAGTTTTTGTTTGCTTTGCTCCTCTCTGATTGTTTGTATTTTTGCTTGTAGCTGAGATTTATACTCTTCAAGACTTGATTCACCAGCTCCTTTCATCCTACATTCCTCCTTCTGTAATTCCGATAGCTTTTTCCAGTTATTTCCTTGCAAAGGAAGTTGTTGTTTCTTGTAGTCTGGTATGCTTTGCTCCCCCACTTTAATACCATCCATAATGTCATCAGTTAACTTCTTTTGTTCATCAGTTTTGCTTTCGTCCACAAACAGACCAAGGTCAACAGCCTTGTCAAGCATACTTTCAATGCTTGTTGTGGTTTTTACATCGTTCAGTGATTTCTTGATGGCTGTACAAAGTTTCTTTGAAAACTCTGCAGCATTTACCTTGGGGTCTTTAGTTTTCACACTGCTCTTTGGTAAATCTAATTCTTTCCTTGTTTTCTTGACAGACTCCATGTCCTCTGTAGCAATTTCCTCCTTGCGGTTAACAACCAAGAACAGTTTTGAGCTTTCATCTTGAAGCGAAGTCAGAATTGTGTGTTCATTTTGTTCCACTTTGTCCAGGAATGCAAAGGTAGCAGTTGACACTTTAAAAAGAAAATTGAATTGTGCGAGTGACTGACCAATGTCTCCTCTCAGATTGGCAAAGGCAACTGGTTTTGGAAATATATCAAGGTTTTCAGCACCACAGGGAAGGTACCAGCAAACCTCTACCAATCCATTGGCAATTTTCCTTTCATGTGCTCTTCCTTTCATCTCTCTGTGTGTGAACATGTTGTGATTCTGCTGGCCAAGGCTGAGAACATGATTCAAAACCTGGGACTTGGATAAACTGCAGTTTTTCAGCCTCACAAAGGAATAGAATGGAATATCTGCTTGGACAATGCTGTCTTCAACAAACCCTCTTGATTCAGACAAATCACGTGGACGCCACTCTTTGACGATGCCTCTCAGAGCCCACAGCATCAGGGTACACTGACTGTTATTGCCATGGGGCAACAGCAGCGGGACAGGAAACTGACACATTGACATCTTGAGGGCCATTTCCTGTTGCAAGAAGCTGTCAGCACAGAGGAAGAGGGCTGCTATGAGGTCGAGAGGGTTAACCTCATTATCCTCAACAGAGACATCTTCAGTGTCATCATCACCATCACCATCATCATCATCATCATCATCATCATCATGTAGTTGTGTACAGTTTCTGCATTCTGCATTGATTTTAAATAGATTCCAGAGAAAGTAGTGTGGTATTTCCTCCACCCTTTTCTCCACATTTTGATCATATAAGCTCTTTTTGTTGATCTCCAAGAGAGACTGAAGAGTGAGTTTGTTGGGATGAAATTTCTCCAGTCCAAGTTTGGTAAGAAAGTTGAGCAGAACTGTCAAAGATAAAGAAGATCTTTAGAAGATTTTTAGAAATTAACAAGTAGCCCTGTGCTTTACATTTCTTGATGAATAAACAACAGCAGGGAGCAGTGTTGAGCAGCACTTTGTTACTCCTTCTGAAACCACAAATTTAGGTTTTTAACCCCTCCCTGAAAGCCCACTTTCTAGTGATGCAGGGCTTAGCTGCACAGTGCTGAATCAAGTCCAACTATGTGCGACTATGACTAGAAGTGCTGCTTGGGCAGTTTCGGCCATAAAACCTACCACCCCCGGTGAAAGTGAGATAACAGATTCTATGCATGACTATTAAAGTGACAATATTAACCTTGTCCAGAGACTAACCTCAACCTGAACCAGGCTGTGAGGACCTCAGTGACCATAAAGGCGTCACTCTGACACTTCCCAGAGAGTACCTTCATCTGGAACCAGCCAGCCAATCAGAACCCTTTTGAATAAAGGGACGCTAAACTGCCCCCACACAGGGTAGGCCAAGGCAAACATGCCCCCCTTTCTAATTGCTCCAAACATCAAAGAACCCCTTTCTTTCAGTCCTGGTTCTATACCCCACCAAAGAGCCATTAACACGGACTCTTAACCTGCCCCTCCTTTCTCACACAGATATGTGAAACTGATAAGACAGACAGACACCAGAGAAGGACGCTGCCCTGAATTCCTTTGTGTGGACAAATGAATATTGCCTCCTTCTAAACTTGCCCATTACTTTTTTTTAGTTAAACAAATCTTTAAGTTACTTAGTAGTAGTCTCGCCACTTCAATTGAGTTATTATTGCCACGTGCTCGTTAAAAACTATGTTGGAAAGAAGAATCCATAAAGAAAGTTAATTTGCAGTGTTTTAATCTTCCTCACTAATCACTGATATTCATTTAATTGATGTTATACTTGTTATGGCAGAAAATTATGTCCTCTTACATTTAATCTTTTATGTATGATGTTTTCATATTATCATTATTATTACTATTATTGTTATAGTTATGTATTGTGTTTTTATCCTTAACCTTTCCTCTCCTATAGAGGACTGTCCACATTTACTAGGGTTTAGGTCAGAGCTGTGAGATTGATTTGGTGTTCTCCTCCTCTTGTTGTTCCTCTCCTCTCCTGGAATGTTCATTAATTCATCCCATTGCTCGGGGCCAGACGGCCAATGTCGCCCTAGGCGGCAGGTCCCTGGACCAGCTGTATATGTGTTCTCTGTTTATTCTCTTTTGTTAAATAAATTCTTCAAAGACAACGGTTTGTTGTAACTCAATTCCCTGCTCAACCCCTCACCAGGAATAAAATTTCCACGACAATACTAATGGCATGCTTCAACACATTTTATATATTTTTTTATTAAACAACATTTAACAGAAATATTATCATGTGTTAAATATTTAATTTCCCCAGCTCCTAAGCAAATTATTGTTTTAAAGAAGTAATCAAAGTTATCTCAGTCTCCTCTCATGGGACAAAATAGGTATTACATGTAATGCCTCTCCCGCAGTTTAATGTATCACTCTGTATTTTATGGTTCATATTCTGATGCCATGTTCGTACAACTTGTTTATATATTCTCTAAGTAAGAATGTTTAACAGCCAGTATTATCCAGGAAGTATTTAGTCAGAATACTCTTTCATCTGCTGTGATCCCTTGATGAAATGTTTTAATTATAATGTTCAACGATTGACAGTAACTTCCTTTCTGTTTATCAAATGCTTGCTACCCTGTCTACCAGCAACGCCCAAAGAGTTCATCCCTACAGTGGCTGATTTCTTTGTTCTTTTCAACAACACACGCAAAGTCCCGCTCCCTTTCGTGGAAGTTAACATTTGTTTTGTTTGTTTAAGAGTTATTAGACCGTTAAGCCAAGCAACTTCACAGTCAGGAACAACCAAGTTTCCCTTTTAAGCTTTATTTCCCTCGCATTCCACTGCGCCCACCAAAGTTTGGACCCATGGGACCCAGCCACGTGGGTCTGTTATGCCAGCAGTGATCCAGAGGTCATCAAAACCGACGAACCAAGCCAGGCTAACAGCCTACCACTACCACTGAAGTTTTCTTCAAACCAGAGGACGGACCTCTAGGAGGAACCTGCTAGTAAAAGCCGGTCCTGGCGTGCCAAAACGCGAACCGTGGACGCCAAGACACAATCATCGCCAATCCTTTAACTAAAACTCCTATCCAAAATTAACTGAGTTGTTACCTTAACTTGCGTTTATTGGTTGTCTTGCCTCCTTAGAATCAAATTTTTCCCCACAATAGAACAATTTACCTTTAACCCCATCGTTCTCATTGTTTGCATTGTTTGTTTAACATTTTTCATTGTTTATCACTTTGATGTCTATTTAACCACATTTATATTCACCTTTAGTTAGCTAATAAATTTCACCTAAATCACAGTAACTGTGGGTGTGTGTATTGCTTGACTCCAGATCACTGTAACAGAGGATTTACTCCTTCGATATGAGATTGACTTATTGATTTATAGAAGTGATTAAGCAATTTACAACTAACTGATCATTAGGAATAATTGTGTAATTATCAAACCATACCTGGGAGTCTGGAGGCCTGTGGATTTTCCAGTAGTGCCCCAAAAACGGAGTTTTATGAATTAATATTTTCAAATATTAATATTTATAATTTTTATTAACAGTAACGTAAGTACACTGCACATGTTACTGGTTGCTTTAGCAGCTAACTAACTGCTATCAGCTGCTAATGCTGATTCTACCCGGACTGGAAGCTTGGTGCTCCAGGGGTGTGTTGGTGTTTAAAACTGTAACATTAGTACAGAAGTTTTGGACCGCTGGTCAGAGCCAGCTGATAACAGTTGCTACCGTTACCGGTTGGTACCATTACCAATAGCAACAGCTAGCTAGAAAATATTTACCTTTCCTTCATAACCCATAAAGGTGCTTGGTGTGAGACACACTGAACAACCTCCAGGCTCTATGAGCTTGTTTGACCATATCTCTGGAACGTGGGCTGTTCTATGTAACTTTTGGGGCCGTTGTAGGTAGGCTACCAGACTTGGGTTAACAGATCTGCTTGGGATCCTGTGCCTTCCAGTAATGTCCCACTACGCCAATGCCACTCAATAGTTTTATTTTATTTGTTGACTCTTATAAAACATTTGACACAATAAGCCATCAAGTCATTAAATGATTTGGATTTGGAAACCAATTTCTTAGCACATGGCACAACCCCAATATTTTATATTGGTTGTCTGATAAGACAAGGTTGTCCCCTTAGCTCCTCTCTGTTCCTTCTTGTTAAACAAATTATGGCTGTACACCTTAAAAAAGGGCAGTTTCAAGGCAGTTTGAAACCTCATTAAAGCCTCATTAAATAGAGAATTTAAAAGATCTCAACTGGCAGATGATACAACTGTTTTTCTGTCTAATAAAGAGGAAGTGATCAAAGCAATTGGTTGTATTCAGGATTTTTCTATTGTTTCAGGCTTTAACCAGAATTTTTTACCACATTATTACCACTTAAAGAATGTGACCAATTGGTAGTAGACGAACACAGTTACATACCAAGGTGTAGTTATAGAAAGAATGAGAAACGTCTCGGGTTATGTATGTAGCCCTTGTTCCCCGAGAAGGGGAATGAGACACAGCGTCAGTGACGACACTATGGGAACGCCTCTGGCGTGGCAGGGCTGAAATCATGAATGAAACTACTCCAATTCTATTGGTGTTGCTAGAACAGTAGTGTGTGACGGCGTAACCGGAGGCATATATAGGCACGCCGGCACACAGGACACATTAGCCCTTTCTATGAAGCAAGGCACTCCAGGCGGGGTTGAGGTGTGGAGGACCGACTTGTTGGCACAGGTTAGTGGATTTTGCAGACGCATGGCGACGTCTTCCAAGAGCGAGTGAGATGCAGCGGTGCACTCAGTGCGTGTTCCCCTGTTCTAGATACATCACAGGTAGGGACACGCATCAGTTGTGTGTGCATTGTTTGGGGGCATGGCGGCTCTCGAGGGAGCACCGTGGGTCCTGAATATGCTAAAGCATGGAGACAGACTGCAGTTTGGTCACCAACCCCTAAGTTTGCTGGGGTGGTTCCAGAACATGCTCGGGTTATGGAACAGGAAGTACAGGCTCTGCTGGTCAGAGGGGCCATAGAACGTGTTCCCCTCCCAGACCGGGAGTCCGGGGTTTACAGCCGATACTTTATAGTTCCAAAGAAGGACGGCGGGCTGAGGCCCGATTTAGACCTGAGGCAGTTGCATTGTGCCCTGAGAGGTTTCAGGTTCAAGATGCTCACTATTCCCATCATTGTGAATCAAATCAGATCCCGGGGGATTGGTTTGTCACGATAGATCTAAAAGACGCCTACTTTCATGTCTCTGTCCTCCCATGTAACGCAACGCGTACCAGTATCGGGTTCCATTTGACCTAGCACTCTATCCCCGCACCAAATGTATGGATGCAGCTGTGGCTCCACTGAGGCTTCAGGGCATCCGCATACTGAATGGTATCAACGACTGGCTTATATTAGCCCAGTCTTGAGAAATTGAGATGTCATCCTTGGCCACATTCAGAGTCTGGGGTTGAGACTCCACACAAAAAAGAGAGTGTTGGTTCCAGCACTCAACATAGTTGAGTAGCACAGTGTGTGTTCCAGCACTCCATGGAGCTTCCGGCTCATTATGTTCTGTGCCATGTTGCTCATATTGAAAAATGGCAAAAATGGCATGATAACAAACAGGGGAATAACTTTTGTGGGGGAACAGTGATGCAAAGTGGTGGAGGGGTGTCTTTGAGAAGAGAAGTAAAGTGAGAGGGGCCAAGGTCTTGGCAAGACCCTTGCTGTGGAGAATGAGCCCTACACCGCATGAGGTTTTGCAGGGCAACTGGCTCTTTCAGCTGCCAGCCTGTTCTCATCCTCTTATTTTGTGTGTATAGTTGACGCCCCCAGGTACGTGTGTATGAGACGCCCCGGGGTGACCGGATGAGCGCGTAACTAGCTAGGTAGCCAGCGATGTTTTTATTTAAGGAGTTGACAGCCTCCCCGAGGCAATTTCCCTAACCTCAACCATGACATTAGTTAGTGCCTAAACCTAAGTCAGTAAATATATGCATGTCGACCGGCTAACCCTACAGCTGTACCAGCTAGTAGATATTGTTAGCCTCCTTTTGTTGCAACGCTATTGCAAAATGCAGCGCATTATATACACGCAAAATCGCTGATTTGCGTACTATAGACACGGCTTTTCCAAAGCGTGTATATGTGGTGCATGAGATGCAAACGGGTTGCAGCTGCAGTATGAACTTGTGAGTTTGGTGGGAGGGGCTTAGCAGAGTCATACAAGCAGCAGACATAGAGGTTCTGCATTGTGTGTACAACCGTTGCCTACTGCAGCTTTAAAGCAACTACGACTGTTGTATTTGTCACAGTGGCTATAACCCTCTGCTAACTTTATATACAAATACGAAGCCCGCAGGAAGTGCTCCATGCTCCAAACTACTTTGACATAGATCAAACAACTTCCGTCATGTGACTAACACTGGCCCCAAAAGATATTTTCCTAAATTACATTGTGACAGAAAACAGTGGATACAGTTTTTGAGCATCACAACTCCCGCAAAATTATTTATTCCACTATCAAAATTGAATCTGTTCGGTATGATAACATTCACTAGAAGAGTTTAGAAGATCTGCGCGATTAAATCATTTTATCACTAATGAACTAATCCAGTTAGTGGTCGGCTAAACCGTCAGTTAGATGGAAGTCCCTAGTGTGTTTGCTCTATGAGCCGGCATCATGGCAGCGGAAAGGCGGTGTTAAAGGAAACACTAGTGCGCTTGCTCCTGTGGGGCCACACAATGTGGAACTAAGTGGAAGATCTGGGTAATTTTATACCAGCAAGTCGAACTTTTTTTAGATCCACGCACCACTGGAAGCTTATAATAGGAGCCCTGTCTCCCTCGCTCTTTATACACACACATACTTTTTTTCAGTGGATACGTTTTAAATCTTGATATATCGCAAGAATGTTGAATGATTGGAAACAGTTAGGATCAATTTCAGCACTTGATTAACTAGTCAGTAATTGCAAAATTCAGACTTGAAGAAGATTCAGACTAATTTCAGTAAAATGGTTTTAGGTTGCAGGTGTGAACAGCTATGTTGTTCAGTGCCAGACTCTTTTCTTATAGATCGTCAGTTTCTCAGAAATCATTGACACAAATTCTTCTTCATCTTCCTTGACAGGAATCCTTCTCTGTCAGATAGGTTCATGTTTTTTTGAAACACTCTTTAAAAGCATTGTCAGCAGAGTTAAAGGACAACATATTGTGCATTGGCAATATTTAAGATTGGTCTGGCATACTTAAAAAACAGCAATCTTTTTTCTTTCCATGAAAACACAAGATATTCTGTATTAGAGAAGTATGTAGCACAACCATTTGACCACAAGACAAGGCTTTTAAACTATACTGACATATAATGACTGACATTTACAGTGGCATATTTGTGCTGAATGTCTTTCATCCCATTCAGGATTACAGACAGGGATTGGTTGATAAACCAGACTAGGCTGAAGCCAAAGTCCCCTTTGCATGGAGCACAGAGACGGAGAGATGGTGCATGAAGTCAGTTAAAAGTGGGTCATTGACAATTGGGCTGAATTTCTGTTATTCTAAGTGGGAGTGTACCTGCAGGCTCTTGTCCTTCTGTGTTCAGTGTAGACATGGTCTGACTTTTCCTTTAACTCCCCTGTGCTTTAAAACCTAGAGGAGAAAATAGATATTATCTTTTTAGTTTTCCAGAACCACTTTTAATTTACAGTTTTTCTTAATTGCTAAAACACAATTTCTGAAACCTTGCTCCATTTTCTGAAAACATTAAACATAAAACCTCAGCTTCAAGCACTATTAACAAAACCTCTGACTCCTCGTGAAAAATGAAACTTTTGATTCAAAACAGATTTACCTGGGCTCAAAACCAAACACTGCTCTCAAATAATAAACAAAGCCATCAAAATGATATACACCATCAAGCAGTCAGTAAACAATACACCAAACAATTGAAAACACGTTGTTCAATTTCAAATCAATTTTGAGTGGTTGTGTTTACAGTTTTTGCCCGTTGCTTGAACACTATAGACCCATGCTTAGACTAAAGTAACACAACTTTAAGCTTTTGTTACAATACCTCAAACACATGTACCCATTCCTTAAACAAAAGCGCTGCTTTGCACTCTAGTTGCAATTCTGCAACACACTTACTCCTTTATGCAACACACTTGGTCCTGCATACTACACTCTATTTCATATATAAGACACTTCGTTCAAAAATGAAATCTCAGGGTGCCATATGGAAAACACATGTATCCAAAATACAAAACACATCGGGTAATTGCAACCACTCAAATTCACACCAGAAGGCACTTACTTGCAAAACTGAACACCAATCAGCCAGCTACAAAATTGCCATGACTTTCTGTGTTTACAGTATAGTATTTTTTGTATTATTTTATATATTTTTTTTTGCTTTATCTGAATTCATGTTACTGTAATGTATAGTGCTGCAATGTAAAATACTGAGTAGTCCTATTTGCTTTTTTGGTTGTCTGAAAATGTGCCTCCTGAAAATACGCCTTCTGAATAAACAGTGAAAATCAAAGACTGCAGTGTTTTATATAAAGTAGACTAGTGTGATGCCCCTGATCTGAAAGTGTATGCAAATGATCCAAGTATGTGTCATTTTGTCATCCGAGTTAGATTTTGACAAAGGAATGTTAGGTTTTGATAGTAGAGTTTCAATTTGACACAGATGTGAAGGGTATGTTTTCCAGTGTTGTGTCATGTTTACTTGTGTGTAGAGTTTTGGCACAATGAGCAAAGTTTTGCAAAATGTGTTCAAGCAATGGGCAAAAACTGTAATAAATGACACGTGTTCTCTATTTGTATTTGATTGTTGCTACTTGTGTTTACCAGTATGGATGTCATGTGCATTAGAGTGCAGAATGTGTTTTGAGAATGTGTTTAGAGTTCTGCTGAAAAGTCTAAGTGAGACCTGCAAATTGTGTTTTACCATGTTACAGTTTTTGCCCGTTGCTTGAACACTATATACCCATGCTTAGACTAAAGTAACCCAACTTTAAACTTTTGTTACAATACCTCAAACACATGTACCCATTCCTTAAACAAAAGCGCTGCTTTGCACTCTAGTTGCAATTCTGCAACACACTTACTCCTTTATGCAACACACTTGGTCCTGCATACTACACTCTATTTCATATATAAGACACTTCGGTCAAAAATGAAATCTCAGGGTGCCACATGGAAAACACATGTATCCAAAACACAAAACACATCGGGTAATTGCAACCACTCAAATACACACCTGAAGGCACTTACTTGCAAAATTGAACACCAATCAGCCAGCTACAAAAAGCCCTCAGTTTAGCCATTTCAAGAACTTTGCAAGCATGGATGGAGGGAGAGCAAGAGGTGGAGGACGAGGACGAGGACGAGGACGAGGACGAGGACGAGGAGGAGGAGGAGGACGAGGACGAGGACGAGGACGAGGACGAGGACGAGGACGAGGACGAGGACGAGGACGAGGACGAGGAGGAGGAGGAGGAGGAGGAGGAGGAGGAGGAGGAGGAGGAGGAGGAGGAGGAGGAGGAGGAGGCCATGCACGGATCCCTATTTCCGATGACATAAGAGCAACTTTGGTGGACCATGTCATCAACCATGGACTGACTATGAGGGAAGCTGGGCAGAGAGTCCACCCACATCTAAGCCGCTTCACAGTGGCATCTATAATAAGGACATTCCGACTAGAAAACAGGTATTTCTTCACCTCTCTACCTTCTACTCTACACAGATGGTATTTACAGCACTGTACTACAGTATATCACATTACCACATCATGTGTACAGGGTATTGCAGGGTGCTAATGCTCCTTTTGAAACATGCCATGCATCATTATTTACATTATATTGAGATGTTTCACCATGGTGGATGATACAGTATATACAGTAAAGTAATGTAAGAAAAAGTGGTTGTATTTCTCTAGAATGACTAGAAGACCTTCTGGGGGTGGACGCCAACGCCTGTTCACACCACAGCAGGAACTTGCTGTGGTGGACCTAGTGAGGGCAGACAATGACATCCGTCTCCACCAGCTACAACAGAAAATACTTGCAGACAGGCAAGTGTTCGACAACATAAACCATGTGAGCATCACCACCATCAGACGCATCTTGGGAAAACACAACATCACCATGAAGCAGCTCTACAGGGTCCCATTTGAGAGGAACAGCGTCAGGGTCAAAGGACTGCGAGCTGAATATGTACGGGTAGGTGTAACTGTCCTTTACATTTACAATACTGTATTGGTGAAATCCAGTAGCAGCTGAATATGTACCATATCAGTACCACATGGATCCATTCAGAGAGCTACACAGGTACCTGTGTGATGGGGTGAAGGGTTCTCTGTGTAACACTGTAGTGCAGTAATATGATTGTTTTTTCTGTTACAGAGAATCTTGGACATGGATGGAGCTGCACAGCCTCATGAATTCATTTTCATTGATGAAGCTGGATTCGACCTGAGCAAAACAAGACGACGGGGTCGTAATCTAATTGGCCACAGGGCAATTGTGCATGTGCCGGGGCAGCGCGTGGGAAATATCACACTGTGTGCCGCCATAAGCCTTCGAGGGCTTCTCCATCATCATGCAAAACTAGGTCCATACAATAGCCAACATATACTCACATTTCTAGATGCTCTCCATGATATACTAGTTGTACAGAACAGACAAGATCAGCCCAGGTTTGTGGTTGTATGGGATAATGTCAGTTTCCATCGGGCTGCTCTGGTCCAAGCCTGGTTCACCAACCACAATCAATTTGAAGTGGTTTACTTGCCCCCTTACTCACCATTTTTAAACCCTATAGAGGAATTCTTTTCGGCTTGGAGATGGCGTGTATATGACCGCCAACCACATGCCCGCATGCCTCTTCTGCAGGCAATGGAACAGGCATGCGACGACATTCAGGTGACAGCAATCCATGGATGGTTTCGACATGCAAGGGGATATTTTCCCCGGTGCCTAGCGGGAGAAGACATTGCTTGCGATGTCGATGAGGTCCTGTGGCCAGACCCCAACAGACGGCGGGATCCATGAGCCCACGTATGCACAATTGCCGTTTTCTGTGTTTACAGTATAGTTTTTTTTTGTATTATATATTTTTTTGTTTTTGCTTTATGAATTCATGTGCAATGAACAATCTTGCAATGTACAATGTACAATGTACAGTAGGCCTACTTGCGTTTTTGGTTGTTTGAAAGTGTGCCCTCTGAATAAACAGTGAAAATCAAAGACTGCAGTGTTTTATATAAAGTAGACTAGTGTGATCCCCCTGATCTGACAGTGTATGCATTTGATCCTAGTATGTGTCGTTTTGTCATCAGAGTTAGATTTTGACAAAGGAATGTTAGGTTTTGATAGTAGAGTTTCAATTTGACACAGATGTGAAGGGTATGTTTTACAGTGTTGTGTCATGTTTACTTGTGTGTAGAGTTTTGGAACAATGAGCGAAGTTTTGCAAAATGTGTTCAAGCAATGGGCAAAAACTGTAAATGCTTTAAGGTAATGACAACAGACTGCACAATTAGCTAAATGAGTTCAGGCAACTGCGAACATTGTTCAGCAATAGGTTTTAGTGTTTTAACAATTGAAAAAAACTGTAATAGAACCAAAACGTTAATTTTTGATCAGTTGTACTTACAGTTTTTGCCCGTTGCTTGAACACTATAGACCCATGCTTAGACTAAAGTAACACAACTTTAAGCTTTTGTTACAATACCTCAAACACATGTACCCATTCCTTAAACAAAAGCGCTGCTTTGCACTCTAGTTGCAATTCTGCAACACACTTACTCCTTTTTGCAACACACTTGGTCCTGCATACTACACTCTATTTCATATATAAGACACTTCGTTCAAAAATGAAATCTCAGGGTGCCATATGGAAAACACATGTATCCAAAATACAAAACACATCGGGTAATTGCAACCACTCAAATTCACACCAGAAGGCACTTACTTGCAAAACTGAACACCAATCAGCCAGCTACAAAATTGCCATGACTTTCTGTGTTTACAGTATAGTATTTTTTGTATTATTTTATATATTTTTTTTTGCTTTATCTGAATTCATGTTACTGTAATGTACAGTGCTGCAATGTAAAATACTGAGTAGTCCTATTTGCTTTTTTGGTTGTCTGAAAATGTGCCTCCTGAAAATATGCCTTCTGAATAAACAGTGAAAATCAAAGACTGCAGTGTTTTATATAAAGTAGACTAGTGTGATGCCCCTGATCTGAAAGTGTATGCAAATGATCCAAGTATGTGTCATTTTGTCATCCGAGTTAGATTTTGACAAAGGAATGTTAGGTTTTGATAGTAGAGTTTCAATTTGACACAGATGTGAAGGGTATGTTTTCCAGTGTTGTGTCATGTTTACTTGTGTGTAGAGTTTTGGCACAATGAGCAAAGTTTTGCAAAATGTGTTCAAGCAATGGGCAAAAACTGTAAGTCAGATCAGTCAAAACACTGCACATAAAGTATCCATAGTCCGGATACAGTGATGTGCAATTTCAGTGTAAAACACTTCACTAACTATCGGTAAGTTGTTGCAATATATTTGGATTAAAATTCAGTACAAAACAGTAAAATGGTTGCAGCAAAGCTTACCTGACATCTGGCAGCAGGAAACTCTGAGGCTGTTTGTAGCAGCTGCGGTCTTTATACTGCATGTTGAAACAGAAACAGAAAGCATCTGATTTGACATTAGAACAAGATAGACATTGAAATGCCATTTGGTAAATTAACTAATATGCCCCTTTTAAAAAAAAATATTATTGAATATAAATGGACTTCAAAATATGAAAAAAATAATAAGGTAATAATTGTACACAAAATCCACTGTTGTGTATGTTTTTGATACTTCAGCTTTTAAGGTAAGGAAAAAAGCTTATGAGTGACATTTACAGTGACATATTTTGTGCGCTGAATTTCTGTCATCCCCTACAGGATTACAGACAGGGACTGGTTGACTAAGTTGAAGTCACAGTCATGTTTTCATGGAGCACAGAGATATAGAGAGGGTGCATGAAGTGTGTTAGTCTAGATTGAATAAAGGAAGTAAGTGGGTCACTGACTTTCGGTCTCTTGGGTGTGTCCCTTGATTAACACTTAATACTTATGAGTATGCCGCACATTAACATCTGAAACCTCAATGACCTGCGAGTCATTACAAAGTTATGCTGTGCAGCTGACCTTTGTTCAAACCCACAGATCTTTATTTAACATTTTAGTTGAGATCCCAAAGTTTAAAATGATACACAATATGTCAGGCTGAATTTTTGGGAAATGTTTATAAAATGATGCAAAAAACGTCTAAAATATTTCACAAGGTTTGTCTCAATTAAATGTTGTATTTACAGTATAAGTGCCAGCTCATTAACAGTGTGCAGACAGTTTTTCTTACGTGAAAAAGCTACTCTGGGCTTCATGATCGTTGTGTCATTTAAGTGCCGCATGCACTTTTTCTCAGAAACTGACACATTTCCTGTTCACTTCCTTAAAACTGACAGGAAGCCTTCTCTGTCAACTAGATTGGACTGCTTTTTATGTGAGTTAATACAAAACAGTGAGTTACCTTTCCTGCAAGATCCGGACATTACACTGCATTTAACTAAAGTGAACTATGTTGAGCACACAGAGACATATTTAGGTCTTTTTACTTACCAGCTATTTTGAATAAGAGAAGTCAGTAACACAATTTGACCACTTTGGGTTTAAGACAAGACTTTAAATGTTACTCATTTAAATAAATGACATTTACAGTGTTGTAGTGGTGATGAATTTCTTTCATACATTTCTGTTTTGTTATTCTAAGTGGGAGTGTACCTGCAGGCTCTCGTCCTTCTGTGTTCAGTGTAGATGTGGTCTGACTTTTCCTTTAACTTGACTGAGCTTTAAAACCTAGAGGACAAAATAGGTATTGTCTCTTTAGTTTTACAGAACCACTGTTATTTTCACAGAACCAGTTGCAGTTAAGTCAGATCAGTGAAAACACTGCACGTAAAGTATAAATAGTATGCCCTTGACTGGATTCAGCGATGTGCCATTTCATTGTAAAACACTTCACTAACTGTAGTAGAGTTGTTGCAATATATTTGGATTAAAATTCAGACCAAGTACAAAACAGTAAAATGGTTGCAGCAAAGCTTACCTGACATCTGGCAGCAGGAAACTCTGAGGCTGAGTCTGTAGCAGCTGTGGTCTTTATACTGCATGTAGAAACAGAAACAGAAAGCATCGGATTTGACATTAGAACAAGAGTTTGTTATCATTTATTTTGTTCTTTCCCTTTTGAGATTGCACAAGCACAAATGTTTCAAGTCAATATGTTATCAGTAGTCTGGCTGAGTATAAACTCCAAAATTTTCCCAGTTCTTCAAACTGTAAAGGTTTGATGAAGATTACATTTTTAATTTAGCTCAAAATTGATCAGAAATTATACTCTGCTTTGTTCTTTGCAATTTTTTTTGTTCTTCCTCCTCCTTGTACCCCTATTTTTACAGTACTGTAACCTGCATCTCACAAACATGTCCTTTGTTTCTCTGATACTGTAATTCTTGTTCTTTGTCGATATGAACCTGCAACCAGTCAAACTCTATTGAGCATTTAGTAGTGTAAACAAATGGGAAGCACGATGTTCAGGGTCAGACAATTTGCTCTCTGAACTGGCTTATATTAGTTATGTCACATGATTTGAAAACAGTGAAATCAATTTTGAGTGGTTGTGTTTAATAACTGTGCGACTGTTCCGTTCTCAATCTACAGGCCTGTAAAGCGTGGGAGTCCTTTTGGTTACAGGAATGTTGATGAATACTCCTGGTTTATCAATATTTCAATATTTTGTCATTTGGAACTTGATTGTCTGGACAGAAAAAGTGTTTGAAAGATATCTATCAATAAAAGTCAACATTTTAACAATAAATATTGCCAAAATATGGACATTCGCCTGCTATATTTGATCATGTTGTATGATAACTGTTGTATTTTAGTTTATTTTCATCAGATTTACAGTTACAATTGCATTCTAGGTGTATTAGAAGATATTCAGTTGCATTAAAAGTTTCCTCAGGATGGTTTTGATGGTTTATTGCATTAAAATATAGCTTTTTTTCGAGGCAAGGATAAAAATATCAGATTTTTTCTTTATTGTATCTCCATGTAGTCTGTAAAAGTAAAATAAATATATTAATGTACAATGGATTTATATTCCTTACCTTCTGACCTTTCAAAGGAGACCAGAATTATGCATTTAGGCCAAATGGTTGAGGAGTTATTCCTGATACATATTGGTTTGTTTTAGGCGTTTTTCCTGCAAATAGCTGGAGGTTTCCAACCGTTAAGTTTCTCTGTGTAGGCATCATCCTCAACTACTGCATCAATCTAACTTTTGCTTTGTTTCTGTTTTTTTCTGCAGGGAGGATCATGCTAGTTCACCATCAACATATGATGGACAACATGTGAGTGGTGACAGTACACTTTGAAGTTAAAGTTTCCTGAACATCAAGTCTGTGTGAGACTCCCATGTTGAGTGCTCTGTTCATTCAAGTCTGGACGCAGTGACAATTACTCTTCTACCTTTGGTGTGAGAGACCTGGGTTCAATCCCCCACCATTGTGACCCTGAGCAAGACACATGCTGTTCAAGCCATCCTGATGTATACGCAAGTCCGTTCAATCTGTCAGAGATGTGAACAGTTTCAAGTTTCTTAATGGTAGTCTGTGTATTGGTTTGCAGTGGACTTTATCTGTTATGTCCTTTGCAGTTTACGTTAATTTAAGTGGTTGACTGTAAAATCTGTAGCCACCAACTTTATGACCTGATGTATTGTAGTGCATTTTTTGCAATGAAATTCTGGCAACCACTCCTGCCATTACTGTTAAGCTGAACTTAATAAATACCGTAATATATCATAAAAAGTTATTTTTTTATAACTGAGGTTGACTGTAAACAGGTTTATATTATAGCTAAGTTGTTTGTTTATTCTATAGTTATTTACCGTTAACAGTAACTTAATCAGCTATCAACTGTGAAATTTACAGTCATGACAAAAACATTCTGGGAAGGTGGTGCAAGAATCAAAAGGTAAAGGTTCTGTAAATGTTAGGGGAATGTAGTGTAGTGGAGTCCTAGAGGGAACGTCCTATCTAATTGTCCCCTAAACGTTCCCAGAACGTCCTGAATGTTCCCTGAAGGTCCTCCAAATAACGTCCCCAAACCCTTTAAAGAACTCCACATCATGACTGTCTGGGAACGTTGGGGGAACATTACTAAGCGACGTTCCTGAGACCAGCGGGACGTTCTCAGAATGTTTTGGAAACATTAGATTTCTGAATTAAATATTGTCCTCTAAACGTTCCCAGAACATCCTGAATGTTCCCTGAAGGTCCTCCAAATAACGTCCCCAAACCCTTTAAAGAACTCCACATCGTGACTGTCTGGGGACGTTGGGGGAACATTACTAAGCGACGTTCCTGAGACCAGCGGGGACGTTCTCAGAACGTTCTGGGAACATAAAATTTCTAGCTGGGTTAGTGGATGTGTGAGTCCTGACAATTTATGACAGCTATACAAGAGAAGGTCCTAGGGAGATCTCAGGAAGAACAGCAGAAGGGATCCCATGGCAACCCTGGGTCAGTTTTCCATCTATGATTGATTAAAATAAATTGGGTAATTTTGCATTATTGTAGTTTTATCCAAAACATAGTTTCATCAAAATTTCTGTCATACAATACCTTTTAAGAATTGAATTACTCTGTTAATTTGAATTCCACTTGTGAGGTGGAAAATCTTTTCTCACCCAGTGGGATTTTATAAAATCCATTTTTCTAATTTGCTCTTTTCTAATTAAATTGTTAAATATTGTTGCATGTTATGCATTGTAAAATACATTGTAAATATATTATTTTATCCTTGTTGTAAATAAAACATTGTTTCTTTTAATCTTTTTTAATCTTTTGAATTGATTGCATTATTTGTTAATTACTTCCTCTGAGGGAACAGAACACAAAGAGAGAGAGGGGGAGGGAGGCGGCCTACACAGTATACACATAGAGGTGCAGACAGTAAAGTTAATGTTGCTATAGACTGAATGAAAAATGGTATAGATATTTATAGGAGTGACAATATTAATGATAATAATAACAGTAATAATAGCAATAGGACTAGTAACAATAATTGTAATTGTAGCAGAGCAGAGGGTGTCGAGCAAGAACACGGGGTGACTCGCAACCACAGATCCAGACTCCACAGCTCCAGAGCCAGAAACACCTGCAGGAAGCGACAGGAGGAGAGAGGAGAGGGAGGAGAAAGCACATGACTACAGGAAAGGGAAGAAGTTGAGTTAGTAACATGCATTAATGGGATGAGGTTGCAAACAGAGGGAGAGAAAGAAGAGTAGAGAGGAGCTCAGTGCATCATGGGAAATCCCCCGGCAGTCTAGGCCTACAGCAGCATAACTAAGGGATGGTACGGGACTCACCTGAGCCAGCCCTAACTATAAGCTTTATCAAAAAGGAAAGTCTTAAGCCTACTCTTAAATGTAGAGACGGTGTCTGCCTCTCGAACCCAAACTGAAACCTGGTTCCACAGGAGAGGAGCCTGATAGCTGAACGCTCTGGCTCCCATTCTACTTTTGGAGACTCTAGGAACCACAAGTAACCCTGCATTCTTCGAGCGCAGTGCTCTGGTGGGGTAGTAAGGTACTATGAGCTCTTTAAGATAAGATGGTGCCTGACCATTAAGAGCTTTGTATGTGAGAAGAAGGATTTTAAATTCTATTCTGGATTTTACAGGAAGCCAATGCAGAGAAGCTAAGACAGGAGAGATATGATCTCTTTTACTGGTTCCTGTCAGAACACGTGCTGCAGCATTCTGGATCAGCTGAAGAGTTTTAATGGACTTTTTCGAGGAGCCTGATAATAAGGAATTGCAGTAATCCAGCCTACAAGTAACAAATGCATGGACTAGTTTTTCTGCATCATTTTTAGACAGGATGTTCCTGATTTTTGCAATATTACATAGGTGAAAAAATAGGTCCTTGAAATTTGCTTAATGTGATAGTTAAACGACATGTCCTGATCAAAGATAACTCCAAGATTTCTCACAGTGGTGCTGGAAGCCAGGGCGATGCCATCCAGGGAAACTGTATCTTTAGATAACGCTTCACAGAGGTGCTTAGGCCCCAGAACAATAACTTCACTTTTATCTGAGTTTAACAGAAAATTGCAGGTCATCCAGGTTTTAACATATTGAAAGCACATTTGAAGCTTAGCTAAATGATGAGTTTCATCTGGCTTGATCGATAGATATAACTGAGTATCATCTGCATACCAATGAAAGTTTATGGAGTGTTTCCTGATAATATTGCCTAAAGGAAGCATATATAAAGTGAAGAGGATTGGTCCGAGCACAGATCCTTGTGGAACTCCATGACTAACTTTGGTATGCATGGAGAGTCATCGTTAACATGTACAAACTGAAATCGATCTGATAAATAGGACTTAAACCAGCTTAGAGCGGTTCCTTTAATGCCAATGAAATGTTCAAGTCTCTTTAATAGGATCTGATGGTCAATGGTATCAATGCAGCACAAGATCTAATAAAACCAGTACAGAGCCAAGTCCTTTGTCTGATGCAATTAGGAGGTCATTAGTAATTTTCACCAGTGCTATGAGGAGCTCTAAATCCTGACTGAAAAAAAGTATTTGTTTCCAAAATGTAGAAAATTAGCTTTTGCTTATTTTGTTGTTTTCTAACACTGCATTGAGCTCTCTCTGCCAACAATATACATCTCTGTAAACTTAAAATCTGATTTCCATTTGTTGGAAAAACCCAGTCCCAGTGGGTGAAAGAGTAATTGGTGGACAGCGCAGCGGGGGTAGCAGAGTTTTCTGGTTTGATCCAGGTCTCAGCTGAACGCCTGTAGCCCGAGAGATAATGTGTTAGCACAAGCAGTGATAAAGTCACCTTTGTTGACTGACGACTGGCAGTTCCATGACCCAACAGACAAGTAAACAGATATCGGTGGTGCCTGTTTTAAAGGCTTGAGGAGTGCCTGATTTCTGTGCCTGATGGCATGATACCTCTTGTGTGGACGTGAACTGTTCCATTTCCTGAGGCTATAAATCAGGGAATACAAAACGTCTCGGGTTACGTAGGTAACCCTTGTTCCCCGAGAAAGGGGAACGAGACACTGCGTCGGTGACGACACTATGGGAACGCCTTTAGAATGAAAACTACTCCAATCCTATTGGCTTAGTGAGAACGGTAGCATGTGACGGCGTAACCATAGGCGTATATAAGCACGCCGGGACATAGGTACATTAGCTCTTTACTATGAAGCAAGGCACTCCAGGCGGGGAGAGGTGCGGCGAACCGACGCAGTGTCTCGTTCCCCTTTCTCAGGGAACAAGGGTTACCTACGTAACCGAGGCGTTCCTCCGAGGGAACTTCGAACTGCGTCGGTGACGACACTATGGGAACGAGATACCCACTATTCCACGCCGAAAACCCCGCCTGCCCTAGCGTGCAGGCAACCTGTGGGCACGACTAGAGAGAGAGCGCTCGGGTGGCGGGTCCGGAGGGAAGGTCCAGACTATAAAAACGAATGAAGGTGTGAGGAGTGGCCCAGCCAGCTGCATCACAAACCTCCTGAAAAGATGCTCCAGAGGAGAGCCGTGGAGGCTGCCATGCCTCACGTGGAGTGAGCCCTTACAGCCATAGGTGAAGGCAAGTTGCGCACCTGATAAGCCAGGCCAGGGAGATAGTCTGAACAACCCAATTGCTGATTGTATGTTTGGAAGCGGGGAACCCAGCCTTGGGGGAACCGAAACACACCAGCAATTGGTCTGCCTTCCTCCACCGGGAGGACCTCAGAGTGTACGCACTCAGTGCTCTGACAGGGCAGAGCAAATGAAGTCTCCCGTCCTCCACCGTCACATGAGGTGGAGGATGAAATGCCTGCAGTACCACAGGCCCCATCACGTTGGACTGCACCTTGGGAATGTATCCCGGAAAAGGGTGCAGGATGGCCCTCCTATTCCCTGGGGCAAACTCCAGGCATTGAGGAGCAATCGACAGAGCCTGGAGGTCCCCCACCCTCCTCAGAGAAGTGATAGCGAGAAGAAAGGCCGTCTTCAGGGTCAGGTACTTGGCCTCAGCCGACTCAATGGGCTCGAAGGGGGCCTCAGCCAATGCTTCGAGAACCACTGCCAGGCTATGGAAGCCTTCCCAGAGACCCATCCCTACAAAGGGTGTGGAAAGCTGATATGGCTGCCACATACACCTTGAGGGTGGATGGGGAAAGGCCTGCAGTGAAGCGGTCCTGCAAAAACTCCAGCACCTGAACCACCGGGCAGGTAACTGGGTCCAGCATGCGTTCTCTGCACCATGTGGAGAAACATTCCATTTGATGCCGTACATCCTCCGTGTGGACGGGGCCCTGGAGCTAAGGAGTGTCTCGACTGCTCCTGTCGTTAGTCCTGTCTGCGCCCCCTCAAGGGCCAGACCCACAGCCGCCACAGGGCGGGGCAAGGGTGAAGAACCCGGCCCCCTGCCCGGGACAGCAGGTCTCTCCTCAGAGGGACCTGCCATGGCGGACCTTCCAGGAGGGCCAGCAAGTCCGAGAACCACACCCAGGTTGGCCAGAACGGCGCTACTAGAAGTAGTTGGATACCGTCCTGACGGACCCTCTCCAGGATCCCCGGGAGCCAAGCGACTGGGGGAAATGCGTACAGGCGTAGCCTCGGCCACGAGTACACCATGGCGTCCAGCCCTAGTGGGGCCGGGGGTGTCAGGGAAACCATAGAGGACAGTGCGTAGTCTCTTGAGACGTAAACAGATCCACGGAGATATGCTCATCATGCTCCGCCGCGCCTCTGCGAAATCGCCAGTGGAACCAACCCCTCGGGGCTGGTGGCCGGTGCTTTTTGCCGATCTCGGACGGTCTCCTGAAGCGGGCCGCCAGGAAAAAGCCGCCGATGAACTGTAGTCTGGGAGCCGCCCTTCTGGCCGACTGCCGGCCCTCGGGGCTGGCAGAATGGTGAAGGCTCGGTGGTGGCTAGCGCGTCCCGATCACCTCAACAGCGGGAAAACAGCGCTATTCCCAGAGCGTCCCGTAGCCGCTGTTGTGAATTATTTTGGAGCATTATAGCCTAAATTGTTGTCATTAATTGCTAGAGTAAGGGTGGTCCACATAGACATTATTTAAAGTGTTATTTTATAGTGTAAAGTTACCATCACAGTGTTAAAACCCTATAGTTCTGGGTGTGTGTGCTCCTTTCTGTATCTAACTGCCCAGGCTCAACAGTTGCACATGTTTGTGTGAGTGAGCAGGTTCGTGTGCTTTGGGAGCAGCATAGGGAGGGAGCAGCATAAGATAGCAAAAGGCAGCATAAGATAGCAAAAGGTAGCATCAAAACACCTACTGGGGAGTTTTTGAGGGTTGTGTTGCGGAACATGCATCTATATAGTCCATCTCATTTTTGATGTATACTCATGTACTCACATCTTATGACATATGTACTCACATATTATGGGTTTTTGTGTTTATTGTATGTACTGGATACACATTGATTGGTGTAGTCACTGAAACTTAATCACAGATCAATCAATCACTTTATCATTTAGAGATGCTGTATTAATCAGATGTGCATCTACTGTAACCAAGTAGAAATATAAGCCGTGAATTGGTATGGTTTCACATGTCATTCAGCATGTACTGGAGTGAACTGTGTAGTATGACCGAAGGTAAACTCGCGAGTGAACTTAGAGTAAACTTGGGAGGCAGAATCATATAAAAAAGGAAAACATCTTGGGCAGATCATGTAGCAGGTGTCAGTGTCCAATAGCAGAAGGAACATCTCAGCTTATTAGAAGTAAATATGTGTCTTGTCCAATAGCAGAAGGAACATCTCAGCCTATCAGAGACAGGAGGCAGGAGTACCAGCCAAAGCACGTGGCATCTCTGCTGCCAACATAGGTCGGAGGGGGGCCAGGAGCTTTCTAGAAGCAGGCCCGTGACAACGTTAATGTAGGACACGGCAGTTTAAGATGTGACGCAGTTCACTCCATGGATGATCTAATTCTGTTATGATGTATGAGGTCATGCAATACACGTATTGATTATGTTGATTGTTTTTAAAAAATACAATGATAAAAGATTAAGCTTTAATAGTGTCAAAAGTATGCCTTAAGACTTAAAAAAAATACGGTGAGAGTGAAGTTGAAACCCAATGGTGAATTTCTAGTCCTGAAATATATAAAAAACATATAAAAAGGGACAAATTATGATAAAAATAAGACTAGAACAACAACCAAAAAGCGTCATTGGATTCAATAAAAAGTACACAAAAGTGGCTTCAAGATGGCAGCATAGGATAAGAAATTCACCACTGGAGAGGCGTGGTCAGCGACCCCTGCAGGTGGAGTTACTGTGTGACACCCACTTTGTAGGTGGAGCGTAGGGTAATATAAGGAGCTGACCGCTGCTCAGTGTTTCATCCTGACCTGCTAGGATGTCACTCGGGTTTATTTGTCCTTTTTTGGAATAAACTCTTTTGCACCTACTCTTGATCGTCTCCAGTGAAGTTTTTTAACTACGATGAATCAGCTAAAGAAGAAAACTAATAGAGTATTATTTGTTGAGCGTATTACGTTGGCGAAGGGTAAGGTCCAGGCCTTTACTGGCCCAGCCTGGCCTTATTTCTGACCCGACACCGCGGTCCTTGATCACCGCCGCTTGCTGTACTCCAGCAGCTGGGGAGTAGACAGCTGGGCGGAGAAATGTTATCCCAAGACTTACATAACTCATTATGTAAGTCCGGAAAAAAAAAAACGGCGTGGGGATGCTGAGTGGCTCCTCAGGAAGCGATCATCCAGTTACTATACTGATAATTTTTTACAGTGTACGGGCATTAAGCTTCCTCACAGCCTGTGGCCAATCAAGGATGAGCTTAGCCACAGCCCGCGTCACCACTTCCAGCAGCTCATCATAGTCGGCCGCGGCGCTCTTCTGATGACGTCAGCCCGACACCCGGAAGTCATTCTCCTCCTCCATGATGCTAAACACATCTAGCTCCTCAGAGCCAGAGTGCATTCGCCTCACCGAACGGAGAAAGCCGAGAACGGGCTCCCGAACAGGAATGAGGGGAGTCGGAGTCAGCAGATGAAAAACGAGAATGGGCATCAGCCGTCTCGGAATCCTCCTGCAGATCTTGCTGCGATCCCCATGACTGAAACCGCCGAGCCGCGATGACGGGGCGTACGCCACGCGGAGAGCGTATCTGGCCGTCCTCAGAGAAGAGAGCCATACGGGACCTCAGTACCCGCATGGGCAGGGCCTCGCAATGGCTCACAAACAGCTTCTCGAGAACTGCCGTGGCGTGCGGCAGGCCCAGACAAGCAACACACAGCTCATGAGTGTTAGTCTCCTACTGTCATCAAGCGCGGGCAGGGAGACACACATCTCCGGAACTGGTTCAACTCTGAGGACACACTGCAACTTCCAGGTGGGTACTTCTCTACTAGCCAGGATGCGGGAGCTTTCCACTAACAACATTAGCCATCGTGCCTGCTGAATAGAAAAAAGCTAATGTACCTATGTGCCAGCGTGCTTATATACGCCTACGGTTACGCCGTTCTCACTAAGCCAATAGGATTGGAGTAGTTTTCATTCACATTCAGCCCTGCCACGCCTAAAGGCGTTCCCATAGTGTCGTCACCGATGCAGTTCGAGTTCCCCTCGAAGGGGAACAACTGCTCTAACTATTCCTCTTGTCCATATCCACATAAATAAATCCACAGGTAAAAATTGTTTCCTTTTGCCTAGATATAAGACAGCGACAGTACAAGAAGATTACAGAGACGAGAGTTAATTAATGAGGAAAAAAAGAGGCTCCACTCTCCGCCTGCCTGTTTCCAAGATTACTACCCAAACCTTCTTGTGAGAGTGTCCCCGAGCAGTTAACGTGCATGCAGTTAATAGGAAACAACAGTCATACAGTATTCGTCTGTTTCCCAAATGTAATATGAGATTTTTATACACTATAAATCATCCACACACATTTTAAATATGAGAAATTACTTCTACTTCAATGAAAATGTAAATGACTATTTCACATATGAACTTTATAGTTATTGCAGGCTACTTAGTGTAATATTTCTGTTTATCAATAAACTGCATTTGGGCTCCTACACAGCCTGAGGCCTCTGTCAGGACCAAAAAGCCTGAGGCCCCTGTCCGGACCATGTAGCATGTGTCCACTAGCCAGCCTAGCCAGCCCCCATCCACAACCACAGGGCATGATTGTCGCATGGAATCACCTCTGAGTGACTCCCCTGTAAGTGATATCCTCATAGTCAAACAATGTAAATGAGAACAATTTGCTTCACATGATTCTTTTTTTAAATTTTATTTTAAACTTTGTACACACTGATAACCAAATGTTGTGTTGTTACAGGTGGAGCCAGAGGGTTGGGTGCGTCTGTGGGAAAACCCCAATGGCATCCCATCTGCCGACATTTCCTGGCTCAAAGAGGACACAGAAAGAGGACTGTTCCCCCTGTACAAATCTATAAGGACAACACTGGTCTGTTCAAGAGGTGACAGGTGATGAAGTCAGACCGCATGTGGTCTTACCCACCAGAACCTCCAGGTTATGTCGGAGGTGCTCTGCAACTCCACAGCTTTTTCCGGAGCCGTGTCTTTGTGTGGCGCCCTGTTGGAGTGTGGAGGTATTCTCTGAAGTGTCCTTGAGGTGATGAGTGTGCGGGCAGAGGACAGAAAGTGCACCTCTAAAAGTCTGGCTTCTATTCACGGGTACAACTCACTTCCCCTGTGTTAGATTTATTACATTACAGTAGTAGATTTATTACTATGTATGTAAACATGCAGGAAAAAGAACACAAAGTCATTGGCCTTTAGTCATTTTTCCCATATGTACTTTAGGTACGTCACATCTGTGACATCGGTCGAAGCAGATGTACCTCTGTGTGTACTGTGTAGGCTGCCTCCCTCTGCTCTCTCTCTCTGTCCTTCTCTCTCTCTCTTGCCCTCTCTCTCTTTCTCTTGCCCTCTCTCTCTCTCTCTCTCCCCCTCACCCCCAACCGGTCGAGGCAGATGGCCGCACACCCTGAGCCATGGTTCTGCTCGAGGTTTCTGCCTCTTAAAGGAAGTTTTTCCTTGCCTGTGTCGCCTAGTGCTGCTCTTGGTGGGAATTGTTGGGCTTCTGTAAATAACTTCGGTCTAGACCTGCTCTTCATGAAAAGAAATGTGAGATAACTGTTGTTGTGATTTGGCGCTATATAAATAAAATTGAAATTGAAATCGATAATTATATTATGATCGTTATATTCCATGACAACATGGAATATTCCGCAAATATTCCATGTTGAATACTTTACAGAAAAACGGGGCAGATCTACGAACAAGAATGGCCACACCGCTCGCCTTGGAGGAGAATGTGGATTGGTACACCTGAGACACCCACACAGATCTTAAACGCCTCTGCTCTGAAGGTTGGACATGGGTCTCCTGCAAAAACAATATCATACGACAGGTACTTTAGATGCGAAAATACTTTACCTCGTTTAAGAGCTCTGCCCACACCCCTGCAATTCCAAGTAGTAATAGTGATGTGACTCATCCCTGAACTAAGTGAGTAAGTGGCATGGATCTATGTGGAGGGACACATGGTAAAGTTTGACATGTGACATATAAAGGGCTGGCAGTACATCCAATGACAAAAAATGACAGATAAGGAAAGACAAGTAAAACCCCCACAAAACCCAAACCTGCTAAACGAACTAAGCGGTAAAACCCACTAGCTAACAAGGAGGCTGCTGGAACAACACGCTTACTGCAGTACATCCCTGTGTACTGGGGTGTGGATAGGAATTTTGTACGCCTTCTGAAGGACCGGACTGAAGGGAACACTATACTACATACTACAGGAGAACCACATTGAGGAGTAGCTTTACCATAAGGACCTGTACGCCACGCTCCTTATGACTGTAGCAGAACCCAGAGGGATTGTCTCTGCGTTTAGGCACACGTTCCAGGCTCCACCTCCTCCAAGGGAGCTTCCCTCCGCTCGGCTCTTGCGACACACCTTCCTGCTGGCAGAGGCCAACAATGTGTAGGATTACCGGAGCCAGATCCCCTCCACTTTTGGCACTGTGCTGAAAATGGATTCCACCAAGAAACTATGTAAATCAAACCGTATGATGCAAAAGATATGCAGTATGTGTTTTTGTTATTCAGTTTAAAACACATTTTTACACTGTTGCTAAATAATGAAGACAACCCACATGTCAATAGAATTTAACAGATGTTATCACATTATGCAAACTTGACATATTTTTTAGGTGGTGAAGAAGCTGTGTGGGGAGGGTCAAGGCTCTGCTGAGTGGTTCACCAGCATCAGAAACAAGCACTCCCAAATAGTTTCGTTTGTACTGACCTATAAGGAGTCCACTAGGAAACTGGAACCGATGTGCCGTGGAGTCACGGAAAGGTTCCAACTAGCCAATCAGCCTGTGCCCAAAATCTTGTACATGGACCGTGGGTGTTGCCGTGCGCAGGGGTGGAGACTTTGTTCAGGCCCTGGGTGGACAATGGGATGGTTGTGCGTCTGGACATCTTCCACTGGATCCACCGGTTTGAGTCTCACTCCAAGTATGCTTTGTTCAAGTCTGCTGTAGCTGGGGCTGTGCTGGCCTACAACCACACTGACCTGGAGCTGCTCATCAAGGCCGTCAGAGCCAAGGACCCGGAAACGCTGAAGTCTGTCTCCACGCAGACATTTGTAGTACGGCACAATAGGGGTGGAGAAGGTCCAGTAGGTACTGGGGGGCAGTGGCATGGAGAGATTCATAGGTGAGGAGAAGGATTTTGTAGGTGATGCCGAATTTAACCGGGAGCCAGTGAAGCTGAGTGAGGTTTGGGGTGATGTGCTGCCACGACATATTGTGTGTGAGAACCCTGGCAGCCGAGTTCTGGACCTTTTGCAGCCTGTCCAGGACCTTGCTGGGTACCCCATACAGGACACCGTTACAGTAGTCCAGGCGTGAGGTGATGAAAGCTTGGATGAGAGACTCTGCCACAGAGTCTGAGAGTGATGGTTGAAGTCTGGAGATGTTTTTGAGGTGGTGGAAAGCAGATTTGGTAATAAGTTTGACATGTGACTGGAAGGAAAGGGTGGAGTCCAAGATGACACCAAGGTTGTGGTCTTCTTGGGATGGAGAGATGGAGCAACCATCCACTTTGAGGAGTAGATCACCTACCCTCAGGAGCAGCAGCTTGGGAGCCACTACCATTAGCTCTGTTTTGCTGCACTTCAGCTTGAGTAGACTGGATGACATCCAGGTTTTTATTTCAGTCAGACAGTTAACAAGTGACAGAGGGGATGGATTGGTGCTGATATATAGCTGTGTGTCTAAGAAGCTTAGTGACTCAGGTTTTGTGAAAAACGGCGAATTGTGAAGCGGCGACACACACGCCAGCGTCCTCACTCACTCGCGAACCAGCGGGGCAAGCAGTGCGGATGTGAGTGTGAGGATTCCTTTTTTAATGCCGTTTGTCAGCCAATTTGCCCCTTTGGGGATGTTAAAGCTTTACTCAGGTCCCCACTGTGCAGCACGGCCATATCAGGTTTACTCGATAAGTGTCATTGCGCGGTGGAACTGATGCCGTGTTTGGTGGTAAAGGACGGCACCACAGGACCTACTCAGCACCGCTGATTGACTGCCTCAACACCCGCTGTCGGCAGCTGTTCGGAGACAGAGAAGAATTTCCAGGCCCCTGCTGATGTCCCTTCTAATGAGCTGCTCGGGTTGGAGTACCTGTTTAGCCAGGTACTCCAACCCGAGCAGCATTCTCTCTTCAGGACATTGTCAATGATGGACCTGGTCCAGAGGAAGAGGTGGTTCAGCCTGGGCAGCCTGCTCCTGATCCAGAGGCAGACGAAGCGTACCAGAGCGATGCGGAGGCACGTGACGATGTGCTTGATGCCGTCCTGCCCCACATTACGCTCACCAGCAATGAAACCTCCACTGTTCTCCGTCTGGCCTTTGTGAGTAACAGTGAGTGTCTACTAGACTGAAATACAAGTTGGTGGACAATATGCACACTTGAACTTTGAACATTTGTGCGGCAATCTTTTAACAGGAGGATGCCTGCAGTCCAAACCCTCTTCCTGGCTTTCAAAGGTTGGCCTGACAGAGGACAAGCTGTCACTTACACTGAGCAGAGGAACAAGGTCAGTGAAGCCTGGAAAGCAGTGGAGCAGCATCGACGAGCAGCCTCAGCAGTTCAACCAGCTGTACAGAACCCGCTGGGCCAACACCCTCTACTGCCGCACAAAAACAGATGAGCTTGTTCATGCTGCTGTGATCCAGAGGGTAAAGATGGTCATTCGCTGGGCACCAGCACAACAGGACATCAGTGCTCAGCAGAACAGGCTGATGGTCACCCTGGTTAAGCTGTTGTGATTTGGAGGTACATGCAAATGTGGAATGCATTGATCATAGAGGATGGATTGATGCATATAGAGGGGAAGGATGGTGGTGGAAGAAGGATGCCCTCTGTTTAGTAATGAAGTAATGAAAGCACTAATGAAAGGATGAGGGGATTAGGACGAGGTGAGAAAGGATGAAAGGATGAGGGGATGAGAGGAGCAGTGAGGGGATGAGGATGAGGGGAGCAGGGATGAAAGGATGAGGGGATGAGAGGAGCAGTGAGGGGATGAGGATGAGGGGAGCAGGGATGAAAGGATGAGGGGATGAGAGGAGCAGTGAGGGGATGAGGATGAGGGGAGCAGGGATGAAAGGATGAGGGGATGAGGATGAGGTGAGCAGGGATGAAAGGATGAGGGATGAGGATGAGAGGAGCAGAGGTTAAGGGATGAGGGGAGAAGGGATTAAGGGATGAAGGAATGAGGGGAGAAGGGATGAAGGGATGGGGGGATGAGATTTAGTCCTTAGTGGATGGACTAAAGCAGCGTGTCATGGTCTTCCAGACACCACGGAAGAAGGCACGCACTCGTTTCTTTTTCTTCACATCCCTGTGCTGGACAAGGGATTTCTGCGTGTCTTCTTCCTGCTGCAGTACTTGGATCTCATCGATCATGATGACAGCCACATTGCTCTGCAGACTGACTGACGATGATGCTTCAGTCACATCAGTTTGCACCATGGCCAACTCTTCATCCCCAGGGACTCCTGGGGAGGCTTCCTCCTTCTCCAGGACTTGAGGAGAATCCTCTCTCTCCTGAAGAGGCGCCTCTTCTTGTCCCTCTGAGTTGGTCTGCAGACTGACTGACGATGATGCTTCAGTCACGTGAGTTTGCACCATGGCCAACTCTTCATCCCCAGGGACTCCTGAGGAGGCTTCCTCCTTCTCCAGGACTTGGGAATCCTCTCTCTCCTGAAGAGGCGCCTCTTCTTGCCCCTGTGAGGTGCAGGGCTGGAGGTGTATTTTATTGACCATATCCCGGATAGCAGAGATGGCACCACATCTGGCAGACAAATAACTGTCGTCATAGTCCATGTGGTCGAAGGACTCGGAGCAGTCGGTGAACCCCTCAAAGATGCCCTGCACGATGGATCTGGCAGCTAAAGTGCACAAGCTAAGCACGTCAATTCTACGCACAGATCCAAAGTGTGACAGGCAAGGAGCTACTGAGTCCATCAGCAGTTCTGCAATCTTGGCACTGGCAAGTTTGCTCTTGTCTTGTAGCTCTGGTTCCTCCAGGAAGAACTTCAGAGCGATGTCCACCACCTCCGGCACCAGGGACGCAGTCTTCTGTTCCAGCTCCAAGAGCTCTACAGGTTTTGTGTCTGCTTCAGAGAGTGAACCACTGGGGATCTGAATGCCCCCAATGATCCTTAGCAGTTCCCTGTACAGAGTTTGAAGGACGTTTTGGACATCCTCCTCTGCTGCTGAGCTGATGAGTGAAACAAAGATTTCAAGGCCCTCCAGTGTGACCTTCCTGCTCAGCAGCTGTGAAAGCTGCTCTTCTCTGTCCAGTTCCTGCAGGAGCTCTTCTTCCATCTGATTGAGACAGAAGTGCCTCGCTGTGGTCCAGGCCTGTCAAAAATCACACTTTAGTCACACCAGGAGCATAATGGAGCTGACAGTAGACTATTTTTTAGGGCTGCAACAATCGATTAAAATCGATTTCTGAAAGAGTTGCCAACGAATTTCATAATCGATTCATTGCGTCGCACAACGTGGAAATGTTTGAGAAATTGTTTTGGAACATGGCGGAGGCAGAGAAAGCAGTACGACCTAAGTCATCCAAGGTGTGGGAGCATTTCACACCAAATAAACCGAATAAAGTGTTGTGTTAATTGCAAGGTATGCAAAATAGACATGACACGGGACAGGAGCACCTCGGCGATAATTCAGCAACTAAAACGTAAACATGTTGGAGTCATGGATGAGGAGGAAGCGAGTCCAACAGCAGGGTAAGTCACTAGAATCCTACTGTTGTTGCATTTTGAAGTGAGGAACGTAACGTCCCTCCAGTAGCTCTTCTGGTGCTGGTGATTATCAAGCTTGACAAATTAGCATTAGCTCGTTAATAACAGTAGTAAAGCAGGGGTGGTTTAGTTTACAAGACATTCATTTTTCAATCTGTTGTCACGTGTATATTTTGTGCTTTGTCCCATATCGGTTATTGTTGACAAGTATGTGTGTGTGTCGTACTTTTTAATTTCACTTTAAAGTTCTTTCAGAGCACTTGGTTATCTTAACACAAAACCAATATTAATTTTTAATTTTTAATTAATTTTTTATACATCATATGAAAGCTGAAAAAAATAATCTTTCCATTGATGTTTGTATGTTTGTTAGGATAAGACAATATTGGGCCGAGATACACCTATTTAAAAATCTGTAATCTGAGGGTGCAAAAAAATTGCAATATTGAGAAAATCGCCTTTAAAGTTTTAAAGTTGTCCATTTTTATTGCCGATTGTGCTGCATCCATGTACAATTTATATATATGTATATTATTTTATATATTATGTATAAGTTCCTGGCGTTCAATCAAAAAATGTTAAGTTTTCTGATTTCTCTCTCTTTTTATATATATAAATGATTTATTGTTCTGACAGCACTTTATTTTAAAAAAAAGCCCATATATTTGGCTGATGTAAAGCATCACTGTTGCTTACATACAAAAATTTATGTTTTTGATGTAAGTCCATTTTTTAAATTTATTATTATTACTTTAACAGCTCAGGGATGTTCAAGGAGCAACCTGTTTATGCACTTTCTGAAGATTTCAGTTGTGTTTTTGAAAAAAGGGTTGGAAATTAATTCTTTTTTGTTTGTTTTTTCTCAAATTCATCAATTAATCGAAAAAATAATCGACAGATTAATCGATTATTAAGATAATCGTTAGTTGCAGCCCTACTATTTTTTACATGAAACTAAACAGTTAACATTAAAATATTGCTCTGAAGTCTGAAGATCCTCGATATTTTACGTACCAGTTCAGCCATGAACAGGTCCCTTTCCCCAATCCTCTCAATCTCAAATTTTTCCTGAAACCTGCAAAAATAAAGAACACTGCTTTTTAAAAAGCTCTAATTTAACGTGTTTCCATCAGTGTATCAGTTAAACCAACGATCAGTTTGACTCACTCCTCAAGGAAGCGTCTTCCTCTCAACAGCCAGGTCTTCATGTCTTTGGCAGATAAATAAAGGGGAACTTGACCCTGCTGCTTCATCAGCATAAACTGCCTCAGCATCATTTTCTGCAACACAGATTCAGTACAGTTCAGTTTAACAGCTCACAGAAACACCATATTATGGAATGTAACAAATAATAGTAGTAATAATAATCTTTATTTGTAAAGTACTTTTCAAAAACAAGTTACAAAGTGCTTTAACAAGTGTAAAGACAATAATACAAAAACAAAACAAGATAAAAGCAAGAAAACATTGAAAAGACTAAAATACACGTTTAAGATAAATATAAAATAAGTAAAATAGAATAAAATAAAGTAATGAACAGTGCACTTTTACATTTACAGGAACTCACCTCTGCTTTGTAGCAACATTGCTCTTCTACAGACAAGCAGGATGGTCTCATCTTTTCGACTTGTTTGAAAATGGCGGGGGTTTCCATGTTTGACATTTATCTCGAGGTTAAAGTTTTGAACAGGTTTGAATAAACAGGTTTGCTGAACGCAGTGAACAAGTGAACAACTGTCTTTTCAGAGGGACTGGATAACTGAGCTTTCAGATACCAAGTGATGGAGAATCTCCAAACGCAGCTCAAATTCACAGCGTGCGGAACGTAGAACTAGGTGACATCAGCGCCATCTTAATGGCGAAGGTTCCTTCACAGAACACATCAAAGCAAAGCATAGAACTAATATGCAAATTAGGGAATCAGCTAAGCCCCTGGTACTTTCATCACAAATGCATCTGACAGAAATTTAAGAGTAAACATCTTTCATACCACAAACTGTCAAACAATTAGAGTTATATTATTTACCATTTAGAAATCTTTGTTGGAATATATTTAAGCTTGAGTTAAAAGGATTAGGCCGGATTTACTCTTTGTCTTTCTTATTGTCAACAAACCCCATTAAAAGACCCAAAACCAACAATGAATTGATCCTACTAACAAGTATATAACTTTTTTGCCATTGAGCTCCATTATTGTGAAAAAAATTCAAAACATCAATTAGACACACCTGCATGTTAAATCCCCACTGTTCAAATTACTGTTCCTCTGAGCACTTTACTTTTCTATTGTTGGAGGTCCCACTGACTCTAATGAATGTGTACAAATTTATATAGTGATTAAAAAATCTACTTTGAAACTAAAACTCAGCATTGGAAAAGAGAAGTGGTGAGGTGTGGTGATGGCGCAGTGGATAAGACGCATGCCTTTGGTGTGAGAGACCTGGGTCCAACTCCCCACTGTGACACGTCCACCAATGTGTCCCTGAGCAAGACACTTAACCCCAAGTTGGTCCAGAGGCGTGCGACCTTTGACATAAATAGCGATTCAAAGTTGCTTTGGATAAAAGCATCAGCTAAGAAGTTTGTTTGCTATCAATAATGCTGATGAATCCTGTGTGCCGAAACTTCTAAAAATGGACTCACAGGTAGCAGGAAGACATGGACAGTATAGCTCGTTACAGCTTTATTGCGAGCGGCAATGAGTTTTCGGCGGATGATCAATTTTTGGCACGACACCCGCTTCATCCAGCGTATGTTGTGAATGTGATTGCGGACAAAGAGGAGAGGCTGTTTGCAACAAGATAATTGCTGCCAAGACCGGCAACACCACAAATCTCATGAAGCACTTGAAAGTGCACAGAATAATCTGCGTAGCCTACGGCGTAGGTACCCACGTAGACCCTACGCAGGAGTGTAAATGGGCCTTTATACACAGCCTTCAGTGTTACAAAAATAGTCGTTGACTAATCAAAAAGAATCAACACATTAGCTGCCTTAATTCATTAGTTGCAGCCCTGTTTGCGATCAGGCGGGGACAGGAGAGGCGTGAGTTAAAATTAAAGTCTGTCGTGTTTATAAGTCTGGGAGTGTTGTTTTTGTGGAGAAGATATTTATTCCCACATTGTGAACAACAAGACGTGTGTGACATTACACTGAGCTGTAATAAATGATCATGTCAGGTCTCCTTGCTTGTTTCATTCAGAATCACTTCGTACCTCCTCCTTTATCCCCTTCCACTCGACAATTTTAAGTCATCATGTGTCTGGGTTTCACCTTAAATCAGATCCCTGATTGTTTGATGACATTCAGCTGATGTTTCCCATCACGTGAAGAAAGAAACGTCTGTATTAGCTCACGTCTCTGACTCTGACAGAGGCACAAGTTAAAATGCTTTACAACTTTACTTTGTACAGAACACAAACTCTGTCTGTCTGTCGTCTTTGTGGTGATGAAATTTATCAGAAGTGAGAAAAACATCCGGTTATTTTTCCATTCTGAGCCAAATTGATGTTCTGAGCTCTGATTTTTTACCCCCTTCTTTTGCAAAAAACTGCAATTTCACTCCCTTTGACTGTTTTTTTTTTCTTTTAAAAGCAGCAGCTCTAGTTTTCAATTTCTCCAACTGTGACAACATTCAGTAAAATCATTTATTGACTCCTCTGACGCCTGTGAAACCTTGTGCTCGTCTGCACAGCTCAGGGAACAACAAATGCATTTCAGATTTAATCATTTCTTAGTCATATTTAAACACTTTAATCATGCTTTCATTTTCCTCGGCCGATCACTTTGTCTACCCTGTGCTTACGGCTGATGGAAATGAAAAAACAGTCGCTTGTAATTGGTTTGGTAAGAGATTTGTTAGCTGTGTATTTGACAGACAGGTAACCCGCCACCAGCTCAAGATATTGCCTAGTAGGGCTGCAGCTAACTATTATTTTCATTGTCAATTAATCTGTAGATTATTTTCCTGATTAATTGATTAATTAGTCTATAAAATGTAAAGCTTTACCCAACGCACAAAACAAAACACTAGAGGACATCCATTCAGTTTGCTGTCACAGTGGAGGAAAGAAACCTGAAAATATTCACATTTAAGAAGCTGGAGTAAATGAATTTTGATGTTGTTTTTCCTTCAAGAATTAATCAAAATCATTAATCGATTATCAAAATAGTTGCTGCTTAATTTATTAGTTTACTAATTGATTAATCGACTTATCATTACAGTAGAGAAGTACTGGGCAGTAGGGCTTTGTTTGATTTAAAAAAAAAACAATATTGTGATTTAATGTGCGATTCATTTTTAAGCTCTTTACCTTCTGTATTATTCAAAACAGACAAGCAGTAAATCAGTGTACAGTATGAACACAATATTAGATTAAACACACACTGTTCCTTCTTAAGGGTCACGCCTGTGTTATGATGAAATAAGGTGATGTATGGATTAATAAATTATCATTATGAGCAATATTGGAGAAGTATCAATTTTTAATAATATGCAAAACATAATTTGAGTCAAGTCATGGCATTAAATAATATAATATGACGCAGACTGCTTTGCTCTCGGGGGTCATGTGACCAGAGTGTAATCAAAGGCTTTGCGATTAGAAAATCTTGTTTTATCACTTTGTGATAATATCTAGAGCTGCAGCTAACGATGATTTTAATATTCGAAGCTTCTATAGATTATTTCAACGATAATCTGTCAAACAGACAGCTGCTTTACAAACACAAACATCACCAGGGCTGGACTGGTAATATGGCATACCGGGCAAATGCCCGGTGGGCCGACGCACTTGGGGGCCGGTCGGTATAGGCTAAGTAATACTTTTTTTTTTTTTGGCCAACAACCGGCCCATAAAGCAGGGACAGCGGCCCATTGGTTCACTTTCCATACTGACACTGGGCTGGCCCAATCATCTCTTAACAGGCTCCACCCTCCCCCTCTGTTTCTTTTGTCAGATGCAGCCAGCGAAGCTGTGCAGTGCGTTAAGAGATGCACTGGCAACCGACGCTAGTGCCCATGAGTTTTAGCCTCCTCGTTAGTGTGTCCGCATTTCCGTACCCGTGGTCGCCGGTTCGAGTCAGGACCGTTCAGTAACCTACGTACTCGTGGTCAGCCGGTTACACTGGTTAGAAACATAGACTTTATATAAAAAGGTTAGAAATCGTGTCCGATTTTATCCGGCGCTGCAAAACGTCACCAGGACACATGACATTAAAAACTCGTGGAAGCAAGGCCACTGCAGCCGCCGAGTCCGGCGGCCGCAGTTGCTCTTTTCAGGCTGCACAAAGTTGGAACCACACTTTTGCCTGGTCTCGCGGCATTTTTCTTTGCAATGGCAGCGAGATCAGTCATTGATCTCAGCTCACAGTGAGCTCACGCAGGTAGAATGTGACCGACTTTACGGCGCTGTTTTTACACCCCGCCCCTGCAGCTCACGTTAGACCAGGGATGTCAAACTCATTTTCACCACGGGCCACATAAGCATTTTGGGTATCCTCAAAGGGCCGGTTGGAACTGTAAGACTGCATAAAGACACTTTACTGCATAAACTCTTCACATATTGTAAAATAACTGTCTCTTTATTTGATTATTTAGCCTATTCAAGTTAAGGAAGCCAGGCCATATTGCTAGGTATTGTAAGAACCGCTCTGCGTCCTCGCCGGCGTTAAACTAGCTGTCCCTGCTGCTAAGGCCCAAGTGGTGGGGTTAGATCAGGAGAATGAATTACAAGGGGCCACCTCTGCTCTGATCGGCGAATGCCCACAAGTGGAAGTTGTGATAGGAGGGGTGAAGATGACTGGGTTATTGGACACTGGTTCGCAAACCACTCTAATGAGGCAGAGTATGTTGGCTGAGAAGTTCCCAGAATATGGTGTCAAAGACCTTCCTTCATTCATAAAGTTGAAAGCAGCCAATGGCCTTAAGATCCCCTGTTTAGGTTATGCTGTAATGGACTTCGCGATCGAAGGGCATAAAATTGCTGAGCGAGGTGTCTTTATTGTGGATGACGAGTTCTCCTCTAACCCCCTTATTATAGGCATGAATGTGGTGCGGGCATGTTGGGATGTTGTGTTCAAGGACCCGGATGGGCCCGTGTCATTTTCTTGCCAGAACCCTAAGTACCAGCCTGCCTGGAGGGGAGCATTTGCAGTTTGCCGGAGGACCACAGTGACCACGGAAGATGGCTTTGTGGGTTATGTCTGGCCAGCCCGACGAAGAGGCGTTACTGTCCCACCCAGAACGGAGGTCGTGGTCTGGGGCGTGCCCGGTCTGGGCCCCAAGGGCGGGACTATTGCGCCTTGGTCAAAGCACTTCCAGAACCCAGTGCTGTTGCAGTGGCAAGGTCCCTTGCCCCGGTGAAACAAGGTAGAGTGCCTGTCCGTGTGCGTAACTTGAATGAGTTCCCTGTCACACTAGGACGCTACCAGAAACTGGGCAGGCTATTTCAAGTGGAGGAAGGGGATGTGCATAGTCCCCGCGACGTTAGCCTGGTGCCAGGTGCTGACGGGGTGGTGGAGGTCGGCGTGGTGGAAGCCAGTGAAGACCTGGGGAAAGACCCAGGGTTGGACCCGATGGGGCTGGCTGCGCGATCCGACCTCACCACAGAAGAGCAAGGTGAGTTAGCAACCCTCCTACGAAAGTGGGAGAAGGTCTTCTCCAAGGATGAGGAAGATTTTGGTAGAACTAACGTTGTACAGCACCAGATCCCTACAGGTAATGCTGCCCCTGTAAGGGAGCGGTTTCGGCCCCTGCCCCCTCTGCTGTATAAAGAGATGAGGACTTTGCTGTCAGGTATGTTGGAAGGAGGTATCATCACAGAGAGCTCCAGCCCGTAGGCGGCTCCTATCGTGATGGTGAGGAAGAAGGATGGGAGCTGGCGTTTCTGTGTGGATTACAGGAAGCTAAACTCTGTCACCCATAAGGATGCCTTCCCCCTGCCCCGGATTGAGGAGACGTTGACCTCTATGACAAAGGCAGCGTGGTTTTCGACCTTGGACCTGGCTAGTGGGTATTGGCAGGTAGAAGTAGACCCACGCGATAGAGAGAAAACTGCCTTTACTACCCCTCTAGGCTTGTTCGAGTTTCAACGCATGCCATTTGGTCTTTGCAATGCACCCGCAACCTTCCAGCGCCTCATGCAGCAGTGCCTCAGTGGCCAAATAACTGAATCACTATTGGTTTACCTTGATGACATCATTGTTTACTCCCCAGATTTTGCCGCCCACCTGAAACATCTGGAGGATGTGTTTGAGCGCCTCCATAAACATGGACTAAAGCTCCGGCCGGACAAGTGTAACCTGTTCCAACGTCAGGTAAAGTTTCTGGGCCATGTTGTTGACCAGAGAGGGGTTCTGCCGAACCCTGATAAGGTGTCGGCTGTGACAGAGTGGCCAGTACCTACTACAGCTAAGCAACTCAAGGCGTTTTTAGGATTAGCTGGCTACTACAGGCGCTTTATCTCAGGGTTTGCTAAGATTGCTTGCCTCTTGAATACCTTGTTAGTTGGTATCCCTAATGATAAGAGGCTAGGCTCCCGTTCCCTTAGTTGGACAGCAGAGTGCCAAGTGGCTTTTGAGGCCCTCAAAAGAGCGCTAACTGAGGCCCCAATATTGGCATATGCAGATTACACTCAACCGTTTAGGCTATACACAGACGCTAGCCATCAAGGACTGGGCGCTGTACTGGCACAGGTTCAAGAAGGCCAAGAGAGAGTAATAGCCTATGCTAGCCGAAGCTTACATCCCACTGAACGTAATGATGCAAATTATAGCTCGTTTAAGCTAGAACTTTTGGCATTGAAGTGGGCTATCACGGAGAAATTCAAGGACTACTTGACAGGGGCTAAATTTGTGGCGTTCACTGACAATAACCCCGTGGCCCACTTGCAGTCTGCTAAACTGGGAGCAGTGGAACAGCGTTGGGTGGCCCAGTTAGCCTCATTCGATTTTGAAGTGAAGTACAGGGCTGGGAGAGAGAACGCCAATGCAGATGCACTTTCCAGGTTTCCCATAACCCCAACACCCTCAGAAGGAACTAACATCAATGCAGCGGGAGTTGCCACACGAACTGTGACAGCAGCTGGACCGGAGGAGAATATTCCTGATGTGGACGACGGATGGGAGGCTGCCCAGGTGGCAGACCCGGACATTCAGCAGGTACGAAGGTATGTGGAGCAGGGTCTAGTCCCAAGCGGGCAAGAGAGGAAGACGCTGCCAGCTGGTGTAGTTGGACTGTTGAGACAGCATAAGAGATTGTGTATTCAGAGTGGAGTTCTGTGCCGTAGAATTCTAGACCCTAACACGCACGAGCTACGCTTCCAGATTGTGTGTCCAGCTTCCAGGCGCCGAGAAGTGTGGAGACAGCTTCATGAGGCCGCTGCTCACGCAGGCGCTGAAAGGACGTTGACCTGCCTGCGACAGCGTTTCTTCTGGACCGATATGGACAAAGAGGTACGGGAGTTGCAGCGGGGTTGTGGGACCTGTAGCTTGCAGGACAGAAGTGAACCCCGGGCCCCTTTAAACCCAATTGATGTGACTTACCCCTTGGAGGTTGTAGCATTGGATTTTCTTACCCTTGGCAGGCCAAACGATACCTACCAGAACATTTTAGTAATGACAGACATGTTCACCCGTTATGCCTGGGCTGTACCAACCCGTGACCAAACTGCAAGGACCACAGTGCGCATGATCTGGTCACATATAATTCAAACATTTGGCTGCCCTGCACGATTCCACTCAGATCAAGGCCCAAATTTTGAGTCGGGGTTGATGAAACAATTGTGTGAACTTTACGGCATTTCGAAGAGTCGCACTACCCCATACCACCCAGCAGGAAATGGTCGGGTAGAACGAGTGAATCAGACACTTTTGGGTATGTTGCGCACTTTGGGGGCAGAGAAACAGTACCAGTGGTCTGACCATTTACCTGAACTGTTGCAAGCTTACAATAACACTGTGCATAGTGCCACAGGGTTTGCTCCTTCCTACCTCATGTTTGGGAGACATTTGAGGCTGCCGGTGGACGTCAGTCTGGGAGCAATCGATGCCAGGCCAACTGGGGACTTGGACAGCTGGGTACGGGGCCACCATCAGAAGTTGGCCTATTCCTATGACTTGGCCCGGAAAAACATGAGGAGGGCAGCGGAGCAGACGAAACAGCGCTACGATCGCAAGGCAAAGGCAACGCCACTACTTATAGGTGAGAGAGTCTGGGTACGCGACAGGAACAGGCGAGGCCAGGGGAAATTGCATGGTAATTGGAACCCCGAGCCACAGATCATTTTGGGGACAGTAGGAGAAACAGGTCTACTCTACAGGGTTAGGCCAGAGAGGGGAGGCAAAGAGAAGGTGTTACACAGGAATGCCCTCAAACTTTGCATAGACACCCAGAGCCAGACTCCAGTAACCCAGCCAAGGGTTGAGGACAATACTGTAATGCCTACCTTTTATTATATTCCTGGTGTAGGTCGGATAGCCGCAGATGAGGGAGAGGATGAGGTGCCGCCTAGACGATCATGTAGACTAAACAAAGGTCAACCCCCAGCTTGTTATGGATTTTGAAGTGTTGCAGGGACTGCTAACCATTAGTCATGGGGGGATGTGACAGGGTCAGAAATTCCCTTTGGTTTTAATGTGTTGTGTTTGTAGCATGTTCTGTGTGTTGTGGTTTTCTGTTTTAAATGTGTTCTTTGGATGCTTTTTTGGATTTTTATTGCATGTAGAGTGGTGTGGTTTTTAGCATGTTGTGATTTTAAGTTTTACAATTTTATGCACTGACTCTGAACGCCACACATTAACTCCCATAATCAAAAGACAATGAGTGACAGGTGGTGCGGGTGGACGCGCAGAGCAGGAGAAGAGTGCCAGCTCGGGGAAGCAGCAGAGAAAGCCAGCTTGGAGAAGCAGCAGAGAAAGCCAGCTCGGAGAAGTGGCAGAGGAAGGCAGCTCGGAGAAGCAAGAGGGAACGACCGCAGCAGACTGTGTCCGCCAACGCGACTCTACTCAGGCCTGGGCGAACGGTATAACTGTCGCCCGGGGAAACCGGTGAGCGGAGAGCACGGCGGAGCAGACGGGACAGACGGAGTGACCCGAGGAGCTGTAGGCGGAGGAACGGCGACGGAGTGTCTGACGGCCGCTGTTGGAGCTAACGAGCTATGGAACATTCCCCCCGCTTTTAGTTTCTTTTATTGACATCTTATGACTTTTTAGCTGGGCCTTTTTAACCCTTGGGTATTTTAAAGCTGTTAATAAATTGTTAATAATTTTAATCGTGTGGTCCTATTCCTTCTCTGCTCCAACCCCGATTTTAGAGAACCTGTGAGTCCTGGGGATCGGCTATCCCTAGGTGGCGTTGTCGGCAAACCTTTTTATATATTTTTAGTTAACCAATTTTAAGTATAGCTGTAAATACCGCCACGCCCAGCGACAAATACATCAGTATTTCTTGGTTGGCTTTTACATTGCTCCTTTTTTGGTATTTCATGCTAATTAAACATGATTAAAACAATTTTCATTATACAAGCATAATATAATATAAGCATATAATTGGAAAACAAATATCATAAATCAAACTTTATTTATATCAATAGCAACAAATATTGATTAAGAGTTAACAGTAAGAGTTTCTTATCATTAGTCATTTCAACCTTGTCTATGTGACATAATTATAAATGATTTCAACAATGAATGAAAAAAAAATCTCAATAAAACAAATTACACTTAATGTGATTTCAATGAAGGATTTAACAATATGAATAAATCACATTATCTTCAATCACCATGCCATGTTGTCTGCAATATCCAGAATGTAATTGCAATTATCAGTTTCAATTGTGTGACTCCATGTTGACTTGCCTTTCTGTTTTATTGTCATAGTGACTTTAAGCTTTTTTAAATTAAGTTTTATCAAAACAATTTTTCACATCAATATGCATTGATGATAACTTTTATCTGTTTATCAACTTGAAAGCATAAAACAATATTAAGAAAATATAACAAATTAAAAGAAAATGATGTTAAAAAACATGAAACAGCTTCCAGTTTTTCAGCTGAAGCTTCATCAGCTCATCATCTGTCTGAAAGAATCAGTCAGAAGTTCAACATGATCAACAGAGGATGCCACAGTTTGACCTGCTGTTGGCTTGTTTAGACCATTTTTAAACATGAGAATCAAAGTCAGTTACATCAACAGAAACATTTCTATTCACTGACTTCATCAAAAAATAAAACATAAAAATATTTGGCTTTTACCTGTTAGCAATAAAACAGTAAAGAACATTAAAGAATAGTGATGACAGAAAACATCTGTGTTACATGGCCTGTGTACTTTAACATTTTGGACAGAGCTGAATAGCAAAATAACTCACAATACAAATACTAATCATACAAAACAGAAAAAACAAGTACAAGGTTAATTAAGTCAGAAATACCAACCTGTTTAAAACATCTTCATCTGTCTAAAAGAATAAAAAGTTAATCATTAACAAAGAATGAAAGGATTCCACATGATGTGTGCAAGAAGCAAAAAGTCACTGGCATCAACATGAACACATTTCAACTGACGCTGATTCATTTACTGTTTCAGTTTACATTTAGCAAGAAATATAAAAATGTAAATTTGACTTGTATTACAAAACACAATGTCATCACATGTTCATATACTTCATCTACATCATTTTAGTGAAACATATTCAAAAAGAATAATAACAATAATAACAATAATAAAAAACTGTTAAGTATTTAAAAGTAAAAACAAAGCAGGTCAGTATCAAAAGTCGTTTGTATCTATATTTAATATTTACTGACTGGACTTTGAGGTTCAGCAACATAACTGTCCACACGTCATACATGTAGGAAAACACATTTTTCATTACCATCACAAACAAAAATTAAAATTAAAATACTCTAAAAAGCTCTTAAACTTTTAAATAATGTGTGCATTACATGATCTTTGTCTTAATCATTTTCATTGTAAACATCATTATTTTGCAGACATTATGCATGAGCAAGAAAGTCAGTTACATCAACATAAAAATTTCTATTCGCTGACTTCAAAAAATATGGCAGTAGAATACATCAGTTTCACATAGACTATGTACTTTAACTGCATCATCATCATCAGCATCATTATGTTTGGTACTACTTAACACTACTACTTTTGGACTGTGTAGCAAGATAAATCACTGTCAGTTTCATTGTAGTCATAAAAACTCAAAGTCAGCAATTACAACCTGTTAAGAACTTTGTCTATCTAAAGGAATAAAAAGTTAATCATAAACAAAGAATGAAAAGATTTCATGTGACATGAAGCAAAAAGTCCTTGGCACCAACATGCACACATTTCAATTAACTCGGATTCATTTACTTTTCATTTCATTTTCTTTGAATTTCATCTAACTACATAATCATTATTGAAAAACATATTTAAAAAGAATAATAACAGGAAAATATTTGAGTCTTTAGACTTAAATAGGCTGAAGACTTCTAGTTGGGTGCAGCCAAGTTGACTGATTGCTCTTCTGAATGCACTAACATGTTCAGTCTCTGTGTCCTTTGGACTTCTCCAAAGTGTACATCTGTATATAAAAATTCTTGTTTGTTTAAACATTGTTTGTTTAAAGATGTTTATCCGGATCGTAAGTTGCTCACTTTATGTTGAAGGCATCTTTTAATCCCTTCAGTGCTCGTTCCTTTGTGATTCTCCTCCAGGCCTCTGGAACATCAGCTGGCTTGGCCTCACATTCTTGAGCAAATCGGTCATTGTATTGTACCAGGACATACTTCCAGTAGTCAGATGCCTCTATGCTGGGGTCTGGAGGAATGTGCCAGTCTGGATAGTACGTGGCGTACTGCTTGTAAGGATGCCACTCCCATTTAGTTTCTGCGTTTTTGAAATTATGTTCACTGTGCACTTCCGTTGTACACAGTGCGTCAATCAGCTTTCCAGTGTCTATAACCCTATATGCACCAAGACCTTGTGGTCGATGAACAGCTGCATGATGTTGTTTGTGGTCTTTGCCTCCAGCCTCACAAGGAACTTTACAAAATGGACACTGTCGTCCACAGCCAAACACCCTCTTGAAAAGCTCATCCTGTGGTTTGATTGGAAGTTTGTTCAGAGTCTCAGTGATGTCTTCAGAGCTTGAGAATTCCTCCTGCAGCTCTTCCTTCAGGTCACTCAGTGATTTAATGAGGCTCTTTGTAAATGGATGGCATGTGCTTTGGATTTGAAACAGGGTGGTTTTTTCAGCCTCCACTGAAATTGAGATGTCTTTGATCAAATATTTGCGCATATTGTTGATGAGCTCTGTGATGCTTTCATTGTTATCTGGCAGCAGATCACCATCCTCTCCTTTTGAGGCTCGTTCTGTTGCTTCTGTTATTTTGTCAACTATGACCTGCAGATTCTTCTTCTTCAGTTTGCACAAAGTTTGGTCTTTTGTCATGTTTTGCAGGATGTGCTGAAATATCCAGTCCTTAACATATATTTCATACTTACGAATGTACTTGACAAAACTCTCAAAGTCTTCCTTTTGCAGCAACTCTCTCTGAATGTTGTACTGGAAAAAGGAGCGGGAACTGAACTCTGCTGAATGGGAACTTGTCAGAATTTCATCCACAATGTCTATTCCCAGAGATCTACTGATGTACTCTTCAACAGCAGGTTTGAGACAACATGTGACAAAATCAGTTGCTTTGCGTTGGCCATCATCTCTCTGTTTGTATAAATCAAGAAAATCTAACAAGTACTGATTCTTGTGTTTCTCCAGCTGAATTTTGGGATCCTTCTCTGACAAGAATTTTCGGTGCATGTAAAGGAACTCTCTTGAGGCAATGCCACAAATGTGAAGTTTCAGGTCAATCTCAAACTTGGGCTCGCAATGCTTGCTGCATTGTTTAAGAGATTCATCAACTTTTTCCAGAAGCTCCTTTGTGAAACAATCATTGTAATCTGTGTTTGTTTTTGCAGTATCAAGTATAAACCGTGTGCAAGACTCAATGAGACTGTCTGCAAAGCTCTGCAATTCTCTCTTTGTATCTTTTTTCATGAACCAATTTTTAATTAGTTTCAAAAGGCTTTCTTTTACATGTTCAGTTTTGACCTTAAATGGATCCTTCCCAATTTCTTTTAGGTCTCCAATGTTCTGTAATTCCTCTGCGACATTACGATTTAAGAAATTTTTTCTTAACTGGTTGAGGACGCTTGCAGATATATTTTGTTCTTTCAGGCCTGACACATTTACAGTGACTTCAGCCCACATCTTTTCAAACTCATGTTCCAATTCATCTTCAGACAGCGTGCGGCCTTTGCAGTCACTCAAGAGTTTCATAACTTTGTCTTCAATCATTCTTCTGTGTTTTCTTTGAATGTCCTGAGCAGCTTTTAAACTTTTCTTAAGCTCACGTGCACAATCCAATTTATTGTTTACTGAATGTTGGATTTCTTTTGCGAGACTTCTGATACTGTTGAAAAAGTCAATTTTGTATTTCTCTATCAGATTTACATGTCTGTCTTTCCTTTTGTAGTATTCCTGAAGTGTCTTCTCCATTACTGTTTGTTGTTGTGCTATTTTGTCTGACACCTGTGATTTTTTTGAGTCAACCAATTTACTCAACTGATGGAGTTCAAATTCATTGTCAGCATTTATGATTTCCAACTCTGCTTCTTTTTGCCAGGAGAGAATCTCTTTCCTGAACTCCCATTCCCACTGACTGAACTCTTTGCAAAGGTTGTCGTAGGCTTGAGCCACAAGAGTGTTTCTGAAACTAAAGATGAAGTTCTCATATTTCACTGCTTTCCAGAGACTTCTCATCCATTCTAGGAACTCAGGGATTTGTGAGACATCATCACTTTTATCTCTTTTCAATGATTCCAATAGATTTTTCTTTAAACCAGCTACAGCCTCACTGTAACCTGTGTTCACTGGTGCCATTGGTGGGGTCCCATGCCAGAGTCCTGGGATGTTCCAGTTGTTTTTTTCCATGTCATAGTCCAGCACATCTGTGAAGGCCTTTATAGAAGGCTGTTTTTCCATTTCAGCTGCAATCTGAGTCATTTCATTGAGTTGGTCCAAGACATGTTTTCTTTCTGTCTTGGTCTTTTCATGAGCTGAGACTCCAGAAACATTTTGGTGCACAAAATGACAAACTGGCTTTTTACCAATTTGCTTCATTCTCAAGAATGCATGAGCTGCAATATGCAGGACATCTTTCATTTCTGTTGAGTTCTCCATTGCCACATTTATCATGGTGACGTCACTTAAGCCAATGACAAAGGTTGCCAGCTGGTTGTCATGCTCATAACTGTCCTCTAGCTGTGCCAAATGAGGAGACTTAAGACCCTCTGTGTCGATGAGAAGTATGAAGTCACAGTTCAGCTTGCATCTCATATCCTCACCGACTCTGAGGAAGAGCATATAAGCTCCTCTTGTGCATCTGCCGCTGCTGACAGGAAACTGCACACCAAACATGGTGTTGAGGAGTGTTGACTTCCCCGGTACTTTGAACGCCCAACACAGTCAGGACCAACAGTCTGCTCCTCCCTCCAACCTTCTTGTGAAGCTCCATCAGCACATCTGTCACCCATCTCTCTGGGATGTTGGAAGCATCTCCATCCAAGAGCTCTAAAGGATGTCCATCCAGCAGCATTTCAGCAGCCATGCCAGGGAGATGAGACATTTTATCAGCAGTGTCTGGTGACTGCAAGGAAAACTCATAGATCAGTCCCATCTCTCTCATGTAATGCTCTATTCCTAAAGAGCTGTCCAGCAAAGCCTGATTCAACTTTGCCATCTCTTTCCCATCTTTGTCCTTTTTGTTGCTTTGCTCTTTCAATTTTTGACGCAGTAAAGATGCTTTAATGACAGACCGCAATTGTGAATTCAGCTTGAGTTTCATCCACTTGAGGAAAAAATCTCTTTTCTCTTTGTCATTTTCAGACAACTGCGCAATAAAACTTTTCATAGCACCTGATAGTTTATGTTTGCCAAGCTCCTTCATAATCTGTTGTTTTTCTGCCTGTAGCTGACATTTATATTCTTCCAGTCGTAGATCACCAGCTTTTTTTAATCTGCATTCTTCCATTTCTAACTGTGATAACCTTTTCCAGTTATCTCCTTGCAAAGGAAGTTGTTGGTTCTTGTAGTCTGGTATACTCTGAACCCCAATTCCCTTCACAATCTCCTCAGCTGCTTTTTTTTGGTCGTCACTCATGCGTTCATCCACAGACAGACCAAGTTCAACAGCGTTGTCAAGCATAGTTTCAATGCTTGATGTGGTTTTGACACAGGGCAATGATTTGTTGATGGCTGCACAAAGTTTCTCTGAAAACCCTGCAACATTTAATTTGGAGTCTTTGATTTTCACACTGGTCTTTGGTAAATCTAATTCTCTCAGTGTTGCCTTGACAGACTCCATGTCCTCTGTAGCATTCCCCTCCTTGCGGTTAACAACTAAGAACAGTTTGGATCTCACATCTTGAAGCGACGTCAGAATTTCGTGCTCATTTTCTTCAACTTTGTCCAGGAATACAAAGGTAGCAGTTGACACTTGAAAAAGAAAACTGAATTGTGCGAGTGACTGACCAATGTCTCCTCTCAGATTGGCAAAGGCAACTGGTTTTGGAAATTTGTCAAGATTTTCAGTACCACAGGGAAGGAACCAGCAAACCTCTACCAATCCATTGGAAATCTTCCTTTCGTGTGCTCCTCCTTTCATCTCTCTGTGTATGAACATGTTGTGATTCTGCTGGCCAAGGCTGAGAACATAATTCAAAACCTGGGACTTGGATAAACTACAGTTTTTCAGCCTCACAAAGGAATAGAATGGAATATCTGCTTGGACAATGCTGTCTTCAACAAACCCTCTTGATTCAGACAAATCATGTGGACGCCATTCTTTGACGATGTCTCTCAGAGCCCACAGCATCAGGGTACACTGACTGTTATTGCCATGGGGCAACAGCAGCGGGACAGGAAACTGACACATTGACATCTTGCAGGCCATTTCCTGTTGCAAGAAGCTGTCAGCACAAAGGAAGAGTGCTACTATGAGGTCGAGAGGGTTAACCTCATTATCCTTAGTAGAGTCATCTGCAGTGTAAAGGTCTAGGTCAAAGAGATCATTGTTTTCATCATCATCGCCATTGTTCGATAACTGTATACAGTTTCTGCATTCAGCATTAATTTTAAACAGTTTCCTGAGGAAGCACCATGGTACGTCTTCCACTGATTGAACAGTTTGATCATAGATGCTGTGTTTGTTGATCTCCAAGAGAGACCAAAGAGTGAGCTTGTTGGGATAAAATTTCTCCAGTCCAAGTTTGGAGAGAAATTTCAAAAGGCCTGAAAGAGATAAGGAAACGGAGATACAACTTTAGTAAACACAACACACTGCCTTTAGTCTTTCTCTTTTCTCATTCGTATTTTCGAAACTTCTGTATTTTATTATTATGCACAATTATACTAAATAACTTTACTTTGTTTAGTAGGCTAGCAGCTTAAGAATAAAATTACCTTGACCTCAGGTTGTTGCTGAGTTTTTCAATTGCGATATTTCTTTTTTCTAAAAACCAGGGTCACAAATTCATATAGTACCTCTAAAAAGTGAGTATAATATCCCCCCATTTTTGTAAATATTTGATTATATTTCGACAACACTGAAAAAGGACAATTTGCTACAATATAAAGTATTCAGTGTACAGCTTGTATAACAGTGTCCCTCATAATAACACATCACACAGCCATTAATCTGGGACGGATTGGGCGGTACAGCCTAATACGTCACAAGCTGGCAGAAAAGGAATTCTAACTTCCAAACGATTTATGATAGTTATGCGGTCTTTTTTTCCGTATTCCTGAGACTGAAAACGGGATATCCGGGGTGTGTATATAGCTGCAAAGGGCTCTGGCTCCCTCCCTTGTTTTGCAAAAGGAGTGCGTAAAGAGCCAATGAAATCGATGTCCTTGGGCAGATTCTACACGCATTGACCAATGGAAGTTTGGGGGTATGTTGTATTTTACCCAATCAGAGGAAGGTAACTTACGTCTTCTCGCCAATCAGAGCGACTCTGGAGCCCTTTACTGAGTGGAGGGTTCAGTCACTCACAGACAGGCTTGGAGTAAACCATAGGAGTAAACATGAGCAGAGCAGCACATTCAAAGCAGAGAAAACCAAAGAAAGCCGACTGAGTAACTTTATAAACTTTGTTATTAGGGGTCCAAGCCCGAAGTGGGCTGGGAACCCGCGATTGCAAGGCATCGCGGTTCCCAGTACCACGAAGTGGCTGGGAACCCTATTGTTTTCGTTAGGATTTTTATTTTTTTTCTTCCGCCGTTAATTCCACTACTGCAACATACCCTGTAAATGCTAGGGACGCGAAACTCACAGGGTAGGTACAAGTCCCTGCAAGTAACTCAGGCGCAAAAAATCGCACACTTCTACTGCCAGGGGGCACTATAAGCAAGGTCAACACGTTTGGTCTTGGAACTCCCGCCTACGAAGGCGTATATCAAAAACCTTATATCCACGCGTTCGGGGGATCCAGCTGAATCTCCTGGTATAGGCCACGCCCATTTCCGCCTAGACTTTTTGCGCAAAATCGCGAAAACTGAAAAAAAATATTTTAATTAACTCCTCCAAAGCCGCAAATCCGATTGGCACGAAACTTGGCACGGATAATCTCTCAACCAAGCCGAAGAAACTTTGTAGAGGGAATTTTGATCCGACAAAAAATGGCGCAATTATACGCTAAAAAACGTTTGCGAAAAACACTATTAACAGGAAGTTAAGTCATACCTTTGGTTTGGAATGGCCGATCAACACCAAATTTGGACCACTCATTTGGGACGCCCCCCTGAGGGCCTGTGCAAAATTTGGTGCAACTCGCCCCTAGGTGGCACTCTTTAATCCAGAAAATTTTTTCCTCTATAACCACAAGTTACATTCACATGACACCAGTGCAGAATTGATCAGCATGGTCCCCTGAGTCCATGCAACAAAGGGGACCCTAATGTGCCCATAGGTGGCGCTGTTATTGCAGATTAAAGACGAAAAAATTATCCCATTGACTTACATGCAATTTATATCTCCATAACCACAAATCCGATTGACACCAAATTTGGGTCAATTGTTACCCATGGGCCCCTGATGACACCACAAAAATTTGGTGCAGTTCGGCCTAAAGGTGGCGCTGGAATCGAAGCTTAAATACCCCATTCATTTCAATGGGATTTTCTACCAAAGGACATTTTACACATTCACATTCATAAAACATATGTCAACGTATTTGGGGGATACTGGCGATTCCTATGGTGTAGGACACGCCTCTCTGCAATGAATGGTCATTTTGCGAAATCGCAAAAACTCAAAAACCTATTTTAATTAACTCCTCCGAAGCCGCAAGTCCGATCACCACGAAACTTTGCACGGACCATCTCTGGACCAAGTCGAAGAATGTTTGTAGAGGGAATTTTGATCCGACAAAAAACGGCCGAATTACTGGCTAATAAATATTTGCGAAAACGCTAAAAACACGAAGTTTAACATAACTCTGGCTTGGAAAGGCCGGTCAACACAAAACTTGACGACCTTATCTGCCCTGCCCCCTAGAAGGGCTGTGCAAAATTTGGTGCAGTTAGCCGCTAGTTGGCGCTACCCAAAAATTCATCCCATTGACTTGCATTCATTTTATATCTCAATAACAACAAGTCCGATTGAAACCAAATTTGGGTCAATTGTTTCCCATGGGGCCCTGATGACACCTGAAAAATTTGGTGCACTTCGGTCAAAAGGTGGCGCTACAATCGCAGGTCAAATACCCCATTCATTTCAATGGGATTTTCAACCAAAGGATATTTTACCTCATAACTGCAGACCACTACATCGCACATTCATGAAAGTTATGTCTACGTGTTTGGGGGATGCTGCCGATTTCGATGGTATAGGACACACCTCTGTGCGATGACATTTTCATTTCCATAAATGGTGAAAACTAAAAAACCTATTTTAATTAACTCCTCCGAAGCCACAAGTCAGATCGACACGAAACTTTGCACAGACCATCTCTGGACCGAGCCGAAGAAAGTTTGTGTAGGGAATTTTGATCCGACAAAAAACGGCTGAATTACGAGCTAACAAATCTTTGCGAAAACGCTACAAACAGAAAGTATAAAATATCTCAGGCTTGGAAAGGCCAATCAACACCAAACTTGGTGACCTTATGCGACACCACTTACCGAAGCCCACTGTGAAAATTGGTGTCAATCGGCCTCTAGGTGACGCTATTACTTGGAAATAAATAAACACTCCCATAGACTTACATTCATTTCAGTCTCCATTACCGCAAGCAACTTTCATTTACAACTATGCTCATTTCTTCTCCACGGGCCCCGCCTTGGCTCGGGGGCCTGTTGATAATGGTACAATTAATCATGGCGGGCCCGGCCGACTCGCGCTCCACGCGGCGAGGGGGGCGACTGGCGCCGGGGCTTGGACCCCGTTTACAACTGCTCGCAGTTCAACTTTTTTTATTCTTCCACCGCTAATTCCACTACTGCAGCATACCCCGTAACTGCTAGGGACACGAAACGCACAGGGTAGGTACAAGCCCCTGCAAGTACCTCAGGCGCAAAAATTCGCACACTTCTACCGCTAGGGGGCGCTATAAGCAAGGCCAACGCGTTTGGGCTTGGATCTCCCGCCTATGAAGGCAGATATCAAAAACCTTATATCCACGTGTTCGGGGGATCGAGCTGAATGTCCTGGTATAGGCCACGCCCATTTCCGCCTAGACTTTTTTCGCACAAAATCGCAAAAACTGAAAAAACGCCTGAAATCATCTCCTCCGAAGTCGCAAGTCCGATTGACACGAAACTTCGCACAGATAATCTCCTGACCAAGCTCTACAACGTTTGTGTACAGAATTTTGATCCGACAAAAAATGTCGCAATTATACGCTAATATATTTGTGAAAAACACTACTAACACGAAGTGAGGGCATAACTTCGGATTGGAATGGACGATTGACACCAAATTTGGAACATTCATTTGGGACGCCCCCCTGAGGGCCTCTGCAAAATTTGGTGCAATTCGCCTCTAGGTGGCGCTCTTTGATCCAGAAAATTTGTTCCTCTACAACCACAAGTCACATTGACGTCAAACCAGTGCCCCATTGTTCAGCATGGTCCCCTGATGCCAGGCACCAAAGGGGACCCTAATGTGCCCATGGGTGGCGCTGTTATTGCAAATTAAAAATGTTTTCAAAAATCCCATTGACTTACATTCATTTTATATCTCCATAACCGCAAGTCCGATTGACACCAAATTTGGATCAATTATTGTTGTTTGTATTATTATCTGTTTTGGATGTATGTGTGTAAATGGGCTGTTTTAGTTAGAATCGATGTATGTTTTCCACCATTGTGTGTCAGCTGCGCTCCCTCCTTCGTGCTGGCTCGTCTCTACCACATGGCCCCTAGCACCTATTTTTAGGAAAAACGCCTAAAATAACATACCCAAAATAAATCAGTAATATCTCCTCGACCATCAGGCCTAGATGCATAATTCTGGTCTCCTTTGAAATGTCAGAAGCAAAGGAGTATAAATCCATTGTATATTAACATAATTTATCTTACCATTACAGACTACATGGAGATTAAATACAGAAAAAATGAAATAATGATATTTTCACTCTCGTCTGGTAAAAAAAGCTATATTTTAATGCAATAAACCATCAAAACCATCATATGGTAGATTATAATGCACCTGAATATCTTCTAATACACCTGGAACACAACTGTAATTGTAAAATTGATGAAAAGAAACTGATACACAAAGGTTATTACACAATCTGTCAAATGTACCTGGCGAATGTCCATATTTTAGCCATATTTACTGTTAATATGTTCACTTTTATTGGGAGTTATCTTTAAAACACTATTTCTCTCCATACAACCACGTTCCAAATAACATAAAGCTTCCAAAACATTGAAATGTTGATAAAACCAGTCATTATAAATGGCCAAAAGCACTCCCATGCTTTAAAGACCCACAGCATGAGAACAGAACATTCTACAGGCCTGGTCCTGTACTCTTCAGAACCGTCAGAGTCTCCTCTAAAAATCGGTGTATTTTTTGTCTTTTTTTTAAAGTCATCTTTATAGCAAAAAGGGAGTTACAATACAGATGTGACTTATAAAGATGTACAAAACAGTATACAAATACATATATAAAACACAGAAAAAGTTATGTAAAGGATTGCCGGGTGAAGCCTATAGGTTGTTACAAGGAAAAGGAGGACCACATGTTGACAGTTTTAACTGCCTTTTTGTTGTTGGAGCCAGAAATCAAATTAATATAAAAACCAACTTTTGAATGAACAAAATTGTTTTTTAGCACTGAATTTACATTTATGAATGTGGAATTTAGCCAACAGAATTAATAAATTTATAATGAAGTACACCTTTCTTTACTTTGATTTCTATAAAAACAAAATACAACATTCTTCCACAATAAGGGCATCGATATGGTCAATGATAAATCTGCTGAGGTTTTGCCAGAATGTTCTGGTGTGTGAGTAATACCAGAAGAGGTGCAATACAGTTTCTGGGTGGTCTTCACAAAAACAACAGTTTGTATTGATGTCTCTTTTAAATTTAACCATGTAATGATTAGCAGGGTAATATCTGTGAATTATTCTGAATGACACTTCTTTCACCTTGTTTACTATCAAGTATCTGTGAGGAATCATCCAAACCTTTTTCCAGCCAATGTCATTTACAAATCGGTTCCAATAAAATGTAACATTTGGAATAGAAACAATTTCTGAAATAAAGCCCGAATGTTCTTATTATTTCGAGGAAGATGGCAGAAGCAGATTTTACCTACTGGTGATTCAGCCACATCAGGAGGGAGACAGAAGCAGGTAGAAGTCTGCCAGTATATTTAAATAACATGATGGTCCCTGAAGGGATGGTGTCAAATACAATTGCATATTCTCTAGGTGTAACTGGAATGTTATATGTTGATAAAAACTCTCTATAGGAGAAAAGTCGCCCCTCTACACTGAAAAGCTCATCCACCAGCAGAATCTGATTAAGAACCCAACTCTCAAAAAAGAGTGATTTGTTTTTATATAACATATCTCTATTATTCCAAATTAGGTACCTGTGAGGTGAAAAATTATGTTTATAAATAAGATGCAGACATCTCACTTTCTGATCTTTAGACATAACAATGCCTAAGTATGTAACTTCTTCCTTGATTGGAATGTTGCAAATACTTCGTATATTACGATGTTTTAAAGGCAACAGTTCACATTTCTTAATATTTAGGCACAGACCAGAGGCCTCTGAAAACTGGTTAATTACTTGAATGGCAACAGCTATCTGGCTTGCATTTTTTAAAACGATTGTAGTATCGTCAGCAAGCTGACTGATGATGATATACCTGCCGGCAATAGAAATTCCTTGTATAGCACTGTTACCAACATGAGTTGTGAGAATTTGTGTACGCAGTAAGAACAGATAAATGGAAATCGGGCATCCCTGACGAATGCCTCGTTTCAGGTTAAATCATGGGGGAGTGCCATGTTTCAGTTTGGTAGAACTGTTGCCATTAACATATAAGGTTTTAATTGTTTTGCAGAAAAAGTCCCCAAAGCCAAATTTTTCTAAAGACAGAAAAATAAATTGGTGTTCTATTGTATCAAAAGCCTTATAGAAATCTAAGAAGAGGATGAAGCCATCTTCAGATATCAAGTCAGAGTAGTCAAGAATATCTAATACTAGTCTGATATTGTTAGAGATGTGCCTATTCCTCATAATGCCTGACTGTGTCTCATCTATAATTTTGTCCAGAGTTTTTTTTAATTCTCCTGGCAAATATTGACACCATAATTTTGTAATCATTGTTTAGCAGGGGTTAGCACCTGTCAATAGCATTATCCAGAGCAATATTAAAGTCTCCACCAATTAAAAGAAGAGAGTTTGGGTATCTGGTGAGCCAAAAAAGTAATCCTTTCCTCTACTGAATCAAGCAATCAATCAATCATTCTCAAGTTTGTTATAACCGTAAAGATTAATAACTATGATAAAAATATTGTCAATTCTAATTATAAGACATATGTAGTGTCCTAGGGAGTCACAGTCTGAGTGTAGGACATCACCAGTAAAAGTATTTTTAAGTGTGGTTACTCCAGCAGATCTCTCTGAGCCCTGAGAAAACCAAATATCATTACACCATTGAGATTTCCAAAAGTTGACATCAGCAGAGGTGGAATGACTTTCTTGAAAAAAACAAAAATCCATATTAAGTTGTTTGGCAAATATAAAGAAGGCTTTCCTTTTACAAATCTGTCTTAGACCCCTGGCATTTAATAATGACCCACTGATGTGTATCTGTGTACAGATGTGAAAAGTAAGTAGAACCCACAGAGAAACTGATTAACATGGGGAAAGATTAGTGTCATGGAGGCAACACTGACAGCTGAGATAAAACAGGATGTGAACCCAAGTCTAGAATTTTAAAGGTAAACATGTTACAGTATATTCCCATCAACCCCTCCCTCGGTACCATTACCCCTAATCCCAGTCAGAAATAACTAAACTAATTATGTGTCAAAGTATTGTGGAGCACTACTATTTATAAACTGAATGGATTTGGATATAACGTGTTCTTAATCACATTTAAAATAAATTTAGAAAGCTGTATGGCTGTGTACCTGAGGTCTCTTCTTCTGTGTCCATTATTGATGAGGTCTGATGTCCCTCTGTGCTCCTCTTCATTAACCTAAAAGCAAAAATAAAATTTACTTTTGTATATACCACCAATAAAAAATTATTCAAATCAGCCAGTCATATAAATGAACAAACACTGTGTACTTTATTACTCTTTAAGTTTAAACAAAGATAACAAATAAATATAATGAAAACTTTACAACACATGTTACCGTTCTCTTTTATCCAGGTCAGATGACATCTGGAAGTGCTGAGTCTTGATTGATGATTAATAACATCACATTTGTGCAAAATAGAAGTGATGTTAGCATACGAAGCTTTGACTTACCTGACATCAGGCTACAGGAGAGTAAAGCATTTCTGTGTTCACCTCAATTGCTCCTTTAGATCTGGTAACAGGTGATGACCTCACCAGCATTTACACTGTTGTGATGCCACGCCCCTGACAGATGACTACGTGTTGAAGACATATACTCATAAAACACCTTTACAGCTTGCAGCACCTTCTATTGCTCCATTCATTCCAGGTCTTCTGGTAAGCTTTTTTAAGTTGTTCTAATCAGTTACTGCTCCCCATAAAGATTCGATCAGACACAGACTCAGCCTGTTTCATTCTCTCACCTCCTCCATCTATTGTTTTTATCTAGCTGTGAGGCCAATGCCCTCGGCGTGCATCTCACCTTTACCAGCTTTTAAGCACAGTTTTTCTTTAATAACAATGAACTTCTGAAAAATATTGACTAAATCGTCCCAGTGTGCCAGGATTTACTTTTTATTTGTAAAGCTCAATGAGAAGAGGACAGCTAAACAGCTGAATGTACTTAAGCTACAAGTAGGTACACATCAACAAGGGATGCAACATTTGAGGAAGAATATTGACGTTTCTCTGTATGAAAAGCACTAAAGGATCATTAAGTTCAATAAAACTATTTCTTATATTATTCATATTACTTTAATTAGAAAATGAAATGTATCCCTGGAACTGCCTTATATATCTTGGAGCTGGACAGCAGTGGAATCAGTTTATCCTAATTGGTGGTTGTGACAGCTTGTGAGAGTATGCAGGATCAGAGACTGATCATACTGCATGTGGACAACAGACTTAGACTTAGACTTAGACTTATCTTTATTAATCCTTTGGGATGACTCCTGCAAGGAAATTGACAATTCCAGCAGCAGTTTTAGCAAGGAGGAAGGAGAGTAATAGATAAAAAGACAGTACAAACAAAGCAGGCAAAATAACAGTAGAAATAATAATAATAATAGTAATAATAATAACATTAGTCAAATATCAACAAAAAAGTCCATAAATTATTTTAATAAGTGTCAGTGTTGAGTCCAGTGTTAAAGTGATATGTAACATGAACTGTTGCACTGAATGTAGTGGAGACTGATGCCGCCTGTCAAAAATATTTTAAATGGAGGTTTTACACTTTAACAAGATTCAACAAAAGACTTGTTAGGTTGAGAGATTCTATGAGCCATGTCTACTAGAAATTACATTTATATACAGTAATATATACAATATACATTTTGAGGTAAACGTAATACTCACCTAGTTATGTTTTCTATCAACATAATGAGGAAATGGTGTTACTTAATGTAGCTGCAATTTGCTCCAGTTTAGTAATACATTTTCATTTTGCAAATCATATTTTTTTATATTTCAAAGTTGAGTTACATTAAATCATGCAGGCATTTATATTTTATGATATCATTTTTATGTCTTTTTTTTATCAGCTGTTGATTTTAAGGACGTGGAAACTGAACGTTCAAATTATTTTATGGATCCGTAAATATAACCTTTAACCTTAAATCTTGCTGCATCTATAAACAAAAGTAGTTTGGTCTTCCAGTAAGAGGAAGTAAGAAGATTGCTTTTGGTAAAGAGAGTAATTTAAATGGTTTGCAAATAATGTGTCTAAAGTCTAAAGAGGCAAGATGCCTTTAAAACATTTTCTTTAACTGCCAGCTGAAAAGTTAATTGATCACTTCAGTAATCTCTTCATTGCCTCTCTACTCCACATATGTGGAAACTGATCTTCACTTTTACAGCATACTTCTGATTCATATAACTCTAAAAAATTGGAGAATCCTCTGCTTTTATCCACAGAATCGAAAAAGAAACTTTTGCCTGAGGTAAGGATCATAAAGATCTTCTATGAACACAGTGTTGACGGGAAGAGGAGAAAGTAACAAGTTTTTTTTTTGCGATGAATTTTTAATTCAAGAAAACCATACAAAACTCAAATACACCATATACATAGGAACGTGTACTAGGATAAAAAAAGAAAAGGCAAATAATTTGTTTTAGAAGAGAAGAAGTTTTAGAAAACAAAAACATACCAGTACCTACATAAAGCACACAGGCGGCACAATATATAAACATACACATACAACATACAAGGCAGAAGGGACTAAACACCTCAACAGACTAAAGTGAGAAGACGAGTTAAATTTGACTGCATCTAAAAAACGCTTTCTAGTCTGCCGTCCACTCAAAGCTTTACAGTACATGCATTCACCAATTTACACACACCAATCATACACTGATGGCAGAGGCCATGCAGAGTGTCGGCCTGCTCATCAGGAGGGCTGAGGGCTTCAGTGTCTTGCTGAAGGACACTGTTTCTTAGAAATAAATTGTTTTGATAAACTCTGACCTGTCTGTATTTCCATGAGTTACAGTATCATTACTCTTTAAATTTTAAAACATTTGTCCATTCAGAAGTTACATTTTCAAAACAGTTCACACATGATGATGAAAATGACATATTTACTTTGCAAAATACTTAACAGTCACAAAACATTAAAATAGTAAAATTTTCATCAAACAACTTAACCTGTCGTCAAATTAACATATTCTTTAAATCAATCATTACACAATGGACAACAAAATGCAGAATACATCTATCAACATCAGCCAGTTCACCTTTAATTTGTGCTACATGCCTGTGCTGTCTGTTGGATGCCCTGTTGAAAAGACACATTTGCTAAGGAAGTTTTCTTCATTCTTTTTAATCCTGTGAGCAGGTCTTTCCGTTCCAATGAAATGTCACTGACACGTAAGACCTACAGTTAGCACAAGACACATTTTCCAGCTAAAACAGCTTTCAAACTTTATTTCTTCATCAAAGAACCAATAAAGGAGCTCCCCCAATATCAAAAATACACAACAACAAAAACCTTTTATTGTATATTTATTTATACTGCAACCGGGCCCCTCTGCCTCTTACTCTGCTTGCATCCCTTTGGCCTCTTTGAACCATACTTGCAAACAGTAACACAGAGGGGGCATAACTTCAGATGGATGAGGACTGATTACTGATTGTGTGTAAAGGAGTTTCACACAAATGCGTTAGAGATTCAGAATTATGCAAGTATTTTCTATCAGCTATGAACTATAACGTTTTTGAAAAAGGTTGTGGAAAATGTGTGACCCTAATGAAAAAGTGTTTCCAGAGATTAGTGTTAGAAGAAGAAGAAGAAGGTGATGATGAAGATCAAATTGATCCCAGTTTCATTAAGCGTGTCTTAGCAATCAATAAAAACTGTAATACCAGTGTGGAATAAGAATTAAGATCTTAAACTTAAGTAAAATGGGAAATATAATTGTGAATATTCCAGTAGAAGAAACAGTCCTGTTTTCAGGACCATTCATAAAAGTACAGCGATGTCAGAAATATTTACTTAAATAAGTAAAGTGTATAAGTGAAAGTGCTCAGTGTTAGATTATTATATAATAAAATTATTTTATCTAACTTCCTTGTGACTTTATTGATGTAATTTGGATGTAGCTTAATTACAGGTAGATAATGATCACAGTGTTCATAGTCTGATAAAAGAAGTGTAAAGTAAATAATGATCAAAGACCTGGGAAGAGGTAACGGGAATTCATTTGGGCTGACGTATGTGTGTGTGTGTGTGTGTGTGTGTGTGTGTGTGTGTGTGTGTGTGTGTGTGTGTGTGCAGTGTGTGTGGCAAATCCTAACCACCTAGTTTTCTCCTCTGCAACCCTAAATTTATGTTCATTAGGGTGACCATATTTTGGTTTTCAAAAAAGAGGACAGTTTATTAAAAAATATCTGTTTGGCTGATAGTGTCCCCTGTTTGTTGAGCAGGCCTACAGGCAGCTTGTGAGCACTGCCAGTACGCAAAAAAAGTCCCGGTATGCCTAAGAGTGAAATGTAATAGAGCCAGTAGGCCTGCTGGTCAAAGCAATGCAAAAACGCACACAGTAAATGGGACTGTAGAGCAAAAACCGAATCCTGGACATTTTGGGCAATTTAGAAATCCCAGGTGTGCACATATTTTAGCTCCTGAAAAGAGAACATGTCCAGGAAAAACAGAAACATCTTATATTTCATTATCTAAAAGTTGTTTGAAGAAGCCATAGATGATACGTATAAAATTATTCGGGTGTCTCACTCCCCGGCTCCTCCTGTCCCCATGTGCTGGGTTTTTGAGGCTGACACCTTTGTCAATATTTTTAAAACACAATAAATTGTTATTTCTAAAGAAATGTGAACATGTTATACACAGTATCATTGGGCGGCTGTGGCTCAGGAGGTGGAGCGGGTTGGCCGTTAATTGGAAGGTTGGACCAGGCCCGTCGCGACAGGACAGGCAAACCAAGCAATTGCTTGGGGCCCCGAGCTGGACTGGGGCCCCAAGACAACGACTGTTAAAATGCAACGACAAACTGTGAGCGCCCGACCCCCTTTGATAGAGTCAATGCAGTAAAGTGCAATGACACTGTTATCGGAATCCCCCTCAAGGGGGCCCCTCTCAGTAGTCGCTGACAACAGCGCCAAACACGTTATCTCTGCTGCTCAGTGTGTATATGTGTGTGTCATACCTGTCAAGTATCCCGTTTTGGCCGGGAAATTCCCGTATATTAGTATTTTCCCGTAAATCTCCCGTATTTCAACCTGCGTTATTAAAAAATAATAATACCCATGCAGCGCTGCGCAGGGCTGACTTAAGGTGATGTATGTTGGACTTAAAACCTCACTCCCCGACACATTAAGAGACGCACTGACGACCAACGCAAGCACCCTTACATTTTAGCCTCGTCGTCAGTGTGTCCGCCTTCCGTACCCGAGGTCGCCGGTTCGAGTCAGGACCGTGCAGTACGTACTCGGGGTCAACCGGTTATACTGGAAGAAGACTGGTTAGAAGCTTAAAAGTTATGTGAAATTAAAAGAAAAACTTTAAAAAAAAAAGCAATATGAAATTAAAAGAATGTGTGGAATGAAAATAAAATGTAAAGACAAGCAATGTTAAATGAACAGAAAATATGCAAATAAGCATGTAAATAAATGCTCTTCAAATATACCCTTTTGTGTTTTCTTTTAGGTTATAACACCTGTCTTAAAATGTAAGGGATACTGGAGCTTGGTTGGGGTGGTGGGACTGCTTGCGGTGGGCGTCAGAAAATTTCCCTTATTTTCAAATCCAAAACTTGACAGGTATGGTGTGTGTGTGTGTGTTTTCAAGTACGTTGGATTTAGTTATTGTGCACTTTTTTAATGTATATTTGATTTTATGGTACAGTGGTGTTTTTTGCAAATGTTCAATTGTTACACACAATATTGCAACAGCAGTATTTGCACTATAAACTTTTATTTATGCACAGTATATTGCAACAGCAGTATTTGCACTGTAAAAAAATTATTTATATAAAGTGTGAGTGAACTTTAACTGTATGGCTATGCTGTGGTTCCTGTAGGCTTTGCGTGCGTGTGTACAGGGGGTTGGGGGGGGGGGGGCCTCCATGTCCATTTTGCTTGGGGCCCCCAAATTCCTTCAAACGGCCCTGGGTTGGACGTTCAATCCCCGGCTTCCCCGGGCTGCATGTCGAAGTGTCCTTGGGCAAGACACTGAACAAGACAAGAAAGGCGCTATACAAATATGGAGCATTTACAGTTATACATACATACTTCTGTGGGCATGTAATAGTTGCTCTGTTTCGACTAGTCCAAGCATGGTGTCATTTCTTCAAGTTGTGGATTTTAAGGATATTTTTTAGAAGCCAGCTTCTGTATTGGTGTGGCAAGACAAAGCTGACAAATTGCGTTCAACAGATTTCAGGAATATGTTGATGTCAGTAACAGAAGAAAATAATTAAAGCTCTGTTTTAAATAATATTTTATTCTGACAAAATCCTAACAGGTATGGGTATAGTATTGTAAAAATATTGCTGTTTTACTGTCTTATTCAAATCTGTTTATTATATGTGACTTTGTGAGGAGTGATTGTGATCTCATTGCTGCATATAAATTTTCTTCATCTGGAAACATTTTGAGCTTCTGGCCTCTATTCAAAGCGGACTTCCTGTTCTTTGACTGCCCCCTTGTGGCTGTTTTTCCAAAAGTGAGTGGTGCTGATCTTTATGTCCCACACAGTATTTAGTTCAGCCTCTACACAGCATCTTATCAAGCCATTTTTGTCAGTATATAAGAACTAAAAGTTAAAACCAGTGAGCAGGGTTAGGAGGTCAGGGTCAGACCTGATCCCACAGCAGGAGTTATTCATATGATTGTCTCTGATTTCTTGTGATCTTAAGTGGCAGAGGGCTGAATCACACAGAACAGAGACAATTATTATTTTGTTGTGATCACAACATTGAAAAAATGACTTTGGTGCTTCTTTCCAGAAAGTATCTGAAAACCTGGGTAAATAAAAATAAAGGAAGTACTGAGATCTGGAAAGAGTGACTGTTGACAGAAGAATATAAAATATTACATTTGATATTAACTGTGATGGGTATTGCTGTTGAAATAAACACTTTGAGGCAAACGCTTGTCTTTCTGTAGGTTTATTCAATCATCTGCAGATGGACTCACAGCGACACACAGAGTACATGAACACCTGAATGAGTGAGGACAGCTGAGAGAGCCTGGTATTTATCTGGCTTCAGGGTCAAACATCATATCACAATTATACGTTGTCACTAAAGTACAGTACAGAGAACAGAGATGGTTTGTCTGTTACTGATACATGTTCAGCTCCACATCATACATGAGTCACTCTGAGTCCAGGGGTTACATGAATCACAAGAAATCGTCAATACATCAATATTTCTTCATTTGCTTTTACATTGTTCCTTTTTTTAGAATTTCATCCGTATTTATATCATTAGAAACAAATATCGATCAACAGTTTCTTATCATTAGTCATTTCAACCTTGTATAAGAAGAGTAAACGTGAATTATTATAAATGATTTTAAAAAATATGAATAAAACAAATTATACTTAATGTGATTTCAATGAAGGATTTAACAATACGAATAAATCTGATTATATTAACATAAAACAACATAAGTCATGTTGTCTGCATAGTCCAGAATGTCAGACAACAATCATTTTCAATGGTGTGACTCCACTTTGGCAAACATGAAGTTCAGTGCCATTCTGATTTATTGTCATAGTGGTTTCTATCTTTTTTTTAAATTATATTTTATCAAAACAATTTTTCACATCAATATGCATTGAAGATAACATTTATTTATTTATTAACTTGAAAACATGAAAAATATTTGGAAAATATTTGTAACAAATTAAAAGAAAACGATGTTAAAAAACATGAAACAACTTCCAGTTTTTCAGCTGAAGCTTCATCAACTCATCATCTGTCTGAAAGAATCAGTCAGACTTGGTGTGTAGCAAGAAAAAACAGTACATGTTTCATGAAGTCAGAGATAAAAACATCAGGGTTTAAAACACCTTCATCTGTCTAAAAGAATAAAAAGTTAATCATTAACAAAGAATGAAAGGATTCCACATGATGTGAGCATGAAGCAAAAAGTCACTGGCATCAACATGAACACATTTCAACTGACGCTGATTCTTTTACTGTTTCAGGTTACATTTAGCAAGAAATATAAAAATGTAAATATGACATGTATTATAAAACACAATGTCACCACATCTTCTTTGTACTTCATCTAACTACATCGTAACTTTAGTGAAACATATTTTAAAAGAATAATAAAAAAAGGGTAAGCATGGAAAAGTTTAAAAAAAAGCCAAGCAGGTCAGAATCAAAAGTCATTTGTATTTGATATTTACTGACTGGTCTTTGAGGTTCAGCAACATAACTGTCCACACCAGTCTCTATACATGTAGGAAAACAAATTTTTAATTATCATCACAAACTAAAATTAAAAATAAAAGATAAAAAACTCTTCAACTTGCAAATGATGATTTCATTACATCATCTTTGGCTTTATTATTTTCGTGGTCACCATCATTAATTTGCAGACATTATACACAAATGTCTAAAGAAAACACAATGTACATTTTAATATAAAAAATTAAAAACTAAATAATAAAGAAAAGAACTGTTTAAAAGTCTCACATAACTATTTCCAGCCTTTCAACTTCTGCAACTAATTCAACTCATCATTTGTCTTCATCATGTTCACCAGACCAGTCAGTCGCTGGTTTAGTCCTTATTTAAGCAACAAAGTCAGTTACATTAAGAAAACAGCAAAATATTTGAGTTGTTTTCATTAAGCTTAATTAGGCTGAAGACTGTAGTTTTCTAAGTAAAGATGAGGGTGCAGCTTTCATTTGACTGACAGCTCTGCTGGATGCTCTGATGTCTTCAGTCTCTGTATCCTTTGGTCTTCTCCAAAGTGTACATTTGGATATAAAAACTGTTGCATGTTTAAACGTTGTTCAGGATCAGGATTGTAAGTTGTTCACTTTATGTTGAAGGCATCTTTTAATCCCTTCAGTGCTTGTTCCTTTGTGATTCTCCTCCAGGCCTCTGGAACATCAGCTGGCTTTGCTTCGTATTCTTCAGCAAATCTGTCATTGTATTGTACCAGGACATACTTCCAGTAGTCAGATGCCTCTATGCTGGGGTCTGGAGGAATGTGCCAGTCAGGATAGTACGTGGTGTACTGCTTGTAAGGATGGTCCTCCCATTTAGTGTCTGTGTTTCTGAATTTACATTCACTGTATACATCCGTTGTACACAGTGTTTCAACCAGCTTGTCAGTGCGTACAGAACTGTGCCCACCAAGACCTTTTGGTCGATGAACAGCTGCATGATGTTGTTTGTGTTCTTTGCCTCCAGCCTCACAAGGAACTTTACAAAATGGACATTTTTTTCCACAGCCAATCACCTTCTTGAAAAGCTCATCCTGTGGTTTGATTGGAAGTTTGTTCAGAGTCTCAGTGATGTCTTCAGAGCTTGAGAATTCCTCCTGCAGCTCTTCCTTCAAGTCACTCAGTGATTTAATGAGGCTCTTTGTAAATGGATGGCATGTGCTTTGGATTTGAAACAGGATGGTTTTTTCAGCCTCCTCTGAAATTGAGACGTCTTTGATCAAATATTTGCGCATGTTGTTGATGAGCTCTGTGATGCTTTCATTGTTATCTGGCAGCAGATCACCATCCTCTCCTTTTGAGGCTCGTTCTGTTGCTTCTGTTATTTTGTCAACTATGACCTGCAGATTCTTCTTCTTCAGTTTGCACAAAGTTTGGTCTTCTGACATGTTTTGCAGGATGTGCTGAAATATCCAGTCCTTAACATATATTTCATATTTACGAATGTACTTGACAAAACTCTTAAAATCTTCCTTTTCCAGCAACTCTCTCTGAATGTTGTACTGGAAAAAGGAGCGAGAACTGAACTCTGCTGAATGGGAACTTGTCAAAATTTCATCCACAGTGTCTATTCCCAGAGATCTACTGATGTACTCTTCAACAGCAGGTTTGAGACAAAATCTGACAAAGTCAGTTGCTTTACGTTGACAATCATCTCTCTGTTTGTATAAATCAAGAAAATCTGACAAGTACTGATGCTTGTGTTTCTCCAGCTGAATTTTGGGTTCCATAGCTATTAAGAATTTTCGGTGCATGTAAAGGAACTCTCTTGAGGCAATGCCACAAATGTGAAGTTTCAGGGCAATCTGAAACTTTGTATTTGCCTTGGAGCCCTTGAAGCTCTGTTGAAGAGATTCATCTACTTTGTCCAGAAGATCCTTTATGAAAGAATCATTGTAATCTGTGTTTGTTTTTGTTATATCAAAGACAAACATTCTGCAAGACTCAATGACACTGTTTACTGTGCTTTGCAACTCTCTTTTTATATCTTTTTTCATGAACATTTTTTTAATGTGAAATTTTAAATGTTTACTTTTGACCTTAAATGGATCCTTCCCAATATCTTTTAGGTCTCCAATGTTCTGTAATTCCTCTGCGACATTACGACTGAAGAAATTTTTTCTTAACTGCTCGAGGACGCTTGCAGATATATTTTGTTCTTTCAGGCCTGACACATTTACAGTGACTTCAGCCCACATCTTTTCAAACTCATGTTTCAGTTCTTCTTCAGGCAGAGTGCGGTCTTTGCAGTCACTCAAGAGTTTCATAACTTTGTCTTCAATCACTTCTCTGTGTTTTCTTTGAATGTCCTGAGCCTCTTGTAAACTTTTCCTCAGCTCGATTGCAAAATTCAATTTATTGTTTACTGCATGTTGGATTTCATTTTGCGAGACTTCTGATACTGTTGAAAAAGTCAACTTTGTATTTCTCTATCAGATTTACATGTCTGTCTTTCCTTTTGTAGTATTCCTGAAGTTTCTGCTTCATTATTATTTGTTGGTCTTCTATTTTGTCTGACACCTGTGATTTTTTTGATTCAACCAATTTACTCAACTGATCGAGTTCAGATTCATTATCATTATTGTCATCATAATTTATGATTTCTAACTCTGCTTCTTTTTGCCAGGAGAGAATCTCTTTCCTGAACTCCCATTCCCACTGACTGAACTCTTTGCAAAGGTTGTCATAGGCTCGAGCCACAAGAGCATTTCTGAAACTAAAGATGAAGTTCTCATATTTCACTGCTTTCCAGAGACTTCTCATCCATTCTAGAAACTCTGGGATCTGAGACACATTATCGCTTCTGTCTCTTTTCACTGACTCTAAAAGATTCCTCTTTAAATCAGCTACAGCCTCACTGTAACCTGTGTTCACTGGTGCCATTGGTGGGGTCCCATGCCAGAGTCCTGGGATGTTCCAGTTGTTTTTTTCCATGTCATAGTCCAGCACATCTGTGAAGGCCTTTATAGAAGGCTGTTTTCCATGTCAGCTGCAATCTGAGTCATTTCATTGAGTTGGTCCAAGAGATGTTTCCTTTCTGTCTTGGTCTTTTCATGAGCTGAGACTCCAGAAACATTTTGGTGCACAAAATGACAAACTGGCTTTTTACCAATTACCTTCATTCTCAAGAATGCATGAGCTACAATTTGCAGGACATCTTTCATCTCTGTTGAGTTCTCCATTGCCACATTGATAATGGTGATGTCACTTAAACCAATGACAAAGGTTGCCAGCTGGTTGTCATGCTCATAACTGTCATCTAGTAGTGACAACTGAGGAGACTTAAGACCCTCTGTGTCAATGAGAAGTATGAAGTCACTGTTCAGCTCGCATTTCGTATCCTCACCGACTCTGAGGAAGAGCATATAAGCTCCTCTTGTGCATCTGCCGCTGCTGACAGGAAACTGCACACCAAACATGGTGTTGAGGAGTGTTGACTTCCCGGTACTTTGAACGCCCAACACAGTCAGGACCAACAGTCTGCTCCTCCCTCCAACCTTCTTGTGAAGCTCCATCAGCACATCTGTCACCCATCTCTCTGGGATGTTGGAAGCATCTCCATCCAAGAGCTCTAAAGGATGTCCATCCAGCAGCATTTCAGCAGCCATGCCAGGGAGATGAGACATTTTATCAGCAGTGTCTGGTGACTGCAAGGAAAACTCATAGATCAGTCCCATCTCTCTCATGTAATGCTCTATTCCTAAAGAGCTGTCCACAAAAACCTGGTCCAACTCTGCTATCAGTTTTGCATCTTTCTGCTTGCATTGCTCTTTGAATTTGTTACGCAACAAAGTCAGTTTGTCCCAAGAATGTGTATTCAACCTGAATTTCATTAATTTAACAAACAAATCTCTTTTTTCTTTGTCACTTGTGGATAAGGTTTCAATAAAACTCTTCATTACTTTGGACAGTTTTTGTTTGCTTTGCTCGTCCCTGACTTTTTGCATTTCTGCCTGTAGCTGAGATTTATACTCTTCAAGACTTGAGTCACCAGCTTCTTTCATCCTACATTCCTTCTTTTCTAACTCAGAGAGCTTTTTCCACTTAATTCCTTGCAAAGGAAGTTGTTTTTTCTTGTAGTCTGGTATACTTTGCACCCCCACTCCAATACCGCCCACAATGTCATCCGTTGCTTTCTTTTGTTCATCAGTTTTACTTTCGTCCACAAACAGACCAAGTTCAACAGCTTTGTCAAACATATTTACAATGATTGTTGTGGTTTTTACATCTAGCAGTGATTTTGTGATGATTGTAAAAAGTTTATTTGAAAAGTCTGCACCATTTTTCCTGGGGCCTTTGATTTTCACACTGGTCTTTGGTAAATCTAATTCTCTCAGTGTTGCCTGGAGAGACATCATGTCCTCTGTAGCATCCCCCTCCTTGCGGTTAACAACCAAGAACAGTTTGGATTTCACGTCTTGAAGTGAAGTCAGAATCTTGTGCTCATTTTCTTCAACTTTGTCCAGGAATACAAAGGTAGCAGTTGACACTTGAAAAAGAAAACTGAACTGTGCGACTGACTGACCAATGTCTCCTCTCAGATTGGCAAAGGCAACTGGTTTTGGAAATATGTCAAGATTTTCAGAACCACAGGGAAGGAACCAGCAAACCTCAACCAATCCATTGGAAATCTTCCTTTCGTGTGCTCCTCCTTTCATCTCTCTGTGTATGAACATGTTGTGATTCTGCTGGCCAAGGCTGAGAACATGATTCAAAACCTGGGACTTGGATAAACTGCAGTTTTTCAGCCTCACAAAGGAATAGAATGGAATATCTGCTTGGACAATGCTGTCTTCAACAAACCCTCTTGATTCAGACAAATCATGTGGACGCCACTCTTTGACGATGCCTCTCAGAGCCCACAGCATCAGGGTACACTGACTGTTATTGCCGTTGGGTAACAGCAGCGGGACAGGAAACTGACACATTGACATCTTGAGGGCCATTTCCTGTTGCAAGAAGCTGTCAGCACAAAGGAAGAGTGCTGCTATGAGGTCGAGAGGGTTAACCTCATTATCTGTCAGCACAGTCATCTGCAGTGTAAAGGTCTAGGTCAAAGAGATCATTGTTTTCATCATCATCGCCATTGTTCGATAACTGTATACAGTTCCTGCATTCAGCATTAATTTTAAACAGTTTCCTGAGGAAGCACCATGGTACGTCCTCCACTGATTGAACAGTTTGATCATCGATGCTGTTTTTGTTGATCTCCAAGAGAAACCGAAGAGTGAGCTTGTTGGGATAAAATTTCTTCAGTCCAAATTTGGAGAGAAAGTTGAGCAGGTCTGTCAAAGATAAAGAAGATCATTTTTAGAAATTAACAACAGGTAGCTCTGTGCTTTACATTTTTCTTGATGAATAAACAACAGCAGGAAGGAGTGACTTTGTAACTCCTTCTGAAACCACAAACTGGCCAACTTCCATGAGCACAGAAGAGGGGCTTAGCTTAGCACAGTGCTGAATCAATGCCTGCTATAGCCGCTTTTTGACAAAAAGTGACCAGATCTCTTTTCAAGGAACTAAAAGGTTCCTTCAGCCCACTGTTGTGTGCGTTTCCACTAGGGCTGGGGTGATTCATCGAATTTTAAGTTTTAGGTAAAGTAGCCTAATTAATTTCTGTTATTATTATTATCACAACACAGCAGTGACGTGGAAATTTGATTCATTTTAAAATATGCTACTATTCTCATTATTCTAATGTGCTTCATCAGGATGATGATGAATGAATAAAATATAGATTTATTGATTGACATTTATTTTGGATAAATTGGTATGTTAATCGAGCAATAGGCAACTTTTCTTTCTTTAAAATAAACAGTTAGTCATTAGATTAACTGACTCATCGAAAAATTAATTGTTAGATTAATCGACTTGAAAAATAATCTGATATGTACAGCCCTAGTTTCCACCGTGGTCTAAAGATCTGCGAAGAAGGCAAATTAACCAGCTGATGTAGGCTGTAGGCCCTTACGTCATACAGAGCGATGCACAAGCATCCTTATTTGTAAACCACTATCTATGATCAACATTTATAAATGAACATCAGATCTGACTGGAATATAATGACAAACTACGGGCTTAGCTTGACCATTAAGCAGCTTTTTTGTGTAGGAGTATAATGAAGAGACACACGAAAAAGTTTGTTACACTTAAAGCCATAAAGTTCTTAAAATAACTCCAGCACAGAGAAAGCAACAGAAAAATAAAATCACGACAGTTTGGAAGGTTATTACAACATTTACAGCAACAAGAGCAGCACATGTAGGCTATGTGTCCTGAGCGTCGGAGGAACGTGATGTTTAACAAGCTTAATTACCTGCTGTAATCAGCTGTTCCGCTTGTTTTGAAGAGGAGGAGACCGACTTTGGCTCTGTGTAAAAACCTTCTGACTGATGAAAACTTGAAACAACAACTTTGGACCCGGTATTTAGCATATCCCCATCAGCTCTTTGCTGTGAACACACTGCTGCACCAGGCTGCTGTTTCCAAGCAGTACATTTAATGCCGACATTTAATCTCAGGTGGACATAGGCAAGACTTGTTGGCTATTTGACTGCTGATTATGATTTATTGGTTTGCAAACAATGCTGGAAAAGAGAGGAGCAGTAGCAGACAAACACCAAACATTCTCCAGAAACCTCTACTACCCAGTACTTTCGGAAAGCACTAACCCTAAGCGGGGACTTTTTGGGGGGTTAAAATGAAGACCCCAGAACTACATTTAGACCGTGGTCCCTCTGGTGGGAATTCAGTGAGTTCTTCCAAAGGTTCCTATAGGCCAATTATATGTTTGTAAACATTCGGGATGCGCGCGCAACATGGTTGCAGAAAAATCCGGAAGAGAGAGAGCGAGAGAGGAGTTAGCTGGCAAAATAAGACGTTACGCTATACATAGTAGTTAGATATCAACATTACATTTTATATTGATTAGATGGTACATATTTAAAATGTTCTCCAGCGTGCTACAACAGCTTGTCACCCAGCCGATAAGAGCTGTTAATCAACTAAGCTTATGTTAGTGAGTGGGATACGCCTTACAGATCCGCTAGCCATAGAGCCTTGTCAATGGTCAAACAACTGAAACGACATGGCCAGAAATATATAATTACCTGATCGACACTCCAAGTGTTTATACCCAGGAGAAGTTGAAAGCGTAATGTTAGAAATCTCTTGATGCCTAAAATTTTGTTCTGTGTGGTCATGTCCAAGGCATACAACTTCATGATTACCAAGTTCAAAACTTCGTAACGTAACAAAGGTAACGTTAAGTTAGCTAGTAATTTAAGCTAGCTGTTCGTTATTCTATTGTTAGATAAGTGTACAACTTAATACATCAGAGTTTTTTTGTTGTAAACTAAACCGAGTGATGTAGGCTAACTTAACGCTACCTGATATGAAGTGAGAACTGCAGAGTCGGGCGTTTTTAATTAACGTTAGGTTGTCGTTCCAGTCGGTTCTTCTGAGGGCTTGTAACCAAAGACGTCTGCGGTTGGCGTTAAAAGGAGTGTGAGTTGATGGTATCCGGTAAAACTTCAGACCTTTGTTTACAGATTTTCGATTCTGGCAACCCACTGCACAACACGACATTTTCCCGAGTTTGTTTTTCGGTTCCTTACGACTACTAAGTTACTACTACTACTAGATTAACGTTACTACTAAGTTACTAAAGTTACTTCTAGTTCTAACTACTTATTCTTCTTTGTCTTCTAATTCCAGGCAGTGTGGATACGTTTCTAGCACAGTGCTGCCTCCCTCATGGCAAAGATTTTCCGCTTATAACGTTAATCCATAGACTGCATATAAAAATCCTATTATTGAAGACGGTTGCCGGTCAGCAGCGGCCAGCTTCTGCATCCGACATGCGCAGTTGCACCTACGTGACGTCAGTGTGACGTAGTGTGATAATTCCCCTATAGTTCCTTTGGTCGAAACGCAGCTTATGTGAGACTAGGCCTCACTGATTACTGTACAAAAACACAACTTTATTCACTGGTTTTAATGAAACTGGATCAGATTTGATGGAGAAAATATTTCTGGTTTTCCTTTCTGTTTTTACAGAGTTTGCATGTGACTGGTTACTATAGCAGCTGACTTACAGCTATCAGCAGCTGCTGCTAATGCTGATTCTGCCCAGACGGGAAGCTTGGTGCTCCAGGGGTGTGTTAGTACACAACAATAGTACAGAAGTTTTTTACTGCTGGTTCATAGCCAGCTGGTAACAGCAGCTACCGTTAGCAACAGCTAGCTAGAAAATATTTACCTTTTGGCATGGTGGTGGCAGCATCATGCTGTGGGGGTGTTTTTCAGCTGCAGGGACAGGACAACTGGTTGCAATCGAGGGAAAGATGAATGCGGCCAAGTACAGGGATATCCTGGACGAAAACCTTTTCCAGAGTGCTCTGGACCTCAGATGGGCCGACGGTTTACCTTTCAACAAGACAATGACCCTAAGCACACCGCTAAAATAACGAAGGAGTGGCTTCACAACAACTCCGTGGCTGTTCTTGAATGGCCGAGCCAGAGCCCTGACTTAAACCCAATTGAGCATCTCTGGAGAGACCTGAAAATGGCTGTCCACCAACGTTTACCATCCAACCTGACAGAACTGGAGAGGATCTGCAAGGAGGAATGGCAGAGGATACCCAAATCCAGATGTGAAAAACTTGTTGCATCTTTCCCAAAACGACTTATGGCTGTATTAGATCAAAAGGGTGCTTCTACTAAATACTGAGCAAAGGGTCTGAATACTTATGACCATGTGATATTTCAGTTTTTCTTTTTTAATAAATTTGCAAAAATTTGTCAAGATGGGGTGCTGAGTGTACATTACTGAGAAATAAAATGAACTTTTTTGATTTTTGGAAAATGGCTGCAATGAAACAAAGAGTGAAAAATTTAAAGGGGTCTGAATACTTTCCGTACCCACTGTTTATAAGTTATCTCATATTTACTCATTACATGGAAAAACATATATGGAAGTATAAAGCATTTTGTTAATATGAGTCTTTGAGTTTGTGACAGAGAAGTGTTCACAGGAAGCCTGCAGCGTATGGGTGTCAGACAGCAGACATCCGAAGAAGCAGGAACCAAGCCCAGCCACTGATAAGCGGCTGTAATTAACATACATAGTTCCTGGAACATTATCTATAGTAACATATGTTAATTATTGCTGCTGTACCCTCTTTCCCCCATATAGCAGCAATGTGCATGTAACTAGGGACCTCCCAGGACATAATAAAAAGAGAGGAAACGGCAGAGATGCCTCAGAGCGGTTGGAGCATATAACTCTGTCCGTTCTCCTCGCGAGTAAACAGCTATTAACTCTCTTGTCTTTCTTCCCTGTTTGTCAGGTTTAGACACCTAAAATATTATTTACTTGGTCATTCGAGCCGGATAACAAGACACCTGAGGTTTCCAGTGGGCGAGGTGGAAACCGGGAAAGACTGTGGCCACAGCAAAGATCCTTTTCCAGGACCGAGTTTCAACTCGCTGACTGGGATCTGATGGTTGACGGTAATCCGAGGAGAGAGAGACAACAGTAGTGAGTAGGCTTTTGGGATTAAAAGCGCAAGAATGACTGAGGGTCAAGGTGCGTAAGAAAACCCTGTAATCCTAGGCACTGACAGGTAATGGGACGGCGGAGTCCTACGGGGTCCCGACAAATTCCGTAAAGGGACGGCAGAGTCCTACAGGGCCCCCGACAAATTCCGTGTAAACGAGTGAATGAGTGAGTAAATGGGAAGGGAGTTCCAACCTTCTTCCATATAAAGCAGTGGGGTTGTAAACAGTAAGACTGACATGGATGCAAAGGCAAGAATTTTCCACTCGTGAGAGTTGAAGTGAGAATTACCATGACAGATATTTTATTACTGTCCCACTGGGTAAAAAAAAACGGTAGAACACCCTAGGTGTTGAAACGTTGGACTAAATTTTGCAAAATGGATAAAGGGGGAAGTAAACCTTTAACTAAGGAAGTTAAGTTCAAAGACTGGAAGTATATTGAAAAATTAGATCCAAAACACGTAAAACATCTTGTTAAATGGATAAATGACTATGGATTTGAGGGACGCCTCAACACCCAAAAATTAGTTAAATTACAGGATGCAATAATAAAGCATACACAGAGTGACTCGAAGAAAAAAAGAAAAGCTGGTTATTATTATTATTATGCCATATTATATTATATTATATTATATTATATTATATTATATTATATTATACTATGTTATTATTGAGCCGGTTGAAATAGTATTGACTTTTGGAAGCAAGTAGCAAGTAAGTGAGAAGAAGGAAGTAGGCGAGGTAAAAAAGAAGAAAAGAGGACGAAGAGACAGGCAGTGTGCTTAGGCGTAGACTGCAGAGAGAGGAAGAAGGAGAGGAGGCAGAAGAAGCAGGGGCACAGGCTAGAATAGACCAAGTTCCAAGGGATTGGCGCTAATACCATCAGCTGAGGGACAGGTTGTGGTAAAAAGAAAAGCTGACTGCTACAAGGGGATATATGTGTCCTTCAAGGGATTGGAGAACCAAAATACTGCTATTCCCTCACCACACACTACTGCCACATATACATATATATTTATTCTGATGCAGATATCACATCAGTTGCGGGAGTGACTCTAAATGATAAAGTCATGCAGTTGTACAGAATGAGAGTTCCACCTCACGTCTCTCTGTATAAAAGTAAAAACTTGCCGTGGAAAGACTTTGGTAAAATGGTGCAACAGGGGGAAAATGCTACCGACTGGGTAGCAACGTCCGTGAACACATGGGCAAGTGCTAGTACTGGACTGACAAAAAAGTTGTTTTGTTTTGGTCAGCCCAAGTGCAGGAGGGAATACATCTCCACTGCACAAATAAATGAGAATTAATGGTGTTAACACAGGAAGATGAAAATCTATTGCAAGACCTCCCAGAAGAAGTGTGGTCTAAGGGACCTAGTGATGTAGGCCTAGTAAAGGGAGCGGTGCCTGTAAAAATCAGACCAAAATCAGATTATAGGCCCCGCATGAGACAATATCCATTAAAACAAGTTGCACAAGAAGGAATAAAACCAGTAATAGAAGATTTGCTTAAAGCAGGAGTAATAATACAATGTGAAGACTCCCCTTGTAATACTCCCATCTTCCCATCCCCTCTGTAGGATGGCGTATGGTACAGGACTTACAGGCAGTCAATGATGCTGTAGTGCAAAGAGCACCCTGCGTCCCTGATCCATACACCTTGTTAAACTCTCTAAGATCTGATGCTAAAGTTTTTACTGTAGTAGACATTAGCAATGCATTTTTCTCTTTACCAGTGGATCAACATAGTCAATTTTGGTTTGCATTCACTTTTGAGGGACAAAGATATACATACTGTACACTAGAATTTTTTGCGAAAGTCCAACCATCTATTCACAAGTTATGAGTGCTAGCATGGCTAAATACCAACCTCCTGGTAATAGTCAAATTTTACTTTATGTGGATGATGTTTTGTCAGCATCCCCAGATGAAGACACTTGTAAGACAATAGCACTACTGCAGCTTTTGGCAAGGGAAGGACACAAAGTGAGCAAAAATAAACTTCAGCTGTGTGAAAAGGAAGTGAAATATCTAGGCCATAATCTAAGTGCAGGGGGAAGAACTCTCCTTGAAGACAGGAAAGTATCTGTCCTCCAAGCACCAAAACCACAGACAAAGAAACAAACGATGTCTTTTCTAGGTCTAACCACTTACTGTAGGACTTGGGTGCCAAATTATGCAGAAATAACGTCACCTTTAGAAGATCTTAAAATGAATTCACCATTAAAATGGACAGAGGAAGCTGAAGAAGCTTTCTGTAAAATAAAACAAGTTTTGGTCTCTAGTGCAGCACTTACACCACCTGATTATAGTAGACCCTTTATCCAGATGTTAGATTGTAAGGGATACTTTATGACGTCAGTACTAACTCAACAACATGGAGATAAGATGAGACCTATTGCTTATTTCTCCTCCAAACTTGACAGTGTGGCATGAGCTCTGCCACATTGTGTACATGCTGTAATTGCTGCCTCAATGGCTGTAGAAGTAAGCGCTGCAGTAGTGCTCTTTCACCCCCTGACCTTAAGGTTCAATGCGTCCAGCACTTCCAAATGACATGACATTTTTATCACCCGCTCGACATTTGTCTTGCATATCAGTGTTGCTATCACAACCGCATGTAACTATAGAAAGATGTACTACGTTAAACCCAGTTAAACTTCCACCGACAGCAGATGATGGAGAGAAGCATGATTGTCAGAAACTAGCTGAGGAAACAGCTAAAAGAAGGTCTGACCTTAAAGATCAACCTCTTCGAGAAGGGGAAGTTGTTTTTGTAGATGGTTCGTCTAGAAAGAATGAGCAAGGAAAAATATTAACAGGATATGCTGTGTGTCACAAAAACCACAGTATTAAAAGCGGAACAGCTAACACCCAGCTACTCGGCACAAGCCGCTGAGTTAATAGCACTTACTGAAGCATGTAAACTAATGAAAGGGAAGAAGGTAACTATATATACAGATAGCCAGTATGCATGTGCCACGGTGCATATCTTTGCACAGTATTGGAAGAACCGAGGAATGATAACATCCACACCAGTAACTCATGCCAAACTCCTCAGTGAACTGCTTGATGCTGTACAGCTCCCAGAGGCTATAGCCATATGTAAATGAGCAGCACACACATCAGGGACAGATGAAGTGTCTCTAGGAAATGCTTGTGTTTGTGGACAAACAGCTAAAGCAGCAGCTTCAGGGAAACAACATGTTCTTGTAGTGATAGAACACAAAACCATAGATCAATCAACCCTTAAAGAAATGCAACAACAAAGTCGTTGAGAAAGATGTCTGGTTACGTAATAGTGCACAACTGAAAGATGACCTATATGTATGACCAAACAATAAACCCATACTACCTAAGAATTTATATAAGTGGGCAGCAATACTGAGCCATGGAGTAACTCATGTCTCAATAGGAGGGATGGTGGCCCAGGTACAGCCAAAACAATTTTTGTAGAGCATGCCTGACTTGCGCCAAACACAATCCACAAGGAAATCTAAGACCCAAAAGGGGCCGATTTCCTGAACCCCAGTATCCGTTCCAAATAATACACATGGATTTCATAGAGCTAAATAAAAGCGAAGGAAAAAAGTACTGCCTAGTGATAATAGATGCTTTTAACAAATGGTTAGTGGAACCAGGTGATTGGGTACTAGTAAAAAGCATAAGGATGAAACACTGGTACTCTCCAAAGTGGGAAGGACCTTTTCAGGTACTGTTAACCACCCCCACAGCTGTCAAAATAGCGAAGAGATCTACCTGGATTCACCTAGCTCACTGTAAGAAGGTCATTTCTGTTGTCTCAAGCTCCAACAAGGGAAGTGAGCCAAAGTCTGTTAATAGGACGGATTCAGGTGTTTAGAACCTGGATAGGCCCGAAAGTCAGTGAAGAAACCCACAGGCTGCTGACCTTATTAGGGTTGAGCAGTTGAGATGGCTTTTAAGGTGTGGCACATGTTGGTGGTGATTTCCCTGGAGGTCCTACTTTTGGCCACATCAGAAAAGGACTTTTTCCAAGGGAAGTAATTATTACAGCCATGGCATACAGGTGTGTATCCCAAATAATACCAGTGTTTCTGTAGTGCTTCCATTTTCCAGTCTTAACAGTAAGGAAGCAAAGGGCAGTGATTATACTACTCATACATGGTATATGACAAATGATCTAAAAGATACATCATGGCCGACTCTAGTGGCAGATGAAAATGATAACTGGACACCTAGTTGGGCAACTTCTGAATATGCACAACACCACAAACGACTGTTTAAACTGGTACATACAAACACTGGACTTTTGTTAACAGTAAATCTAACATCCAGTACATTGATGCTGCCCTCCCATTATCCCACAGGGACATCACTAACCAGGTGTTGGGGATTCCTTCTATGGGCCTACAGTTCAGGATATGACCCAAAATTTGGCATTTACATATGTGAAGTGAATAATACAAATATTACTAAACCCTCCTTATCTCCAGCTTCGTTGAAAGGTGGAATACGCATTATCGGCATACCAAAATCTGCTGACAAATGGTTCCAAGTGACCACAGGAATAACTGGATATAGTAATAACTGGTTGCTAATGGTGGAACAAGCGGGTAACATGACAAAAGGAAATTGCATGCGGTGTATGGGATCTAGACCACTCCTACAGGTAATGCCAGCATCTGTAGAAGACAGTTGTACCATTGAATTGATGAATAATACCAATCCTAAGAAAGGCTGCCAGAGATGGGATTCTGTGTTCCCTGTCGTTGCAGCAGTCAAAAAGAAACCCCTATTCTCCCTTTTCACATGCGTGAATATGACAGGGACAGGTACCAAATTGGGTAACCTGTCCAAAGAATGGTGTACTGTTATAATTCCTGTGAAAACCACGTTCAGACCAATTTCTCGAGGAGATGTCTGGTGGTGGTGCGGGGATGATAGATTGTTTGACAAATTACCATATAATGTGACAGGACTCTGTTCACTAGTGACATTGATCTTACCAGTCTCAGTATATCCCATGACAGTTGCAAGTTTAATCATGGGCCTGAAGAGTGTGATGCCACATCAGTGGCTGCATAAGAGAGGAAGCATCCAGGATAATACCCGTGGCTGTCTATAACAGATCCTACTTATATTGACGCTATCCGGGTCCCTCGAGGAGTTCCTGATGAATATAAATTAGCAAATCAGATATTATCAGGGTTTGAATCAGCAATGTGTTGGTGGTGTACAACTAATAAAAATGTAGACAGAGTAAATTACATCCACTACAATGTTCAGAAACTAGGAAATTGGACCCAAAGCGGTTTTGAGGCCATTCATGACCAACTTGCTGGCACCTCCCTCATGGAGTTCCAGAACCGAATAGCCATAGATATGGTGCTAGCAGAGCAGGGAGGTGTTTGTGCAATGTTCGGAGAACAATGCTGCACGTTCATTCCTAACAATACAGATGCAGAAGGCAGTCTCACTAAAGCCATTGCGGGACTCGGATCCCTTAATGGAAAAATGAAAGAGCACTCAGGAATAGATAATTCACTGTGGGGCACCTGGTCAAGTGTGGATGATCGATGGGAAGCCATCAGGCTACAGGGCCTGATGGTGTTCCAGGACGAGTGCTGAGGGACTGCGCAGACCAGCTGGCTGGAATCTTCACCAGGATTTTCAACCAATCCCAGGCCCAGTCCACTGTCCCACCCTGCCTGAAGTCCTCCATCATAGTTCCCCTGCCCAAGAAACACCATATTTCCAGCCCCAACGACTATCGGCCAGTGGCACTCACACCTGTGGTGACGAAGTGCTTTGAAAAACTGGTCAGGAGGCACTTCACAACACTCCTACCCCGAGGCCTTCACCCCCACCAGTTTTCCTACAGAGCGAACAGATCCACAGAGGACGCTGTAACCACAGCCCTCCATTTTGAACAAACTATCAGTAAAATGAATAATAATAATTTCGCTGTAAATAAAATGACCCAATTGATGACCTTTCACCTGTTGACCTCATCTGTGACGAGCCCTCCCGTTCAGACACCGTTAGTGATTCAGCAGCTCTTCCTACACGCCTTCGATTCCGCCGGTAAGAGGGGTTTGCCGCAATGTGCTTGTTGTGGATTGTTGCAAAGAGAACAGCACAGTTGTTGTGTATATTGCTGTGGGTCGTCTGCCTGTAGAAGTAACATCAGCTGCCGGCTAACACGTCGACAGCTAACATTACTTCTACACTATAAACAAAGGTGCTCTGTTCAGTTCGTTCTGTTAGCGGGAGAAAATCTTTGCACTTGAACTGGGATTATTAAAGTAACTTAATAAAATCCTTGTGCCTTAAAATATGTATAACAATATTGGTAAAATTCTAAGCCTATTCCTCTGATCTCTGACAGCCTCCTTCAGCCCTTTAAAATAAATATATATAATTAAATTTAGAACAGTATTGAATATATTTACATCACACCTGACACCAACAGTAGTGTTTAAAACAGCTCAACTACAATAAAAACTCAATAACTGGAAATGTATATAAAAATGTCAGTGCCAATAATATTCCTGACATCAAAGTAAAGAGTGAAGAAGAAATGGACATATAAGATATCAGAAAATCTTTGTTAAAACAAACATAGGACATATATTAGCTGTTTTAACAATTATGTGACACACTGGCTCACAGTGACTGACCTGCTGTAATACTGCAGCAGGTCAGTCACTGTGAACCAGTCCCAAACGCTCAACAATCTTTTTATGGTCACATAATTGTTTAATCACCACACCACAATAGCAACAGCAGCTGCATCCATAGCAACCCCTCATCAGCAACTGTTCCCTGTAAGTTATGTCAGCCCAGTGTTTTAAAGCTGGAGTTGGGAAATCCCTGTTTCTTTTAGCGTCACAGCACTTGCTGATGTATCGATACAGAAGCATCTGTATATGCGTGTCAACAAGGAATACATAACGATACATTTCTATGTCAATAGTCTGAGAAGAGTCCATTTTAAATCCTTGTTCCAGGTGCCCTTTTTAAACTTTGAGCACCTGCCCTTCCAAAGGTCTCTGCACGGCCCTGCCAGCAAGTCAAACTTTTTTGGCTCCATGCACCACTGAGAAGCTTTTTATAGGAGCCCTGCCTCCCTCGCACTTTAAACATGCTAGACACACACACTTTTTTTCAGTGGATAATTTTTAAATATTGCAATATTGCAAGAATGATGAATGATTGGAAACTTAGGAATTTAGGATTAATTTCAGCACTTGATTAACTAATCAGGAATCCTTCTCTGTCAGCTAGATTAATGCGTTTTTGACACGCTCTTTAAAAGCATTGTCAGCACAATTAAAGGACAACAACATTGTGCATTGGCAATATTTAAGATTGGTCTGACATACTTAGAAACCAGCTGAATCTTTTTGCTTTCCATGAAAACACAAGATATTCTGTATTAGAGAAGTCTGTAGCACAACCATTTGACCACAAGACAAGGCTTTTAAACGATACTGACATATAATGACATATTTGTGCTGAATGTCTTTCATCCCATTCAGGATTACAGACAGGGATTGGTTGATAAACCAGACTAGGCTGAAGTCAAAGTCCTCTTTGCATGGAGCACAGAGATGGAGAGATGGTGCATGAAGTCAGTTAGAAGTGGGTCACTGACATTTGGGCTGAATTTCTGTTATTCTAAGTGGGAGTGTACCTGCAGGCTCTTGTCCTTCTGTGTTCAGTGTAGACATGGTCTGACTTTTCCTTTAACTCCCCTGTGCTTTAAAACCTAGAGGAGAAAATAGATATTATCTTTTTAGTTTTACAGAACCACTTTTAATTTACAGTTTTTCTCAATTGCTAAAACACTAAACCCTGTTGTCTGAGCCAAATGCTCAGTTGCCTGAACCCACTGATTGAATCAATCACTCTTTTGGCAAAACCATAAGCACTTTTCACCTGTTTAGACACAACTTTCCAACACATTTTCATTGTGATGCACCCATGCTGCATAATGGTGAGCACAGGTGACAAAAGTCAAACACAATTAAAGCACAGGTGTCACCACTTGAACACAACTCAAAATTGTTCACACTTGTGGCTAATGATGGGAGGGAACATATACAGTAAGCCAGTTCAGAGAGCACTGGTTTGTGAGGCCCTACAATGGAAAGAAATCAGAGAGGAAGAGTTCGTGTGAGAGGTCGAGGTGGTCAGCGAAGCACATCGATGTGCTAGCAGGTAGGGTTAGCCTCCTTTGTGTTGCAACGCTATTGTAAACTGCAGCATATCATATACACGCAAAATCGCTGTTTTGCGTACTATAGACACGACTTTTCCAAAGCATGTATATGTGACGCATGTTGATGTGATCGGGTTGAATGGAGGGTTGGTCTAACTGTTTGTAGGCCAAGTATTCCATGTATATTTCTTGTAACTCCATGTTCTCTTTTTGTAGAATTGAAAGACTGCCACATGGGGGTCGGAGGACAGGTATGTTCTCCCCACACCAAGAGACCCTAATTGTTGATATGGTCCGTGAGAACAATGCCATTAAACTGAGTGAAATTCAGCAGAATATCATTGAGGACCATGTAAATTTTGAGGGTGTCAGCCTCTACTTTTGATCGTGTCCTCAAGCGCAACAGAGTGTGCATGAAACAGCTATACAGAGTACCCTTTGATCGCAACTCAGACAGAGTCAAAGAGCAAAGATTCCAGTATGTACAGGTTGGCATATATCCAGACACATTCAATGTTGATTACTCTAAGTAGTGATTTACTATATTGGCCTAAATCACTTTTTCCGTATCACTTACAAAACTATATCTATTTCTACAGAGCGTTTTTCAACTGGATGCAATGGAAAGACCCCATGAATACATCTACATGGATGAAGCTGGGTTTAATCTCACCAAAAGGAGAAAGAGAGGCCGTAATGTGATTGGCCATCGGGCCATTGTTGGTGTTCCTGGGCAGCGTGGTGGCAATGTCACATTATGTGCTGCCATCAGCAATCATGGGGTGGTCCACCATCATGCCAACCTGGGACCCTACAATACTCACCAGCTCCCCATTTCCCTCAATCACATGCAAGATGCTCTGTTAGGGCAGCAGGATGAGCAGCCCATCTATGTTGTTGTTTGGGACAATGTCAGTTTTCACAGAGCCCTCCAGGTTAAAGAGTGGTTCAATATGAACCAAGGTTTTAGGTAATCTTTGCCTTCCACCGTACTCCCCTTTCCTAAACCCCATTGAGGCATTCTTCTCCTCGTGGCGGTGGAAGGTATATGAATGGCAACCTCACACCAGGGTAAATCTCCTGCAAGCCATGGGACTTGCCTGTAGTGACATAGGTGTGGAGGCATGCCAAGCCTGGATACGGCATGCCAGGGGTTTTTCCCCCTGTTGCCTGGCCAGATAAAATATGGCCTGTGATGTGGATGAAGTCCTGTGGCCTGACCCAGTACGGAGACATGATGCTGTGGCTGAGTAATGCACTTATTTGTATATTTTTGTACTTTATTTTTACATGGGCTTACTGTACACAAGTGGCAAACACATAAGATTTGTGTTTGTTTTTACAAGTGCTATGTGTAAATGCACAAGATTTCTGCTTTTTGTACAAATGCTAAATGCACAGGGTTTTTTTTGTTTTGCAACATGCATTTAGCCTACAGTGAACAATAAACATTTATTTCTCCAGCTTCATGTCCTGAGCATTGTGTTTTCTATTTTTCTACATAGTGTTTAGTGACTGTTCAGGAGTGTTTTTAATTTTGATTGACTCGGGGCATGATTTGACCATATAGTTTAGTTTTGAGCACAGATTGAACTGTTTTGAGGTGAAAGTTTGGTTTTGCAAGAAGAGTCTGAGGTTTTGTGAATGTAGCTTGAAAATTGGGTTTTGTGTTCACAGTTTAGAGAAAAGGAGGGCAGCTTTCAAGAAATGTGTCTTAGCAATCGAGGAAAAAATGTAATGATTGTTGCCACTTGTGTTTACCAGTTTGGATGGCATGTGCCTAGAGTGCAGAATGCATTTTGAGAATGACAAGAAATGTTTAGAGTTCTGCTCAAAAGTCTAAGTGAGATCTGCAAATTGTGTTTTACCATGTGAAATGCTTTACGGTACTGACAGCAGACTGCACAATTAGCTAAATGAGTTCAGGCAACTGCGAACATTGTTCAGCAATAGGTTTTAGTGTTTTAACAATTGAAAAAAACTGTAATAGAACCAAACAGTGAATTTTTGATGAGTTGTACTTAAGTGAGATCAGTCAAAACACTGCACATAAAGTATCCATAGTCTGGATACAGTGATGTGAAAATTCAATGTAAAACATTTCACTAACTGTCGGTAAGTTGTTGCAATATATATTTGGATGAAAATTCAGACCAAGTACAAAACAGTAAAATGGTTGCAGCAAAGCTTACCTGACACCTGGCAACAGGAAACTCTGAGTCTGAGTCTGTAGCAGCTGCGGCCTTTATACTGCACATAGAAACAGAAAGCATTTAATCCATCAGAACAACAGTTTTTTTCCCTTTTGAGATTGCACAAGGACAAATGTTTCAAGTCAATATGTTATCAGTATTCTGGTTGAGTATAAACTCCAAAAATCTCCCATTTCTTCAAACTGTAAGGTTTTGATGATAGACAAAAAAATATCCACTGTTGTGTATGTTTTTGATACTTCAGCTTTTAAGGTCAGGAAAAAAGCTTATGAGTGACATTTACAGTGACATATTTTGTGTGCTGAATTTCTGTCATTCCCTACAGGATTACAGACAGGGACTAGTTGACTAAGTTGAAGTCACAGTCATGTTTTCATGGAGCACAGAGATATAGAGAGGGTGCATGAAGTGTGTTAGTCTAGATTGAATAAAGGAAGTAAGTGGGTCACTGACATTCGGTCTCTTGTGTGTGTCCCTTGATTAACACTTAATACTTATGAGTATGCCGCACATTAACATCTGAAACCTGAATGACCTGCGAGTCATTACAAAGTTATGCTGTGCAGCTGACCTTTGTTCAAACCCACAGATCTTTATTTAACATTTTAGTGGAGATCCCAAAGTTTAAAATGATACACAATATGTCAGGCTGAATTTTTGGGAAATGTTTATAAAATGATGCAAAAAACGTCTAAAATATTTCACAAGGTTTGTCTCAGTGAAATATTGTATTTATATACTGGGAGCTCATTAACAGTGCACTGAAGAAAGGGGGAAATGGGGGTTGTTCACTTTACAAATAAACAGTTCGCATACATGACACAACTGATTTATGTTCCTTCTCTGAAAATATGTCAATCATGTAGAATTAATCTAATCTTGAGGGATGTTTAATTTTGATTGTTGGTCAGGTGACGGAGAGACAACAGCGGGAAGGAGAATGGCGTCTTTGAGCCCGGGAGTAGAACTTTTCGAAAATATTGAGAGTATGGCAAGTGAATCGGATGGCGAGCAAGGAGAATGGCACGAGGTCACTTCAAAGAGAACAAGAAAGAAGAATTCTGTGTCAAGTCACAGTGAGTCGGAGCTACAGAACGAATTGAAAAAAGCGAGGAAAACAAATGGGACAGAAGAATGGAAAGTGGTGATCGAGTTTGGAGAAGTTTCTGGCAGCAAATTACATCCAGTAAAACTTACTAAGGCAATCCATGACGACTTTGGACACATTAAACAAGCTAGATTTCTGAGTAAATGCAGGATGTTGATTGAAGCAGTCAACAGAGTACAACAGCAAAAGAAAATGAAGACATTGAATGAGGTGCGAATGAAAAGCCACATTCCTGGAGCTAATCGTAAGGTTAGAGGAGTAATTAGTGGAGTTCCATTAGATACTGGTTTAGAAGAAATTAAGAAAGAAATAAAAGGAGCTAGAGTCTCGGTAGTGAAACGTCTTCCTACAAGATATCAGGGGAAATTAGTGGATAGTCTATCAGTACTACTGCAATTTGAGGGAGATATGCCACAAAAAAGTAATGATTGGATGCATGTCCTTTACTGTGAGGGAATTTATACCTAAACCATTACGATGCTTTAAATGTCCGAGAATGGGTCATGTGGCTGATCAGTGTAAGTCTAAGCCAAGGTGTGCCAGGTGTGCAGGAGAACATGAACATGGCCGCTGCGCAGAAGGTACTAAAACTAAATGCTGTAATTGTGGGGGGGAACATAGTGCTGCCTATCAGGGATGTGAAGTATAAAAAAGAGCAAAAGAAATTCAGAGATATAAAACACAGAATAAAGTAACATATGCTGAAGCAGCAAAACAAGTCTCATTGGGAGTGACAGCAGATTCTCAAGCATTGGGTCAAAACACCTTCTCAGCAAAGGACTTCCCTAAACTTCCGCAAATGCATCACATGAGTGCCATAAAGTGTTCACATAAGTGTGCAATTAAAGACGATACTCTGATAGTAGATAAGTTTAAGTTTGTAGCTTTCATAGGTTTGGTAGTGTATGTAGCAATGCAGCAGACAAAGAAAGGTCTAGGCTGAGGACTATTGTTGAGGCAGCAAAGGATTATTTGGGGATCACTGATATAACTGTAGATAAATCACATGAAATGTTAGTACCTAATGAAGGAGTATCTCAGGTTAGTGATTAAGTTCATAATGGGTTTCCTTATCCTTCAATGGAATGCCAGAAGCCTTATAGCAAATGGACAAGAATTTAAAAGATATATACAACAGCTAAATGTAAAGCCGGATGTTATTTGTATTCAAGAAACTTGGCTGAAATCACACCTGGATTTTAAAATCAGAGGGTATAAAGTTATAAGGCAGGATAGAGACAACGGTCAAGGGGGGGGGGGGTGCCACCTTTATTAAAGAAGGCATTTCTTATGGGAGAATAGAAATGAATCACAATACTGATTTAGAGGTAGTGGTTACTGAGATTTGGGTGAATAAAAAAAGCATAGTAATTGTTAATTTGTATAATCCATGCCAATAAAAGAATGAAGATTGAAGATTTAATGAAGTTTGATCATGGACACAAAATAATATGGTGTGGGGATTTTAATGCTCATAATACACTTTGGGGTGGGAAAAGTACAGATTATAATGGATTGATATTGGAGGAATTAATTGAGGAAAAAGGTACAAGGGTCAATCTAAGTAACGGAGTAGAGTCAGTATTATATTTAACATTGGTGTCCAGTGAGTTAGCAAGTGGGAGTAAATGGGAAGTGCAAAGTGATAATAGTATAGGAAGTGACCATTTTCCAATTATAATTAATTTTGAGAAAAACATTAGGATTAAACTTGGTGGGTTCACAAGATGGAAATTGGATAAAGCAGATTGGAGTAAATTTGCAAGCGCTTGTGATGAGGAGTTTAATAAGATCGACATGACAGGGGAAGTGGAAGAAATAAATGAAAGTATTATCAAAGCAATATTAAATGGAGCATCACAAGCAATTGGAAAGAGTACTAGTAAGTTAAAATGCTACCATGGTGGAACAAAGAAAGTTCTGAAGCCATCAGAAATAGAAATAAAATGTTTAGAGAAATGAAAAAGAAAACATTCAATGTCAAATTTACTAGATTATAAAAGGGCTCAGGCAGCAGTAAGGAAGGTTATCAAAAGGGCAAAAAAGAAATACTAGAGAGAATTCTGTTCTACTATTGGAAGAACCACACGTCTAGGTAAAGTTTGGGGAATGATCAAAAGAATGAGGGGAATTAGACAAGATAAGGATCTTCCAGTGCTGAAGAAAGAGGAAGAAGTAGCGTTTGAGAATAAAGAAAAGGCAGAAATGTTGGTAAAGAATTATTATAGTTCAGATAATTTGACAGAAGAAGGTAAAATCAGGCGACAACTAACATTAGATAGATATCCGGAGGCACTTGGAAAAAGAAACAATAGTCAGAGTCCACTAGATGAGGCTTTTACCATGCTTGAGCTGAGGAGAGCTCTGAATAAGAGTAAAAGAACGGCACCTGGAAAAGACAATATAAGTTACACTATGATAGAACATTTAAATGAATCAGCATTGGGTAAAGTATTGGGGTTATTCAACAAGGTTTGGGAGGAGGGTAAATTACCAACAGGATGGAAAGAAGCAATTATTATTCCGATTAAGAAACCAGGGAAAGATCCTACAAATCCTGATAATTACAGACCGATAGCTTTAACTTCACATATGTGTAAAACCATGGAGAAAATGATTACAGAAAGAATAACATACTACTTAGAAAGAAATGAGCTGTTTTCACCTTTTCAGAGTGGATTTAGAAAGGGACGCAGCACACTGGACTCGTTAATATGCCTAGCACAAGCAAATAAAGAGGGGGTAGTAGCAGTGTTCTTTGATATAGAGAAAGCGTATGATATGATGTGGAAGGAAGGTTTGTTAATAAAGCTAGATAAAATGGGTATAGGTGGTAAAGATTTCTTATTCGGCAGGTATATTCAGGTTCGTGTGGGTAACTCTATATCAGATACTTGTTTAATAGAAAATGGAACACCTCAGGGGAGCGTCATTAGTCCAGTACTTTTTTCTATCATGATAAATGATGTTTATAAGAATGTTAATCCTGACATTGGAAAATCACTTTTCGCTGATGACGGGTCAATTTGGAAAAGAGGAAGGAATATGGAATTTCTTGTAAAGAAAGTTCAGGAAGCTATTGATGTGGTGGAAGACTGGTCGTTGAATTGGGGATTTAAGTTATCAGTTGAGAAATCTCAAACCATCTTTTTTACAAGAAAGAAAGTCAAAGAAGACATATGTTTGAAACTGTACAATCAAAGGTTAGAAAGGGTGAAAACATTTAAATTCTTGGGATTGTGGTTTGATATATTGATTACGTGGAAAAACCATTTTAATAAGATGGAAGATAAGTGCAAGAAAGTACTAAATATTATGAGGTGTTTAACAGGCAGTGTATGGGGAGCTGATCGAGTGGCGTTAAGAAATATTTATACTGCATTAGTTAGATCAGTTTTAGAATATGGATGTATTGTTTTTGGTTCAGCGGCTAGTTCATCTTTAAAAAGGTTGGACAAAATTCAGGCCCAAGCATTGAGAATATGTAGTGGAGCAGTAAAATCAACACCAATATCAGCGCTTCAGGTGGAGGTTGGAGAAATGCCATTAACTCTTAGTTCACTAACAAGGTCCACGCCAATATCAGGTATAGAAGTTTAGTTTATTGAGAAGTATTTATGGTGGAGGGGTCGAGGGGAGAGGGATGACGGGATCGAGGGAAGAGGGATGAAGGGGTCGAGGGAAGAGGGATGAAGGGGTCGAGGGAAGAGGGATGAAGGAGGTTGTTTAGGGTTTGGTGGCCGGAGCGGCAGGAACCCGGGGGGTTGAGACTCAGGGTGGGGGCTCGTCTCGATAAGCGGCGTGCTTATGAACCCCCCTTGTGGTTCCTGTTGTGGAAAAGACAAAATGATTAATTGGCAAAAATAAGGATTTTAGCTTGCATGTCTTTCATGGTGGGAGGAAACCGGAGAACCCGGGAAACCCACGCAAACACGGGAGAACATGCAAACTCCGCACAGAAAGGCCTGGGCTGAGCGTAAGTCTAACCCGAACCTTCTTGCTGTGAGGTCAGCGGTGCTGTCCACTGGGCCACCGTGCTGCCCGTGAAAGAGGTGAAAACAGGGTTTGGGTGGGGGGATGTGAGAACTGAGAAACGGGAGAGAAAGTGGTTAGACAGGCTTATATACGTGAGTGCATGTGATTGGATTGGAGGAACACAGGTGGATGAATGAAGCGTGGATGGTTGATTGGAGGAATTGGATGAGGCGCAGGTGGTTGATTGGTATGGACGGAGGCGTGGTCCTGTTCCTGAACTTTAGTTATAAACTCCATAAGGAAACAGTTGAGGGCCAATAACTGGGCTAACTTACAAAGTCAAAAGGAAACTCACCCTACAAAAAGAATTATAAATGAAAGTTGTGAAAGCAGTAAAATCAAAAAGGAGGTATTTAGTAGTGGAATTATGGAGATAACTAAGGAGCTAAGAATCAATTTTTGGGTCGCTAGTCCAACTGCCTTAATGCCACCATGGTTACTACCTCAGCCTAGAGTTGATCTTTCACTATTAAAACAGATTAGTTCAAGCAAAAATATGTTTAGTATGCAAGCTAATGTGAACACTTTGCTACATGAGAGATATGGGTATTATGTACATTTATTCACGGATGGGTCAAAAAATCCAGAGAATGGAAAATCAAGCTGTGCTTTTTACATTCCTGAACTAAAAATTAAGGTGTTTAAAAGATTAACCGATCATTTGTCGGTCTATGCAGCAGAAATGATGGCAATCATGTTTGCATTACAGTGGATAGAGGAAGTCAAACCCATGAGAATACTAATCTGTTCAGATTCAAGTGCAGCTTTGACCTTAGGCCATGTAGTAAATGGTGAGTAATATACAAATATTTTTATTTTATTTCACATCCATGTTTCCCATACGTTCATTTATTTGTGGCGGCCCTCCACAATATCAGCGCTGACCGCCACATTGATTTTAAATTTTTTTTACTAGGCCTACTTAAAATCTTATTTGATTCCAGAGCGCTGTAGCACATTTGCACATCACATCCTCTGGCTCATCCCTCTCTCTTGCTCACCTGTCCCTCTCTTTCTGGCGCTCTCTCCCTCATGAACACAGCTGCACAAATCTGTCCAACACAACACTGTCAATGTTTGAGACCCAGCTTTTAAAAAAAGTTATTAGCAAGCATGTGAAGAGCCTAGCTAATAAGGAAAGCTATGTTAATGTTAGAATGCAGCTGGATTTTCGAGGCTAGCACGCTGTATATAGCTGATAGTCAACATCGGCTGCACTGTCTTCTGTGGGAAACACTGGACACGTTTAAACTAGATTGTCAAGACTTTCAAAAGATCCTGGGTATTTTCTTGCTGCAATCTTAGGTAAAATCTAATGCAGTCGTATACAGTCCTGTAATAAATCCTGCTGCCATTTGTTGTCACAGACCACAATTTCTACTAATTCTGCCTGTAGTTTTGTTTTGACATTTATGCAGCATTCTATTTATGTTTGGTAATGAGGTACTAAAGAAATGTTGTGTATATGAATCTCAACTCCATGACTTGTTCTGCTTATTCCCCCCTGACATAGGATGATGACATTGATGTTCGACTGGAATGCATACTCAAGCGGCTGTGTGTACCTCAATGAAGACCCGGAAAATGAGCGAGAGAATACACTGTGAGTATAATTATTGGGGTTCAGTACTTTTGAGATTGATATCAGCTCTACAGTACCGTACAGTACAGATTTGATAGTCTAACGTGAGCTGCAGGTGACTGCAGGGACGGGAATAAAAACAGCGCATGAGACACAATCTATCTCTGGTAGACTGTGTGAGCTTACTGTGAGCTTAGAACAATGATCAGGCAAAGGTAAAATAACTGCGTGCGCCTGACGCCACCTTGCTCCCGCAAGGTCATGTCATGGTGATGTGACATCATGGTGACATTTTGCAAATATTTCATTTACTCCACAAAGAAAGTTGTGGGAAACAGTGAAACAGCACTGTAAGGAGATCAGCAGTGAAGTTAACAGTACTGTAGTAGATCTGACAGGAAATCAGCTGACATGCGGTTCATGAAACAGTGGACGTCACACTGCATGAAAGTAGTGAAAGTAGTATGCTCTTGACTGTGGCGCGTGCAAGAGTCAGTGAGTTGTCAGGAAAGAAATAAAAAAAACTGATTAGCTTCAGTTCAAAATTGAGCCTTTGTTGACCAAAAGGCACTATGTGAGGCCATGGAGAGGGGTGGGGACTCTTAATGGTAAATATTGTCTAAAATCATTACTGATTTTCCATTATATCATTCATACTTTTGTCAGTATGACGTGAAGTTGGCATTAAATTTAATTCAAAGTGAAATTATCTGTATAATCTGAAATTTGGTTTGAATTACTTTTGGTGAATCACCTAGCCCTAAAAGCAATAGATAACAACTCTGCAAACTCTGTTTCTCTACAAAATGTTAAAATGTGTCACCAAATATACCCAGGTAAAGTCTGAGAAATACTAGACTAACTGAAAACGACTGAATTGTTAGTTGATGACCTCTTGATATTCCATTTAATAGACACAATATAATTCAAATTCATAAACATTCACTGACAGATCCTGAGTAGTTACATATACAAATACACTGACCTTTTTATACAAAACATTAGAGTATTGCTTTGGTAGTGGCTACATTTCCTAATGCCAAGGTGTTCACATGTCAAACTTCATGAATGCTAATATAGACTGTAGGTACATTGTGCAGCTGTATTTTAGGGAAAATCTTAAATGGGTAAAAGTGATTAAAAAACAACAACACAGGACTTTAGTAACTGCTTACTCTTAATAAAAACACCAAACAGGAGCTAAACATTTTCTTTAATCAAACTTATTATAGCAATCTGTTCACCTCACACAAGACCTGCTTTTGCTGCTAAGGTAAATAAATGCCCAGGCCACAGTTTGAAGAATCAGTTATCAGTTCACACAGATACTTAGTATGATGGTTTCTGTGCATAATATGCTAAAGGTTTTATTTATTTCCTCTCATATGGCTTTTTTTGTGACTGCATTCTGCAGGCAGAAGACCAAGACCTGAACCAAGGAGCGATTGAGGAGACCATGGTGGGAATACGTGAGATGCCACTGATGGACCAGAGGACATTTGGATTGTCCTGGAAAGCCAGGTGGTACTGCATGATCTGGACAACGTTGCTTCAGCTGCTGCCACGTTGTTTGGAGTAATGTATGCCTTGAACCTCAACTACCCTCCTGAACTTAAAAACTTATTCAAATGCACCTGGACGACAGCACACTGTCAAAGCCCAGGGACTATAAGTGAGCTGTTGCCATTTTAGGCGACCTGGATAAACCAGTACCCTTTCTTCTTGGGACATGGACCATTGCTGTTTTTTTAAATGGACTGGACTTTTGACACTTATGCAACTCACTTGCCTATTTGTTTACTGTAGTGTATTTGTGTCAGCTTTGTCAGATGTGGGAGAGACAACAACAGCTTCCTCTATTTTAAAATATAGAGGTGATTTTAGTTTTTTTGCACATTCGTAAGTGAAATATAGAAGTGATGGGGAAGCAATTACTCCTTAAAGCCCCCCCTCCAGTGTATTTTGACATTTCTATGATATTTCATATTTTTCAGAGTCACTTCCTTACAATGTTGATTACCCACATAGTTCGCCAAATATTTTTTGACAAATAGCTTAATTTTGTGCTCAAAGTTGCAAAAGTTGCTTAGTTGTTAAAATGAGATGGTGACGTATGATTCTAGTTAATTCCATAAGTCATACGTCATTCTCCAAACTTGCGCAGGCGCACTGTCGTGCCTCATTAAAAAAAAGTCACGCCTCGTTAAAGGCCCCCTCCAGTGTATTCTGACATTTCTATGATATTTCATATTTTTCTGAGTCACTTCCTCACAATGTTGATTACCCACATAGTTCGCCAAATATTTTTTGACAAATAGCTTAATTTTGTGCTCAAAGTTGCAAAAGTTGCTTTGTTGTTAAAACGGGGTGGTGACGTATTACTATAGTAATGCTGCGTTCCCGGCAACTCGGAACTGGGAAATTTCCGACCTCCAACTAGGAAAAGTACCCCCGGACGCCACTTGAAGTCGGATTTCCTACTTGTGAACTTCGGAGAAAAAATTTGTACCCGACTTCCACGGTAGCAGCTGAATGGCGTCAGAAAACAATGTCAGCGCCCATGGAAGCACACTTTGTAAATGATAAACCATAAACTAAAGGCAACAAAACGTATATTTGCATGTATTTGAATTAAAATAATAAATACGATCATGCAGTAAAACTTGTTCTGCATGTATATTGATGTAGAAATATGTTTTACACATACGGTAGCTGGCTACAGTAAAGAATCTCATAAAGTCATCTTTTCTGCATAAAAGTTATTGTTAAAATGCCAAAACATTAGGAAGTGTAACGGACAACATTGACATACTTCAGGGCTACCAACTTGGGGTACACATAACTCGTAACGTGTGGGCTATTTATGTCAGTTGTTGCAGTTAAACTGCCATCCTTTTAATTAACACCTAAAGCACTGCTTAGGGTGCAACTGTGTGCACACTTTGTCACGATCAGCCATGATTTTCGTTCACTTTCGGCGTCATGCACCACCATGCACCTGGAACGCTTTGATGTCGGAAGTCGGAAGTTTCAACTGGGAAATATCCCAGTTACGACCAGTCTCGAACGCGCCATTAATTCCATAAGTCATACGTCATTCTCCAAGCTTGCGCAGGCGCACTCTCATGCCTCCGTAAAAACTGTCAGGGCTCATTCAGACCATCAAACCGATAAACATCGTTGTGAACTAACCAATTTATCATGTGCTTCACAAAAACGCGTCGCACTTTCACCTGCCACCGTCTTGTATACAGTCTGTAACATGCATTTTACCGACGGCCGTTTTACCAATGCATCGGCGGAGCGACGTAGCGGGAGTTATCGTGTGCAGCGCGTGACAGGACCATCGGCTGTGTGACTGATAACAGCTGATAAGCGCACATTAGTTCCTATCATGGGTCAGTAACAGCTGCTCCTGCCAGACAGTAAAGTGTAGGCCTCCTAAACTTTTCAGTGTAGTGATGTTAACACAGCATATCATTAGTGAACACTCCAGCCGGTCAGTTTTTGGTTGTCATGGTAATGTATTACGTCCGACTATTAACCACACCCCCATTCTCTGTTTGAGAAAGAACGTTCACCTAAAACTGGCTGGAGGGGCTTTAATTATGTTACTGTTTAATTCCAGAACCCTTGCAGTTAAAGGAGCACAATAACTTTCCAAGCACTGGATTTAAATTTACCAGAGTGTAATGCTTTCATTACATTTGTCTTTTTTGTTGGTAAGAGGTTGTAAATGTTGTGGATGTATTTTGCACTTTTTTACGTAAAGTAACCCCCCCCACACACACACACACACACACACACACACACCCTTCCCCAGTAAAGTAAGCGCACTATAAAAGGAGTTATCGTGTGCAGTGCTGACAGGACCATCGGCTGTGTGAGTGATAACAGCTGATAAGCGCACATTAGTTCCTATCATGGGTCAGTAACAGCTGCTCCTGCCAGACAGTAAAGTGTAGGCCTCCTAAACTTTTCAGTGTAGTGATGTTAACACAGCATATCATTAGTGAACACTCCAGCCGATCAGTTTTTGGTTGTCATGGTAATGTATTACGTCCGACTATTAACCACACCCCCATTCTCTGTTTGAGAAAGAACATTCACCTAAAACTGGCTGGAGGGGCTTTAATTATGTTACTGTTTCCAGAGCCCTTGCAGTTAAAGGAGCACAATAACTTTCCAAGCACTGGATTTACATTTACCAGAGTGTAATGCTTTCATTACATTTGTCTTTTTTGTTGGTAAGAGGTTGTAAATGTTGTGGATGTATTTTGCACTTTTTTACGTAAAGTAACCCCCCCACACACACACACACACACACACACCCCTCCCCAGTAAAGTAAGCGCACTATAAAAGGAGTTATCGTGTGCAGCGCATGACAGGACCATCGCTGTGTGACTGATAACAGCTGATAAGCGCACATTAGTTCCTATCATGGGTCAGTAACAGCTGCTCCTGCCAGACAGTAAAGTGTAGGCCTCCTAAACTTTTCAGTGTAGCGATGTTAACACAGCATATCATTAGTGAACACTCCAGCCGATCAGTTTTTGGTTGTCATGGTAATGTATTACGTCCGACTATTAACCACACCCCCATTCTCTGTTTGAGAAAGAACGTTCACCTAAAACTGGCTGGAGGGGCTTTAATTATGTTACTGTTTAATTCCAGAACCCTTGCAGTTAAAGGAGCACAATAACTTTCCAAGCACTGGATTTACATTTACCAGAGTGTAATGCTTTCATTACATTTGTCTTTTTTGTTGGTAAGAGGTTGTAAATGTTGTGGATGTATTTTGCACTTTTTTACGTAATTTTGCAAGACATTATGCATTAATCTGGCTGTAGTATAATTCCCTATTGATGCTGGTTTGATGTCATTCAGAAGGTTTTTATTGACAAACAGTGTTTCCTCAGGTTGTAGCAGAATGTTTACAATGCACTCTTGATAACTTGGCTAGCAAGTGTCTATGTAAGGAAAAGGTGCTTTGTTTTAATGTGAGAATTTATTCCATTGAAACCATTGAAATATTGCTTGTAACTATTTTTTGACAATACAGTTTCAAAAGAAATGTTTTTGTGTATTCCTTATTTGTTCTGAAAATGTTACAGGAGTAAAACTGTAGGAAAGATTAAAGAGAAATCAGCATGCAGAAATACTTTTAGCATGTAGAATTTATGCAGAATCTATATAAGACTAACTTTAGCAGGTTAGGTTGATTTAGCAGAACAACATTGCATATACTTTACATAAAAATCTCGTGTTGCTTTAATAAGTGATAATTGAATACACTAAACATTAAAGGGAAATGTTAAATTAACACAAACAAATGATGTTGGGTATTTACAGAATAATTTAATATATTTAACATTAACAAATAACTTTGAATTAACATAATCAAATCATGTTGGTTTTACATAGATTCACTATATTAAACTGAGCCTCTAGTCAACTAGATTGGTCTGGTTTTATGTGAGTTAATACAAAACAGTGAGTTACCTTTCCTGCAAGATCCTGCCATGATAATGCATTTAACTAAAGTGAACAGATATATTCAGGTATCTTTGCCTGCCAGCTATTTTGGATTAGAGAAGTCAGTAGCACAATTTGACCACTTTTGGTTTAAGACAAAGGTTTTAAAGTTAGTCATTTAAAATAAGTAACATTTACAGTGTTGTAGTGATGATGGGAGTGTTTTGGCAGTAAAAGTAGTGTGGTCTTTCATTTTCTGTTATTCTAAGTGGGAGTGTACCTGCAGGTTCTTGTCCTTCTGTGTTCAGTGTAGACATGGTCTGACTTTTCCTTTAAATCCCCTGTGCTTTAAAACCTGGAGGAGAAAATAGATATTATCGTTTTAATTTTACAGAACCAAACAGCGACTTTTTGATCAGTTGCAGTTAAGTCAGATCAGTCAAAACACTGCACATAAAGTATAAATAGTCTGTAATTGAATGGATACAGTGATGTGCCATTTCAGTGTAAAACACTTCACTAACTGTCAGTAAGTTGTTGCAACATATATTTGGATTAAAATTCAGTACAAAACAGTAAAATAGTTGCAGCAAAGCTTACCTGACATCTGGCAGCAGGAAACTCTGAGGCTGTTTGGAGCAGCTGCGGTCTTTATACTGCACATACTATAGAAACCGAAACAGAAAGCATTTGATCCATCAGAACAACAGTTTGTTAGAAGAGATTGTACAAGGACAAATGTTTCGAGTTTGTAAGTTATCAGTAGTCAGGCTGAGTTTTGTGGGAGAATTACCAGCCACAAACATTGTAAATATACCTGAATACATATGTATAGTTTGGAATTAGTTTAGTAGATTAAATCAGGTATTTAACACATTACATTAGTTTATTTTTTTTATTTGTTTATTTATTTATTTGGATCCCCATTAGCACAGCAAAAGCTGGTGCTATTCTTCCTGGGGTCCAGAAAGAGATTTGCATAAATATTACAAAACATGTTTAAAACAATACATTACAAAATCTGTACATAATTACATTACATCATACAGAAATTTAAAATAGTTTTCACAAAGTTATAAGACAAATTTAAATTTTGATTATAAAAATGATTATTAAAACCACCATATCAAATCAATTTAATATACAGTAAATGTTTTAAAAAAGCACAAAAAGTTGCTGTTACAAAAATTATTGAATAGAATTTAGTAAAATTAACTTTTTTAATTGAATCTTAAATTAAGGAAGAATTTTCGATTAGTGTTATTTGTTTAGGGAGTAGGTTCCATTCCTGCATTGCTCTAAAGCTAAATGTTCTCTTTCTGTAATTGGTGACTACTTTTGATAAAGTAAATTTGTTTGCACGAGCATGTCTGGTAGAATACTTATGTATGTCAATACTAAACAAAAATTTTTGGTAGAGAGTCTGAGGAGTTTTGGTGACAGAAATGTTCCTGACAAACGTCAATAATGAATATAAAATTCTGTCATATACCAACATCCAATTTAATTTTGCATGCATGAGTTTTGTGCTTGTCACAACGAAGTACCATCCTTGCTGCTCTATTCTGTATAATTTGTAATTTTCTTATCTTTTCAGCCGTGGCACTGGACCATACAGTTGGACAATAGTCAAGATTCGATAATATTAGTGCTTGTGCAAGTATTTTAGTAGTTTGACATGTTAAGAACTTTGCATATCTTTTAATCACAGTGAGAGCCTTACCCATTTTGGCACACATGCAATCTATATGTTTTGGCCATGATAGCTTGTCATCTATTATGATTCCTAAAAGCTTAGTTTCTTGGACTTGTTTAATATAGGTATCATGTATTTTAACACTTAATAATGGATATTGATTTAAGGCATGATCAGAACCAAGTACAATACAGTGTGTTTTTGATAAATTTAAAATTAAATGGTTACCATTTATCCAATCCACCACAGCATTTAACTCTGCTTGTAGGAAATTATTAAGCTCTTGGACAGTAGATGCTGAAGTCATCAGCATACATTACTGTTTTTGCCCTAGTTAAAACCAGTGGTAAATCATTTATGTAAATATTATAGAGTAGAGGACCAAGACTGCTTCCTTGGCTGACTCCGCATGTCACAGTATTGACGGCGGAATAACAACCATTAAAGAAAACGGTTTGTGTTCGACCAGTTAAGTAGCTGTTAAACCACGTTATAACTGATTTATCAAATCCGCAGGCCACTAGTTTCTCAATTAATGATGTATGGTCGATTATGTCAAATGCGGCAGAGAAGTCTAGCATAACACTGCCCACTAGTTTCTTATCTTCAATATCTATTACCCAGTCTTCAGTCATCATTGTCATAGCTGTAGCAGTAGAATGGCCCTTTCTGTATGCATGCTGATAAAGAGTAAATAATTCTTGATTGAGGAAATAGTTGTTGACTTGTTTGTATACAATGTTCTCCATGATCTTACCTATAGTTGTTAACAGGCTTATTGGTCGGCTATTTTTACCAGACATAGACTGCTTTTTATCTTTCAATATTGGAATAATCTTGGCTTTTTTCCAGTCTTGTGGGCATACACCTGTGGTAAGACTCAGATTTACTATGTGACAAATGGCTGGAGCTATTAAGTCTGCTGCCATCTTCAGGAGGTTTCCATCCATGTCAGCAACACCTGGTGGTTTAATTTTAATATTACTTATCATTTTTGCAACCTCACATTCTGTTACTTTTTCAAATTTAAATATACAGGTCTTTCATTATCTTATTTTTTATTTGTAAATAAGATGTGTTGATATTTGCTGTAATTTTCTTTTTTAATGTGTCCACTTTATTTATAAAATAAATATTGAAATAATTGGCTATATCTACAGGCTTTGTTAAAAAATTACCATCATTGTCTATAAAAACAGGTGTAGATTTTCTATTTCTACCAGTTAACCCATTAATGGTGTTCCATAATTTCTTTTGATCATTTGTAGTATGTTTAAATTTGTTATCATAATATAATTTCTTTTTAGTCCTATTTAATTTCATAGCCCAATTTCGTAATTTGTGATAAACTTGCCAATCTTCTTGATTCCCTGTTAAGATAGCTGTTTCTTTGGCTTGGTTCCTTTGTTTTATAGATTGCTTTAATTCTCTATCTAACCATGGTGTTTAAGCGCTCTTGACTGTAAACCTCCTGAGTGGTGCATGTTTATCCACTAATAGCATAAACTTTTTATTAAATTGATTAAGAGCTTCATTAGCATTTGTTTGAACAATTACATTGGACCAGCATATATTTCTGACATCTTCCATGAAGGCATCTTGATTTAAAGTTTTGAAAGATCTTTTGCAAGTAATTTTAGGCCCGTGCTTGTCCATTTTAGCTCTCCTTACAGTAATAATTAAATTATGGTCGCTGCAGCTCATTGGAACAGAAAAAGTACCTGTGCACAACTCTGGAGCATTTGTGAAAATGTGATCAATACAAGTTAATGTAATTGTACCATCATTTCTACAACTAATTCTTGTTGGTTTGTTTATTAATTGTGTGAGTCCAGTTGCATTTGTAGCATCAGAAAGCTTTGCTCTTAAAGGATATATTTTTGATAGCCAATCAATGTCTCCCATAAAGTACATCTGTAGACCTAAAGTGCTACCGTAGTCCAACATCTCAGTCATAGTAGCCAAGTATTTACCATCAGCATTTGGAGGTCGGTAACATCCTCCAACCAGAAGAGGTTTTAAATGATGTATATGTATCTGTAGCCATATAACGTCAATATTGTTATCCATCAAATCTTCCCTAATTTTCACTGGTACATGATCTTGCACATAGAAGGCCACACCGCCCCCATATCTATTTCTATCTCGCCTGAAAATATCAAATCCACCAATAGCCAGCTCGCTATCATCAAAGGTCTCACCTAAATGAGTCTCAGAGATAGCAAGTATATTCAAATTATTGCAACGTAAAATATCTTCAATTTCTGTTAGTTTGTTTCGTACACTTTTTATATTTATATGTGCAATTTTCAGACCTTTTATTGATGTTTGTACATTTCCATTCATACAGCATTAGAAAAAGATTTATATTTTGTTGCAACAATTCGTGGCTAAGAACAATTACTACTTTTTGGGGGTAATGCTGCATGGATGTACGATGAGCTTATCATACCGTATGAATGCAATGTTCCCATTTTGACGAGCTTCTTTCATTTTTGGGAGCAGATCTTTTCTTTTCCTTTTTACTTCATCGGTATAATCTTCATTGATGTAGATGTTTGTTCCTTTCAGATTTTTTGCTCTCTGCAAAACTGCCAATCGTTCCTTAAGTTTTAAAAACTTTACCAACATAGATCTTGGTCTGTCACTGCTCTGTGGTATCTTCCCAATCCTATGTACCACTTCCAATTCTATGTCTCTTTGCAGCTGTAGTTTCTCTCTGATGATGTTTTTTACTTTTTGTTCAGATTCAAGCCATGTTTCTTTAGGAGACTCAGCTACTCCATCTATAACTAAATTGTTTTTCTTTGATTGGCTCTCTAAATATTCAAATGTATCTGATACAGCTAATGCACTTTCACACAATTTTAATAAATCTGACTGTAGGGTTTCACCATTGTTAGCCTGTTTTGCCAGGTTTACTTTAATGTCATCCACCTCTTTTTGTGTGAAAGTTAGACTAGTTTTAATTTCTTGTAAATCCTTAGATAGGGTATCCATTCTGCTATTTGTGGAATCAATTATAATTTCCACAAATCCTCTAAAATTCTCTTGTTGCTGCTGTAGTAGAGCAGTATACATTTCCTTCTGCTGCTGTAAAATTTCATTTACCTGAGCCATTGAGACCCATTCTTCCTCAGGTTTAGTGTCTGGCTTCTGTTTGGGTGGCATTATCAAAAAGAAATGATTCTTTGATTTAGAACAGTAAATTTACTGTTTGCTCCTCCTGAGGCTTGCTCCTCAATTGGTCTTGCAGCCTTAAATTTTGCAGAAAGCTCAGGGTGGTAGCCTGCCGCCCAAATGCAGCTGTAGTAAGGTTGATGTTTAGCAAACAAACACAATCGCCGTGGTAAATGCTTCTGTAACTAGTTAAGATAAGGTTTCTGTGCGCGGTGACTTATTGTGTTGTCCTATAAACAGGGACCTATGTAAGATATTGTTTGAATGTATGACTAAGTTATAGACAGCTAGCTAAATCAATGCTAAATATGCTTAAGTTTAACTCAGATTAAACTATTAGTTATCTTATTAAAACCTTATTAAATACAGTCTATGGTTAAAGCGTGTTTATCCCTAGGGTTGTATGCAATAAGAGCTGACTTGTTTTTTCCCCCTCTTCACATCATTGTTATAGCCTCGATCTGCCCCTGATGAGCCTGGAATGAGGAGTCAATCCGTTCACACTGGCAGAAAAAGGAAAACTGACGAAGGAAAGGCAAGATGAGTGCCACAGTCACAGACTTCATTGTTAAAGGTTTGCTGCCTTTCTCTACAGTGGACGCACCATGGTGGAGGTAAGTAAGCTGTAAGTGGTGTTGTTGGCCAGGTCTCTTGATAATCTCTTAACCTAGATAATGTTTTTTTTTTACCTTTTCATAATAAGCAACAGGATAACACAATGCTATTTTTGTGTTCCGATATCAACCATAGGGAGATGATAAGGGCCTTAAACCCCAGATATCAGTCCCCCAGCCGAGACATGCTCTCAAATACCCTCATACCTGCATGGTATGTGGTAGAAAAAGAAAAGGTCAAGAAAAAATTACAAGATGTGAGGGATGTGGCTGTGAGTGCTGATGGCTGGACCAGCCTTGCAGAACGTGCTGTCATCCTGGATGTGAGAACGAGGTGGAATGGCCTGTTCCTGATGGTCTAGCGATTCCTGGAGCAGTTCCCTGCCTCTGTGGACCCTTGGCTTAAGAAAGCAATGGAGAAGGACAGGTACAGAACTTTGTCATTAGTTTATACTATTTTCAGTCTGAACTATTGTGCCTATCAAACTACAGTCCAGCCAATACAACTGATTATGTTTCAGAAAAGCAGAACAGTTTGTCAAAGTTACAAAGATACTTTACACTTCAACCATCTGCGTGTCTGCTGAAAGAAGCCCAACGCAGCACCACTTCACAGTTAATGATGAGGACTCCTCCTTCTCAAAGACCATCAAGGACACTATCTGGAATGACCTCTCAAAAAGATACCAGGTGTGTCCTGTAATCCAAGTGATTTCTCGCTTGTTTTAATTGGAATTATTTGGGGTCTCATATACTATGTTTTGTCTTGCAGGATGACAGCATCAGACAATTCTTGGAGGAGGGCACAGCCTTGGATTCAAGTCAAAAGTGGAAGATGAAGTGTGGACCAGACTGGAGGATGAGCTGATGAGAAGGACCTCAGAACAGGTGTTAATAGTTATTAGTAATCTTCTACTTCTGTTCAATTGCAGATCAATATATATTAATTCATATTCTATTGAATATAGACTCAGGACCGGCAGATGGAACAGGGGCTCAAAGAGAGAGCAGGTGACCGAGATGATAGCTCATCTGATGAAGAAGAAAATATAAAGACATGCTATTTTTCCCCCATTTACCTCGATAGTGTTTTTGATTTTTCTTTATTTCTTTACGTATTTGTTGACAGAAGAGGCCAAAGCTCTCTGCCCTTGAGGAGCTGTTTGCTGTGGAGGACATGGCAATTGAAGTAAGAACAGAAACCACTGTCAGCAGCCCTACAGAGAAGATTCAGGCAGAAATAAAACTCTACAGATCACTTCCATCTATGCTGTCCTCAGTGAGTCCAGTAACCTGGTGGTGGGACATGAATGACATTCTACCAATGCTTTCTGATTTGGCAACAAGGTATCTCTGTGTGCAAGCATCATCCACACCCTCGGAGCGTACATTTTCTACTGCTGGAGACATTATCAGTCAGGAGCTTGTCTGTCTCCTGAAAAAGCAGACATGCTCATTTTCTTGAAGAAAAACTGCTAAATGATTTAGAGAACTTAAGTGTGCAGCAGTATGCCTCACATACTGACTTGAATCAGTTTAATTTGCACTGAAAACTATTTGAACTTTATTTAAACTCTTTGCACTGATTTATTGTGATTTATTTTGTTCCTTTGTTGGAACTCAGGAAATTAGTCTTTGAGACTGTAAAAATGTCAAGAAACTGAAAAAATAAAACAAGTTTTTTGAGATAATGTAATCTTGTTAAATGGATTTCTTAAAATTGGTATCGAAAAAAGTATCGTTCAGGAACCGGTATCGAAGTCGAGGTATCGATATTGAAAATCTTTGAACGATACCCAGCCCTAGTGATATCACACTAGCTGCATCCATCTTTTTTTACAGTCTAGGTTGATTTGGGGTTGCCTTTTTTGCACCTAAGTTTTTTGTTGGGCTTCTAAACATTATTGATTTATTATGGGCCTGATTTAGAATTGCATTTAAATGGTATGCATACATGATATTAACGTTTTGTGCAGATGCCCATCTCTTGTGGAGTTACAACAAAGACACAATAGAGTAACCGGTCTATGTTGTCTGATAGGTTTTAGGAACATTTGTTTTTATTTTTTCTATAAATGATAATTTAATTGATGACGCTGCACATCCTTGCTTCATGTAATATGGAGCTGCAAATACAAAATCCCAGTGTGAAGAATATGAGAGTATTCATAGTTTTTTACAAATCGAAGAAGAGACAGGCCTGAGTTGTGTTAGCTGAGGGATTCCCCACAAGTTTAACATGAACATTATCACAGTCAAGCGGCTGCAGGGACCTTTAACAATCCCTGTTACAGGGATCGGAAGTGCCCAACACTTGCAGTTTGTGTTCATATCTTTCTCTTTCTTAAGTTGAGAGGTGATCCAAATAAATGTCACTGCTTTTGACTCGTCTCTAAGGGGGAGTTGCGGTGTGATCCGTTGTGTTGGTCTGTTATTTTGCCCTCCAGGTACTGCGAATGTCACGTGACTTAAAACTATGAATAGCTGCTCAATCGCAAGCAATGTGAAATGCAATCAGTCCATTAGCAGAAACAGCATATATAAGGGATGGCAGAGAACCCAAGATTTTGAATAAAACCATGTGTAGACGTTCATGCTGTGTCTCAACAGGAGAAGTCAAATGTGCTCCTGCCAGTGCAACAGTGGGAAAGATGTTTAGGTGTGTGCATTCTGAATTAATCCCTCTACAAAAAGTACTAGACATATTCTTTAATTTTGTGCGAATAATACCTTCCTACAAATACAGATTGCCCTCATAGCCAGTTTGAAATGATTCCGTTCCATGAAATAATAACGACAAGAAACAGAAAGGTAAGAAAATGCCAATGACTAACTGAATAAACTCTCAATAAGTTTACCAATGGTTGGTCAGCACGCACACCAAAAGGAGTTACAGAAAAGGACCAGCAGCTGTCGCACTGCACCTCCCTCAGCTGTGGTCACCTGGAGCCACTTGAGAAAACAGCTCCACTGAATTAATTCTGCAGTGTTTAAAGATTAATCCCACCAGATATGGTCTAGTTAGGCTTAGTTTTTGAACATTTGAACAAATTCCTGAGTATAAGACAAAGAGGATTTGCACTTTTGCAGCCATGGATTATTTTTTAGCACAATATGTCTGAAGCTTCTGTCATCCACTCCCTTACCTGATGTGACTTTGAAAAATAGCCTTGATGGCAGATGCAAGCCAATGGGCCTAAGTCTAAATAACCATATCATATTTTATTTTATCATTAATTACTTGCCCAGATTTGATCGAATTTGCAAATAAAACAGCTGCTTTATGAAAACGCAATGAACATAAAGCCAAAAAAAGAATAGAACGTGATAAAATCTGATCTCCTCCACTGTCGCAGCAACCAGCTTTTGTTAGTTTTAATGCAGGTAGTAGACTACCTAACATATATACACTACACTTTTTTCCACATTGCCGGAGCAAGCGCATTACATACTGTCTCCCCACTGTGGACGTGCGTATTATCATGATGGAAAACCCAAATGCCAGCGCGTCACAGTTAAAGTCATTTGATGTAGCCTCAGCTTCAGACACAGAACGTTACAGTACAACTCAGACGGTCTGACCAGACTCGGCGCCAGGATGAAGTGACTGAGAGGGCAGTTAAAAATGGCGAGGGGGCAAATCTTTCTACATATCCAACTCCAGCTTTGCTTGTTTGACGGCAGTAAAAATGGTCCGTGCGCCGGGCACATGGTTAAAAAGGACCGCACTGAGTCTTTGAATTAGTCATGAGTGTGTAGGACATAACATGCAATACACCACTCAGTGTCATTTCCCTTTTAAAGCCAGGTGCGCTTGTACATTTGCGCTGTCACGGCTGTCGCCGTCATATTTGTGTTACCCCTTTTCCCTTTCTCACTTCTACTAAGTAGGCTGCATGTCCCTGTGGAAGACCCGCCTACTTCCTGGTTTCTGGGGTGCTGACCTCAGCCCCACCCATTGGTTCCCTCCATTCCAGTTCGACCAATGGCTCGTCACCACCTGCAATCACATCCAGCTCATAAGGAGAGCCCAGCAGTTGATTGTGGCAGCTTGTCACAGCCACTTGACTTGTGTGCCTCGTGTGAATCAGACATTGTTGGTTAGCAGTTGCATTTGTGCTTAGCAGAGTGACCCATTTGTGCTTGTGTTTTGTAGCCAGTGCTAGGTACCTTGTGTGTGTTTGGTTTATGTGCATTTATTTAGTTGGTGGCTAGGAAGAGGGTGGAACTAGGGCCAGAGTCCACACTGACTGCCACACGTAAGTTTCCTTCTGTTAGTTTCATTAGGTGTAGTGGGTGCTGTGCTCTTTGTGTTTTTTTGTAGTAAGAAATTCCTGTTTAAATAAATAGTTAGGCACAATCCTCCTTTTGAGGATCTCTTTTATTTAACTTGGTTTCTTATTTTCACAGCACCCTCATCCACCCTCCTTTTGTTTGTTTATTGCTTGCACCCTTTTGTTACCAAATAAATTATCATTTTATCCAAACTTACCAGTTTCTGCCTATATGTTTATGACCCCACTCCCCTAGACCAACAGGGGGTCGTAACAGCGCATAGCGTATGAATGGCGCATTATGAAAAACACCAGTTGACTGATTGAACTGCAGAATCACAGCAGAGAGGGGATCTGGAGAGAAATGTGGAAGTTAGATAAAAACCATCTCTGATCATGCAGACTGTGTTGCTCCGCTGCTCTGTAGTTAATCAGTGAAGTGTCGGAACTCCATCAGACAGACGCTGTCTCCTCTATGAAACTTCTGGAGTCTCACTGCGCTGCGTTGATATAACTAACCGGCCGACGGTCAGATCTCTCCCCTACACTGGTTTCTTTATTTTGTGTTTTATTGATGATGAGATGCTGCTCTCGGTCATTTTGAACATCATGTGCGCAATAAAGTCGCAGCAAACATCATGGGGTATTTGAGCAGCGAAAAAACTTAAGTTATAAACTTGGCATGACAGGACAGAGGAAACAATTCAGCTTTTAGCTTCTGAAATCATTTAGACGCTCTGATCAGGAGGGCAGATGCTTTACTCCAAACAGTTTCACTGGATGAACCTGGACTGTGTGTGAGAGCTTTTGGATGTGTAAAAGAACACAGAACATTAATTAACATTAGATCCTGACCGAGCCTGTAAACGTAGGAGATTATATAATCAGTTAAGTTACGCTGCTGTACCTCGTGCGTAAATGCGCACAGTGTCACAGTTATGCGGCACTAAAATAACAAACCGTGAAATACTGTGCCATTGAGTTTACACCTGTTTTTTTTCTGTTGGGCGGGGGTCAATGGTGCAATCGCTTTCTGCTGCCTCAATAGCAAACAATGTAGCTGACCTCAGCTCATTTAAAGACCAGGACTCACATGAGCTCACAGATGGGCGCGAGTGCTTTTGCTATAACTTGGTCGCTTGGGGTGCAAATGCAGAAACCAAGACACATCACTGTCCTAACCTCCCCACCATCAGACAGAAAATACAACTGAGGGAGCAAAGCCCTCCTGCCTACTCGTGGCACCGGGCCCAGCGCTGACCATGGGGGCGACCGGAACTGTGGAGCACTGGCATTTGGGTTCCCCATCATAAGAACGCGCACTCTTTCTCACAGCGCATTCGTGATCGTCGTTCTCCACCACCCCAGCTTGCTGTTTTTATTTCTCTGTTGGCCCTATCGTGCATCCGCGCAAAGCGGCTTCCTATTTTGAAGCAACAGAAAGCGACTTTACCACTGACCAAACGGCGAGTCAACGAAACAGTATTTGTTTGTTTTTTGGTATTTTTGGGGCGCATTACTCCACTTTACGCACGAGGCACAGCAACATAACTTAATATTAAAATCTCCCGAAAAGTGACAGGATCGGTCAGGATGTAATGTTAATTGATGTTCTGTGTTCTTCTCCAAATCCAAAAGGTCTCGCACACAGCCATCCTCCTGATCAATCCTGAGCCCCCTCAGAGCGTCTAAATTATTTCAGAAGCTAAAAGTTGAACTCTCTGCCTTCTGGAGAGTTTCCTCTGTCCTGTTGTGTCAAGTTTATAACATTTTTTTGCTTCTTGAATGTCCCACGATATTTATTGTAACTTTTTTGCGCATGGAAACGTTTTAAATGACTGACAGCAGCCTCTCTAATCATGAAAATAAATCATACAAAAAAAGTAAATAATACACAAAATAATTAAACCACTGCAGGGGTTACATGACATCAATACATCCATATTTCTTGGTTTGCTTTTTCATTACTCCCTTTTTTAGCATTTGATGCTAATTAAACATTTAAACAATTTTAATAATCCAAACATTCCATATAATCAATTAACAATAATTGTAAAAGAAATGTAAATCAAACCGTATTTATATCATTAGCAACAAATTGTCACGATCCTGTCTGTGTGTGTTCTGTTGGGGTTTGGGTTTTAGTTCTTGTCTTTAGTCTTGGTTCTTGTATTCTTTATTTTGGTATGTTGGGTTTTGGGATTCTGTCTAGTGTTTTGTAACCTGTGTTTCCCCGGTGATCCCTCTGCATGTGTCTCTGTTTTCCTCTGCTCTCTCTCCCTGCCTGTGCCTCATTAACCCTGATTCCTATCACCTGTGTTGCTCCCGCCCTGCTCGTTAGTCCCTGTATATATACCTGGTGTTTCTGTCTTGTCTTTATTGGGTCATTATTTGTGGATTCCCTGTGTAGCAGTTTGTTTGTCTCTCCTTTTGTGCTTGGATTTTGGACTTTGGAATTTGTTTTGGATTTCATTTGGCTTTGGACTTTGTTTATCAGCCACTCCATCTGTAAGTGAGCTTGCTTTTCGTTATCATTAAACCCTTGAACTGAACCAGCTAGTTGTGTCCTGCATTTGGGTCCTCAACCTGCTCACCCTGCTCCGCACCACACACACGCCTACAAAAAGTGTGACACAAATATTGTTCAACAGTTTCTTATCATTAGTCATTTCAACCTTGTCTATGATGAGCAAATGTGACATAACTATAAATAACATTAACAATGAATAAAAAATATGAATAAAACAAATTACACTTAATGTGATTTCAATGAAGGATTTAACATTATGAATAAGTCAGATTATCTTCAATCATGTTGTCTGCGTGTTCTCATGTTTAGAATGTAAGTGCGACAATCAATTTTAATGATTTGACTCCACTTTGGCCAGTGCCATTCTGATTTATAGTCATAGTGACTTAAATCTTTTATAAAACAAATTTTCACATCAATATGCATTGAAGATAACCTTTATCAACTAGAAAACATGAAAAATTAGGAAATATTAGGAAAATATTTGTAACAAATTAAAAGAAAACTACAGAAGATGTTAAAAAAAATCATCTGTCTGAAAGAATCAGTCAGAAGTTCAACATGACCAACAGAGGATGCCACAGTTTGACCTGCTGTTGGCTTGTTTAGACCATTTTTAAACATGAGCAACAAGTCAGTTACATCAACATAAACATTTCTATTCACTGACTTCATGAAAAAAAATCATCATCATCATCATCATAATATTTGGACAGAGATGTGTAGCACGGTAACTCAGTCATGAAAAGACACATAAAAACAATAAGTATATGTTTCATTATGTGAGGGATACCAACCTCTTTAAAACATCTTCATCTGTCTAAAAGAATAAAAAGTTAATCATTAACAAAGAATGAAAGGATTCCACATGATGTGTGCAAGAAGCAAAAAGTCACTGGCATCAACATGAACACATTTCAACTGACGCTGATTCATTTACTGTTTCAGGTTACATTTAGCAAGAAATATAAAAATGTGAATGTGACACAATGTCATCACATCTTCTTTGTACTACATCTAAATACATTCATAACTTTAGTGAAACATATTTAAAAAGAAAAATACAAAAAAGTATTTAAAAGTAAAAAACCAAGCAGGTCAGCATCAAAAGTCATTTGTCTATAATTGATATTTACTGGCTGGTCTTTGAGGTTCAGCAGCATAACTATGGAGGGATTATCTGGTCAGAATTCAAACTAAAAGTCTAAAACTAAAAGTCTTAAATGAAAACTAAAAGTCTAAATCTAAAACTAAAAGTCTAAGTCAAAAACTAAAAGTCTAAGTCAAAAATTAATTTGGTATTTAGGATTAGGCATTTAGTCATTTAGGATTTAGGATTGGGCATTTAATCATTTAGCCATTTAGGATTTAGGATTGGGCATTTGAGGATTGAGGATTGGGCATTTGAGGTTTGAGGATTGGGCATTTGAGGTTTGAGGATTGGGCATTTGAGGATTGAGGATTGAGGAGTGTATGCAAATAAGGAGGCGTGGGCCAAATACTGGAGGCTGGGTTTGACATGGCTGGTGCGCAGAGGCACCTTATGGACAGCAGAGGGAGCTCCAAGTGCTAAGGAGCTCTCTGTAATGAAACCAAAGAGAGCAAGTGAGCAGGGCTGGAGCGAGGACTGTACTTTATAATGTGATAACTTCAACTTAATGACAGCATTGTAACATTTCTGTGGCCTCACACACACTAGTTACACACTTGTTTCTGTTTTTTTCTGTCACCACAGCCAACACTGTAGTTCTGTTAGCTGTGGTGATTAAACCTTTCCATATAAGACAATGTTATGTTAGTGATCCAATGCCGCAGACAAGTGACTAGCAGAATATCAGCTAGAAGCAGCAAAGTCACCAGAAAAACAAGTTAAGACGATTTCAGAGCATAATATAGCAATATATTGCGGTCCTTTTTACACTGCACAAAAACCCCGTCACTGGCCTTCATGCTGCCTTACTGTTTCCTAACCTTGTTTTTTCTGATGCGTTGCGTTCATATATATTTATATATATTTAGGCTATATAGCAAAAAACAGAAACAAGTACATCTACTGGCAACGTGAAAGGGAGGTGGGGTAGACCGCAGTTAAAAAAAACAAAAAACAGCGCAATATAACAATAGCCTACTAAAGCAATATAACTAGTGTGTGTGAGGCCACAGAAATGTTACAACGCTGTCATTAAGTTGAAGTTATCACATTATAAAGTATAGTCCTCGCTCCAGCCCTGCTCACTTGCTCTCTTTGGTTTCATTACAGAGAGCTCCTTAGCACTTGAGCTCCCTCTGCTGTCCATAAGGTGCCTCTATGCACTCAGCCATGTCAAACCCAGCCTCCAGTATTTGGCCCACGCCTCCTTATTTGCATACACTCCTCAATCCTCAATCCTCAAATGCCCAATCCTCAAACCTCAAATGCCCAATCCTCAAACCTCAAATGCCCAATCCTCAAACCTCAAATGCCCAATCCTCAAACCTCAAATGCCCAATCCTCAATCCTCAAATGCCCAATCCTCAATCCTCAAATGCCCAATCCTAAATCGCCAAATCCCCAGTCCTAAATCCTAAATGACTAAATGACTAAATGTCCAATCCTAAATACCAAATTAATTTTTGACTTAAACTTTTAGTTTTAGACTTTTAGTTTGAATTCTGACCAGATAATCCCTCCATACATAACTGTCCACACATCATTATACATGTAGGAAAAAACAGCTTTCATTATCATCACAAACTAAAATTAAAAAAAGATAAAACATCTTAATTTTTTAAATGATGATTTCATTATTTCATCTTTGTCACTATCATTAATTTGCACACATTATGCACCAGGGTCTATAGAAAACTGATCCAAGAAAAAAAACAACAATTTTAATATAAATAAAAAAGATACAGAATAGAAAATGTTTACAGTGTCACATAACTATTTCCAGTGATTCATCTCCTGCAACTCTTTAAACTCATCATTCGTCTTCATCATGTTCACCAGACCAAAGAAGCCAAAGTTTTCACTGTCAGTCGCTGGTTTGGTCCTTTTCTAAGCAACAAAGTCAGTTATATTAACAAAACAGCAAAATATTTAAAGACTTTTAGTTTTCTAAGTTACAATAAGGGTGCAGCCAAGTTGATCATTTTTCAACAGCATTGATCTGACTTTCATTTGACTGACTGCTCTGCTGGATGCTCCAACGTGTTCAGTCTCTGTATCCTTTGGTCTTATCCAAAGTGTACATTTGTATATAAAAACTGTTGCATGTTAAAATGTTGTTTTGTTTAAAGATGTTTGTCAGGATTGTTCATTGTTCACTTTATGTTGAAGGCATCTTTTAATCCCTTCAGTGCTTGTTCCTTTGTGATTCTCCTCCAGGCCTCTGGAACATCAGCTGGCTTTGCTTTGTATTCTTCAGCAAATCTGTCATTGTATCGTACCAGGACATACTTCCAGTAGTCAGATGCCTCTATGCTGGGGTCTGGAGGAACGTGCCAGTCTGGATAGTATGTGGTGTCCTGCTTGTAAGTACGGTACACCCATTTATTTTCTGCGTTTTTTAAATTACGTTCACTGTGCACTTCCGTTGTACACAGTGTTTCAACCAGCTTCTGAGTGTCTATATTCCTATATGCACCAAGAGCTTTTGGTCGATGAACAGCTGCATGATGTTGACTGTGTTCTCTCCCTTCAGCCTCACAAGGAACTTTACAAAATGGACATTTTTTTCCACAGCCAAACACCCTCTTGAAAAGCTCATCCTGTGGTTTGATTGGAAGTTTGTTCAGAGTCTCAGTGATGTCTTCAGAGCTTGAGAATTCCTCCTGCAGCTCTTCCTTCAGTTCACTCAGTGATTTAAGGAGGCTCTTTGTAAATGGATGGCATGTGCTTTGGATTTGAAACAGGGTGGTTTTTTCAGCCTCCATTGAAATTGAGATGTCTTTGATCAAATATTTGCGCATGTTGTTGATGAGCTCTGTGATGCTTTCCTTGTTATCTGGCAGCAGATCACCATCCTCTCCTTTTGAGGCTCGTTCTGTCGCTTCTGTTATTTTGTCAACTATGACCTGCAGATTCTTCTTCTTCAGTTTGCACAAAGTTTGGTCTTCTGACATGTTTTGCAGGATCTGCTGAAATATCCAGTCCTTAACATATATTTCATACTTACGAATGTACTTGACAAAACTCTCAAAATCTTCCTTTTGCAGCAACTCTCTCTGAATGTTGTACTGTAAAAAGGAGCGAGAACTGAACTCTGCTGAATGGGAAATTTCATCCACAATGTCTATTCCCAGAGATCTACTGATGTAGTCTTCAACAGCAGGTTTGAGACAACATGTGACAAAATCAGTTGCTTTACGTTGGCAGTGATCTCTCTGTTTGTATAAATCCAGAAAATCTAACAAGTACTGAGGCTTGTGTTTCTCCAGCTGAATTTTGGGATTCTTAGCTGACAAGAATTTTTGGTGCATGTAAAGGAACTCTCTTGAGGCAATGCCACAAATGTGAAGTTTCAGGTCAATCTCAAACTTGAGCTTGCACCTGCTGCATTGTTTAAGAGATTCATCAACTTTTTCCAGAAGCTCCTTTGTGAAACAATCATTGTAATCTGTGTTTGTTTTTGCAGTATCAAGTATAAACCGTGTGCAAGACTCAATGACACTGTCTGCAAAGCTCTGCAATTTGCTCTTGGTATCTTTTTTCAAGAACACATTTTTTAAATGTTTTAAAAAAATTTTTTTATGTGTTCACTTTTGACCTTAAATGGATCCTTCCCAATTTCTTTGAGGTTTCCAATGTTCTGTAATTCCTCAGCGACATTGCAATTGAAGAAATTTCTTCTTAACTGTTTGAGGACGCTTGCAGATACATTTTGTTGTTTCAGGCCTGACACATTTACAGTGACTTCAGCCCACATCTTTTCAAACTCATGTTCCAATTCATCTTCAGGCAGAGTGCTGTCTTTGCAGTCACTTAAGAGTTTCATAACTTTGTCTTCAATCACTTCTCTGTGTTTTCTTTGAATGTCCTGAGCCTCTTGTAAACTTTTCCTCAACTCAAGTGCACAATCCAATTTATTGTTTACTGTATGTTGGATTTCTTTTGCGAGACTTCTGATACTGTTGAAAAAGTCAATTTTGTATTTATCTATCAGATTTACATGTCTGTCTTTGCTTTTGTAGTATTCCTGAAGTTTCTGCTTCATTATTGTTTCTTGGTCTGCTATTTTGTCTGACACCTGTGATTTTTTTGATTCAACCAATTCATTCACATGATGGAGTTCAGATTCATTGTCAGTATTTATGATTTCTAACTCTGCTTCTTTTTGCCAGGAGAGAATCTCTTTCCTGAACTCCCATTCCCACTGACTGAACTCTTTGTAAAGGTTGTCGTATGCATGAACCACAAGAGTGTTTCTGAAACTAAAGATGAAGTTCTCATATTTCACTGCTTTCCAGAGACTTCTCATCCATTCTAGGAACTCTGGGATCTGTGACACATCATCACTTTGGTCTTTTTTCACTGACTCCAAAAGATTTTTCTTGAAGTCAGCTGCAGCCTCACTGTAACCTGTGTTCACTGGTGCCATTGGTGGGGTCCCATGCCAGAGTCCTGGGATGTTCCAGTTGTTTTTTTCCATGTCATAGTCCAGCACATCTGTGAAGGCCTTTATAGAATACTGTTTTTCCATTGCAGCTGCAATCTGAGTCATTTCATTGAGTTGATCTGAGAGAAGTTTTCTTTCTGTCTTGGTCTTTTCATGAGCTGAGACTCCAGAAACATTTTGGTGCACAAAATGAAAAACTGGCATTTTACCATTTTCCTTCATTTTCAAGAATGCATGAGTTGCAATTTGCAGGACATCTTTCATTTCTGTTGAGTTCTCCATTGCCACATTGATAATGGTGATGTCACTTAAACCAATGACAAAGGTTGCCAGCTGGTTGTCATGCTCATAACTGTCCTCTAGCTGTGCCAAATGAGGAGACTTAAGACCCTCTGTGTCAATGAGAAGAATGAAGTCACTGTTCAGCTTGCATTTCATATCCTCACCGACTCTGAGGAAGAGCATATAAGCTCCTCTTGTGCATCTGCAGCTGCTGACAGGAAACTGCACACCAAACATGGTGTTGAGGAGAGTTGACTTCCCGGTACTTTGAACGCCCAACACAGTCAGGACCAACAGTCTGCTCCTCCCTCCAACCTTCTTGTGAAGCTCCATCAGCACATCTGTTACCCATCTCTCTGGGATGTTGGAAGCATCTCCATCCAAGAGCTCTAAAGGATGTCCATCCAGCAGCATTTCAGCAGCCATGCCAGGGAGATGAGACATTTTATCAGCAGTGTCTGGTGACTGTAAGGAAAACTCATAGATCAGTCCCATTTCTCTCATGTAATGCTCTATTCCTAAAGAGCTGTCCAGCAAAGCCTGGTCCAACTCTGCCATCTCTTTCCCATCTTTGTCCTCTTTGTTGCTTTGCTCTTTCAATTTTTGATGCAGTAAAGATGCTTTAATGAAAGATCGCAATTGTGCATTTAGCTTGAGTTTCATCCATTTAAGGAAAAAATCTCTTTTCTCTTTGTCATTTTCACATAACTGCTCAATAAAACTCTTCATAGCACCTGATAGTTTGTGTTTGCCAAGCTCCTTCATAATCTGTGGTTTTTCTGCCTGTAGTTGAGATTTATATTCTTCCAGTCGTAGATCACCAGCTTTTTTTAACCTACATTCTTCCATTTCTAACTGTGATAACCTTTTCCAGTTATCTCCTTGCAAAGGAAGTTGTTGTTTCTTGTAGTCTGGTATACTCCGAACCCCAATTCCCCTCACAATCTCCTCAGCTGCTTTCTTTTGGTCATAACTTTTACTTTCGTCCACAAACAGACCAAGTTCAACAGCTTTGTCAAACATAGTTTCAATGCTCGATGTGGTTGTTACATCAGTCAATGATTTCCTGATGACTGTTCTAAGTTTATTTGAAAACTCTAAAACATTTACCCTGGGATCTTTAGTTTTCACACTGGTCTTTGGTAAATCTAATTCTCTCAGTGTTTCCTTGACAGACATCATGTCCTCTGTAGCATTCCCTCCTTGCAGTTAACAACCAAGAACAGTTTGGATCTCATTTCTTGAAGCGAATTCAGAATCTTGAGCTCAATTTCTTCCACTTTGTCCAGGAATACAAAGGTAGCAGTTGACACTTGAAAAAGAAAACTGAACTGTGCGAGTGACTGACCAATGTCTCCTCTCAGATTGGCAAAGGCAACTGGTTTTGGAAATATGTCAAGATTTTCAGACCCACAGGGAAGGAACCAGCAAACCTCTACCAATCCATTGCTGATCTTCCTTTCACATGCTCCTCCTTTCATCTCTCTGTGTATGAACATGTTGTGATTCTGCTGGCCAAGGCTGAGAACATGATTCAAAACCTGGGACTTGGATAAACTGCAGTTTTTCAGCCTCACAAAGGAATAGAATGGAATATCTGCTTGGACAATGCTGTCTTCAACAAACCCTCTAGATTCAGACAAATCATGTGGACGCCACTCTTTGACGATGCCTCTCAGAGCCCACAGCATCAGGGTACACTGACTGTTATTGCCATGGGGCAACAGCAGCGGGACAGGAAACTGACACATTGACATCTTGAAGGCCATTTCCTGTTGCAAGCAGCTGTCAGCACAAAGGAAGAGTGCTGCAATGAGGTCGAGAGGGTTTACTTTATTATCCTCAGCAGTGTCATCTCCAATGTAAATGTCAGAGGGATCATCCTCATCATCCTCCTCATCATCCATATCGTCCTCATCATCGTTTGATAATTGTGGACAGTTCCTGCATTCTGCATTGATTTTAAATAGTTTTCTGAGAAAGCACCATGGTACGTCCTCCACTGATTGAACAGTTTGATCATATGTGCTGTTTTTGTTGATCTCCAAGAGAGACTGCAGAGTGAGCTTGTTGGGATAAAATGTCTTCAGTCCAAGGTTGGAGAGAAAGTTCAGTAGGTCTGTCAAAGATAGAAAAGATCATTGTAAGAATTTCACAACAGGAAGCCCCTTTTATACGTGGACATTTTCACCATGGACATTGTTAGGGTGGCTCATTACATGGTAATAAGAAAAATAATTATTAGATTTAGATTTATTTTTTAGGACACTTTAAAGGCTATGGAGAACACTAGTGTTGATAATGTGAATGCTGTTAATATTACCTATCTCTAGTAGCCTATTTCAAAACAATATCAGTCCCCATAGAATGTTGTCAGTGAAAACTAAATGTCATAGTGTTCCTATTAATGCTGTTGTACATCCTTCCATTCATTGACCAGATGGATATTGAAGATATTTTAGGAGAGAGAGAGTGAAGCAGGACGGCAGCTGATTCTGAGGTCAATAGTTTACAGGTCAGTAGTGGTCTAAGTTACAGGTCTGTGGTCTAAAGGTCTAAGGAAATGTGGACTGTTTTCTTCTAACAACAAATATTTGTTGGCAGGTCTGGGCACCAAGGCGAAGTCTAAACTAAATTATTTCATCACACATTTACATGAGCAGCTGGGAAACATTCAAGTCACTGCCTACAGAAGAACTCAGTCTGGCTTAAGTGAATTCCCCCCATGCAGCATTGATGTGTCTAAAAGCTAACATTGCTTTACACTTTTGCTAAGCTAGCTACAGTAATGTTAACATTAATCTACCAGAGTTAGCAGCTCTTTGAATCCTGCTCAATGAGAGAAGCTAGCTGTGGTAGCAGTGCCAAATCAATGATTTAAAAACTGGACAAAATGATTTGGTTTTTTCATCTGCATGTGTGATGAGATATCTACAGGAGAAACATATCTGAAAGCAACACAGAATGACTGAGAGCTGCACGGACTTACGTTCTGTTAAGTTTTGGATTTTGAATCATCACCTGCCACCTGGAGTGGTGGTACAGTGGTTAGCACTGTTGCCTCACAGCAAGAAGGTCATGGGTTCAAACCCAGCCTTTCTGTGTGGAGTTTTGCCACGTGGGTTCACGTGCTCCGGCTTCCTCTCACCATCCAAAGACATGCAGGCTCTAAAATCTGTCTCTAAAATTGTCCTTTGGTGTGACTGTGAGTGGTTGATTGTCTTTGTGTGGCCCTGCAATGGACTGGCGACCTGTCCAGGGTGTACCCCGCCTTTTGCCCGATGTAAGCTGGGATTGGCTCCAGACCCCCACAACCCGGTCTGCAGAATAAACTGTTGACGATGGATAGATGGATGGACCTACCACCTGAATTTTGTGTTTCTCTTTGCATAATAAAAACACTTCCACCAAACATTATGCAGGAACAGAAATCGGTGCAGAAAAATTCACCAGAATGCAGAAAATTAAGTGTTTAATGAGCAAAATGTTCTGGGGTGAGCGACGTCCCTGGCACTGGACCTGGTGCTTGCAAGTCAAGGTGGACTTTGCCACAATATTGGAAGGGACTGTATCCCTGATCTATCTGACAACATGACACATGCAGGGTTGGGGAGTAACGGATTACGTGTAACGATGTTACGTAATCAGGATACAAAAGAAGAGTAACTGGACAGAAAATAAGATCATAAAAAATCTGATTACAGGTACAATTTGTAAAAATGTTGATTACACATGGGGTTTACTTTAAGTTTCCATGAAAACAAAAGCAGAGTCCTAAAAACACACAGCTAGGGAGGGATCTGTCACAGATATTGATTAGTTGATATTGATTGTAGGCAGTATTTACATTTATTCATTTAGCTGATGCTTTTATCCAAAGGGAATTACAATTGCTCTACATGTCAGAGGTTGCATGCCTCAGAAGCAATGAGAGGTTAAGTGTCTCAGGGACACTTTATGTGTCACAGTGGGGAGTTGAACCTGGGTCTCTGACACCAAAGTCATGTGTCTTATCCACTACGTCATCACCCCCCCTCCTAATTGAATGTGCTTTACGCCCCCACCCCTTCAAGCCAATTTATGTAGCTGCAGTACCGAGGCTGCAGTTTCAGGACCCCTGCAATCCAGGGACCATAGTTCTAGGAACCTAGTTCTTTTGCGACAGCGCCATCTAGTGGAATGATGGTGGTAATACACAGCAACACAAAGGAGGTTAACTCTGTCTGCACACTCAGTGATGGTTGTGGTAAGGATAACTGGCCTCAGGGGTGCTGTCAAGAGAAACATAGCTAGCTAGCTACTAGCTGGCAGTATCAAAGTAAACAAGGGTCCTAGAAATGCAGTCCTGGTCCTAGGATTTCGGTCTTGAAACTGCAGCCTCCGGTGCTGCAGCTACATACTACTCCCATGAGTGCAGGAGAATTTATCAACCATTTAAAATCACTTTCCAGGAAAGGACACACTCGAATGTCTTCACACCTGCAAAACAGCATTTTTTGTCAGTGATGTGCCAGATCCTGCCGTTTGACCTTTAGGCCTAGTGCAAGAATAGGCCTATCATATAAAACCTTTTAACATTTTGATTTCATGGGAATTTATAAGTATATATTTAGAATTATATGTTTCTCTACTTTTCAAAACCATCTTTGCAAATCAAATGAAGTGTATTTGCATTTCTTATTCATATGTCTGAGTAAATTTTGGTTTTGAGAGGTCATGCCTCAAATGTTGAATTAGAAATAATTATCATAATTCACTCTGATTCCTGCATAATTTTCTCACATATTATTGACTTAATACTTATTATTGCCGTAATGTCTATTTCTTACATTTTTACTTAATCACCTATTCTGCAAAGGTTACATGAAATGTTTGTATTTTTATTATGTCTGGTTAGCATAAAATGCAAAAAGGGAGTAAATGTAATGGTAATTCCAAACATATTGTATGCAAGCCTGAACTCGGGGAGACTCGTGTGATGTGGCTCTGAATCAGTGTAAAATGTAACAGCTAAAATATCTCTGTTCTGTTTTATCCAGACTCAAGGGACAACGTGTCTCTGTGGGATGATATGCTGGACCCTAAAGCTGGATAAATAATAGGCTCCCAGCTCTCCTCACTCATTCAAGTATGCATGTACACAGCACATGTTTGTTGCTGTGAGTCCTTCTGCAGAGGACTTGAATATAATTCTAAATGCCCAATCCTAACATCGATTTGATTCTTGTTTGACCTGGTCGGGTTTCAGCACATAAAACATTAGTGTTTTACCCTTGAGTGGAGTTTATGTTGGAGTTTGTGTTGCTGTTGTTGTTCTATGGTGTTAGTTATTTAGTCAGCTGTGCTGTTACTGCTGTAGTGTGCAAGAGGCTCAGGAGCACATGATTCCTCCACATAAGAAGCAGAATAGTGGCTGTTTTAAGCAACAGAGAAAACTGGCGTGTGGTTCACTTCTAAGTGAAGTTACAACCCGGTGACAAATAGGCAGTAAAAAAGTGATTTAGTGATAAGTGATTTCAGTGAAGAACTACATGTAGAACCTTTTCAAAATTGCATTTGTATGTAAAGGTACTGTCTAAGAATTCAAAGTGTGAGTGTACCTGCAAGATGTTGTCCTTCTGTGTTTATTGTAGACATGGTCTGACTTCTTTAAGCTCTGCTGTTCTTTCAAACATAGAAGGAAAAAAATGTTAGTGCTTTAGTTTCACAGAACATTGTATTCCTGGAGATTCACTGTAGATCACTTGCAGACAATCAAATCAGATCGATCTAAAAATCAAAACTGCACATGAAGTTTCCTTAGTCTGTCATTTATTGCAAACAGTTATGTTCAATGTGAATTTTATAAAGCACCTGACCAATTATAAGTAAGTACTGGTAACTGCAGTCTATTTAGATGAAAAGTAAGACTGAGTTCAATAATTCAAAACAGTCAAATAGTTCCAGCATATAAAATTGACATGTAACACAAAATGCAATGCTTCAGAATATACAAATATCAACTTATGTCCTTAAAATATGTAAATAAAACAGCTCAGGGCTTAAAAAATTGCAGTAAAGCTGTAGGATTTTGGTGCCAGGGTGTTTCTGAAATCGTACTGCTACTAACAGGCTTACCAACACTAAGCTCTGATTTAGATAAATTTGTTCTTCAAACACTGGAGATACTTTTAGCTGAGGTTCAGGTGCTAGATCTCAAACACTCTTCTTCCTGTCATGTGTCTATAAATGCCTTCCTGCCCTGCACACCTGTTTGTTCTCTTTTCCCTGCCCCACCCTCCGTCTCTCTTTTCTCTCTCCTCTGTTATCTCTCCTGAGGGGGCTGCAGAGCCTAAAAGCTGTGGTGGATCTTTCCTGAAGTCTTTCTCACACAACATTACACTTAAACGAAGTTTGGAAACGTCACGTCACATCCTGCATTTTATAAATGTGACAGAATAAGATCTACTGGGGGTGGTGATGGTACAATGGATAAGACACATGACTTTGTTGTCAGAGACCCAGGTTCAATTTCTACCTGTGACCCATCTACCAGTGTGTCCCTGAGCAAGACACTTAACTCCTAGTTGCTCCTGAGGCGCATGCGACCTCTGGCATGTATAGCAATTGTAAATCACTTTGGATAAAAGCGTCAGCTCAATGAATAAATGTAAATGCACTGCCAACCTCTTGTGTTCAGTGTCATCTGACTTTTCCTTTAACTTCCCTGTGCTTTCAACCCTGACCCTAAATGATTACCATCTCTTTAGTTTCACAGTGCCAAAACATGGTGTCCTATGGAGAGTCATTGCAGATCAGTGTCAGACAACAAATCAGATCAATGTAAACAAGTACAGGAAATATTTTAGCCTGTCATTGACTGGATACAGTGACGTTTCAGTGTAAAGCACTTGACTAACTGTAGGTAAGTAATTGTAATATATTTGGAAGAAAATTCAGAAGTATAATACCGTAAAATGCTTCCAGTATATAAAGTTTCTCTGAGACTTACCTGACATCAGGCAGAGGGAAACTCTGGGGCTGTCTGTGTCAGCTGTGGCTGTGGTTATACTGCACCTGTAAACCAAAAGTATTTGATGCACTGGAAGAACAGGTTTCTATATGCATCTGATTTCTCAAGACTTTACTCGACTACATACTGTTGTTAGTAAACCAGTCTGGCTGGGTGTAAACCCCAGGATTCTTCCAGCTCTTCCAACCAAAGTTACATTACATCACATTCATTTAGCCATAACTGCTGTATGTCAGAGGCTTCATGCCTCTAGAGCAACTAGAGGTTAAGTGTCTTACTCAAGACATAGTTGGAAGAGCTGGAATAAGTTGTAATTATATACAGATGTGTTAGATTGATTTATATACCACGTATTATTTTTATTATTATTAAATGAACATGACCCTAAAAATCTGAAGTACCATAGGGGTGTAATGGTCAACAGAATCCAAGGTTCAATGTGTTTTTGGTTCAGCAGGGAAAATGAAGGAAATACAGAAGACAGCGTTTTTGTCATTTATTTAGGAAAATGTAAATATTAAAATGGTGTCTTATCGGGAAGCAGCACTCCGCCTGCGTAGTCGCCTGGCCCAGCGGGGTAGCTCTTACACAGAGACAAGTGCTCCACGAGTAAATGGAAGGCAGTCAATAGAAGAGACCAAGAAGAAATTTACACCACTAAAACTAAATAATGGCTACAGTAAATTACAAAATAGCACCTTTCTAGGGAGAGCCAAGGGCTATAAAATGAGAAGCTCCACACCATGTTTTCAGTGTGCCTTACCGGTCTGCTAAGGCTTGCTCGGGTTTTGTCTTGCTTTGACAATAAACTCTATGGCATCAATCTCTGACTGACTCCAGTAACTTCTTTAAAAGCTCCAATTGCTATCTATCAGTAATACTTGTCAAGTACTGAGGACAGATCTGGGCTTCCCGCAGGCCTGAGTCTAACGTTTTGTCCCTCTACATACACCACACATATTTTACTCACTAGATCACTATGATATGAAAATATGAGTTTTTGACTTTTGACACTAAATATTTATTGCAAATTATCCAGCATACAGTCAGCAAAGCACAACGATGAGTATTCAGAATAGAACAGTTACATTCACAGCACATAGCTCTCTCAGAAGAATTAAAGCAGCTCTCCGAATTGTCTATTTGGTTGTTCTAATGAAACATGATGGCTAAAACATGTCCTGTTCAAGTATCTTTATATTTTCCAAAAGGCTGGGTCATGACCTATTGTGTAGTTCTCAACATAATCAAAATACAAACCCACTTACACACATATTCCTAATATAATACACACATATCTATCGATTACACAAAAGTGACATTATTAATTTCTCTGTGAGTTTAACACTCTTATAGCGCAGGGTACAGAACTTTTTCTGAAGCATGCCTTTTTGTCAAGCTGCTGTCTGTGTCTACGGCCAGATGGGAGAAGAGAGAGGCATGAGTTGAGCGGGTGGCTGGGATTTTTTACTATGGTAGTTGCTCTTCGAGCAGTGGCAGTATTAATGAAGGCTGGCAGGTTGGGAGTGGGAAGACCCATTATTTTGGAGGAAGTGTTATTCTTATTGGTGAGAGAGAGCATGGTGAAGTAGCAGGTAGCACAGTACAAGAGGATGAGTTCAATGATACTACGGTACAGGAGAAGCAGTAGGTGTGGTATGACTGAGAGAGTCCTGGGCGTACAAATGACAAAAAGTCTTTGTTGACAGTGTTTGTTGATGTCTGGTATGTGGTGATCAAAACTTTATTGTCCATAGTGATGCCAAGGTACCTGAAGTCAACAATTCCTACTGGCTGGCTGTTTACGGAGATGGGGCAGCGAGGGGTGGAGAGATAATGATGTGTGTCCTGCAAGAAGATCTTAGAGGGAGTAGGAGAGTTTTTTGCCGCTAAACCCATCCTAGCGTATCGCTGCACTTCTGAGATCGCAGGTGATCAGTAGAAGGATCACCTTAATCCACAGCACTTTTTGAAAGTAGTTTATGATGAGTTACAATGGCGGCGCGCACGAGTGCAGCGGCTTACGGCTGTCTAGTATGGTGCTCAGGACGGAGGTTTTGTGTCTTTGTTTTGTTTCTGACAGTTGTTTTGGAGCACTGTCACGCTAATTATGTCTATAGTCGTCATGAACTTATTAACTGGGGATTACAGCTCAATGGAGTGATTACTCAGGACTTCCATCGAACTAATAACATTCCCCCCGTGATAGCGAGACCAGCGGGCTCTCCCTGGATTGTTGTCGGTTCTGTCAAACAGCGGAGGCGGCGGAGGGACAGGAAGCAGAAGCGGGGCTGCAGAGCCGGATTACTCGCGAGGCTACGGAAACAACCACACAAGCCACCGCTACCGAGCATATTTTTCTCCAATGCTAGGTCCTTGGTCAATAAAATGGACGAGATGGAACTACAACTGGCAAAAAACAACTGTCTGCGCGATTGCTGTGTGCTAGTGATAGCGGAAACCTGGCTACACTCGGCTATCCCTGACGTTGCGGTACAGTTAGCGGGCCGCACAATGCACCGAAGGGACCGCAGCACAGACTCCGGTAAGACTAGGGGAGGTGGACTGTGTGTATATGTGCACAATGCTTGGGGTTTGAGCAGCAGAATAATACATAGCTATTGCTCCCCTGACATAGAAGCTATGTCAGTTATCTGTAGACCGTTTTATTTACCTAGAGAGTTGACGGTAGTGATTATTACAGCTATATACATACCTCCTGATGCTAATGTTAGCTCAGCGCTAGCCCACCTGCATTCCACTATAAATAGACAGCTGCAGGCTCACCCTGACGGCGTTCACATTATAGCTGGAGACTTTAACCAGGCACGTTTAGGGACTGTGCTACCAGAATTGACTCAGTATGTGAAATGTGCCACCAGAGGCCAGAACACATTAGATCATGTTTATTCAAATATAAAGCATGCATACAGGGTAGTTCCCTTACCACACTTAGGTTTTTCAGATCATATTTCATTGTTTCTTGTCCCCGCATATATACCCCTTAGAAAGAGATCTATGCCTGTTGTAAAGACTATTAAAACTTGGCCAGAGGGGGCTCTTGCACAGTTACAAGACTGCTTCGAGCACACTGAGTGGGACTTATTTGCACAACCAGACTTGGATGAATACACCGAAACTGTGCTGTTCTATATTACATCTTGTGTGGATACAGTCACTGTGAACAAGAAAGTCATGTTTTTTCCTAACCAGAAACCCTGGATGAACAAGACAGTACAGAGCCTTCTGAAAGCCAGAGATGCTGCATACAGGTCTGGGGACACAGCCAGGTACAGCTCAGCTAGAGCTGACCTGAAAAGGGCTATTAGGGAGGCTAAACAGGACTATAAAAGACAAATAGAAGATCACTTCACAGATAATGACCCAAGGCGGACGTGGCAGGGAATTAAAAACATTACAAACTACAAGGGCAGCAACTCAATGCTTTTCAACACAGACGCCTCACTAGCAGAGGAACTAAACAGTTTCTTTGCTCGCTTTGAGGTAAAAAGTTCAACATCGGCCGTGCTTTCTCCACCTGCTTCTAACACCTACCCACTCACAGTGCAGGAATGTGATGTGAGGCGAGTCCTTAGTACAGTGAACCCAAGAAAGGCTGCCGGTCCAGACGGTATACCTGGAAAAGTACTTAAAGAGTGTGCTGGCCAGCTTACCGCTGTGTTTACTAAGATCTTTAATATGTCACTCGCCCAAGCCGTTATACCATCCTGTCTGAAGACATCTATAATCATCCCGGTTCCAAAAAAGTCCTCTCCCAGCAGTCTGAATGACTATAGACCGGTGGCACTCACCCCGGTAGTTATGAAGTGCTTTGAGAGGCTGGTAATGAAGCACATCAAAACCAGTTTACCATCGACCCTAGATCCATACCAGTTTGCTTATAGAGCGAATAGGTCAACAGATGATGCCATCACTATAGCCCTTCATACAGCCCTAAACCATCTAGAGCATAGTGGCACTTATGTGAGGATGCTCTTTGTAGATTATAGTTCTGCATTTAATACGATCATCCCAGACATCCTCATTAGGAAGCTGTCTGACCTTGGACTCTCTTCTTACATCTGCCACTGGATTATGGACTTTTTAATCAATCGGCCCCAAAGTGTGAAGCTCGGCCCCCACAAATCCTCCACCCTTACTCTCAGCACCGGCTCCCCTCAAGGCTGTGTGTTGAGTCCTCTGTTATACTCATTGTATACTTATGACTGCAATCCCTTTTACTCCACCAATAGCATTATAAAGTTTGCGGACGATACCACACTTGTTGGACTCATTTCAGGGGGAGATGAGTCTGCCTATAGAGCAGAGGTCCAGAGACTGGTCACATGGTGCACAGAAAACAACTTGTCTCTCAATATCGGGAAAACTAAGGAACTAATTATAGACTTCAGGAAGTGCCGCGACGACCACCGCCCTCTTTCCATCAATGGGTACCTAGTGGAGAGGGTTCAAAACTTTTAATTCCTGGGAATTATCATTTCGGATCGACTCACATGGACTGACAATATCACAGTAGTGGTAAAGAAGGCACAACAGCGTTTGTATTTTCTCAGACTCCTAAAAAAACCAATCTGTCTGAGAAGCTGTTGGTGCTTTTCTACCATTCCTCCATAGAGAGCATCCTGATGTACTGTGTAATTGTGTGGTACACTGGATGCTCTACAGCAGACAAGGAAAGTATACAAAGAGTGATCAACACAGCACAGAAGATTGTTGGTTGTCCTCTACCCTCACTACAGGAAATTGCTAATTCAAGACTGCTGTCTAAAGCCACCAAAATGGCACTTGACTGTTCTCACCCCGGTTATTCGCTGTTCGAACTGTTGCCATCTGGGAGACGTTACAGATGTCAAAAAACGAGGACTAGTAGATTTAGGAATAGCTTCTTTCCTGAAGCAATAACAGTCCTAAATGAAGCAAAAACTGTATTTTCAGAATTTTAAATGCTGTTGGAATAGTTACTCAGCACTTGTATATTAGAATATTTATTAGCCCCTTAGAAGGAACGAGGGTAAATTAGGTTTTAAATTAATATTTGTGTGATGTGTTTTTTATATTTTTATTTATTGTATGTGTTTCATATATTGTATGTGTTTTATGATGCACCTATTAGAGTGGCTCTATAATTTCATTGTACTTACATGCAATGACAATAAAGGCATTCGCATTCGCATGTTAGCCATGATGGTGAACAGACTCACAGAAAACATAGACGAGAAGACAAACAAACAAAGACTTGACTTGACAGACGCGCACCAGTGACTTGACGTGGAGTGTATGCAGAGCATGCGCCAAACCCAACTGCTGCTCAACAACTGCTTACAAACAAAATCTTTACATGTCACACAATTTTTGAAACTTCTCCCCCAAAGAGCAAAACCTAATCTCAAATCTCCAAAACATTAGGTATTTCTCAGCCTTTCACTCAGTTTTTAATTGCATAAACACATTTTTCAAAACACTACACACAATTCTCTACCTAAGAGACAAAAATCTAACTGGAAGTGACCTGCTTGTCTTTTCCAAACACAACCAATCAAAATGCTGCACTTATTCACCAGGTCAGCCACTCCTCACATGTGCAAACACTAACTGCTTAACTAATCACTAACCAATCTCTGCATTAGTATACAGTAGGTCAAAGGTCAAATTATATGTTTTGAAAAATGGATCAAAAACAATGAACAGAGAACAAGGAGAGCAGGAGGGAGAGGCAGGGCACGACAAAGAGGACTAGTTCAAAGAAGAAGAGTTGGTAGAAGAGGAAGAGGAGGAGGAGGAGGACAAGAAGGAAGAGGACGAGGGCAAAGAAGAGAAGGAAGGAGAGCCATCACTGATGAGATCAGGGCCACACTTATTATGTGACTGCAGGCTGACCATGAGAGAAGCTGGACTTGAGTCCAGCCACACTTGAGTCGTTTTACATTGGCATCCATAATTTGAACCTTCAGAATTTAAAAAAAAGGTTGCAACAATCTCGCTTATTTCATGGGTATGATATTGTAAAATAAGTATTCATTTTTGGCAATAAAAGTAAAAATTATACTTTTGGTTTACAAGTTTATTTGTTTCATTTCTGGGATGCTACTGTACACAACACTGTGTGTGCTACTGTTACAACGGTAAAAATAACTGTTTATCCAAATAAGTATTTACTGTTTTAACATTGCATTTGGTGTTTACAGTTTACTTTCCAAGCGCATCTTAGCAGATTAGTTTCACTCTACAATATTGTATGGAAATGTACACACAAGCCTGTGAAAGACAAATGAGCTTTAGATTTAGAACAAGCGTGTAAATAGTATCTCCAATAATTTACTATTTTGATAAAAGTGTTAGTTCCATCAGTGGTTAGCACTGTCACCTCACAGTCAGAAGGTCATGGTTCAATCCTCCGGTTGCCCCGGCCTTTCTGTGTGGAGTTTGCATGTTCTCCCCGTGTCTGCGTGGGTTCTCTCCGGGTGCTCCGGCTTCCTTCCACCATCCAAAGACATGCAGGTTAGGTTAATTGGTGACCCTAAATTGTGCGTGAGTGTGAGTGGTTGTTCATCTCAGTGCACCCCGCCTTTCGCCCGATGCCAGCTGGGATAGGCTCCAGCCCCCCGCAATTGCGCTGTTTGAAAGAAACAGTGAACGTGTAAAACTACTGCGTTATGACTACGTGAAGGTAAAGTATCATTGGTACTGAATCTGGAAGTGCATAGTGCTGTGCATGGGCCTGATGTGCAGCATTTGTTTGGTCTTGTCCAGAGAGTGATGGAGCTAGAGGCAGATGCCATGGGTAATGAGCAGCTTTTTGTGGATGAGGCATGTTTTAACCTCACTAAAACAAGGAGACGTGGCAGGAATATTATTGGACACCGTGCCATAATCTATGTCCCAGGACAACGTGGTGGTAACATAACTACCTGTATGTGTGCAGCTATAAGTCAAAATGCTGTTGTTCACCATCATGCAAACGTGGCCCATATGACAATGAACAAATTCATACATTCCTGGACACCTTACATGACATGCTCACTAATGTTCAGCGACCAGAGCAGACCAGATACGTCATCATATGGGACAATGTCAGTTTCCATAGGGCTGCTTTGGTCCGCAACTGGTTTACAGATCACCCAGTCTTCGCTGAACTCAACCTCAACCAATACTCTCCATTCTTGAATCCAATTTTCTTCTCTGCCTGGCGCTGGAAGGTCTATGACTATGGAGCTAGAATTGTGTCTTTTTCAAATGCGAGAAAATAAATAATCTGAGAGAAAAAAAAAAGTTTAAGAGAAAAAGTTATCACTCTGATAGCAAAAAAGCATTTCATGAGAGAAAAAAGAATATTTGAGAGAAAAGGTTTTCATACCAATAGCAAAAAATAATAACATTTGTGACTAAAAAAAGTTTTTGAGAGAAAGTGTTTTCTCATAGAACATAAAAAATATAAATATGAATTTTTAAAAAATAATTTCTGAGAAAAAAATTCTCTCTCAAAATACTTCTTAAAAATATATTTTTTGCTATCAGTGTGAAAACATTTTCTCTAAAAAAAAAAGTGTTTCTCTCAAAACGCTTTTCTTTGCTCTCGATGAAAGTTTTTGCTCTCGTGTCTGGATTTTGCTTTCGCTGTGAAAGTTGTGTCATGGGCGGAGCCACGTTCCTATTGGCCAGTCGGGTGAGCATCGTCTTGTCTTGGGAGTCGAACTGAACCATTACACCATTGTTCGGTTCACCTACAGAGAGAGACAGCTAGCTCAAATTGTGGCAGCTTGAGATGCCGCGGCATCTGCCTCGGTTATCTGCGGCATTTCCGGTGGCAATGTAAAATGCCACAGGTTTTCCCTGAGGTGCCACGGCACCTTTCGCCGTTTATGTGATATTTCTGGTGGAACCGACATGCCACAGATTCACCCAGGCACCTGTGGCTGTTTGTGTGGGATTTCTGGTTGCAATCTAACGTTACGATACAACGGCATCTGCCGCTGATCTCTCACTTACCGTGAGCTAGGCATCTGCCGCTGATTGTGTACGTTAGGTCGCCACTGATTTACCGTGAGATGCCACCGTTATGTCGCCACTGATTTACCGTGAGATGCCCAGCATCTGCCGCTGATTCAAATCAATCAATAAACCTGGACCGAGAGAAATATGTTGGCAACAGTAGTTGCAGTGTATGTAGGCCTAATATTGTGCATTTCTTCATGTAAACAGCAAGAGTAGGCTACACGTCTAATGTACAGTTGGAAGTTTAACCTAGGTAATTATTGTGTGTGCAGAGTTACTGTTAGCACTATATTTAATATTAATTTCATGTGGTTTTCATAGTAGCCTAATAGATCTGTTTCAGCCTTTCTACCAGCAGGTGGCAGTATTTAAATAAATGTCCGGTTTGTGTCTTTGGTAACTGTTTTAAATCCAGGTTACTGGTACAGATGTATTTATTGTTCTTCACTGAACTTGTTTTTTCATTATTAAGGATTCATTTGTAACCTAGTTACCATCTTCATTCACCCACAGCCCAGCGTGGGTGAACCTGCATCTCCTTCTGTTCTAACCTGGTTCTGCTGTCAGCTCCTTAGTAGCTCAGGCAACAAACACATCAGAAATGTCATACAGATCATCTGGCCAAAATAATGAATCACCACTGTGCTATATGTACTGTGTAAATACTGTTTTGGGAGGTGAGCGTATGAGAAATTGACTGAAACATGGAGGGCACAGCAATCTCACAAATTTGACATGTCTCACATTTTTCTTCTTTAAGGTACAAGGTAAATTAAATCATCACGTTACAATAAGGTTGTAAAATGAAATTAAGTTATACACTCCACTGTGTATAATATACAACATTCATCAAATGCATGCCATATTATGGCAACCATTTCACATCTGAAACATGTACAGAGGTGGCGAAAGTTTGTGAAACCTTTAGCATTTTCGGTATTTCTACAGACATGCAATCTAAAACCTAAAAATACTCAGATTTTAACACAAGTCACACAGAGTCGAAGAGACAAATATTATTCTTCGCGGCAAATGAATGTGAACTTTAGCTTTCAGGTTCTCAGAAAAATAGTTATTGATGCTCATCGAGGCTGGAAAACGTTGGTCTCCACTAATCCACAGTCAGATAAACTGCGTACAAATGGAGGAAATTGAAGACCACTGCTAGCCTGCAGAGAAAGATCACGGAGAAACCCTGACTTGCTTCTAAGCGACAAAATACCTGTGTAATATCAGCTAATGTCAGTGTTTATAAGTCCAACATCAGGAGAAACTGAACAACAATGGTGTGCATTGCAGGGCTGCAAGGAGAAAGCCACTCCTTTCCTAAAGGAACATCAATGCATATCTGCAGTTTGCTCAACATTATGTTTGGCAAAAGGAAAACATTTCAGCATAATAACCTTATTCCATCTGTGGAACATTGTGATGGTGGTAGTGTCATGATCTGGGCTTGTTGTAGGCCAGGAGGGCTAGCCATTGTTGATGGAACAATAAATGCTGAATTTCATTCACCCACACTGGGCTGTGGGTGAATGAAGATAGTAACTAGGTTACAAATGAATCCTTAATAATGAAAAAACAAGTTCAGTGAAGAACAATAAATACATCTGTACCGGTAACCTGGATTTAAAACAGTTAACAAAGACTCAAACCGGACATTTATTTAAATACTGCCACCTGCTGGTAGAAAGGCGAAACAGATCTATTAGGCTACTATGAAAACCACATGAAATTAATATTAAATATAGTGCTAACAGTAACTCTGCACACACAATAATTACCTAGGTTAAACCTCCAACTGTACATTAGACGTGTAGCCTACTCTTGCTGTTTACATGAAGAAATGCACAATATTAGGCCTATATACACTGCAACTACTGTTGCCAACATATTTCTCTCGGTCCAGGTTTATTGATTGATTTGAATCAGCGGCAGATGCTGGGCATCTCACGGTAAATCAGTGGCGACCTAACGGTGGCACCTCACGGTAAGTCAGTGGCGACCTAACGGTGGCACCTCACGGTAAATCAGTGGCGACCTCACGGTAAGTCAGTGGCGACCTAACGTAAAACAGTTACCAAAGACACAAACCGGACATTTATTTAAATACTGCCACCTGCTGGTAGAAAGGCGAAACAGATCTATTAGGCTACTATGAAAACCACATGAAATTAAAGCTGCAAGCAGCGATGGGCGGGCCCTCGCACCTGTAGCGCGTCGGGGTGTGAGCCGGTCGCGTAGCCTATTGTGGACCCCTGCCTGTGCGGCAGTGAATTTTCTATGCGCTTCGGACGCTGCATGAAGGTTTTGTAACTCACTTCCTGTTGCCAGTGGGTGGCGCTATGACTGTGGGTGAATGTCTGCATGTATATGAGTTCAGGGCGGGACTCTTATCCTACATGGAAAGTTTGGTGCAGATGTGAGCATGTACAGTGAAGTTACTACCACTTCCTGTGTCATGGCGAAGACTTGATCTTTGGCATCGCCATCGGACACGCCCATTGGCGAAAGCAGCGCAGATAGCACAACTTTTCATCGTCAATGCCTTTAGAAGGAACAGCAGAAATTTGAAGTCGATCCGACTAAATCCCTAGGAGGAGTTCGTCGAAATACGGAGCGTGTAAATCATCCAAAAATTGCCGTAAAATTCAAAATGGCCGACTTCCTGTTGAGTTTAGGGCATCGCTCCAAGAGGCTTTTTTGTGCGTCCGGACATGATATATGTCCCCCAAAAATTCCGTGCATGTAGGTCAAACGTGCGGCGGGGGCTGCTTCGTTAAACGTCACTTCCTGTTGCCAGCAGGTGGCGCTATGACTGTGGTTGAATGTCGGCATGTACACGTGTTCAGGGCGGGACTCTTGTCAAACATGCAAAATTTTGTGCAGATCTGAGCATGTACAGCCAAGTTACTACAACTTCCTGTTTCATGGCGATTCATCGGCGCTCACGGACACGCCCATCGGCAACAGCGCGCAGATAGCACAACTTTTCATCGTCAATGCCTTTAGAAGGTACAGCAGAAATTTGAGGTCGATCCGACTAAATCCCTAGGAGGAGTTCGTTAAAGTACGGATTGTGCGAATCGATCCCAAAATGTCCGCTAAATTCAAAATGGCGGACTTCCTGTCGAGTTTAGGGTATGGGTTCTTGAGGCTTTTTTGTGCGTCTTGATATGATACACGTCCCCACCAAATTTCGTGCATGTAGGTCGAACGTGGACGAGGGGCTAATTTTTTCTAATTTTCTAGGTGGCGCTAGCGAGCCATTTTGCCACGCCCATCCGCGAAACCCACAAAATACGACATTTTTCACCAGTCCTGACATGCGTGCCAAATTTGGTGAGTTTTTGAGCATGTTGCGGCCGCGAAAATGGGGCTTACTTTGCAGAAAAATAATAATAAAGAAAAAAAAAAAAAATTAAAGCTGCAAGCAGCGATGGGCGGGCCCTCGCACATGTAGCGCGTCAGGGTGTGAGCCGGTCGCGTTGCCTATTGTAGACCCCTGACTGTGCGGCTGTGAATTTTCTATGCGCTTCGGACGCTGCACGAAGGTTTTGTAACTCACTTCCTGTTGCCAGCAGGTGGCGCTATGACTCTGGGTGAATGTCGGCATGTACATGTGTTCAGGGCGGGACTGTTATCCTACATGTAAAGTTTGGTGCAGATGTGAGCATGTACATTGAAGTTACAACCACTTCCTGTGTCATGGCGAAGAGTTGATCTTTGGCCATGCGGCACGGACACGCCGATCGGCGAAACATCGCAGATAGCACAACTTTTCATCGTCAATGCCTTTAGAAGGCACAGCAGAAATTTGAAGGCGATCAGACTAAATCTCTAGGAGGAGTTAGTTAAAGTACAGAGTGTGTAAATCACCAAAAAATGGACGGAAAATTCAAAATGGCCGACTTCCTGTTGGGTTTAGGGCATCGCTCCAAGAGGCTTTTTTGTGCGTCTGGACATGATACATGTGCCACAGAAATTTCGTACATGTAGGTCAAGCGTGGGGCGGGGGCTGCTTCGTTAAAGGTCACTTCCTGTTGCCAGCAGGTGGCGCTATGACTGTGGGTGAATGTCGGCATGTACGATTTGTTCAGGGCGGGACTCTTGTCAAAGCGTGTAAAATTTCGATGCAGATCTGAGCATGTACAGCGAAGTTACAACAACTTCCTGTTTCATGGCGAATCATCGACGCACACGGACACGCCCATTGACGAAAACGCACAGATAGCACAACTTTACATCGTCAATGCCTTTAGAAGGCACAGCAGAAATTTGAAGTCGATCCGACTAAATCCCTAGGAGGAGTTAGTTAAAGTACTGGAGTGTGTAAATCGTCCCAAAATGGCCGCCAAATTCAAAATGGCGGACTTCCTGTCGAGTTTAGGGTATGGGTTCTTGAGGCTTTTTGTGCGTCTTGATATGATACCGTCCCCACCAAATTTCGTCCATGTAGGTCGAGCGTGGGACGAGGGGCTAATTTTTCTAATTTTCTAGGTGGCTAGCGAGCCATTTTGCCCGCCCATCCAGCGAAACCAACAAAATACGAAATTTTTCACCAGTCCTGACATGCGTGCCAAATTTGGTGAGTTTTCGAGCATGTTGCGACCGCGAAAATGGGGCTTACTTTGCAGAAAAAAGAAAAAAAAGAAAAAAAAATTAAAGCTGCAAAGCAGCGATGGCAGACCCTCGCACATGTAGAGGCGTCGGGGTGTGAAGCGGTCGAGTTGCCTATTGTGGACCCTGCCTGTGCAACTGTGAATTTTAATGCAGCCGGATGCTGCATGAAGGTGTTGTACCTTACTTCCTGTTGCCAGCAGGTGGCGCTATGACTGCTTTTAATGTCGGCATGTACATGTGTTGAGGCGGGACTCTTGTGAAACATGTAAAATCTCATACAGATCTGAGCAGCTACAGTGAAGTTACAACCACTTCCTGTTTCATGGGAAAGAGTTGACCTTTGGCATGCATACGGACATGCCCATTGGCAACAGCGCAGATAGCACAACTTGTCATCCTCAATGCCTTTAGAAGGCACAGCAGAAATTTGAAGTCGATCTGACAATATCTCTAGGAGGAGATAGTTAAAGTACACAGTGTGTAAATCACCAAAACTTTGCCATAAAATTCAAAATGGCCGACTTCCTGTTGGGTTTAGGGCATCGCTCCAAGAGGCTTTTGTCGCGACTGGACATGATACATAAGCCACAGAAATTTTGAACATGTAGGTCAAACATGTGGCGGAGGCTGCTTCGTTAAAGGTCACAACAAGGTCACTTCCTGTTGCCAGCAGGTGGCACTATGACTGTGGGTAAATGTCGGCATGTACATGTGTCCAGAGGCGGGACTCTTGTCAAGCGTGTAAAATTTCGTGCAGATCTGAGCATGTACAGTGAAGTTAGAACCACTTCCTCTGTCATGGCGAAGACTTGATCTTTAGCGTGACGCATACGGACCACGCCATTGGCGAAAACTCACAGATAGCACAACTTTACATCTTCAATGCCTTCAGAAGCCAAAGCAGAAATTTGAAGTCGATCCGACTCTATCTCTAGGAGGAGTTAGGTGAAAGTACAGAGTGTGTAAGTCACCAAAGCGTTGCCATAAAATCAAAATGGCCGACTTCCTGTTGAGTTTAGGGAGTGGTCCAAGAGACTTTTGTGCGTCTGGACATAATACACGTTCCACAGAAATTTTATACATGTAGGCCAAGCGTGCGGCGGGGTCTGCTTCGTTAAAGGTCAGTTCCTGTTGCCAGCAGGTGGCGCTATGACTGGGGGTGAATGTCAGCATATAGATTTGTTCAGGACCGGGACTCTTGTCAATGCGTGTAAAATTTCGTGCAGATCTGAGCATTTACAGCCAAGTTACTACAACTTCCTGTTTCATGGCGAATCATCGGCACTACGGACCATCCATCGGCAACAGCGCAGATAGCACAACTTTACATCATCAATGCCTTTAGAAGGCACAGCAGAAATGTGAAGTCGATCCGACTAAATCCCTAGGAGGAGTTCGTTAAAGTATGGAGTGTACAAATCGTCCCAAAATGGCCACCAAATTCAAAATGGCGGACTTCCTGTCGAGTTTAGGGTATGGGTTCTTGAGGCTTTTTTGTGCGTCTTGATATGATACACGTCCCCACCAAATTTCGTGCATGTAGGTCAAACGTGGGGCGGGGGCTGCTTCGTTTAAGGTCACTTCCTGTTGCCAGCAGGTGGCGCTATGACTATGGTTGAATGTTGGCATGTACATTTGTTCAGGGCGGGAGTCTTGTGAAATGTACAAAATTTGGTGCAGATCGAGCATGTATAGCGAAGTTACTACAACTTCCTGTTTCATGGCGAATCGTCGGCGCCACGGACACGCCCATCGACGAACAGCACAGATAGCACAACTTTTCATCGTCAATGCCTTTAGAAGGCACAGCAGAAATTTGAAGTCGATCCGACTAAATCCCTAGGAGGAGTTCGTTAAAGTACGGAGTGTGCAAATCGTCCCAAAATGGCCACCAAATTGAAAATGGCGGACTTCCTGTCCAGTTTAGGGTATGGGTTCTTGAGGCTTTTTTGTGCGTCTTGATATGATACACGTCCCCACCAAATTTCGTGCATGTAGGTCGAGCGGGGACGAGGGGCTAATTTTTCTAATTTTCTAGGTGGCGCTGGCGAGCCATTTTGCCACGCCCGTCTGCGAAACCCACAAAATACGAAATTTTTCACCAGTCCTGACATGCGTGCCAAATTTGGTGAGTTTTCGAGCATGTTGCGACGCTGAAAAATGAGCTTACTTTGCAGAAAAATAATAATAATAAAGAAAAAATTAAAGCTGCAAAGCTAGCGATAGGTGGACCCTACGCACATGTAGTCGCGTCGGGGTGTGATGCGGTCGCGTTGCATATTCTGGAGCTCGGCCGGTGCATCTGTGCATTTGCTACGCGATTTGGACGTTGCATGAAGGTTTTGTACCTCACTTCCTGTTGCCAGCAGGTGGCGCTAATGACTGGGGGTGAATGTCGGCATGTACATGTGTTCAGGGCGGGACTCTTATTAAACATGTAAAATTTCGTGCAGATCTGAGCATGTACAGTGAAGTTACAACCACTTCCTGTGTCATGGCGAAGACTTGATCTTTGGCATACGCCACGGACACGCTCATTGACGAAAACTCACAGATAGCACAACTTTTCATCGTCAATGCCTTTAGAAGGCACAGCAGAAATTTGAAGTCGATCCGACTAAATCCCTAGGAGGAGTTCGTTAAAGTACGGAGTGTGTAAATCACCAAAACTTTACCATAAAATTCAAAATGGCTGACTTCCTGTTGAGTTTAGGGCATCGCTCCAAGAGGCTTTTGTGCGTCTGGACATGATAGATGTACCACAGAATTTTCGTACATGTAGGTCAAGCGTTTGGCGGGGGCTGCTTTGTTAAAGGTCACTTCCTGTTGCCAGCAGGTGGCGCTATGACTGTGGGTGAATGTCGGCATGTACATGTGTTCAGGGCGGGACTCTTGTCAAACGTGCAAAAGTTTGGTGCAGATCTGAGCATGTACAGTGAAGTTACAACAACTTCCTGTGTCATGGCGAAGAGTTGATCTTTGATGCCACGCCATGGACACGCCCATCGACGAATAACTGCGCAGATAGCACAACTTTTCATCGTCAATGCCTTTAGAAGGCACAGCAGAAATTTGAAGTCGATCCGATTACATCCCTAGGAGGAGTTAGTTAAAGTACGGAGTGTGTAAATCATCCAAAATGGCTGCACAATTCAAAATGGCCGACTTCCTGTTGAGTTTAGAGGCATGGCTCCAAGAGGCTTTTGTGCGTCTGGACATGATAGATATACCACAGAAATTTCGTAACTGTAGGTCAAGCGTCGGGTGGGGGCTGCTTCGTTAAAGGTCACTTCCTGTTGCCAGCAGGTGGCGCTATGACTGTGGGTGAATGTCGGCATGTACATTGTGTTCAGGGCGGGACTCTTGTCAAACGTGCAAAATTTCGTGCAGATCTGAGCATGTACACCGAAGTTACAACAACTTCCTGTTTCATGGCGAATCATCGGCGCCTACGGACACGCCCATTGACGAAAGCGCGCAGATAGCACAACTTTACATCCTCAATGCCTTTAGAAGGCACAGCAGAAATTTGAAGTCGATCCGACTAAATCCCTAGGAGGAGTTAGTTAAAGTACGGAGTGTGTAAATCGTCCCAAAATGGTCACCAAATTCAAAATGGCGGACTTCCTGTCGAGTTTAGGGTATGGGTTCTTGAGGCTTTTGTGCGTCTTGATATGATACATGTCCCCACCAAATTTCGTGCATGTAGGTCGAGCGTGGACGAGGGGCTAATTTTTCTAATTTTGCTAGGTGGCGCTAGCGAGCCATTTTGCCACGCCCATCTGCGAAACCCACAAAATACGAAATTTTTCACCAGTCCTGACATGTGTGCCAAATTTGGTGAGTTTTCGAGCATGTTGCGGCCGCGAAAAATGAGCTTACTTTGCAGAAAAAAGAAAGAAAAAAAAAAAAATAATCCTAACAGTTTCAATAGGGTCCTGCACGGTTCGTGCTGGGCCCTAAAAATTAAAGCTGCAAGCAGCGTTGATGGCCCTCGCACATGTAGCCGTCGGGGTGTGAGCGGTCGTGTAGCCTATTGTGGACCCTGCCTGTGCGGCTGTGAATTTTCTATGCGATTCGGACGCTGCATGAAGGTGTTGTAACTCGCTTCCTGTTGCCAGCAGGTGGCGCTATGACTGTGGGTGAATGTTGGCATGTACATGTGTTCAGGGCGGGACTCTTATCAATCGTGTAAAATTTCGGTGCAGATCTGAGCATGTACACTGAAGTTACAACCACTTCCTGTGTCATGGCGAAGACTTGATCTTTGATGCCACACCACGGACCACGCCGATTGGCGAAAACACACAGATAGCACAACTTTTCATCGTCAATGCCTTTAGAAGGAACAGCAGAAATCTGAAATCAATCCGACTAAATCCCTAGGAGGAGTTAGTTAAAATACAGTGTGTGTAAATCGTCCAAAAGTGTTCGTATAATTCAAAATGGCCGACTTCCTGTTGGGTTTAGGGCATCGCTCCAAGAGGCTTTTGTGCGTCTGGATATGATACACTTGCCACAGGAATTTCGGTCATGTAGGTCAAGCGTGTGGCGGGGCTGCTTCGTTAAAGGTCACTTCCTGTTGCCAGCAGGTGGCGCTATGACTGGGGGTGAATGTCAGCATGTAGATTTGTTCAGGGCGGGACTCTTGTCAAACATGTAAAATTTCTTACCAATCTGAGCATGTACAGGCAAGTTACAGCAACTTCCTGTTTCATGGCGAATCATCGGCGCCACGGACACACCCATTGACGAACAGCGCAGATAGCACAACTTTACATCATCAATGCCTTTAGAAGGCACAGCAGAAATTTGAAGTCGATCTGACTAAATCCCTAGGAGGAGTTCGTTAAAAGTACCGAGTGTGTGAAATCGTCCCAAAATGGCCGCAAAATTCAAAATGGCGGACTTCCTGTTGGGTTTAGGGCATCGGCTCCAAGAGGCTTTTTTGTGCGTCTGGACATGGTAGATGTGCCACAGAAATTTCGTACATGTAGGTCAAACGTGTGGCGGGGGCTGCTTCGTTAAAGGTCACTTCCTGTTGCCAGCAGGTGGCGCTATGACTGTGGGTGAATGTCAGCATGTACATCTGTTCAGCGCGGGACTGTTGTCAAAGCGTGTAAAATTTTGTGCAGATCTGAGCATCTACAGTGAAGTTACAACCACTTCCTGTGTCATGGCGAAGAGTTGATCTTTGGCATACGCCACGGACACGCCCATTGACATTTATGCGCCAGATAGCACAACTTTACATCGTCAATGCCTTTAGAAGGCACAGCAGAAATTTGAAGTCGATCCAACTCAATCTGTAGGAGGAGTTAGTTGAAATACGGAGTGTGTAAATCACCAAAACTATTGCCATAAAATTCAAAATGGCGGACTTCCTGTTGAGTTTAGGGCATCGCTCCAAGAGGCTTTTGTGCGTCTGGACATGTTAGAGGTACCACAGAATTTTACGTAATTGTAGGTCAAACGTGGGGCTGGGGCTGCTTTGTTTAAGGTCACTTCCTGTTGCCAGCAGGTGGCGCTATGACTATGGTTGAATGTCGGCATGTACATTTGTTCAGGGCGGGACTCTTGTCAAATGTACAAAATTTGGTGCGAGATCTGAGCATGTATAGCGAAGTTACTACAACTTCCTGTTTCATGGCGAATCATCGGCGCCACGGACACACCCATCAGCGAACAGCGCAGATAGCACAACTTTTCATCGTCAATGCCTTTAGAAGGCACAGCAGAAATTTGATGTCGATCCGACTAACTCCCTAGGAGGAGTTAGTTAAAGTAAGGAGTGTGTAAATCATGCCAAAATGGCGGCAAAATTCAAAATGGCCGACTTCCTGTTGGGTTTAGGGCATCGCTCCAAGAGGCTTTTGTACCTCTGGACATGATACATGTCCCACAAAATTTCGTGCATGTAGATCAAGCGTGCGGCGGGGGCTGCTTCGTTAAAGGTCACTTCCTGTTGCCAGCAGGTGGCGCTATGACTGTGGGTAAATGTCGGCATGTAGATTGGTTCAGGGCGGGACTCTTGTCAATAGTGTCAAATTTCGTGCAGATCTGAGCATGTACAGCCAAGTTACAACAACTTCCTGTTTCATGGCGAATCATCGGCGCTACGGACACGCCATTGACGAAAACGCGCAGATAGCACAACTTTACATCGTCAATGCCTTGAGAAGGCACAGCAGAAATTTGAAGTCGATCCGACTAAATCCCTAGGAGGAGTTCGTTAAAGTACAAAGTGTGCAAATTGTCCCAAAATGGCCACCAAATTCAAAATGGCGGACTTCCTGTCGAGTTTAGGGTATGGGTTCTTGAGGCTTTTTTGTGCGTCTTGATATGATACACGTCCCCACCAAATTTCGTGCATGTAGGTCGAGCGTGGGACGAGGGGCTAATTTTTCTAATTTTGTAGGTGGCTAGCGAGCCATTTTGCCACGCCGTCCGCGAAACCAGCAAAATACGAAATTTTTCACCAGTCCTGACATGCGTGCCAAATTTGGTGAGTTTTCGAGCATGTTGCGACCGCTGAAAAATGAGCTTACTTTGCAGAAAAAAGAAAGAAAAAAAAAATAATCCTAACAGTTTCAATAGGGTCCTTCACACGTTTAGTGCTCGGGCCTAAAATTAAAGCTGCAAGCAGCGATGGTGACCCTCGCACATGTAGCGTCGGGGTGTGAGCAAGTCAGCGTTGCCTATTGTGGACCCTGCCTGTGCAGCTCTGAATTTGCTACAGCGCTTCAGACATTGCATGAAGGTTTTGTACCTCACGTCCTGTTGCCAGCAGGTGGCGCTATGACTGTGGGTGAATGTGGGCATGTACATGTGTTCAGGGCGGGACTCTTATTGAACATGTAAAATTTCGTACAGATCTGAGCATGTACACTGAAGGTACAACCACTTCCTGTTTCATGGCGATGAGTTGATCTTTGACGCACGCATACGGACACACCCATTGGCGAAAATGCACAGATAGCACAACTTTTCAGCGTCAATGCCTTTAGAAGGTACAGCAGAAATTTGAAGTCGATCCGCCTAACTCCCTAGGAGGAGTTTGTTAAAGTAGGGAGTGTGCAAATCGTCCCAAAATAGCCATAAAATTCAAAATGGCCGACTTCCTGTTGCGTTTAGGACATCGCTCCAAGAGGCTTTTGGTGCGTCTGGACATAATCCACGTGCCACAGAAATTTCGTACATGTAGGTAAAGCGTGCGGCGGGGACTGCTTTGTTAAATGTCACTTCCTGTTGCCAGCAGGTGGCGCTATGACTGCGGGTAAATGTCGTCATGTACATGTGTTCAGGGCGGGACTCTTGTCAAGCGTGCAAAATTTCGTGCAGATCTGAGCATGTAAAGCCACGTTACTACAACTTCCTGTTTCATGGCGAATCATCGATGCCACGGACACGCCATTGACGAAACCGCGCAGATAGCACAACTTTTCATCGTCAATGCCTTTAGAAGGCACAGCAGAAATTTGAAGTCGATCCGACTAAATCCCTAGGAGGAGTTAGTTAAAGTAGCGAGTGTGTATATCACCAAGAAATTGACATTAAATTCAAAATGGCGGACTTCCTGTTGGGTTTAGGGCATGGCTCCAAGAGGCTTTTGTGCGTCTGGACATGATACATGTGGCACAGAAATTTCGTACATGTAGGTAAAGCGATCGCGGCGGGGCTACTTCATTAAAGTTCACTTCCTGTTGCCAGAAGGTGGCGCTATGACTGGGGGTGAATGTCGGCATGTAGATTTGTTCAGGGTGGGACTCTTGTCAAGCGTGCAAAATTTCGTGGAGATCTGAGCATGTACAGCCAAGTTACTACAACTTCCTGTTTCATGGCGAATCATCGGCGCCACGGACACGTCCATCGGCGAAAACGTGCAGATAGCACAACTTTTCATCGTCAATGCCTTGAGAAGGCACAGCAGAAATTTGAGGTCGATCCGACTAAATCCCTAGGAGGAGTTCGTTAAAAGTACGGACTGTCGCGAATCGTCCCAAAATGGCGGCCAAATTCAAAATGGCGGACTTCCTGTGGAGTTTAGGGTATGGGTTCTTGAGGCTTTTTGTGCGTCTTGATATGATACATGTCCCCACCAAATTTCGTCCATGTAGGTCGAGCGGGGACGAGGGGCTAATTTTTCTAATTTTCTAGGTGGCGCTAGCGAAACCATTTTGCCCGCCCATCCGCGAAACCCACAAAATACGAAATTTTTCACCAGTCCTGACATGCGTGCCAAATTTGGTGAGTTTTCGAGCATGTTGCGACGCGAAAATGGGGCTTACTTTGCAGAAAAATAATAATAATAAAGAAAAAAAAATAAAAAAATAATCCTAACAGTTTCAATAGGGTCCTTCGCACGTTTACGTGCTTCGGGCCCTAATTAAAGCTGCAAAGCAGCGATGGCAGGCCCTCGCGCACCTGTAGCGTCGGGGTGTGATGCGGTCGGCGTTGCATATTCTGGAGCTCTGCCGGTGCGGCTGTGCATTTGCTATCGATGCTCGGACGTTGCATGAAGGTGTTGTACCTCACTTCCTGTTGCCAGCAGGTGGCGCTATGACTGTGGGTGAATGTGGGCATGTACATGTGTTCAGGGCGGGACTCTTATCCAACATGTAAAGTTTGGTGCAGATCTGAGCATCTACAGTGAAGTTACAACCACTTCCTGTGTCATGGCGAAGACTCGATGTTTGGCTACGCATACGGACACGCCCATTGACGAAAACTCACAGATAGCACAACTTTTCATCGTCAATGCCTTTAGAAGGCACAGCAGAAATTTGAAGTCGATCGGACTAAATCCCTAGGAGGAGTTAGTTAAAATACGGAGTGTGTAAATCATCCAAAATGGACGCTACAATTCAAAATGGCCGACTTCCTGTTGAGATTAGAGGAGTGATCCAAGAGGCTTTTGTGCGTCTGGACATGATAGATGTACCACAGAAATTCTGTAACATGTAGGTTAAGCGTTGCAGCGGGGCTGCTTCGTTAAAGGTCACTTCCTGTTGCCAGCAGGTGGCGCTATGACCGTGGGTGAATGTCGGCATGTACATGTGTTCAGGGCGGGACTCTTGTCAAGCGTGCAAAATTTCGTGCAGATCTGAGCATGTACAGTAAAGTTACAACAACTTCCTGTTTCATGGCGAATCATCGGCACACCGGACACGCCCATTGACAACAGCGCAGATAGCACAACTTTACATCGTCAATGCCTTTAGAAGGCACAGCAGAAATTTGAAGTCGATCCGACTAAATCCCTAGGAGGAGTTACGTTAAAGTACAGAGTGTGTGAATCGTCCCAAAATGGCGACCAAATTCAAAATGGCGGACTTCCTGTCGAGTTTAGGGTATGGCTTCTTGAGGCTTTTTTGTGCGTCTTGATATGATACACGTCCCCACCAAGTTTCGTCCATGTAGGTCGAAGCGTGGACGAGGGCTAATTTTTTCCAATTTTCTAGGTGGCGCTAGCGAGCCATTTTGCCCGCGCCATCCAGCGAAACCTACAAAATACTGAAATTTTTCACCAGTCCTGACACGCGTGCCAAATTTGGTGAGTTTTCGAGCATGTTGCGGCACGCGAAAATGGGGCTTACTTTGCAGAAAAATAAAGAAAGAAAGAAAGAAAGAAAAAAAAAAATAATCCTAACAGTTTCAATAGGGTCCTCGCACCGTTAGTGCTCGGGCCCTAATAATTAAAGCTGCAAGCAGCGTTGGGCGGGCCCTCGCACATGTAGCGCGTCGGGGTGTGAGCCGGTCACGTTGCCTATTGTGGACCCCTGCCTGTGCGGCTGTGAATTTTCTATGCATTTTAGACCCTGCATGAAGGTTTTGTAACTCACTTCCTGTTGCCAGCAGGTGGCGCTATGACTGTGGGTGAATGTCGGCATGTACATGTGTTCTGGGCGGGCCTGTTATCAAACATATAAAATTTAGTACAGATCTGAGCTTGTGCAGCCAAGTTACAACAACTTCCTGTTTCATGGCGAATCGTCGACGCCACGGACACGCCCATTGACGAAAACGCGCAGATAGCACAACTTTTAATCGTCAATGCCTTTAGAAGGCACAGCAGAAATTTGAAGTCGATCTGATTAAATCCCTAGGAGGAGTTAGTTAAAGTACGGAGTGTGCAAATCGTCCCAAAATGGTCACACGAATCAAAATGACTTCCTGTTGACTTTAGGGCATGGCTCCAAGAGGCTTTTTTGTACCTCTGGACATGATACATGTGCCATAGAAATTTCGTACATGTAGGTCAAACGTGCGCCGGGGGCTGCTTTGTTAAAGGTAACAACAAGGTCACTTCCTGTTGCCAGCAGGTGGCGCTATGACTGTGGGTGAACGTCGGAATGTAGATATTTTCAGGGCGGGACTCTTGTCAAGCGTGTAAAATTTCGTGCAGATCTGAGCATGTACAGTGAAGTTACAACCACTTCCTGTCTTATGGCAAAGAGTTGATTTTGACGCCATACGGACACGCCATTGACATATCTGGCGCAGATAGCACAACTTTACATCGTCAATGCCTTAAGAAGGCACAGCAGAAATTTGAAGTCGATCTGATTAAATCCCTAGGAGGAGTTCGTTAAAGTAGAGTAAGTAGCGTCCCACCTGTAGCGTCGTCGAGGTGTGATCCTGACGGCGTTGCATATTCTGGAGCTTCAGTCGGTGGCATCTGTGCATTTGCTTCACAGCGATTTGGACGTTGCATGGAAGGTTTTGTACCTCACTTCCTGTTGCCAGCAGGTGGCGCTATGACTTTGGTGAATGTCGGCATGTACATGTGTTCAGGGTGGGACTGTTATCGTACATGTAAAGTTTGGTGCAGATGTGAGCATGTATATTGAAGTTACAACAACTTCCTCTGTCATGGCGAAGACTTGATCTTTGATGCCACGCCACGGACACGCCCATCGACGAAAACGCGCAGATAGCACAACTTTTCATCATCAATGCCTTTAGAAGGCACAGCAGAAATTTAAATTGGATCCGACTAATATCTCTAGGAGGAGTTAGTTAAAGTACAGTGTATGTAAATCACCAAAACGTTGCCATAAAATCCAAAATGGCCGACTTCCTGTTGAGTTTAGGGAGTGGCTCCAGGAGGCTTTTGTGCGTCTGGACATGATAGATGTACCACAGAATTTTCGTACATGTTGGTCAAGCGTGTGGCGTGGGCTGCTTCGTTTAAGGTCACTTCCTGTTGCCAGCAGGTGGCGCAATGACTATGGTTGAATGTTGGCATGTACGATTTGTTCAGGGTGGGACTCTTGTCAAATGTACAAAATTTGGTGCAGATCTGAGCATTTATAGCGAAGTTAGTACAACTTCCTGTTTCATGGCGAATCGGCGACGACACGGACGCATACATCGGCAACAGCGCGAGATAGCACAACTTTACATCTTCAATGCCTTGAGAAGGCACAGCAGAAATTTGAAGTCGATCGGACTAAATCCCTAGGAGGAGTTCGTTAAAGTACGAAGTGTGCGAATCGTCCCAAAATGGCCACAAAATTCAAAATGGCGGACTTCCTGTTGAGTTTAGGGTATGGGTTCTTGAGGCTTTTTTGTGCGTCATGATATGATACCGTCCCCACCAAATTTCGTGCATGTAGGTGGAGCGTGGGCGAGGGGCTAATTTTTCTAATTTTCTAGGTGGCGCTAGCGAGCCATTTTGCTCACGCCGTCCGCGAAACCCACAAAATACGAAATTTTTCACCAGTCCTGACATGCGTGCCAAATTTGGTGAGTTTTCGAGCATGTTAGCGGCGCTGAAAATGGAGCTTACTTTGCAGAAAAAAAAGAAAGAAAGAAAGAAAGAAAAAAATAATCCTAACAGTTTCAATAGGGTCGCTCGCGCGTTTCGTTGCTTCGGGCCTAATAATCTAACAGTTTCAATAGGGTCGCCTTGCGTTTACGTTGCTCGGGCCCTAATAAAGAAAAAAAAAAAAAAATAATAATCCTAACAGTTTCAATAGGGTCCTCGCACGGTTCGTGCTCGGGCCCTAATTAATATTAAATATAGTGCTAACAGTAACTCTGCACACACAATAATTACCTAGGTTAAACTTCCAACTGTACATTAGACGTGTACTCTTGCTGTTTACATGAAGAAATGCACAATATTAGGCCTACATACACTGCAACTACTGTTGCCAACATATTTCTCTCGGTCCAGGTTTATTGATTGATTTGAATCAGCGGCAGATGCTGGGCATCTCACGGTAAATCAGTGGCGACATAACGGTGGCATCTCACGGTAAATCAGTGGCGACCCTAGCATTACACAATCAGCGGCAGATGCCTAGCTCACGGTAAGTGAGAGATCAGCGGCAGATGCCGTTGTATCGATAACGTTAGATTGCAACCAGAAATCCCACACAAACAGCCACAGGTGCCTGGGTGAATCTGTGGCATGTCGGTTCCACCATAAATATCACATAAGCGGCGAAAGGTGCCGTGGCACCTCAGGGAAAACCTGTGGCATTTTACATTGCCACGAAATGCCGCAGATAACCGAGGCAGATGCGGCGGCATCTCAAGCTGCCACAATTTGAGCTAGCTGTCTCTCTCTGTAGGTGAACCGAACAATGGTGTAATGGTTCAGTTCGACTCCCAAGACAAGGCGATGCTCACCCGACTGGCCAATAGGGCGATGGCTCCGCCCATGACACAACTTTCATGGCGAAAGCAAAATCCAGACGCGAGGCAAAACTTTCATCGAGAGCAAAGAAAGAGTTTTGAGAGAAACACTTTTTTTTTTTGAGAAAATGTTTTCACACTGATAGCAAAAAATATATTTTTTAAGAAGTATTTTGAGAGAGAATTTTTTCTCAGAAATTATTTTTTAAAAATTCATATTTATATTTTTTTATGTTCTATGAGAAAACACTTTCTCTCAAAACTTTTAGTCACAAATGTTATTATTTTTTGCTATTGGTATGAAAACCTTTTCTCTCAAATATTCTTTTTTCTCTCATGAAATGCTTTTTTTGCTATCACGGTGATAACTTTTTTCTCTTAAACTTTTTTTTCTCTCAGATTATTTATTTTCTCGCATTTGAAAAAGACACAATTCTAGCTCCATATATGACCGTCATCCCCATCAACGCATAGCCCTTTTACAGGCAATGAAGGAGGCATGTGGAGATATTGACCAGGCATCATGTCAGGCCTGGATACGGCATTCAGAAGATATTTTCCCCGGTGCCTTGGACTAGAGGACATTGCATGTGATGTAGACGAAATTTTGTGGCCAGACCCAGAGAGACAAAACGATGTGGACTGATTTTCTTTTTTTTTTCCAGTTAAATTACTATTTTGTGTTTTGACTTGGAAAAAAACACTTGTGTTTGTTTTGACGTGTGTAAATAAACACCAGTACTTGAAGTTCGGATCCCTGTATGTTTACAGAACTATGACAAAAGTATGATCTCAAACTGACATAGCCTACCTTGTGCACAGAGAAAGCAAAAGCCAGATGTGTTTTTTATTCATACCATCAGTGTGTAGTTGGTGCATTGTGTGCTTATTAATGTGATGGCTTGTGTTAACTGTTTGATACAAAAATACCATTTTTATGAAGGTTTGACAAGTAAAGCAAGGTTTATTGGCTTTTGCAAGAATATTACAATGTTTTGCTGATTTGGTAAAGGATTTTCTTATTTGTGTGTAGAGTTTTGCAAAAAATAGCCAATAGTTGTGCTATTGGCACATAGATGAGTTGTCAGCCGACATGTGCTCTGACATCAGTACGGAGCCCACAGATGCTATCAGTTAGCCACAGGTGGGACTGGTTTGGGCGAGAAGTCTTGGTGGATAGAGGACACAGGCTATGCAGGCACGAGCTTAGTGTAGAGCACAGAGATTGTGTTGAGGGAAGGTAGAGCGGAAGCTACCACTGAGGCAAAGTGATGAACAATGGTGTTGGAACAATGGGCTTTTTCGTGTAGGGATACCGTGAACTGAATGAAATAGTGGTCTGACACATGTACAGGTGTGACTGTTGGGCACTCTGTGGCACAGTTTCGCACAAGAATGAGGTCAAGCACCTTGCCAGTTTTGTGGGTCGGGGGACTGAGAACCCGTGTTAGATCAAAGGATTAAATCAGAGACAGGAAGTCTGCTGAGTTCGAATTGTCTAAGTGAATGTTCATGTCACCGAGGATAAGTAGGGGACAGTCATGCTCTGGTATGGAAGACAGCAGTGTGTCTAGCTCCTCCACAAAGTTACCCTTTTGTCCTGGTGGACGGTATATGACAATCACAGAGACCTTTACCGGAGCGGACACCAAGACAGCATGGTATTCGAATAAGGCATATTGATTCGGGGGTAAGCAGCTGTGTGAATTTCCATTTGTTGGAAATTAAAAACCCAGTCCCAGTGGGTGAAAGAGTAATTAGTGGACAGTGCAGCGTCAGTAGCCCAAGAGATAATGTGTTAGCACAGTGATAAAGTCACCTTTGTTGACTGACGACTGGCAGTTCCATGACCCAACAGACAAGTAAACAGATGTGGGTGGTGCCTGTTTTAAAGGCTTGAGGAGTGCCTGATTTCTGTGCCTGATGGCATGATGCCTCTTGCGCGTACCGGAGATGATAGGAATAGTATAGTAGCGCAAGGCCTGAGTGTAGTTGTAGCTGGCAGCTTCAGGTGAGTGGGTGTGCCTCAGGAAAGGAAAAAGCTACTCTTGTAGGACGCCTTGCTCTCTTGCAATATATTTAGTAAATTGGACTGAATATAAACAGTACCTCTATTTTATTTTAGGTGGTATATATATTTGAAAAACTGGGCAAAGAAAATCCAAGTTAGAGAGAAGAGAGAAGTGCTCAGTAATGAGAGTTTTAAAATTAATAAACAGGCATCTCAAAACAAAACATTTGCAGTTTAGGGGAAAGTAAATATAATTATTTTTTTCTTTGCAAAGAATACTTCAGGATGTGCTGATTCAATTTCAAACCACATACTTTTGTGAAACTGGCTTTTCTAGCATACCCGAGAAACCAATACAGAAATAGACTTAATGCTCAGCATGTCCTCAGAATGGCACTTTCAAAAACGGAGCGCAGAGTAAAGATCAGCTGGGTGAAAACATCAACCAGCCACATACCTCTCATTAAATTCACATCAGCTTAATTAAAAACAGGCATGTTGGTGTTGAAAATGAGAGTTGAGAAAGGCGATGTGACAGAAAGGAGAACAGACCATTGTTGTTTTTGTTAAATTTTGGGTCTTGAGCTGAAAAAATTTGAGAACCAGTGCCTTAAGTTGTAATTCTTTTTTAAAACTTTATATCCAATATTTTCAATAACATATCGAATTTTACAATGACTGTGATTGACTGTTGAAATAAACACTTTGAGGCAAACACTTTCAGTAGGTTTATTCAGTCGTCTGCAGATGGACTCACAGCGAAACATTGCTCCCTTTTTTTAGTATTTCATGCTAATTAAACACGATTAAAACAATTTTCATAATCCAAGCATTCCATATTTAACAATCATTCTAAAACAAATATCATAAATCAACAGTATTTTATCATTAGTCATTTGAACCTGATATGAGTAAATGTGACGTAATTATGAACAATAAATCAAATAATATGGAAAAAACTTCAACAAAGGATTTAACAGTATGAATAAATCAGATTATATTATCTTCAACAAAACATAAGTCATTTTGTCTGCAATGCCCAGAAATAAAGGCAATGATGTATCAAACTCCCCCTTGGTTTGCAAACAGTCCAGTGCCATGCTGTTTAATAGAAATAGTTAGGTTTTTTTATTTAAAATTTATTTCAAAACACTATCACTATTATTCACATCAATAGTCATTTTGCACATACCTTTACTGTTTCTTGACTTGAAAAAAGGAGGAAAAAAACATTCGTAACCAATAAAAATTGAAGGAAAAACTACAAAAGATGTTGCATAACACAGCTTCCAGTTTTTATCTTTAGCTTCATCTGCTCATCATCTGTCTGAAAGAATCAGTCAGAAGTTCAACATGATCAACAGAGGATGACACAGTTTTACCTGCTGTTGGTTTGTTTAGATCATTTTTAAACATGAGCAACAAAGTCAGTTACATCAACATAAACATTTCTATTCACTGTCTTTAATCAGAAGATAAAAATGTTTAGCTTGAACCTATTAGAAATAAAACCATAAAGAACATTAAAGATTAGAAAACATCTGTTTTACATGACCTGCACAAACATCATCATCATCAGCCTCATTATCTTTACCACTATTTATTATGGACAGAGCTGTGTAGCAAGATGAATCACTGTTACTTTTTTAATGATCAAAAACACACAGAAACAATAAGTACATGTTTAATTAATTCAGAGATAACAAAACATTTAACGACTTGTTCAACACGTGTAAAATAAATAAAGGTTAATTATTAATCAAACATAAAATGATGCCACAGTATGTGTGCATAAAGCAAAAAGTCATTGGTCACCAACATGCACACATTTCAACTAACACTGATTTATTTACTTTTTCAGGTTTTATTTTGCAAAGAATGTTGAGAAATAAAACTATAAAAATGTAAAAAGAAAGCAGGTCCGCATCAAAAGTCCTTTGTGTCAATAGGTGTGATTCACTGACCGCTATCAAATAAACATATCCAGCTCTTTTATTCCACATGGTCTTTGTGGTAAATCCTCATTATTATTGTCATCATCATTATTTTGCGCACACTGGTTATAACGCACACAGCCATATAAAAAATGAACAAAGAAAAATTAAAACAAAGACTGACATCAAAGAATATAACTGAAAATAACAATGTGGGATTTGAAATTTGCATTATAATTTTCATGGTCAGCGTCATAATTGTGCAGACCAGATATTTCGTAAAAGAAAACAATATATAATCATCACAAACCAAAATAAATGAAGGTATAAATAAAGACAAAATATATTTGTTAAACAATCTTTTAAGTAAATCATCATCGTCTTATTGTCATTATCGTGGATAAAACTAATGAAAGAAAACAAAACATTTGTAAAAAGAAAAAAAATTGAAAGATACAGTATAGAAAATGTTTAAAGGTCTAACATAACTATTTCCTCCCTTTCATATCTGGTTCGTAATTTGATCATTTTCTTTAAAAACCAAATCTGAAAACAAAAAAAAAGTATTTTTTTGTTTATTATGCGCACTGCTTTGTCTACATGCCACTCAAACACTCAAGATTCTCCAAATTCCAGTTAACTATTGATTAATTACATCAGCATCCAGGTAGAATTTTGTTTTGGGCTGATCTGAAGCAGCTGGTTACCTGAGCAATAACCAAATATGTTTATCAAGGGTTTGTCTCAAGGCTATGGCCAGGGTGCCTCTCAATAAGACATAAGCTCCCCTGCAAACATGTGTGATATATCACACAAAGCTACACCAATCGGACTGATTAAATATCAAAATTAATATTTTCCCAACAAAACAAAAAACAATGTCTTTTTTTTTCTATTTTTCGTTTTGTTGTTTTTACGATTCGGTTTTGAAACAAAATAATCAAAGAATGAACCATGCACAGATTCAATCAACTTCTTCTTGTGATCTTGCTCCAGGACTCTGTAACACCAGCTGGCTTTGCTTCATATTCAACTTGACAACTCATACTTGACAAAACTTTGAAAGTCTTCCTTTTCCAGCAACTCTCTCTGAATGTTGTACTGGAAAAAGGAGTGGGAACTGAACTCAGCTGAATGGCTGCTATTCAAAATTTCATCCACAATGTCTATCACTAGAGATCTACTGACGTACGCTTAAACAGCAGGTTTGATACATGAACAACATGAAGAAGTTGATTTGGGTTGGGGAGGATCTCTCTGTTCATATAAATCAAGAAATTCCTTCAAGCGCTGTGGCTTGTCCTCTTCCAGGTAAGGTTTGGGATCCATAGCTATCAAGAATTTGCGGTGCATATGAAGGAACTCTCTTGAGGCAATGCCACAAATGTGAAGTTTCAGGGCAATCTCAAACTCGGGCTTGTAATGCTTGCAGTTTTGTTTAAGAGATTCATCTACTTTTTCCAGAAGCTCCTTTGTGAAACAATCATTGTAATCTGTGTTGGTTTTTGCAATATCAAGTATAAACTGTGTGCAAGACTCAATGACACTGTCTGCAGAGCTCTGCAATTCTCTCTTTGTCTTTTTTTTCCACTTTCCTTTTGTCTTTTTAATTTGTTTAGTTCTGACCCTAAATGGATCCTTCCCAATTTCTTTGAGATCTCCAATGTTCTGTAATTTCTCATTGACATTAGGATCTAAGAAATTTTCTCTCAACTGTTTGAGGATGCTTGCAGATATATTTTGTTCTTTCAGACCAGACGCACTTACAGTGACTTTAGCCCACATCATTTCAAACTCATGTTTCAACTGTTCTTCAGACAGTGTCCGGTGTTTGCAGTTACTTAAGAGTATATCAACTTCTTCTTTAATCATTCTTCTGTGTTTTCTTTGAATGTCCTGAGCTTCTTGTGAACTTTTTATTTGCTCAAGTGCACAATCCAATTTATTGTTTACTGAATGTTGGATTTCATTTGCGAGACTTGTGATACTGTTGAAAAAGATAATGTTATATTTCTTGATAAGATTTATGTGTATGTCTTTCCTCTCGTAGTATTCCTGAAGTTTCTTCTGCATTATTGTTTTTTGGTCTGCTATTTTGTGAGACAGCTGTGACTTTTTTGATTTAACCAATTCAATCAAATGATCGAGTTCAGATTTGTTGTCAGTATCTAAGATTTCCAACTCTGTGTTTTGCCAGGAGAGAATCTCTTCTCTGAACTCTGATTCCCACTGACTGAACTCTTTGCAAAGGTTGTCATAAACATTGGCCACAAGAGCATTTCTGAAACTAAAGATGAAGTTCTCATATTTCACTGCTTTCCAGAGACTTCTCATCCATTCCTGAAACTCTGGGATCTGTGACACATTATTGCTTCTGTCTCTTTTCCCTGAATCCAATAGACTTTTCTTCAAATCAGCTACAGCCTCACTGTAACCTGTGTTCACTGGTGCCATTGGTGGGGTCCCATGCCAGAGTCCTGGGATGTTCCAGTTGTTTTTTTCCATGTCATAGTCCAGCACATCTGTGAAGGCCTTTATAGAAGGCAGTTTTTCCATTTCAGCTGCAATCTGAGTCATTTCATTGAGTTGGTTCAAGAGATGTTTTCTTTCTGTCTTGGTCTTTTCATGAGCTGAGACTGCAGAAACATTTTGGTGCACAAAATGACAAACTGGCTGTTTACCAATTTGCTTCATTCTCAGGAATGCACGAGTTGCAATTTGCAGGACATCTTTCATTTCTGTTGAGTTCTCCATTGCAACATTGATAATGGTGATGTCACTTAAACCAATGACAAAGGTTGCCAGCTGGTTGTCATGCTCATAACTGTCCTCTAGCTGTGCCAAATGAGAGACTTAAGACCCTCTGTGTCAATGAGAAGTATGAAGTCACTGTTCAGCTTGCATTTCATATCCTCACCTACTCTGAGGAAGAGCATATAAGCTCCTCTTGTGCATCTGCCACTGCTGACAGGAAACTGCACACCAAACATGGTGTTGAGGAGTGTTGACTTCCCGGTACTTTGAATGCCCAACACAGTCAGGACCAACAGTCTGCTCCTCCCTCCAACCTTCTTGTGAAGCTCCATCAGCACATCTGTCACCCATCTCTCTGGGATGTTGGAAGCATCTCCATCCAAGAGCTCTAAAGGATGTCCATCCAGCAGCATTTCAGCAGCCATGCCAGGGAGATGAGACATTTTATCAGCAGTGTCTGGTGACTGCAAGGAAAACTCATAGATCAGTCCCATCTCTCTCATGTAATGCTCTATTCCTAAAGAGCTGTCCAGCAAAGCCTGGTCCAACTCTGCCATCTCTTTCCCGTCTTTGTCCTTTTTGTTGCTGGGTTTTTTAAATTTGTGACGCACTAATCGATAGTTGAATAACAGTCTGTGGATTTGAATTCAGCTTAAGTTTCATCCACTTTAAGAAAAAATCTCTTTTCTCTTTGTCATTTTCAGATAATTGCTCAATAAAACTCTTCATTGCAACTGATGGTTTGTGTTTGCCAAGCTCCTTCATAATCTGTTGTTTTTCTGTCTGTAGCTGACATTTGTATTCTTCCAGTCCTACATCACCAGCTTTTTTTAATCTACATTCTTCCAGTTTTATCTGTGATAACCTTTTCCAGTTATCTCCTTGCAAAGGAAGTTGTTGTTTCTTGTAGTCTGGTATACTCCGAACCCCAATTCCCTTCACAATCTCATCAGCTGCTTTTTTTTGGTTGTCACTTATGCTTTCGTCCACAGACAGACCAAGTTCAACAGCTTTGTCAATCATAGTTTCAATGCTCGTTGTGGTTGTTACATCAGTCAATGATTTCTTGATGGTGGTGCAAAGTTTCTCGGAAACCCCGAAAACATTTCCCTTTGGATCTTTAGTTTTTACATTGGTCTTTGGTAAATCTAATTCTCTCAGTGTTGCCTTGACAGACATCATGTCCTCTGTAGCATTCCCCTCCTCGCGGTTAACAACTAAGAACAGTTTGGATTTCACGTCTTGAAGTGAAGTCAGAATCTTGTGCTCATTTTCTTCAACTTTGTCCAGGAACACAAAGGTAGCAGTTGAAACTTGAACAAGAAAACTGAACTGTGCGAGTGACTGACCAATGTCTCCTCTCAGATTGGCAAAGGCAACTGGTTTTGGAAATATGTCAAGATTTTCAGAACCACAGGGAAGGAACCAGGAAACCTCGACCAATCCACTGGAAATCTTCCTTTCCTGTGCTCCTCCTTTCATCTCTCTGTGTATGAACATGTTGTGATTCTGCTGGCCAAGGCTGAGAACATGATTCAAAACCTGGGACTTGGATAAACTGCAGTTTTTCAGCCTCACAAAGGAATAGAATGGAATATCTGCTTGGACAATGCTGTCTTCAACAAACCCTCTAGATTCAGACAAATCATGTGGACGCCACTCTTTGACGATGCCTCTCAGAGCCCACAGCATCAGGGTACACTGACTGTTATTGCCATGGGGCAACAGCAGCGGGACAGGAAACTGACACATTGACATCTTGAGGGCCATTTCCTGTTGCAAGAAGCTGTCAGCACAAAGGAAGAGTGCTACTATGAGGTCGAGAGGGTTAACCTCATTATCCCCTCAGCAGTGTGAATGTCTACATCAAAGAGATGGCTGTTTTCATCATCATCATCATCATCCTCATTGTTTGATAACTGTATACAGTTCCTGCATTCTCCATTGATTTGAAAAAGTTTTCTGAGAAAGCACCATGGTATTTCCTTTGCTGATTGAACAGTTTGATCATATATGCTGTTTTTGTTGACCTCCAAGTGAGACTGGAGAGTGAGCTTGTTGGGATAAAACTTCTCCAGTCCAAGTTTGGAGAGAACTTTCAAAAGGCCTAAAGGAGATAAGGGAAAAGAAAGAAACCTTTAATAAATGTAACACACCCTGTTTAGTGTTTCTGTCTATGCTATATGTCTGCAGTATTCAGGTGAACACACATTTTGAAGGTTGTTCAAGGCAGAAATTTCAGTGTCAGATCTCAATATCTCTTCACAAATTAAACCAAAACCCTCTGCATGGCTAGAGATGACTAGAGGTAAGTGATAAGTGACAAAATTAAGCTATCTATTCAAAACCATTCAATCTTGCTGAAAAAACAAACTTTGCCCTGGTATTGAGAAGCTGTGTACCTGAGTATCAATTCAACACAAATAAGTCTAAATTGAACTTTACAAAGCAAATAGCGGCAGATCTGTACTAAACTAGCTGGCAGCTGTAGCCCTGGATCAAGGCTAGTATTAATAAATCACCCCACATTTGCCTTGTACTGTTAATACACTTCTTGCAAGCTTTAGGATTCTGTTAGCTGCGAGCTAACGTGACTCTCTCAGTAGCTCCAGCCTTTCTGATATTCACAGTGTTTTAATCGACATCCTCAGAATCTCGCTTGGCCTGTAAGCTTCATCACATAAAACGTTTTTATTAGAGGTGGGCATAGATTAATTTTTTTAATCTAGATTAATCTCACTGTAATATTGAAATTAATCTAGATTAATCTAGATGAAAATGGCTCATTTGAATTCTGCCGAAGGCATTCAGAATATGTGTGCGAACGGGTTTCAAGCCAGGTGGCGCATTAGACCAGGGGCTCATCTCCTGTTTCCAAAATGCATCACAAACTGCTTGAGAAAGCTGTTCTACTATGAGAATTGGTGATGAAAATAAATCATGTTCAATAAGATGTACTTGTGTGTAGCGTGTGATGTGCTTTGCGTTTAGGTGGTACTTGAGACTGGAAGAACTCCTACAGTAAACTAATTCCGCATTGCACAAGGTGCAAAGAATCTTAGTCTTGTCGAATTTTCCATCGGGAAGCTTCTTAAAAGTAAATTTTCCCAGAAGCAACGGCGGCTTCAGAAATGTTCGTTGTTACGTCCTCACGTGGCTCAAGCCCAGAGGTGGCGAGAGGAGTAACAAACATAAATGAAAAACGGGTTTAAAGAAACAGGAAACAGATTATGTGCAAACAAATAGATATTTATTAACAAATATATCTAACAGAGAAACAAAAGGAGACACGGACAAAGAACTAGACTACTTAAAAGGTGGGATATGGCTTTTAACCAAAACACAAAAACTAGCAACTTAAATTAACACATTTAACACGCTCCCTTTTGCGAGGGAGTATGTGAGCCCACAGCTCCACTAGTCCCAAGCACACAGCTCCTAGCAGCTCCTCTCCTGCTTCACCCAAGCACACAGCTCCTAGCAGCTCCACTCCTGCTTCACCCAAGCACACAGCTCCTAGCAGCTCCACTCCTGCTTCACCCAAGCACACAGCTCTAAACGAGCAACTCCGCTCCTGCTTCACCCAAGCACACAGCTCCTAGCAGCTCCACTCCTGCTTCACCCAAGCACACAGCTCTAAACGAGCAGCTCCACTCCTGCTTCACCCAAGCACACAGCTCCTAGCAGCTCCACTCCTGCTGCACCAAAGCACACAGCTCCGAACGAGCAGCTCCACTCCTGCTGCACCCAAGCACACAGCTCCAAGCGAGCAGCTCCACTCCTGCTGCACCCAAGCACACAGCTCGAGCGAGCAGCTCCACTCCTGCTGCACCCAAGCACACAGCTCCGAACGAGCAGCTCCACTTCTGCTGCACCCAAACACCGCCATCTGACAGCCACCTAGGCTGGCCCCCACAGGACCAACCTCACACACTGGCCTCTCAAGACCAGCTACATAGCTACTCTACTGCAGTCTCCTTGCTCTCTTATCCTCCAGGTACTGATTGGGGAGTCAGGTGCAGCTACTGCCCATTACTAATTGCAGCTGCACGGCAGGGGGGGGGCAGTACCTGGAGAACTACAGGAGAAGAGACACACCAAAATAAAAACACAAGATCCACGGCTCTAGGGCCGACACAAAGTGCTGTCCAACAGCTGTCTGTGGATGTGTTGCTACAGTTAGTGTGCTTATTTCCATGGCAAGGACCCACCCAATCTCACCTGATCCCACTTCCTCCTAATCAATGGTTCACTATATAAACCCCACCCATTTCCTTTGTTCTGGCTGGCAGCAACACAAACCACATGTTAGCACCCTCAGTCTCTGTGATTCAGATACCATCCATGGTTGTGCGTGATAAAGTGAGTTATTGCCTTTTTCATATTTGCTGTATCTTAATGGTCATTTGTAAATTTGATGGGATTGAATGCTTGACTAGTATACATACTAGTAGATGCTATATTCCTCATACTGATTGTTTGCTTTAGACTACAGATATCACATTGTGTGTAAGTGCGCAGTGCACATGGTTTGTTAATTGTAGTTCTTAAGGAAAGGCATAAGACAGTATAACCTAACTTAGACCATGATGAAATTCTTATATGTAATTGTTAAATGAATGTCTTTGGTATGTAGTATTTCATTATTTCTGTAGTAGTAGGCCTACCCTTAACCCTCTTTGGTTAGTGTACAAATGTTTGTTAGGCGCCTAGTTAAATGTTATGTTATATATTGGTTTGCTGTAATTCTTGTTTCTCTGTTTATCATTTTGTAGAAAAAACCATAACCGTCAAGCCTCATCATCTCACGTTGCTCCTCATGTGTGAATAGTGGCAATAAATGGCTTAAACGGAATCATTTGTCCCTTCTACATTCTTATCGATGTACCATGGTGATACTCAAACTCCTGTGAACCAAAGTTAGATAGATTTTACAGTTGGTGACCACTTGGTTAGATAATCTTTCCATGTTAATAGCTGGGTAGTGTCTGGGCTTTGATGCAGGTAGAATGTCAGATGTTTTCCTCAGTGCCACATTTTTATCTATATGACTTAAACAGCCCAGGCCAATTTTATACTTTTATACTTTGTGTTTAAGACAAGGCTTTTAATGTTACTCATTTATGAGTGGTATTTACAGTGATGTAGTGGTGATGAACGTCTGTGCTTCATTTATTTTCTGTTATTGGGGGATAACAGTGGGAGTGTACCTGCAGGTTCTTGTCCTTCTGTGTTCAGTGTAGACATGGTCTGACTTTTCCTCTAACTCCCCTGTGCTTTTATACCTAGAGGAGAAAATAGATATTATCTCTTTAGTTTTACAGAAACAAACTTTTTTTTGTTGCAATCAGATCAGTGTAAAACACTTCACTGTCGGTAAGTTGTTGCAATATATATTTGGACAAATATTCAGACCAAGTACAAAACAGTGAAATGGTTAAAACAAAGCTTACCTGACATCTGGCAGCAGGAAAGTCTGAGTCTGTAGCAGCTGTGGTCTTTAAACTGCATGTAGAAACAGAAAGCATTTGATACATCAGAACAAAATTTATGTCAAAATTTATTTTATTCTTCCCCTTTTGAGATTTTACAAGAACAAATGTTTCAATCAGTTGTTTGGCTGAGCATAAACCCCAAAATGCTGTCAAAATCTGTCAATGTTTGATTATAGACATCAAGATGCCATTTGGGAAGTTTATTATATGCCACCTATTTTTTTATTTATTTGTATTAACTCTGAATGACCCTCAAAATATGAATATCTTAAGGGTATAATTGTACACAAAATCCACAGTTCAATTGGTAAAACAGGGAAAATTAAGGAAAAGCGGACAACATTTGTCCTAATTTATGAATTTAATAAAATTTGTTGCTCATTGGCCACAGCTATTGATAAAACATTATGGCATGTGTCATTGTGTAATGATCATGTAGCATTCCTCACATAGGATGCATTAGCAGCTTGTTTGTGCCATGTATGTGTTGTAACTTGTAGAATGTGTTTCTTAATTTGCTTGGATGAGATTATGTATTAAAGTTTGTAGCACCCCCAACTATTAGCTTTACTTAAATCTTTTAAGGTCAGTGTTACCAAACTTACAGATGAGTGACATTTACAACAACATATTATTTCTGCTGAATTTCTTAAATCACATCCAGGATTATAGACAGGGATTGGCTGATAAACCTGACTAAGTTTAAATCACAGTTCTCTTAGCATGGAGCACAGAGATGGAGAGAGATGCAGTGAGTACATTAAGATCTTGTTGAGAATTATTTTAGAACATTACAGCCTAAATTGTTAATTGCATTGCCATCATTTCATTAAGTGCAGTGTTCATTATTTAAAGTATTATTTTAATGTGTAAAGTTAAGATAACAACGCTGAAACTCTACAGCTCTGAATGTTTGTAGTCCTCTCTGTGTCTAACTGCCCGGAGGCATTAGCTGTAGCACATGTGAATGTAAGCACGCACGTGTGCTCTGGGAGCACAGCAAGACATTATCAAAAACACCAGCAAAAGTTAAAATATAGAAACAGAATTAGTGAAAATTGGGTTACAAAATATAGACAAACATAGTCCATCACAGCAGGGATGTCCTATCTTTGGCACATAGCACAAAAGACACCAGCTTATTCCACAATGTGGAAAGTAGCTTGATCAGGAGAGGGCAGGTCATCATTTCTGATCATTTTAGTATCCTTATTTGTAATCATTAATCATTCTTAATTAATCATTTTCAATCATTTTATTATCTTTAATTAGCATTCATCATTAATCATTTTTAGTCAGTTTATTAATTATCCTTACTTACTTACTACTTAATCTTTGAACATTACCGAGATGTGTTTTATTACTTAGAAGTGCTGTAATCATGAATGCAGTAACAAAGTTAAGATCCCTGAGTGGGAGCATTGACAGCAGACATTGAAACTATGCAGACCTTGTTCAACTGTTATCTAGATTTATGACAGCAGGGGAGGCTGCAGGCGTTCAAAATCTGCTGTGACAAGTCCATGCTTTGGTCTACAGATATCCACTGTTATGATAGCATGATGAACTGGGTTGAGTGTCAACTTCTAACCACTGATGCTTAGAGCCTGCAGCTGGTGAAGGAGGGGACCAGGCTTAACCGGCCCAGCCTGGTCGCACATCTGACCCAACAGTCTTAAACCTCATAGATCTGTTAGTCATTCCTTCAACACAAACTATTGCTGAGTGTAATGGTGCTTTCAGACCAAAAAGCGAGTGCTCAGGGCAGTGACTTTACATAAAAAGTCAATGCAAAGACACATAGAGCCGCGATTTCCTGTCAGGCGTCGCAAAGTGACGCGAAAGGGGTGGTCGCGGCAAAGCCAAAATACAGCGCTGGAGAACAATTACAATTCAACTACATATTTTTTCTATTAGGGCAGTAAAAGTTCAGCTGGCTGATCTAAGTTTCCATGCTGTAGGGTGCCTTTTTATTGCCAATATTTATCAGCTGATTTTCCTGCGAACATAAGAGGCACGTTTTACAAAATACAGTGCTGGAGAATAACGTTACATGAAATTAATCCAACATATTTTACAACACTTACCAGGGAAAATGTTGGAAAAACATTACTTCTCTCTGTGATTATGGCCCTTCTAACTAAAGCTATCAAACAACAATTTTCATTTGTATTGCTAAAGGTGGATTAACTTAAGCCCATCGGTCACAAGAGTGACCGTAGAAAACTTTTTAATTTGTAAGACTCTAAAAATGTTACTGAATGATGTATCAATGCATTTAATGCTGTTACGCCCTCAGATGTCTCAAGCCCAGAGATGGAGAGAAGAAGAAGAACAAATATAAATGACTACCGGGCCAAAAGAAACCGATTATGTGCACGTCTTTTTTTGATCAACCCAAAGGACTCATGTCACTAATACTTGCATACTGGATCTGCACCAATCTACCTAAGCTCAATAATACAAGTTTACTTTCCTTCTCAGCCACTGCGCTCTTCCAACGAACCCCGCCTGGCTCTGCCAGCCCTTCACACAAAGCGATCCCAGTCCCGGTTGTTCTCATTTGTGACACCACGATGATGGAACGAGCTACCACACGCTACAGAGCAGGGGCGTCCCTCTCTGACTTAAAGAAGCTCTTGAAAACTCATCTCTTCACAGAACACTTCCTCTTATAACACCTCTAACTCCTAACCTCTAACATGCACTTACTGTGCACTTTTTGTGCAATCAATAGCTCGTACTTCTTTCCTATTTATCCTATTGATGCGGTATGTGCTATTAGCTCTTACTAGTATTTATTAGTGCTCTTACTAGTGTGTAATGTCAGTTGTAGATCTCCTGCTGTATTTGATGCTCTGTTGATACTTGTAAGTTGTTCCTCAAATGTAAGTCACTTTGGATAAAAGCGTCTGCCAAATGAGTAAATGTAATGTTAGCGATTGTAAAAACAAAACTGTGATGTGATTGTTTCTGATTTCTTGTGCTCTCAAGTGGCAGAAGGCTGTATCACACATAACAGAGGCAAAATGAAATAATTTATGATCACAATAGTGAAAAACACCTCTGTTTTTGAAATTAAATTTATTTTAAAACTTTTTTTCACATCACTCGTCATTGTGTACATAACTGATTATCTGCTTAATAACAGGAAAAAACATTTGTAACCAATAAAAATTAAAAGGAAAAACTCCAGAAAATTTTAACAAAAATTACACACTTCAGGCTATCTGCTGTAGCTTGATCAACTCATCACCTGTCTGAGAGAATCGGTTAGAAATTGATCAACAGATCAGAGGATGACACATATTACCTGCTGTTGGTGTGTTTAGCCCATATTTAAACATGAGCAACAAAGTCACTTACATCAACATAAACATTTCTATTCACTGACTTTGAATAAAAGATTAAAATGATTGGTAAGGACCTATTAGCAATAAAACAGTAAAGAAGATTAAAGAATAGAAACATCCATTTCACATGGACTGTGTACTTAATATCAACAGCCTCTTATTTAACAAATCATGTGTCTAAAGGATAAAAATCCCAAGGGGATCATTAACAACACATGAAAGAATGCCACAGTATGTGTGCAAAAACTCATTTGTATCAATATGTATACCTTTAAACTAATGCTGATTTATTTTTTCAGGTTACATTTTGCCAAAAGAATGTTGAGAAATAAAACCAAAACAATGTAAATAGTAACATGTATTGCAAAACATGTCATTGCATGTTTTTTGAACTTTATAGGTCCACATCATTATCATTTTTGCTAAGACTAGCCATTATGTTAGTTTGATAAACATTTTAAAAGAATAATACAAGAAAAAACTATGGATTGAAAGTAAAAAAGTTCATGAATTGAAGTTCAGCATTATCATTTTCATTATCAGTGTCATAACTGGCACACAGAACGCATGAGGCTCTATAGAAAACTGCTAAAATAAAACAAAACATTTGTAATATTCCAAAACCGTAATAATAATGAAGTTGCAGTATATAGAAAATGTTCCATAAGTCCCACATAACTATTTCCAGGATGCTACAGTCTCTCTCTCTTTCTCTCTCCCTTCCTCCAACCAGTCAAATCAGATGGCCGACCACTCTAAGCCATGGGTCTGCTTGAAGTTTCTGTATCTTAAAAGGAACTTTTTCCTTGCCAATGTTGTAAAGTGCTCGCTCATGGTGGGAATTGTTCACAAAGAGTATGGCCCAGACCTGTTCTATATGAAAAGCACTATGAGATAACATTGTTTTGTTTAAAGATGTTTGTCAGGATCGTATGTTGTTCACTTTATGTTGAAGGCATCTTTTAATCCCTTCAGTGCTTGTTCCTTTGTGATTCTCCTCCAGGCCTCTGGAACATCAGCTGGCTTTGCTTTATATTCTTCAGCAAATCTGCCATTGTATCGTACCAGGACATACTTCCAGTAGTCAGATGCCTCTATGTTGGGGTCTGGAGGAATGTGCCAGTCTGGATAGTACGTGGTGTACTGCTTGAAAGGATGGTACTCCCAGTTAGTGTCTGTGTTCCTGAATTTACGTTCACTGTGCACATCTGTTGTACACTGTCTTTCAACCAGCTTCTGAGTGTCTATATTCCTATATTTACCAAGACCTTGTGGCCGATGAACAGCTGCATGATGTTGCCTGTGTTCTTTGCCTCCAGCCTCACAAGGAACTTTACAAAATGGACACTGTCGTCCACAGCCAAACACCCTCTTGAAAAGCTCATCCTGCGGTTTGATTGGAAGTTTGTTCAGAGTCTCAGTGATGTCTTCAGAGCTTGAGAATTCCTCCTGCAGCTCTTCCTTCAGGTCACTCAGTGATTTAATGAGACTCTTTGTAAATGGATGGCATGTGCTTTGGATTTGAAACAGGGTGGTTTTTTCAGCCTCCACTGAAATTGAGACGTCTTTGATCAAATATTTGCGCATGTTGTTGATGAGCTCTGTGATGCTTTCATTGTTATCTGGCAGCAGATCACCATCCTCTCCTTTTGAGGCTCGTTCTGTTGCTTCTGTTATTTTGTCAACTATGACCTGCAGATTCTTCATCTTCAGTTTGCACAAAGTTTGGTCTTCTGACATGTTTTGCAGGATGTGCTGAAATATCCAGTCCTTAACATATATTTCATACTTAAGAATGTACTTAACAAAACTCTCAAAATCTTCCTTTTGCAGCAACTCTCTCTGAATGTTGTACTGGAAAAAGGAGCGAGAACTGAACTCAGCTGAATGGGAACTTGTCAGAATTTCATCCACAATGTCTATTCCCAGAGATCTACTGATGTACTCTTCAACAGCAGGTTTGAGACAAAATGTGACAAACTCAGTTGCTTTGCGTTGGCAGTGATCTCTCTGTTTGTATAAATCAAGAAAATCTGAAAGGTACTGATGCTTGTATTTCTCCAGCTGAGTTTTGGGATCCATAGATGACAAGAATTTTTGGTGCATGTAAAGGAACTCTCTTGAGGCAATGCCACAAATGTGAAGTTTCAGGTCAATCTCAAACTTGGGCTTGCACCTGCTGCATTGTTTAAGAGATTCATCAACTTTGTCCAGAAGCTCCTTTGTGAAACAATCATTGTAATCTGTGTCTGTTTTTGTAATATCAAGTATAAACCGTGTGCAAGACTCAATCACACTGTCTGCAAAGCTCTGCAATTCTCTCTTTGTATCTTTTTTGAACAACATTTTTTTAATCTGTCTAATAATTTTTTTTTTAATATGTTTAGTTTTGACCTTAAATGGATCCTTCCCAATTTCTTTTAGGTCTCCAATGTTCTGTAATTCCTCATTGACATTGAGATTTAAGACATTTTTTCTTAACTGTTTGAGGACGCTTGCAGCTATATTTTGTTCTTTCAGGCCTGACACATTTACAGTGACTTCAGCCCACATCTTTTCAAACTCATGTTCCAATTCTTCTTCAGACAGCGTGCTGTCTTTGCAGTCACTTAAGAGTTTCATAACTTTGTCTTCAATCACTTCTCTGTGTTTTCTTTGAATGTCCTGAGCCTCTTGTAAACTTTTCCTCAACTCACGTGCACAATCCAATTTATTGTTTACTGCATGTTGGATTTCTTTTGCGAGACTTCTGATACTGTTGAAAAAGTCAGTTTTGTATTTCTCTATCAGATTTACATGTCTGTCTTTCCTTTTGTAGTATTCCTCAAGTTTCTTCTTCATTACTGTTTGTTGTTGTGCTATTTTGTCTGACACCTGTGATTTTTTTGATTCAACCAATTCATTCAACTGATGAAGTTCAGATTCATTGTCTGTATTTATGATTTCTAACTCTGCTTCTTTTTGCCAGGAGAGAATCTCTTTCCTGAACTCCCATTCCCACTGACTGATCTCTTTGCAAAGGTTGTTGTACGCATGAGCTTCAAGACTGTTTCTGAAACTAAAGATAAAGTTCTCATATTTCACTGCTTTCCAGAGGCTTCTCATCCATTCTAGAAACTCCGGGATCTGTGAGACAGCATCACTTTCATCTGTCTTCACTGACTCCAAAAGATTTTTCTTTAAATCAGCTACAGCCTCACTGTAACCTGTGTTCACTGGTGCCATTGGTGGGGTCCCATGCCAGAGTCCTGGGATGTTCCAGTTGTTTTTTTCCATGTCATAGTCCAGCACATCTGTGAAGGCCTTTATAGAAGGCTGTTTTTCCATTTCAGCTGCAATCTGAGTCATTTCATTGAGTTGGTCCAAGAGATGTTTCCTTTCTGTCTTAGTGTTTTCATGAGCTGAGACTCCAGAAACATTTTGGTGCACAAAATGACAAACTGGCTTTTTTCCAATTTCCTTCATTCTCAAGAATGCATGAGCTGCAATTTGCAGGACATCTTTCATTTCTGTTGTGTTCTCCATTGCAACATTGATAATGGTGATGTCACTTAAACCAATGACAAAGGTTGCCAGCTGGTTGTCATGCTCATAACTGTCCTCTAGCTGTGCCAAATGAGGAGACTTAAGACCCTCTGTGTCAATGAGAAGTATGAAGTCACTGTTCAGCTTGCATTTCATATCCTCACCTACTCTGAGGAAGAGCATATAAGCTCCTCTTGTGCATCTGCCACTGCTGACAGGAAACTGCACACCAAACATGGTGTTGAGGAGTGTTGACTTCCCGGTACTTTGAATGCCCAACACAGTCAGGACCAACAGTCTGCTCCTCCCTCCAACCTTCTTGTGAAGCTCCATCAGCACATCTGTCACCCATCTCTCTGGGATGTTGGAAGCATCTCCATCCAAGAGCTCTAAAGGATGTCCATCCAGCAGCATTTCAGCAGCCATGCCAGGGAGATGAGACATTTTATCAGCAGTGTCTGGTGACTGAGAGGAAAACTCATAGATCAGTCCCATCTCTCTCATGTAATGCTCTATTCCTAAAGAGCTGTCCAGCAAAGCCTGATTCCACTCTGCCATCTCTTTCCCATCTTTGTCCTTATTGTTGCTGTGTTCTTTCAATTTGTTATGCCATAAAGATGCTTTAATCACAGATCGCAATTGTGCATTCAGGTTCAGTTTCATCCATCTGAGGAAAAAATCTCCTTTCTCTTTGTCACTTGTGGATAAGATTTCAATAAATCTCTTCATAGCACCTGATGGTTTGTGTTTTCCAAGCTCCTTCATAATCTGTTGTTTTTCTGCCTGTAGCTGAGATTTATATTCTTCCAGTCCTACATCACCAGCTTTTTTTAATCTACATTCTTCCATTTCTAACTCTGATAACCTTTTCCAGTTATCTCCTTGCAAAGGAAGTTGTTGGTTCTTGTATTCTGGTATACTCTGAACCCCAATTCCCTTCACAATCTCCTCAGCTGCTTTCTTTTGGTCATCACTTGTGCGTTCATCCACAGACAGACCAAGTTCAACAGCTTTGTCAAACATAGATTCAATGCTTGATGTGTTTTTTACATCTGTCAATGATTTATTTAAAGCTGTACAAAGCTTCTCAGAAAATCCTGCAACATTTGCCCTGGGATCTTTGGTTTTCACACTGGTCTTTGGTAAATCTAATTCATTCATTGTTGCCTTGACAGACATCATGTCCTCTGTAGCATTCCTCTCCTTGCGGTTAACAACCAAGAACAGTTTGGATTTCACGTCTTGAAGTGAAGTCAGAATCATGTGCTCATTTTCTTCAACTTTGTCCAGGAATACAAAGGTAGCAGTTGACACTTGAAAAAGAAAACTGAACTGTGTGAGTGACTGACCAATGTCTCCTCTCAGATTGGCAAAGGCAACTGGTTTTGGAAGTATGTCAAGATTTTCTCTGCCACAGGGAAGGAACCAGGAAACCTCAACCAATCCATTGGAAATCTTCCTTTCGTGTGTGTCCCCCTTCATCTCTCTGTTTGTAAAGATATTGTGATTCTGCTGCCCAGAGCTGAGAACATGATTCAAAACCTGGGACTTGGATAAACTGCAGTTTTTCAGCCTCACAAAGGAATAGAATGGAATATCTGCTTGGACAATGCTGTCTTCAACAAACCCTCTTGATTCAGACAAATCATGTGGACGCCACTCTTTGACGATGTCTCTCAGAGCCCACAGCATCAGGGTACACTGACTATTATTGCCATTGAGGAACAGCAGAGGGACAGGAAACTGACACATTGACATCTTGAGGGCCATTTCCTGTTGCAAGCAGCTGTCAGCACAAAGGAAGAGGGCTGCTATGAGGTCGAGAGGGTTAACCTCATTATCCTCAGCAAAGTCATCTGCAGTGTAAAGGTCTAGGTCAAACAGATCATCCTCATCATTAGTGTCATCATTTTTTGGTAATTGTGTACAGTTCCTGCATTCTGCATTGATTTGAAATAGTTTCCTGAGAAAGCACCATGGTACGTCCTCCACTGATTGAACAGTTTGATCATATATGCTGTTTTTGTTGATCTCCAAGAGAGACTGGAGAGTGAGCTTGTTGGGATAAAATGTCTCCAGTCCAAGTTTGGAGAGAAAGTTGAGCAGGACTGTCAAAGATAGAAAAGATGATTTTTAGAAATGATCACAGGTAGCCTCTGTTGGATTGAATGTGGACATGCGTGTGATTTTTAGAAGTGCTTTATCTTATTCTTGATGTATAACACCAGGCAGCAGTGACTTTGTAACTCTTTCTGAAACCACAAAGTGATGATTTTACATTTCCCTTTTTGCTCAAATCAGAATTTCTTCTTCACCTCCTTAAATCTGACAGGAATCATTCTCTGTCAGCTAAATTCAAAAGCATTGTCAGTACAGTTAAAGGACAAAAACATTGCGCTACGACAATATTTCATAGAAAGATATTGGTCTGGCTTCATGTGTGTTAATCCAAAACAGTGTGGTGAGTTACCTTTCCTGCAAGATTCTGACCTACAACACTGCATTTACCTGAAGTCAACTATACTGAGAACCCAGAGACGTTTTCAGAAACCAGTTGAATCGTTTTCCTTTCCGTGATAACATCAGAGATTCTGTATTACAGACGTTTGTTTGTAGCACAACCATTTGACCACTTTGGGTTTAAGACAAGGCTTTTAAAATTATAATGAGTGACATTTACAGTGACGTTTTATTGGTGCTGAATTTCTTCCATTCATCATTCACTTTTTTGTTCTCTTCGCTCTTTATTATTATATATTCCGCTGTTTTTTGGCATCTAACTAGTCCTGTACCGTTTGTCCTAGAAACTTCAAATTGTACATTGTCTTCGTGGGAGGGGTGCTATTACTTATGTGGCTGATATCTGTAATAGTTTATTTTATATTAATATTTTTATGATTTTAAAATGAATTGGTTCTTATGGGAGCAGTTACTCCACCCTCTGAACTTTAAGAGCTTAGTGCTCCGGCATATGTGCAGCTAGAGACTCAATTTAAGCTGTAAATTGTAAAAAACATGTTGATCTTTCAAAGTTGTATTTGGTGTTTGCTAAAAAATGTTTAGTTTAGGAGCTATGCCCTTCCAAAGTGAAGGGTGTAACAGCTTTAGCAGACTTTAGAGTGTGTCATGTCACCATCTTAGAGTGGAGAGAGGAGGGTTTTGCAGACCAGAATTTTTTTTGTAAACTGCTGCTACTCGTGCATATTTATCTCAATAAGCACAAAAGGCACCAAAATGTAGCCACATGCCTTTTCTCTTTCAAAATGTCAAAATCCTGCTCAGTGGACGTTTAGTTTTTATCTCTGATCCTTAATTGATTGGAAAGTGTCAGTCCTCTCCCATTCACTCCCTGTTGTAGCTGCAGGCTGAGTTCTCCCCCTGTCACTAATTCTTTAACTTGCTGTATCTTCCTCCCTGTTTGGAGTTTGGACACAAGACGTATATTTTTGTGCTCAGCTACTCAAGCACTGACTAAAAAGTCCAAAATGTTAGCTGTAAAGCTTTTTTTTATTAAGCAAACACACTTTTGTATCAACAACACATCAAATAGTTTCATGACAACCAGGCTGGCTGGTGGTGCAGTAAGTTAGTGATCAGTCTGTGGAGCTGAACCTTCCAATTGTGGGTTCGAATCCTGCAGCTGGCACCAGTGACTGATTTCAGCTTTCAACACTTGTAGCCTATAGTGTTTGAACTTAATGATAAACTAAATATGGTGACCTTCAGTCATTTCTCCATCACAGCGATGCCAGCTATGTTTGCAATTGCAAAACATAGCTTTCTTAAGGAAATTCCCATTCTAGTTTCTAATTTGTTATTCTAAGTGGGAATTTACCTGCAGGCTCTTGTCCTTCTGTGTTCAGCGTAGACATGGTCTGAGTTTTCCTTTAACTTCCCAGTGCTTTAAACCCTGGAAAAAAAACAAATACTATCATTTTAGTGTTACAGAAGTGTGACAGAATTTTTTGATCACTTGTAGTCAGATCAGTCAACACACTGCACATAATGTATCCTTAGTCTGTCATTGATTGGACACAGTGATGTGCTATTTCTTGTTTAAAGCAGCTCCACTAACTGTAGTTAAGTAAATGCAAAATATTTGGATCTATTGGAAATTCAGAGCAAGTACATAACAGTACAATTGTTCCAGCAAAGCTGACCTGACCTAATTCATTTTGTTTTTTTCCCTTTGTGAGATTGAAAAGGGGAAATGTTTAAAGTATGTTATCAGAAGTAAATGTAAATGCTCTGTATTTGTATAAGCCTTTCTTTTCTTCACACACTGTTGGAAAAGCCACCAGGGGCAATTTGGGACACACTGACATGCAGCTTGGAGAAGCTGCATGTCAGTGTAGTCACTACACTGACGGTGGGAATTAAACCAACGATCTTCTGATTAACAGGTGACCCGCTCCACCAACCTAGCCACAGCTGCACCATAGTCTGGCAGAGTATAAATTTCTTCCAGCTAACAAAACTGTTGTCAGACATGATTTGGATATTGGGTAATTTGCTAACACACTTCATAGTGATGTCTTTGTTCTAACAGAGAGAAACTGTATTATCTTATTATCTATTTATTTATTATTATTAAACCTAAATGACCCTCAAAATATGAAAAATTGTACACAAAATCCACAGTTCAATATATTTTTGGTACAGCAGGTAAAATAAAGGAAATTCAGAAGACAACATTTTTGTCTTAATTTATGACTTGATGAAAATTAGTGGCTCATTGGCCATAACTACATACACCTGGATTTAAAGGTACGCACAGCTTCATAAATCAGGCGCTGAGAACATAGTAAGCATAATCTCAAGCACAAAAATACGCCCGTTTCTACGCAAGAATGATAAATGAGGGCCATTATGTCTGATCACAGTAAATCACTTTCTCCATCACTTTGCTCAGCCTGGTTGCCAACACCTTAGAGAGGAGCTTATAATCTGAGCAGAGCAGTGAAACAGGTCTCCAGTTTTTAATAAACTGCAGGTCACCTTTCTTGGGCAGCAAATAAAGAACCGCCCTTCTGCAGCTCAGTGGCAGACACCCTGCCAGCAGATCCTCCCCCACCACTGACCAAAAAGATTTATAGAAGTCAACAGGTACACCATCTATTCTGGGAGCTTTCCCACTCTGCATGCTCTGCAGAGCGGCATAGAGTTCGTCAGAAGACAGAGCTGCTTCCAGCTCTACGTTATTCTGCTGCTCAACCTGAGGAAACCAGTGTAGAAGCTCTGAGATACTGTCTGCTCCTCTCTGTGCTCATATTTAAACAGGTTGCTGTAAAAACTGACCGCATGTTTACGAATTTCTGTATGATAAGTCAGCACTTGGCCAGTGTCACCCTTTAAACTATGAATGAACCTTCTTTGTCCATTCTTACGCTCCAGACCAAAGAAAAAATGAGATGGAACATCCATATGGGCTACATGTTGGAAACGGGACCTAACAAGAGCCCCCTGAGCTGAGACACCCAGCAGGTTGGCTAAAACAGACTTCTTAGCTTCAAGTCTCTGAGTGTGGCGTTGGTCTCCTGTGGCTTCAGCTAAGTCTCTGAGCTCTTCCACCTCAGACTCCAGAGCCTTAACTGAACTCACCAAGGCTTTTGTGACATTCTGAGTATACTGCTGACAAAATTGTCTTATCAAAACGTTATCAAAAATCCCACCATTGTTGTAAAGAAATAAAATCAGATTTTGTGCTCTGGTGGTTTTTCCAAAAAAAGGCAAAAGTATCTTTAAAATTTTTATCTTCCAATAAAGCTGTGTTAAAATGCCAATAAGCACTACTACTGGCTTTTATACACTTTATAAAGACAGAGGCTGTTACAAGTGAGTGATCAGAAAAACCAACAGGGCTGATCAAACAACTTTTAAATACATTAAAATGATGTTTAAAACAATAAAAACGGTCGAGCCTGGCCATAGACAATAAATTATCTTTAGTATGTGTCCAAGTGTCGCTGCTCACCATGAAAACCTCTCCACACATCACATGAGGCTCTGCATGGTTCCTGTCTAACCTGCTGTCCTCAGTACAGTTAAAATCTCCACCAATAGATAAATATTCCTCACTGCTACATTTCTCAATAACTTCATCCAAAACATCTAGAAACACGACTCTCTCCACTCCCACAACTGGAGCATAGATAGTAATAAACACAATTTTTACTTTCTCATACACTGCCCTTACTTTCAACAGACGGCCTTTAATGACCTCTTCAGATTCCACGGACTGAGGAAAAAAGTTTTTGGGAGAATTCCAACCCCACCACTATTACTAGTTTTATGGCTTAAGAAAGACTCACCGGTCCATTCTCTCCTCCAGTCAGCCTCATTATCAGCAGTACTGTGTGTCTCTTGTACAAAAATAACATCTAACTTTTTTAGAGAGCACAGCTTGAAAATAGAAGCCCTTTTCCCATCATCCCTTGCCCCATTTAAATTCAAGCTGCCTATACGTATATCTCCCATAACATAGAAAAAAAGTAGTGATACAGAAACAAAAGAACAAAACAAAAGAAAAAAAGAAAGATTCTGAAACTTGTTCATCTTCTAACTGCTTCTTGACCTTTTGAACTAGTTTTTTTAAAACGGTAAGTTTCCTGCTCAGTGAAAGCTTTCTCTCCCAGGACTCCAGGAGTTCTCAAAAAAGCCTTCACTGAATCAAGGAAGAGCTGCAAATCAGGAAACACTTTCTCCACTTTAACATTTCTGGCTCCCTTGGTGTCCTGCAGAAAACTCTTAATACTTATTAAAGAATAAGCGCTCTTCTTGTGAGTCCACGTCTGTGAGGAGGCCAGGGACTCCACATCACTCTCCTCATCACCTTCACCTGACTGTTGACACTTACTATCAGGAAACGCTTTCTTCACTTTACAAGCAGACTGACACTCTTCATTTGGTTTCCTCTTTTTATTATCTTTAGAAAAATCTTTATCCACCAGCATCTCACCGTTCTCCTCCAGAGAACATCCTGCCTCCACTGCTTTAGTCTGTGTGTTAATGTTGTCAGTGTGTGACTGCTCACTGACCTCTATTACAGAACCAGAAAAAAGCAGCATCAGAACCAACAGCATCCAAGTCTCTGGTATCCAGACTAGGAAGTCCAGGGCCATCAGAAACTGACCCGGCAGAAACTAAAACATCAGCACCTGAAATAGCAGTTCCTGAACCATCAGGACCTGGAATACCATTAACAGAACCAGCTGCCCCCCTGATGCCCAGATGTGCCCTATGGGGCGGCTGTGACTCAGGAGGTAGAGCGGGTTGGCCGTTAATCGGAAGGTTGTCGGTTCAACCCCTGGCTCCCCCAGGCTGCATGTCGAAGTGTCCTTGGGCAAGACACTTCTTGACACTTCTTCTGACCAAGGTCAGTGTACCTTGCCACCTGGTGGCTGTTCCGCCAGTGTGTGAATGTTAGTTCCGTTTGAGCACTTATGAATGTGTGTGTGAATGGTGAATGCAGAAGTAGTGTAAATGCTTTGAGTAGTCGAAAAGACTAGAAAGGCGCTATACAAGTACGGAGCATTTACATTTTACATTTGCCCTGTGTGTTTCCCTCCTGTGAACTCTATGTATCTTCATGTTCTGAACCTGTTGATGCGGTCTCACTGTTGTTAGCCTCAGCATTTTGTTTTTGTGGACAGGAACGGCCAATATGGCCCTCCATTCCACAGCCAAAGCACTTCATTCTTTCTGAAGAAGCATAAACAATGTAATCAAAGTCATCCACTCTAAACTTCAATATTAAATTTAGCTCCTCAGTATTATTTTTCAGAACCGTAAAGACCTGCCTCCTAAAGGAAACAACATGTTTAAGGTGCGGTGATTTACAGCCCAGCGGGATGAGTTTAATTGGTGACATTAGCTGTCCGTGCCTCGCCAATTCTCTTTGTAGCATTTTGTTACTAATAAACGGAGGAACTTTGGTCAAGATGATCTTTTTGGCCGGATTAACTAGCGGCACCACCTACACGAAGGTGTCCTGAATTACCACACCTTGCTCAACAACCACGCTGACTTTGTCAACACTATCCAGAAAGATGACGACTCCATTGTTCCTTCTGGAAGCGGACTTCACACTTTCATAGCCGACAATTTGTCCGATTGCTAAACTGCAATCCTCCACGGAGCAATTAAACGCTGGACAAAGTTTCACTCCGTGTCGGCGTGTGAGCTTCTCCAGCCCCACATTCCCAACTCCATGAGTCGGCATGACGCCGGTGAAGACCGGGTGTCACCGCTCAGGAAACCACTCGCCAAAAATTACACAAACAGCAAAACCAACAATGAACAAAACAAACAAACAAAAAAATAGAAAAGATAGAAAACACACTCATGCTGAAACGCGCACCCACTCTCACAGTCCTCCACTCCCAGCATGCACTCAGAGAGAGAGAGAGAGAGAATGGTGGATAATATAGTTCCGTCGGGTTTTATGCATGACGCACAGCTTCTTCTGTATGCAGGTTAACCTGCTTCAACAACGAGCTGCTCTCGTGTTTCTGCCACAATAAGTCTTTGCGTTGGGAAGATTATTTAGATGCTTCAGGAATAATCAGATTGTTTTGGCAGCCTGTGCTGCTGCAAAGCACGCGGTTTGGTTGGCTACATAATAAAAGGCACAGGTAACAAAAGTTGTCTGACAAACATTTGACCTCTTTGGGTTTACAAGGCTTTTTAAATTATAATGAGTGACATTTACAGTGACGTTTTATTGGTGCTGAATTTATTTCATTCATTTCTAATTTGTTATAATAATTTACCTGCAGGCTCTTGTCCTTCTGTGTTCAGCGTAGACATGGTCTGGCTTTTCCTTTAATCTCCCTGTGCTTTAAAACCTAGAGGAGAAAATAGATATTATCTTTTTAGTGTTACAGAACCAGACAGAATTTTTGACCAGTTGTAGTCAAATCAGATCAGTCAACACACTGAACATAAAGCATCCTTAGTCTCTCATTGATTGGATACAGTGATGTGGTATTTCTCCACTAACTGTAGGTAAGTAAATGCAAAATATTTGGATATATTGGAAATTCAGACCAAGTACATAACAGTACAATTGTTCCAGCAAAGCTGACCTGACCTAATTCATTTTTTTCTTTCCCTCGTGAGATTGAAAAGGGAAAATATTTTAAGTATGTTATCAGTAGTAAATGTAAATGCTCTGTATTTGTATAGCGCCTTTCTTGTCTTTGCAACCACTCAAAGCGCTTTTACACTATACCATTCACTATTATTCACACATTGGTGGAAAAGCCACCAGGGGCAATATAGAACACTTTGACACGCAGCCTGGAGAAGCTGGGGATTAAACCACCGATCTTCTGATTAACAGGTAACCGGCTCTATTTCTTGAGCCACAGCTGCCCCATAGTCTGGCAGAGTATAAATTTCTTCCAGCTTTAACAACCATAAAGTTTTGATTAGTGACATTAAGATGCCATTTGGTCAATTAATTAATATACACAGCGATGTTTCATTCTGAAGTCAGCTTTTTAAAAACCAACATGACTCAGATATAAATTTTGTTTCAAAACAAAACTCCTCATTTGTTCTCAGACATGATTTGGACATTAGATAATTTGCTAACACACTTCATAGTGATGTCTTTGTTCTAACAGAGAGAAACTGTATTATCTTATTATCTATTTATTTATTATTATTAAACCTAAACAAACCTCAAAATATGAAAAATTGTACACTAAATCCACAGTTCAATATATTTTTGGTACAGCAGGTAAAATAAAGGAAATTCAGAAGACAACATATTTGTCTTAATTTATGACTTGATGAAAATTAGTGGCTCATTGGCCATAACTAATGTTGCTAAAAAGAATGGCCTGTGATGAGTCATTTGGTGTAATAATCATCTAGCAGTACTCACATGGGATGGATTTGCAACTTGTTCATGCCACATATATGTTGTCAAATTGGTGAATTTTCTATTAGCGCAATGCATGATGGTATAAACGGCTTGGTAAGTGTCCATCGGTTGTACACTACTTTGAAAAGGTTTTTGAGGGGGAGATTCACAAGCAACTTTACTTATAACCAGTTTTTGTAGTATTGTTTTGAATTTATCTCACCAGCGTGTAAGACTTTCACTTTAACACTGTGTTGTAGTGTGTGATCAGTGTGTCTGAGGACAAAGTTTGGTTTTTCAGCAAGATTAATGGTTTTGAGTAGGAAGGTTAATTCATTTTGACCTGAAAAATGGATGTTTGGAGAATTGGGTGAGAAGCTGTGGATTTGTGTTTAGAGTTTTGAGAAAAAGACGCATCATTTCAAAAAATGTGTTTAACCAATTGAGAAAAATTGAAATGTAATTTATTTACATTTATTAATTATTCAGAACAGTCACAATATTCATTAAATAATACTGTGCTTGTACTCCATGTAAGCTACTTTTTTGATTTTTTAAAGTCCATTAGAAAGTGTGTAACAGCGATCCCACAGTAATAAGCCCCGAATCTTTCCTGAACAAGATGCCTCCTCTTTGTCTTGTCCATTTCTCATTATTGATAACATGCTCTCGGTTTGCAGTAATCTAATAACAATAATAGTGTCATCCAGGCAGCCACCTTTTCACTCTGCTGCTCTCTGGGAGACGCGATACCTCCATCAAGACCTGTACCTCCAGACTCCTGAACAGATTCTTTCTACATGAGATTAAATAACTGAATTGTAAAAAACAGTTAAACTGTGGGACGAACTTGGGACTATTTAGTATCAGTGCAACGTGTGGAAGCCTACACGGGACCGACTACTCCCATGCAGTATTTTCAAATTCTCAACATTCATCAGTGTCCTGGTTTTACAAGACAATTTCACTATTTCTCAAAGCAGTCTTTGTAGCTTTGTACTAGAAGTCAACACTAAGATTGAATATTCCAGTAAACAACTTAAGCTGAGATGTTTTATTTTCTGTTTATTTGATAAAATTAGGGAATGTACAACACAACCCAGGACCACTTGAATGTTTGTTGTGTGATCGCTGAAAAGGACGTGATTCGTATTTGGGCACACTCAACCGATGCTGATATATTTGTTTTATTTAAATCTTGACTCAGCAAATCTGTCCCGCCTCTCTAAATCTCTTCCGACCAGACCAATGGCGTCGCCAGGTCATTTTTCCGGGCCTTGAGCCCCGGATGTTTTGACTGTAGCCCCGAATGTAAATTAACAACAGCAAAAAAAAAAATTCCATGTTAATACGCAATAATCTTCATGACACAGCCTGTCTCTCAGGTCTTCAAAGAGCGGAGGCTACTCGCAGTAATATTGATAGATTTTGTTTGAAGTTCACGTAATGTGACCCCTCACCGTTACTCGGACTGGATTTAGAGAGAGAGAGCGCATTACACAGTCACCGCACAGTAGTGTGAGAATATCATGACACCTGACACTCTGTGTCCTGCTGTCTCTGTCCCCCTCGCTCGGAGACACTAGGACTGTTTTATTGTCTTCAGGATGCTTCATTCCTTCTAAAGCGGCTGTGAGCTGCACTTTTTTCAGAGGTGCTGAAGTGAACATTGTGTGGAATCGTGGTGATATTTCTGTCTGAAGTGTTTTCAGTTTTGGTTTTCTTTCTGTGATGAAGAGCAGTGCGCTCGTCTCATCGATAAGGCCTAGGCTACAGTCCCAGACGGGCTGTTTGTCTGTGAGACGTCTAAAGGGGGTATCCTCATGGGTAAACTAGCATAGGCTAAGGTCATATGCCAGTGTAACGTAAATTATTTATTTATATAGCCTAACTGATTTTTAAAAATGGGTCCTCAATCGGCCCATAAAGCATAGGCCTATACTGACATTGGGCTGGCCCTATCACATATCTTACTAGCCCCCACTCCCTCCCCCTCTGCTCCAGGTGTTTCTTGTGTTGTGGGCCAAAAAAAAAAAAAATCGCCAAATGGAGCTGCAGCTGAAGGTGAAATGGTGCCAGGAAAACAAACTGCTATAAGAAATGCTGAAAGATGTTCAGCATTCAGTTTCTTATAAAAACTTAAATATTTTCAACAACACCTTTACAATTTGGAAGCCTATTAGATCCTTAGCTGGAAATATAAGAGTCATAAAGTTGCCATGATTCATTTTGAAGGACTCACATAAAATATCTGATATGGCCAAATGCTTGGGTGTTTTAACAAGGACTTCATTTCCTTTTTTGACTCCCGCAACATTTATTCTTATTTTTTTAAAGATATTTCTTTAAAGAGATGGACAGTAGATAGAATTTGGAAAGAGTAGAGAGAGGGGTTGACATGCAGCAAAGGACCGCAAGCTGGACTCGAACCCGGTCTGCTGCAAAAAGAGTTCAGCCTTGTCTATTTGGCAGGCTATACCAGCCGAGCTAATTGCACCCCGACTCCCTCAACATCTCATCAGAATTGCCCTAGTGGTCATTACAAACCTAAAATACTATAATATAATAAAATATAATAAGGAAACTTCTGATTCCCCATACCAATTTGAGGCTTAAACGAGTAACTTTCAGTGAGGCCCTTGCTTTCTTACAGTATAGACGCTTTGCTGCTTGCTCTTGCCTCTCCTTGCATTCTTTTGCTCTTTTTTTTTCTTTACGCTGAAAGTCTCTTTTTTTTACCCTGCTAGAAGTCAGCAGCTCTTGGATACTTTTAAATCACTGGGACTGTCAGATAAAGTAGGCTCCTGCCATACTTTAAAAAACTTTTATGATCTTAGTGCTACGCGAGCGTGGCCTATCAATAGCACTAGCCTGTACTGCAGCGACTGGAGCTATAGCTAATGCTAATTAGCAACAAGATGCCCCCCCTTCTCCACAGACGACTTCTACAAACTTCTACATAAAATTACAGTGCTGGAAACCAAGATCAACAGGTTAGAAGTGAATGTGGAAGTGAATGGATTATGTGGGAATGACACCACTTTACCGTGGACCCAAAACAGTGGACAAGAGCATGCTAACACACGGCTAATTAGCACCAACAAGACTACCAAGAAGCAGGAGGCCTGTGTACTGGGTAATAAATCTAAAAGTGGGAGTCCTCCCTGGAACGCTCTGGGTGCAAAGCCTAAGAGTAAATCATTTCCTTGGGAAATGGGAGGACGAGTAACAGGCAGAGCCCAGCGCCCTGAGATTTGTGATGCGACTGGCTGGCCTGCATTATCATCCAGGCAGAGCGCCTCTTCAACCCCTGTTCTTGGTAGGACACAGCCGTGGACAGCCGCTAAAGGGAGAGTTAGCAACAAACCTCCCCAACAGCCGAGTGTGCAACAGCAGAACAGATTTTCACCACTATTGCAGGACCCTGGATCTCCGTCTGATGACCTGGATAACATCCCGTCCTCACACAGAAGGGTAAGGACTGAGAGTAAATCAGAAAGTAAAAGGCTGCAGCGAAAGCTAGCGACTGGGCCTCAAACTCTGATTGTGGGGGACGCTGCTGTAAACGATGTAAGAAGCACGAACTGCTGTCTATAATCTGTGTTGACTTTGACTGTGTGGTTATTGTCGGTGATTTTAACATCCATGTTGACAACCCCCTGGACAGAGGGACTAAAGAACTGTTCTGTGTTCTTGATAATTATGGACTGACTCAACATGTGACGGAGCCCACGCACAATAAGGGGCACACTTTGGACTTGGTCATCTCCAAGGGTCTGGACATTCCCAAGGTTGTGGTGACTGATGTTGCTCTCTCTGATCATTCCTGTGTTTTCTTTGAAAGTGCTATCTGCGTGCACACAAATGTTAAATCAGAGGTGATCACAAAACTGAATCACTGAAAACACTAGTGAAGAATTTATTGAGGCTTTCTCCCCGACACCTGCCCTTCCACAGGTCTCAGTCAATGAGCTTGTAGATAATTTTAGTTCTAAAATTACAAATGTTATTGATGCCATTGCACCAGCCAAGGTGAAGGTGGTCTCTGGTAAGAGAAGATCTCCATGGAGAAATGCCACGCTGGTTAGAACTCAAAAAAGAGAGCGTCGAAAAGCTGAACGCAGGTGGCGGAAAACAAATCTCCAGGTTCATTATGACATCTATAAAGAGAGACTTCACATTTATAATTTAGAGCTGAGAAATGCAAGGCGGTCCTTCTTCTCTGACATCATCACCAAAAACACTAATAATGCACGTGCCCTGTTTGCTACTGTCGACAGGCTAACCAACCCTCCTGTGTCTGTAGCCTCTGACCTTCAATCCACCAGGGCCTGCAATGAATTTGCTTCCTTCTTTGCAGACAAAATTCAAACAATTAGACAAGCAATCAGCACCTCCATGTCAGGTACAGGATATGTCCTATCCCTATGTCTACTTAAAAACAATTCATATAGCATGAGACAATTTGATTCTATTAATCATAAAAACCTGGAGGACATAATACAACATCTGAAATCCTCCTCATGCTGCCTTGATATTCTGCCAACAGGTTTTTTCAAAAAGGTGTCTAAATGCATGGCCTCAGATTTACTACAAATTGTCAACATGTCTCTCCTCTCAGGTTTTTTTCCCACAGGCCCTGAAAACTGCAGTCATTAAGCCACTCTTAAAAAAGAGCAATCTAGACAGTGAACAATTACAGGCCCATATCAAATCTCCCATTTTTAAGTAAAATAATTGAAAAGGCTGTTTTTCAACAGCTTAGTGCTTTCTTGGCACTAAATAATTGCTTTGATGTCTTCCAGTCAGGTTTTCGACCACACCACAGCACTGAGACGGCTCTAGTTAAGGTCTTCAATGACATCCATTTAAACACTGACAGTGGCAGAATTTCAGTCTTAGTATTATTGGATCTCAGTGCTGCATTCGACACGGTAGACCACAACATATTACTAGACAGACTTGAAAACTGGGTTGGACTTTCTGGCACAGTACTAAACTGGTTTGAATCCTACTTAAAGGACAGGGACTACTTTGTGTCTATAGGTTATTACTACTGTAATCCTCTTCCCCCATCACCCGCCATGCCCGCCCCTATCCATTCAAAAAATAGCCTAGTAACACATGTGTTTAGTCAACAACTGACTGTCAAATCAGATACTATTTCAACAATATTTACTGTCAGTTTTCACATAAAACTGGAGGGATAATGTAGGAGCCTAAATGCAGTCAACTGATGGTTCATTTATGTAGCGGGAATTGAAGGAAATATTTACAGTATTTAGAGGCTGTGACAGTTAATATTTACAGTAACGCAAGGAGTTAATTGTGTAATTATCTAAAATGTGTGTGGATAATTTAGAGTGCATTTATATTACATTGGTAATTTGGGGAATAAAGGACAGTTACCGCTGTTTACCTTTAACATGCACCTTTAATTGCTTGGATTACTCTCAAGTAGTGGACAGTCAGACAAGCAGAGTGGAGCCATACTGTTTTTTAACCTTTCTCTCTCCCCTTTTTTGTCATTAATCAATCATTTTTATTTTCTGTAATATTCCTGTGCTGATGGGGTTTTTTTTGCTAACAGAGTAAACGGATACATTTTTATAAGTGGTCCTGTGGATTTATTGATGTGGATAAAGACGAAGGGAGTGGATGAAGCGTCAAGCTAGGGCTTCATTCAGTGGAAACCTACAGATAATAAATAATAACTCTAAGTAATCCAACGGCTGCTTTAAAAAAAAACTTTTTGTTAATGTGCATCTTAAAATAAAATCATTTGTTGCTCTATTTCAGAACAAATAACTAAAAACTGTAGCTTTGAGTGATTGAAGTGTAGTCTCAACCAGTTTTGTAATTGACACTCAACACATCTTAACAAATGAACAGCATTAATACCTCCTCTTCTCTTTCATTCCCTCTTCTAGAGCTACCACTTCCATACGTCCTCTTGTTCAGTGAGAAATGTGAGCTGTGGCTAGGATTGGAGATATGAGATATTCTGGTTTTGAATTTTCCCAAACATTTAGGACAGTCAAGTTAACCCGACTCCTATCCAGTTTGTCCCGAAAATTAAAATGAATTTTGATTATAGCCTAATTAATCATTAAATACGGATTGTTGTGTAGTTCTCTTGCTCCAGCAGGGGTTGCATGTTATCTGTAGCCTACATTGTGTCAACAGTGTTATTAAACCCACAAATTCACACTTGTTTTCTTGTGGTTAGTAGAAGTTTTAGTCGGGAGGACAGGGAAAGTGTAGGTTCAGGCGGCCACGGCTGAGAGATCTGACACACGCGTTGCGCAGCCAGATGTGACAGACATTGTACTGATGAAATGAATAAAATAAAATAAAAAATTAAGTTAAAAAAAAGATCATGATTTACCCACTGTTACATATCCACAGTTGTGTTTTTCCTAATGACGGTCAGGTGACTTCATGAACAAAAATAATTTTATCGTTTTAATTTTCACGTTTTTTTTATTGACACTATAAATGTACCAGTAGCCACAATGTTATAGATGTCTCTATAAAATAAGAGATTCTGTATTAGAGATGTTTGTAGCACAACCATTTGACCACTTTGGGTTTAAGACGAGGCTTGTCAATTATAATGAGACATTCACAGTTAAGTATTGGTGCATAATTTCTTTCAGTAATTTCTTTTCTGTTATTCTAAGTGGGAGTGTACCTTCAGGCTCTTGTCCTTTGTTCAGTGTAGACGTGGTCTGACTTTTCCTTTAACGCCCTCTTTAAACCCTAGAGGTAAAAAAAAAATATCTCTTTAGTTTTACAGAAAGAAACACTGAATTTTTGATCAGCTGCAGTCAAAACAGATCAGTCAAAACACTGCACATAAAATATCCATAGTCTGTCAAAGATGAGATACAGTGATGTGCAATCTCAGTGTAAAAAATGTCACTGTCGATGAGTTGTTACACTATATTTAGAGGAAAATTTAGTACAAAGTAAAAAGTACAAAACTGTAAAATGGTTCCAGCAAAGCTTACCTGACATCTGGCAGCAGGAAAAACTCTGAGGCTGTTTGTAGCAGCTGTGGTATTTATAATGCACATATAAACCAAAACAGAAAGCATTTTTGTTCTTTCCCCTCTGAGATTGTACGTGGACAAATGGTTCAAGTTAATATTTTATCAGTTTCAGTTTGGCTGAGTATAAACCCATATGTGTTGTCAAATTGGTGAATGTGTTTCAGATTCTGTATTAGAGAAATTTGTAGCACCACCACAACCATTTTCCCACTTTGGGTTTAAGACAAGGCTTTTAAGGTCAGGAACAAAGCTGACCATCCTTATGAGTGACATTTACAGTGCCATATCATTTGTGCTGAATTTCTTTTATCCTATTCAGGTTTACAGACCGGGACTGGTTGGTATACCAGACTGAGTTGAAGTCAAAGTCAGTTTGCATGGAGCACAGATGGAGAAAGATGAAGTGAGTTAATCTAGAAGTAAGTGGGTCACTGAGATTTGGGATCTCGTGTCCCTTAATGAACAAATACTTCTGCTGTACAACATCTTAAAATCCAGTGACCTGCCAGTGATTCAGTCAGTATCATAGACTGCATAAAACAATGGATGTAGCGTCTGTGACGTCCCCGTTTGTTTCTGAAGAGCCGTTTTGAAGCTCAAAATTGGCAGAGCTGGCTGGCGCCATCTTGGCAGCGCGTCACCGTGCGTCACTCCCGGATAACCACAAGTGGGCAAAAAGGCCGAAAAGGAGGTGGAGCTGAGGTGCCTGGTTGCTGAAACCCCGCCTGCCTAGTGTGACATGACTGCGTTAGCTCAGGCTAATGAGCTAATGCTAAATGCTACTCTGCGTTAGCAGAAGTAACTTCTACCCGGGGCTTGTCTGGTTGTTGTTTGGTAACATGTGGCTGCATCGTTAATGCTTATAACGTTATTGGAGATTAACCTGAAACTATACAACACTTAAAGTAACAAGTAACCATTTCTGTTATTTAGGTGATACTACACAAGGCTTAAAATGCTTCAACGTGTTGTAATATATAAATGTGGGAATTTGCCACACTAGATTATGTAGACACTAACATTAACATTAGCCATGAATCAGCATTTATTGTTATTACTTGACATTTGACAGCTGATATTACACACAACAAAAAAAAAAAATATATATATATATATATATATATGATGAGATGGCGCATTAACATAATTTTACCTTCTAACAGACGCCTTATGTTGTAAAATATGTTTTGCTGATTTTTTGGGGACTGGTTATAAAATGACACACAAGACGTTTAGAATATGTAATATTAAAAATGATTGGAACATATCCCGTTCACTTCCTCAAATCTGACAGGAAGCCTTCTCTGTCAGCCTGTTTGGTCTGGTTTTATGTGTGTTATTACAAGAGTGAGTTACACTTCCTGCAAGATCCTGACATAACACTGCATTTCCAATCCAATCCACTTCATTTGTATAGCACAAATGAAGTAAAAAAACTTCAAGGTTGCCAAAGTGCTTTTCAGAGATAAAATATGTTCATAATAATAAAAACAAAACAAATAATATCAACAATTACAGCGGCAACAAAGACCACAGTAGCTCTCATGGTGAATTAAAAGCCAGGGAATAAAAATATGTTTTTAAACAAGATTTAATGGTGTGGAGGGTGGGCACCACTTTAATGTGTGGAGGTAAGTCATTCCACAGTTTGTGGGCAACTGCTGAAAAAGAGCGGTCGCCTCTGTTCATCAGCCTGGTCCTGGGCACGTTCATCATCAGCTGATCAGCAAACCTCAGTGTGCAGGAGTTCAGAGATGTACTGAGGTGCCAAACCATTAAGTGGCTTAAAAATAGTGGTGGGCCGTTATCGGCGTTAACGTGCTGCGTTAACGTGAGGCTCTTATAGGGCGATAAAAAAAATATTGCAGTTAATCTATTCTCAAAGTTGTGTTGGGAGCTGGGTCTATACTACGCAAGCTATGATGACTTTCACCTTTAGCGTAGATGTATACCTAGCCGAATCGCACTGTAGGGGGCAAGAACGAGTCTTCGAACCTGTGTGTTTGCCTACTGTGAAATTACCACATCAAACGTGACGTGCTAACATGGATGCAGCTGTTGCTGCGTTCCATTTACCTCGGAGGTCGGCGCTGGGAATGACGTCACACCCGAGTTGACGGCGTTCCAGTTACAACCTCGCTCGGCCAGCTGTTTGTTAACAACTAGCCAGGTTAGTTATTGATACGCCGGTTGATTAAAAAACACATTGTGCAGTATTTCCTCACACTAACTGTAGCAACACGTCCACAGACAGCTGTTGGACAGCACTTTGGGTACGAACATTTCGGAAGCCGCCGGGTTTGCTTCTGGGAAAATTTACTTTTAAGAAGCTTCCCGATGGAAAATTCGACAAGACTAAGGTTGTTTGCACCTTGTGCAATGCGGAATTAGTTTACTGTAGGAGTTCTTCCAGTCTCAAGTACCACCTAAACGCAAAGCACATCACACGCTACACACAAGTACATCTTATTGAACATGATTTATTTTCATCACCAATTATCATAGTAGAACAGCTTTCTCAAGCAGTTTGTGATGCATTTTGGAAACAGGAGATGAGCCCCTGGTCTAATGCACCACCTGGCTTGAAACCTGGCTTGAAACCCGTTCGCACACATACTCTGAATGCCTTCGGCAGAATTCAAATGAGCCATTTTAATCTAGATTTATTTCAAGATTAAAGTGAGAATAATCTAGATTTAAAAAATTAATCAATGCCCACCTCTAATTAAAACCTTAAAATGTATTCTAAAATGTACAGGGAGCCAGTGAAGGGAGGTCAGAATGGGGATAATGTGTTTGTGTTTCCGGGTTCCTGTTAAAAGATGAACAGCTGCATTTTGGACTAACTGTAGGTGTGCGAGGGAGGTTTGATTCATGCCAATGTAAACTGCATTACAGTAGTCCAAGTGGGTCGAGATAAAAACATGAATCACATGCTCAAGAAGATCAAAAAATAAAACAGGTTTCATTTTGGATAAAAGCCTCAAATGATAAAAACTGGATTTAACCACCGCGTTTATCTGCTTGTCAAGTTTTAAATCATTGCCAATTTTGACGCCTAAATTGGTGACTACTGGCTTTACGTATTGCTGCAGGGAAAAAAGGTTTACCGGAGTGAAATCACAAACCAGGCTGGGTCCAAACACAGTGATCTCAGTTTGTTCTTCATTTAAATTTAAAAATTAATAAGACATCCAGGCCTTAATATCCTTGAGACATTCAAGCCGAGGAGTCGGCGAACTGTTTGCAATTCTTCTCAAGGGTATGAAGATTTGTGAGTCATCTGCATAGAAGTGGTAGTTAATACCATGTTTTTAAAAAGTGTTTCCAGGGAGAAATATGACACAGACTACAGTATAGACAACACTATGAACAAAACAATATAGACATTGACAAATAGTGCAGTGAGCAGAGTGCAAAGGATATGTATGTTGAAGGACAACACCTTCAACATACATAATGATAATATTACATGTACACAAATAAATAAGACCTATGGCCTTATGACCTGAGTTAGGTGTATTGGTATACAGTATATACAATATGACAGTATGAACAGTGTAAATGCTCCGTACTTGTATAGCGCCTTTCTAGTCTTTTCGACCACTCAAAGCGCTTTTACACTACTTCTGCATTTACCTTCACTCACTGAGCCTAAGTGCTCAAACGGAAACTAACAATCACACACATTCATACACTGGCGTAACAGGCACCAGGGGCAATTTGGGGTTCAGTGTCTTGCCCAAGGACACTTCGACATGCAGCCTGGGGGAGCCGGGAATTGAACCGCCGACCTTCCGATTAACGGCCAACCCGCTCTACTGCTCTCCTGAGCCACAGCCGCCCCTTAAACCAGTGAACAGGTGTTACTGGGTTATAGCATGGGAATTGTTCCTGACACTGTGAGTCAGAAATCAGCTGTTCAGAGTGATGGCTTGTGGGAAGAAACTGTTCCTGACTCTGGAAATGTATAAGTCCTGAATGGAGGGCAGGTTGGCACCAATGATATTTTCTGCAGTCCTGACTGTCCGCTGTAGTCTGCTCCTGTCCTTTTTGGTGGCAGATCCAAACCAGACAGTTATGGGGGTGCAGAGGACAGACTGGATGATGGCTGTGTAGAAGTGGATCAGCAGTTCCTTGGGCAGGTCGAGCTTCTTGAGCTGGCACAGGAAGTACTTCCTCTGCTGGGCCTTCACAACAATTAATAATAGTTATATTCTGTCATGATACTGGCCAAGAAGTCAGAGAACTCTTATAAAATGTTTGTTGTATTTCGGCAGGCAATATATCACCGCACACAGTACGGGATCCGACCGGCCTAAGACAAACGAGCTTAGTTCAAATGAGGAAAAAACAGATGGTGCCAAAAGTTTACAATGTAAGCTGCTCTTTTAGACAGTCACTATTCCTCCTCCATGTCCAGTGGTCCTTGGGATATTTAAAAAAGTAGTCAGAAGGTAAAACCTTTGTGAAGGCATCGGACTCACCAACAGCAATCCATGTTTCTGTTAAGAATAGTACATCCACAGCCTGTGTGATGAAGAAATCCTTAAGGATGGAAGTTTTGTTCATTACCGACCTTGCATTTATCAGTGCACATTTGGTCGGTAAAATCGAGATGTCAGCCGCAGGAGCTGATCGGCACAGGGGCCGAAGGTTGCTGTAATTCCTTCCCCCAGGACTTCGGAAACGAGGTGCACAAGTGCGCAGACCATGTCGCTTCTAGTATGGGCCTGCAACAGGTACCAACCAGCTGCTAGTAGGAGTAAGGCCGTGACGAGTGACAAGGCCTTGAAAACACCGGAGACATTCTGGTGAAAGATAGCAGGCAGTCTGCAACAAATCAGAGGGTGATGCCAGCCATGCCTTAAGCCGGACTAGCCGGCCACTGCACGTCCCTTTGCGCCTATGTCTCCGGGGAGGTGGACCCTCGCTGCAGATCAGGTGAGCTAGGACATCCGCCAAGAATGGAGGGGGAAATGTTTTTGATCCATCCAGGAAATAGTTTGCTATAAATTCCTCTGTACTTTTGATTTTAAGTAGCTCCTGATGAACATAGACCAACAGAGAATGAATGGTCTTTGGGACAGACAGCGCACACCACACAAACAAAACCAAAATTGCCAGGTTAAGACGGTGAACCAGACACACCGGCGCCTTCTTGACAGATGAAAATGGTTATTCTATTATAGTCATTTAGTCATTTAACTAAAGTGAACTGGTGCAGTGGTTAGCTCTGTTGCCTCACAGCAAGAAGGTCCTGGATTCAAACCTTGTTCGTACCAGGTCTATCTATGTGGAGTTTGCATGTTCTGCCCATGTCTGCGTGGATTCTCTCTGGGTGTTCCCGCTTCCTGCTACTCAGAGACCATCAGTTTCTCAGAAATCACACCTTTCTTTTTCACTTCCTTAAAGCTGACCAGAATCATTCTCTGTCAGCTAGGTTCATGTGTTTTGACACGTTCATCAAAAGCATTATCAGCACATAAATGACAACAACATTGTGCATTAGTATTTTTAAAGGTCAGTCTGGTTTTAAGTGACTTATTACAAAACAGTCAATTGTCATCCTGACATAAAGCTGCAATTAATTTAACTAAACTATCAGAATCAGTGTTATTGCCAGGTATGTGTACACATACGTGGAATCTGACTTACTCTACAGTGGTCATGATGTGCTTACTCATAGAAAAATACCATAACACAATAATAAAATAATAATAAAATCAGACACAGACCACAGTATAGACAACACTAATATACACACTATGAACAAAACAATATAGACAAATTGACTAGAGTTGAGCCGGACACTCAGCTGAGACTAGTATCAGATAAAGCATTAACGAGTACGAGTATTATAGAGTAAGACGAATCAATATCTGTGCTCAGATTGAATGAAAATCCTCATTGGGTAGCTGACTGTGTCTGCACACACACACATGTACCTGGGGACTGTTGCACAAAGCGAGTTCAGCAAACCCAGGATATGTTTCCGTTATCTGGCTTCACTAACCCTAACAATCGCGATCTGGATAAGCCGCACCACGAAGCTGGTTATCAACTCGGTAAATTAACCCAGGGTTTCCCGATCCAGCCGGGAGCGCGTTCACATAAAAGAGGCGGTGTTAGCAGCAGATGACCAAACAGACATGAACAGGTCCACTGTCCGCAGAGCGTCATATTTTACAATCGAGGATTAAACTGTAACACTACAGAAATAGGACAGTAGCACGGCTGAAACTGACACATGCAGGGAGACAGAAAATCTCAGACAGTGTGAATGTCTAAATGAACAGGCGTAGTCTATAATAATGTGTTGATAAAAAGCGTTCTTATGAGCTGCAGAAAATATCAGCCTTATTCTTTCAGCTCGGCTGTGTGTCGGCGTTTCACATTAAAAGACTCGGGCACTGAATAAGTGGTCTTCCACTGTTGGAATCATCATGTCTATAAGTTATCTCATATTTACTCTTCACTCATCATATTCAATACTGCACAATGAAGTGCATAAGCATGTGCTAATATGAGTCTTTGAGTTTGTTACAGAGAAGTGTTCACAGGAAGCCTGCAGTGGATGGGTGTCAGACAGAGGTCACAGAGCAGACCTCTGAAGAAACAGGAACCAAGCCCAGCTGAGGAGCAACTGTAATTAACATACATAGTTCCTGGAACATTCTGTATAGTAACATATGTTAATTGTTGCTGCTGTACCCCCTTTCCCCCATATAGCAGCAATGTGTATGTAACTAGGGACCTCCCTGAACATAGTAAAAAGAGAGGAATCGGCGGAGATGCCTCAGAGCGGTTGGAGCATGTAACTGAGTACATCTCTGTCCGTTCTCCTCGCGAGTAAAAAGCTATTAACTCTCTTGTCTTTCTTCCTTGTTTGATATTTTAGGTGTCTTAACCTGACATTTACTTGGTCCTTCGAGCCGGATACCAAGATACCCGAGGTTTCCAGTGGGCGAGTTAGAAACTGGGAAAGACCGTGGCCACGGCAATAGATCCTTTTCCAGGACCGAGTTTCAACTCGCTGACTGGGATCTGACGGTTGACGGTATTCCAGGAGGAGAGACAACAGTGGTGAGTAGGCTTTGGGTTAAAAGCGCAAGTGTGACTGAGGGTCGAAGCGCGTTGTGAAAACCCTGTGAATCCTAGGCACTGACAGGTGAAGGGCGGAGTCCTACCGAGGATATAAATTCCGTGACATTTGGACTGGACGGCGGAGTCCACGGCGGAGTCCGTTAAATTCCGTGTATAAAAATAGGCCTAAAAGTGGATGGCGAAGTCCAACAAAATCCCGATAAATTCCGTATAGAGACTGCGGAGTCCTACAGGTACCCGACAATTTCCGTGTAGACACCTGGACGGCGAAGTCCTACAGAGGGTCGACAAAATCCGTGCAAAAAAAGTGAATGAGTGAGTGAATGGGAAAGGAGTTCCACTTGGAACCTCCTTCCATATAAAGCAGTGGGGTTGTAAACAGTAAGACTGACGTTGATGCAAAGGTAAGAATTCTCCACTCGTCAGAGTTGAAGTGAGAATTACCACGACAGGTGTTTCTATTACTGTCCTGCTGGGTAAAAAAAACAACGGTAGAACACCCTAGGTGTTGAAACGTTGGACTAAATTTTGCAAAATGGGGAAAGGAGCAAGTAAACCTTTAACTAAGGAAGATTTAACGTGCAAAGACTGGAAGTATGTTGAAAACCTAGATCCAGAACATGTCGTGATCATCTTGACAAATTGATAAATGACTTTGGGTTTGAAGGACGCCTCAACACCCAAAAATTAGTTGAATTACAAGATGCAATAATAAAAGATACACAGAGTGACTTAAAGAAAAAAATAAAAGCCGGTTATTATTATTGTTATATGATATTATATTATGTTATTATTAAGCTGGTTGGAATAGTATTGATTTTTGGAAGCAAGTAGCAAGTAAGAAGAAGAAGGAAGTAGGCGAGTTAAAAAAGAAGAGAAAAAAAGGAAAGGAAAACGAGCAAGTGCTGTTTCACAGAAAAGAGGACGAAGAGACAGGCCGTGTGCTTAGGCGTAGACTGTAGAGAGAGGAGAAGAAGGAGAGGAGGCAGAAGAAGCAGGGGCACAGGCTAGAATAGACCAAATTCCAAAGGATTGGCACTAATACCATCAGCTGAGGGACAGATTGTGGTAAAAAGAAAAGTTGAATTGCTGCAAAGGGACATATGTGTCCTTCAAGGGATAGGAGAACCAAATACTGCTATTCCCTCGACATATCAGACAAGCCACCACAGAATACTGCCACAGCCCTATTAAATGAAGGAAGAAATGCAATATCTAAATTACAAAGTAAAATGTCAGTTGACGATTTACATGTTACAATGTGGTACAAAAACACAGCAGGCCCAGATAGAGACTATGAAAAAAGCCTGACACAAGTTACACCTACTAAAATTACCATCAATTATATTTATTCTGATGCAGATAGCACATCAGTTGCGGGAGTGACTCTAGATAATAAAATCATGCAGCTATACAGAATGAGAGTTCCACCACACATTTCTCTATACAAAAGCAAAACATGCAGTGGAAAGATTTGGGGAAAATGGTGCATCAGGGATAGAATGCTACTGACTGGATAGCAACGTCCGTGAGCACATGGTCAAGTGCTGGTACTGGACTGGCAAAAAAGGCCTTGTTTTGGTCAGCTCAAGTGCAAGAGGGAATACACCTATACTGTACAAATAAATGAGAATTAATGGTGTTAACACAGGAAGATGAGGATTTGTTACAAAACATCCCAGAAGAAGTGTGGTCTAAGGGACCTAGTGATGTAGGCCTAGTAAAGGGAGCAGTGCCTGTAAAAATTTGATCAGATTATAAAATCAGGTTATTGGCCTCGCATAAGGCAATATCCATTAAAACAAGATGCACAAGAATAAAACCAGTAATAGACGATTTACTTAAAACAGGAGTAATAATAAGATGTGAAGATTCTCCTTGTAATACTCCCATCTTCCCAGTTAAGAAAGCGCCCCCCTCTATAGGATGGCGTATGGTACAAGACTTACAAGCAGTCAATGATGCTGTGGTGCAGAGAGCACCCTGCGTCCCTGATCCATACACCTTGTTAAATTCTCTAAGATCTGATGCTAAAGTTTTTACTGTAGTAGACATTAGCAATGCATTCTTCTCTGTACTAATAGATAAAGATAGTCAATTTAGAAATTAAAAATCAGTCAGTTTTTGTGAAAGTCCAACAATTTATTCACAAGTTATGAGTGCTAGCATGGCTAAATTCCAACCTCCTGGTAATAGTCAAATTTTACTTTATGTAGATGATGTTTTGTTAGCATCTCCAGATGAAGAAACTTGTAAGACAGATACAATAGCACTACTGCAGCATTTGGCAAATGAAGGTAACAAAGTGAGCAAAAATAAAGTTCAGCTATGTAAAAGGGAAGTGAAATATTTAGGCCATAATTTAAGTGCAGGGGGAAGAACTCTCCTTGAAGATAGAAAAGTAGCTGTCCTCCAAGCACCCAAACCACAGACAAAGAAACAAATGATGTCTTTTCTAGGCTTAACTAATTAGTGTAGGACTTGGGTGCCAAATTATGCAGAAATAATGTCACCTTTAAGTAAGCTGATGTATGAAAAAGATCTTAAAATGAATTCACCATTAAAAATGGACAGAGGAAGCTGAAGAAGCTTTCTGTAAAATAAAACAAGTTTTGGTTTCTAGCGCAGCTCTTGCGCTACCTGATTATAGTAAACCCTTTATTCAGATGGTAGATTGTAAGGGATACTTTATGACGTCAGTCCTAACTCAACAATATGGAGACAAAATGAGACCTATTGCTTACTTCTCCTCCAAACTAGACAGTGTGGCATGTGCTTTGCCACATTGTGTGCGTGCTGTAATAGCTGCCTCAATGGCTGTAGAAGTAAATGCTGCAGTTGTACTCTTCGACCCCTTGACCTTAAAGGTTCCACATGCGGGCTCAGCCTTGCTTCACAACCGCATGTAACTATAGAAAGATGTACTACATTAAACCCAGCGACACTTCCACCGACAGCAGATGACGGAGAGAAGCATGATTGTCAGAAACTAGCTGAGGAAACAGCTAAAAGAAGGTCTGACCTTAAAGATCAACCTCTTCGAGAAGGGGAAGTTGTTTTTGTAGATGGTTCATCTAGAAAGAATGAGCAAGGAAAAATATTAACTGGATATGCTGTGGTCACAAAAACCACAGTATTAAAAGCGGAACAGCTATTACCCAGCTGCTCGGCACAAGCAGCTGAGTTAATAGCACTTACTGAAGCATGTAAACTAATGAAAGGACAAAAGGTCACTATATATACAGATAGTCAATATGCATATGCTACTGTGCATGTCTTTGCCCAATGTTGGAAAAATCGAGGAATGATAACATCCACAAGAAAACCAGTAACTCATGCTCAGCTGTCTCTAGGAAATGCTTTTGCAGACAAAATAGCTAAAGCAGCAGCTACAGGGAAACAAGATGTTCTTGTTGTGACAGAACACAAAGCTATTGATCAATCAACCCTTAAAGAAATGCAACAACAAAGTCCCCAAGTTGAGAAAGATGTCTGGTTACGTAATGGTGCACAATTGAAAGATGACCGGGCAATAAACCCATACTACCAAAGAATTTATATAAGAGGGCAGCAATATTGAGCCATGGAGTAACTCATGTCTCAACAGGAGAGATGGTGGCTCAGGTACAGAAAAAAAACAAAAAACAGCATGTCTGATTTGCGCTAAACATAATTCACAGGGGAACCACAGGGGAACTAAGACCAAGAAGAGGCCGGTTCCCTGAGCCTCAGCATCCGTTTCAAGCAATACACATGGATTTTATAAAATTAAATAAGAGTGAAGGGAAAAAATACTGTCTAGTGATAATTGAGGCAGCATCCAGATGCGCTAACTGTAGCAAAAGCATTGTGTAAAGATGTTATTCCAAGGTATGGCATTGCAGAATGAATTTATAGTGATAATGGAACACATTTTGTAAATCAACTAATTGATAAAATAGGAGTTATGTTTCACATGAAATTAACGGGTTTACTCCATATGAAACCCTTTTTGGACGATCATATAGACTACCACAGTTTAAAAATCAATGGGAGACAGATGATGAGTCATGTCTGTTTGATTATATGTGAAAGAAATTAGAAAAACAGCAATTAAAATAGCATCTGACTCACTGTAAGAAGGTCATTTCTGCTGTCTCAAACTCAAAGGGAAGCAAGCCAAAGTCTGATAATAGGACGGATTCAGGTGTTTAGAACCTGGATAGGCCCGAAAGTCAGTGAAGAAACCCATGGGCTGCTGACCTTATTAGGGACTAAAAGCAGTTGAGATGGCTTTTAAGGTGTGGCGCATGTTAGTGGTGATCTCCCTGGAGGTCCTACTTTTGGCCACGTCAGAAACATACTTCTGCCAGGGAAGTAATTATTATAGCCATGTATTATAGCCACATTATAGCCAGGTGTGTATCCCAAATAATACCAGTGTTTCTGAAGTGCTTCCATTTTCAAGTCTTAAGTGACAAAAGGAAATTGCGTAGTGTGTATGAGACCCATTACTACAGGTAATGCCAGCATCTGTAGAAGACAGTTGTACCATTGAAGTGATGAATAATACCAATCCTAAGAAAAGCTGCTGGAGATGGGATTTTGTGTCATTGTAGCAGACAAAAAGAAACCTCTATTCTCTAGAAGAGTAGCACGTGGAAACTTCACATGCGTGAATATGATAGGGACAGGTACCAAATTGGGGAACCTATCCAAAGAATGGTGTACCACCACAATGCCTGTGAACATAACGTTCAGACCAATATCTCGAAGAGATGCCTGGTGGTGGTGTGGAGACGATAAATTGTTTGACAAATTACCATATAATGTGACAGGACTCTGTTCACTAGTGACAGTGATACCAGTTTCGGTATATCCCATGTTAATTGATAATTTAATCATGGGCCTGAAGTTTGTGATGCCACATCAGTGGGTAGATAAAAAAGAAAATCTTAAATAGAAGTTACTGACCTAAGTGAAATGATATTTTGAGCAAATATGTGATAAACAGGAGGGAAATGTTGGAATCATCATGTCTATAAGATATCTCATATTTACTCTTCACTCATCATATTCAATACTGCACAATGAAGTGCATAAGCATGTGCTAATATGAGTCTTTGAGTTTGTTACAGAGAAGTGTTCACAGGAAGCCTGCGGTGGATGGGTGTCAGACAGAGGTCACAGAGCAGACCTCTGAAGAAACAGGAACCAAGCCCAGCTGAGGAGCGACTGTAATTAACATACATAGTTCCTGGAACATTCTGTATAGTAACACATGTTAATTGTTGCTGCTGTACCCCCTTTCCCCCATTTAGCGGCAATGTGCATGTAACTAGGGACCTCCCTGAACATAATAAAAAGAGAGGAATCGGCAGAGATGCCTCAGAGCGGTTGGAGCATGTAACTGAGTACATCTCTGTCCGTTCTCCTCGCGAGTGAAAAGCTATTAACTCTCTTGTCTTTCTTCCTTGTTTGATATTTTAGGTGTCTGAACCTGACATCCACCTTACTTTAAAAAAAATTGTCGCCACTTCAAAAATGAGATTAATTTATTTAAACACACTCAAAAGTGTCCAAACATTGTTCTAAATTGACTTCATAAAGCAATGAAACGGAAAAATCCCTTCATGCCATAGTCGATACCCATCTATGGCAGTGTGCAGGACCCACAGAGAAATGTTAGTCAGGCTCCGTCAAGCCTCTGCAAGGTCTGCCAACGGAACTAGCCCCTCGGGGCTGGTGGTCGGTGTCTCATGTGATCTTCTGGTGGACCCCTGAAGCCCCAGAACGGCAGGGGAAAGCCGACGAAGATCCACTGTGAGTGAGTCTGGACGCCGCCTGACTGCAGACCCTCGGGGCAGGCAGTACAGCATGGACTCGGTGGTGGCAGGTGCGTCCCGAACGTGTAAACGGCAGGATAAGATCACCCGTTGCCACGGTGGACTCCCCTTCCCCGGTCTTCAGGATCTCTTCCCTGAGCTCCAACGAGACTGGATGACGGTCCTCAGATCGTGTCTCTCAGAAGGCTGAGGTTGAGAGCGCCACCTCGCTGCCCCAGCTCCTCGGGGGGCCCCCGAGAAAGGACACTCTGCTTCCTCTCCTCTCAGTAGGAGCTCGTAGAGGGAAGGGATCTACGCCTGGCAGCCTTAGCTGCCTTGGGTCCAGACCGGCGAAGGAGGTACTGGCGGAATGCTTCGCCCTGCTTCTTAACGTGCTGGAACCAATCCACCACCAGCGGCGGACTGGCCATCTGTGTGATCTGGAGAATCACAGAACGGCCGGTACTCCAGGATGGCCGGCGGGCCGGGCCACCACCCGCCACACACGCAGTCATCACCTGTTTTTCCCCCCACTAATCTGTTTCACACTTCAGTACTGTAGGTGGCAGCAATGCACCTTTAAGTTGGATGCCAGCTGCACTGGCCGTGTATGCCAAGTAAAGAGAAGCAGAAGTGGAAGCGGAGGAAGAAATCAACAGCAAAGACATTAGATAAAAGCATAGAAACAAGCAAACAATATGCATAACGCGGGCCGCGGGTAAAAAACGGAAAGAAAAGGGAGGGGCTGAGAAGGCAAGAGAAAAAAATTGCGGAATTTAGATGCTGAAGCCGCTAAATGTCGCAAACTAACTGAAATATTTAGCAGCACAGCCAGCAGCAGCACCTCGCAGTTAAATATTAGCAGCAGACCCAGCAGTGAAGAAGTGAGCCAGACAGCTATGCAGCAACATGCCACCAATGATGATGAGGGACAGAAAGATGAGCTGGTTCCACAGGCAGAAACAGGGCAAGTAAGTATGGACAAAGTAGGTATATCAAGAAATAGGGGAACAAAGAGGAAAGAACAGGTGATAATAAGCAGGCTGAGAATTGGGCATAGCAATCTTAACAGCACACTTTAAATTACAGGAAAACATCCTACAGGAATGTGTGAACAATGTCAGGAGGCTGAAACAGTAAAACATATACTTACAACATGCAGAAAATTTACTGAGGAAAGACAAGAAATGATAACAGTTAAAAAAATAGGACGGGTAGATAATACTGTAAAAAGTTTGTTAGAGTATGGAGAAAGCGTGGAGGGTAGGAAATGGATATTTGGCTATCTGAGGGCGACTGGATTAGATAGGCAGATTTAGTATGAATGAAAACAAAGGATAAATAAAGCCTGAAGGTGGCAGTAATGCAATTCAATGGATGCCAGCAGCCGTTAAAACCCAAAGAAGAAGAAGAAGTAAGTATGGAACATGAGAGGAGAAAGAGAGCTACCTGCTAGGGATGATGTTAGGAAGTGATATTCAGCTTGCTACATTTTGAATGATTACAGTAGTTAAAACAGCTAAACTTCAACATTTTAGCTGTAAAATTAAATTATTGTTGTTGTCGAGTTTCCACGCACCGATTGCTTTTAGTCCCAGTCCGTCCCTGTCCACCACGAGTCCACCGCGTCACCAAAGAGGCCCGCCGTGCTCACCGGTGCATCGAGGAGGAAGCTCTTATCCTTCTCAGATATGCCTGGGAGGTTGAGCCATAGGTGACACTCTGTGGCCACCAGAACCGACATGGACCGGCCAATGGAGCGGGCTGTTTCTTTGGTGGCCCGGAGAGACAGGTCCTTGGTTCAGCGAAGCTAACGGGTTCAGACCCCCCTCTGAACCATCTCCTGTAGCAGGTAGGCTTGAAGCACCGCCATGGTGTGCAAGCTCGCACCTGCCTGGCCCGCTGCCATGCACGCCTTCCCCACGATGGTAGATGTGGGGCGACACAGCTTGGAGGGTAACGCCGGCTTCTCCAGGGAGGACGCAAGTCGAGGGGAGAGATAACTTCACGAGCGCATCCTCCACCCGAGGAATCCTCCCATAACCACGGTCTTTAACCCCCGTCACATTACTGTAGTTCAGTGATCGAGGTGTGGAAAGCCGTGTAGAGAAGGGTCTGCCCCATGATTTACTCAGTTCATCATGTAAATCAGGAAAGAATGGCAGAGACCGGTGACGTGTGGGGCTTAAGAAACCTTTCATCAAGCTTACCACTAGCCTGTGGTGTCTGCTCCTCCTGTGGCCAGTTGATGTTGAGCTTAGCCACGGCTCTAGTCACCACCTCCAGCAGCTCGTCATAGTCGGGCGCCGCCTGATGACGCCGCCCCGACACCCGGAAGTCATCGTTCACTATGCTGAGCACGTCCACCTCCTCGGAGTCGGATTGCTGCAACTTCTCCGGATCCAAACCACAAGCGGGAGAAGCCGAAGTATGGGCTCCCAAATGAGGAAAGGAAGCGTCGGAGTCTGCGGATGAAGGTCGGAAAAAGCCTCGGCCATCCTGGCTTTCTTCAAACAACATACAGAGCGCCTCCTGAATAGAAAAAAGCTAATGATGAGTGTGTACAGGTGTGCTTTATACTCCTCCGGTTATTCCGTCACACCCTACCGTTATAGCAACAAACCAATAGGAATGGAGTGATTTCATTCACGTTCAGACCTGCTACGCCTAGAGGCATTCCCATAGTGTCGTAACCGACGCAGTTCGAGTTCCCTCGAAGGGGAACTCCAAGATTTCTCCAGGGCGATGCCATCCAGGGAAACTATATCTTTAGATAATGCGACACGGAGGTGCTTAGGCCCCAGAACAATAACTTCAGTTTTATCTGAGTTTAACAGACAATTACAGGTCATCCAGGTTTTAACATCCTGAAGACACATTTGTAGCTTAGCTAACTGATGAGTTTCATCTGGCTTGATCGATAGATATAACTGAGTATCATCTGCATAATAATGAAAGTTTATGGAGTGTTTTCTTGTAATATTGCCTAAAAGAAGCATATATAAAGTGAAGAGGATTGGTCCGAGCACAGAACTCCATGACTAACTTTGGTATGCATGGAGGACATTGTTAACATGTACGACTGATTGACTTTTTGTTTCAGCTCTAGAAGTAACAATAGGATGCTTTTCAGTCCCTCTTCAGGATGTTCATTTGTCTAAAACTAGGCTGGTATTATTTTGAATGTTTTCTCAATATAACATCCACAAAAAAAGTGATTTTTGGCCCCTGTGCATAATGCTTATCCTACAACTACCCAATAAAGATTTTTTTTCTAGACAAGACATATATAAAAACAACAAATATTTAGCTCTGATATGAGTTTCCAAGTTACATTACCTAGTTAAAAAGTCTTAAAAATTATTCTACTTATCTGTCATTAAAACTCCTGAATCTATGAATAATGTAAATATTTCTCTTTTAACTGGACACAAGATGTCTCCTACCTCACTAAAAGGTCTGTTCTCAGTTTACAGTATGTGACCTGGAGGTTTCAAGTCCCCCCTGTGTGGACATTGACTGACTTACAAAGTAGTTCATGTCATAAAATGATCATCTACGTACACATCCAAGATCTAAGTTAAGCCCAGAAAATAAAAAAAAGAATTCAGTGCAATGATGTTTATACAGCTCATATAATTGTATGAATTATAAACATTACAAAATTTCACCATGTATGATCTTATAAAAACAGCTCCATCCTAAGTTATATGGTAAAGGTGTCACATCTCATCACCTCAGTTCATTTTTCATTCCAAAAAAGATGGTTAGTGGTTGATTACTGACAAACTGATGTGTTCATTGTGTTAACAAATGCACCAACACACGTCCAGTACCTGCAAGGAGGACATGAGGTCAGCTGCCAATAAATTCTGTTACCTGAGGCTATAAATCAGGGAATACAAAACATAGATGTAATGTAATGTAAAAACCTCTTATTTTAATGTAAGCCAATATATTTGAGAATTTATTGATATCTTAGTGAGGGGACAGAGTTATTATTGCATTGGTGTTGGACAGTCAGTCACAGGAGAAGAGAATCAAACCAAAACTGAAATGTTGTGTTTTTAAAACCTATAACAATACTATACCCAAACAGGTTTGGGTATAGTATTGTTAAAATATTGCTGTTTTATTGTCTTATGCAAATCTGTTTATTATATTTGACTTTGTATGGAGTGATTGTGCTCTTATATTCCTGCATTTGAGCTCCATTTGTCTGGAAACATTTTGAGCTTCTGGCCTCTATTCATAACGGACTTCATGTGCTTTGACTGCCCCCTTGTGGCTGTTTTTTCCGAAAATGGCAAGTGATTGGTGTGTTACAGTTTTTCACAATTGCTAAGACACATTTCTTGAAACCTCCACCCATATTCTCAAAACTTTAAACACAAACCCCAGTCTTTAAACTACATTCACAGAACCCCAGACTCTTCTGGCAAAATCAAACACTTGCCTCAAAACCATGTGACCTGTGTTCAAAATCAAACAATGCATTCAAAACATTAACACAGCCAGTCAATAGGTAAAACATTACAAGCATTCTTTAGACACTAAATTAAAAAATTGAGAACACATCGTACAAGGCATGTAGTTATAGAAAATGTTTCATTTTTTTGCGTAGAGAAAACACATCTCCCAATTTAGTTTTTTTACAATCGCTAACATTTTTTTTCCCATTATTTCTCAGTACTGAGTTTACTTTTTCAAAACTCTTCACACTGTTGTTTGTACCAACATGCAGCTTGCACAACAGTTACAGTAATTTCACACCCAAAATGCACCAAAACTACCAAAACACTGCATAGTTGTGTCAATAAAGTTCCCATTATGTAATACAGTAAGAATGGTAACAGTATACAACAGGAAGCTATCGGGTTGCAACAGGAAAACAGGAAAAGCTTCACTGTGCTTTATCCTTGCCATCAAGTAATTCAAAATAAACTACAGTAAATGAAAATTGCAACGGAAACAAAAGTCAGCACTGTAAATGCTTGCAGCACTCCATCAGAGGATATCGCTGCACACATAGTAACATTGGCACCCCTTTGGCCTGGGACACCCACTTACGAGCTCTTTTAGCAATCAAATTTCATTCTGTTTTAGCCACGTCCACGTAGATAAAAAAAACATGGGGTTTGTGATGGGCTTCCAGCTCCATGACTCTGAAAAAGAAATCCCCCCTGTGGGGGTTAGTCATTGAGTCAGTCTCAGTTTGGTCCACATAGACTTCTGTTGTGCTAACAGTCTGAAGCGTTTTGAAAAAGTGAACTCATTATTGAAAAACTTGCTTGTTAGCAATTGTAAAACATGGTAAAAAAGTATAGTAATCACAACAAAGTACAGTGAATACAGTATACTGTAAGTACTGCAAGTAATACAGTATTGAATATCTGTATATTCAAGTGAGCCCAAAGAACAAAAACTATAAAGGAAAAGCACATTACACTCAAAAATGTTGTGCAACTGCAAATCAAAGTCAAAGTGTGACATTGCCACGACGCTGGCCAGGGACTTGACCACATATTGGTTTGATCTTATCATTAGAAACAAGTGTGCAGAATTATGAGCTGCTGTGTGTAAAAGATGACAGTTGTGTTGTAGTTGTGTTTAACTTTTGCTGCATGTTTTTACCATTTTACAACACAAGTGCATCACAGTGCAAAATGTGTTTTAGTGAGTGAGAATGTGTTTAGAGTTTTGCAAAAAGAGTGGAGGAGATTTGCAAACAGTGTCTTAACTACCTGAACTTGTTTAAGGTTTTGCCTACAGAGTGACTGATTGGACAAATGGATTTAGGCCACTGAGCATTGGGTTCAGAGACTGGGGTTTAGTGTTTTAGCAATTGTGAAAAACTGTAATGCAGACTTTATGCCCCAAAGTATTTGGTTCAGCCTCTACATCTTATCAGTTTTTGTCAGTTTATGAAAACTAAAACTTCAAAAAAGCAGAAAATTAAATATCACATAATGGACACAAATTGATATAATTTCGTTGTGATCACTGTGTGATCGTTGTGAGCCCCACAAATGAAATTCTATCAGCTCTATTTTATTTATGTGGTAACTGAAAATTCAAAGATATATTTGAAAAACTGGGCAAAGAAAATCCAAGTTAGAGAGAAGAGAGAAGTGCTCAGTAATGAGAGTTTTAAAATTCATAAACAGGCATCTAAAAACAAAACATTTGCAGTTTAGGGGAAAGCAAAAATAATTATTTTTTTCTTTGCAAATACTTCAGGATGAACTGATTCAATTTCAAACCACATACTTTTGTGAAACTGGCTTTTCTAGCATACCCGAGAAACCAATACAGAAATAGACTTAATGCTCAGCATGTCCTCTGAATGGCACTTTCAAAAACGGAGCGTAGAGTAAAGATCAGCTGGGTGAAAACATTAACCAGCCACATACCTCTCATTAAATTCACATCAGCTTAATTAAAAAAAGACATGTTGGTGTTAAAAATGAGAGTTGAGAAAGACGGTGAGACAGAAAGGAGAATAGACCTTTGTTGTTTTTGTTTAATTTTGGGTCTTGAGCTGAAAAAAAATTGAGAACCAGTGCCTTAAGTTGTAATTCTTTTTTAAAACTTTATATCCAGTATTTTCAATAATATATCGAATTTCAATGACTGTGATTGACTGTTGAAATAAACACTTTGAGGCAAACACTTTCAGTAGGTTTATTCAGTCGTCTGCAGATGGACTCACAGTGACACATTGCTCCCTTTTTTTTAGTATTTCATGCTAATTAAACACGATTAAAACAATTTTCATAATCCAAGCATTCCATATTTAACAGTCATTTTATAACAAATATTATAAATCAACAGTATTTTATCATTAGTAATTTCAGCTGATATATGAAGTAACGTAATTATGAACAATAAATCAAATATGGAAAAAATTTCAACAAAGGATAAAACAGTATGAATAAATCAGATTATATTATCTTCAATACAACATAAGTCATTTTGTCTGCAATGCCCAGAAATAAAGGCAATGATGTATCAAACTCCCCTTGGTTTGCAAACAGTCCAGTTCCATGCTGTTTAATAGAAATAGTTTTTCTTTTTAATTGTATTTATTTCAAAACTGTTTTCACATCAATAGTCATTGTGCACATACCTTTACTGTTTCTTGACTTGAAAAAGAGGAAAAAACATTCCTAACCAATAAAAATTGAAGGAAAAACTACAAAAGATGTTGCAAAACACAGCTTCCAGTTTTCAGCTTTAGCTTCATCTGCTCATCATCTGTCTGAAAGAATCAGTCAGAAGTTCAACATGATCAACAGAGGATGACACAGTTTGACCTGCTGTTGGCTTGTTTAGCTCATTTTTAAACATGAGCAACAAAGTCAGTTACATCAACATAAACATTTCTATTCACTGTCTTTAATCAGAAGATAAAAATGTTTAGCATGAACCTATTAGAAATAAAACCATAAAGAACATTAAAGATTAGAAAACATCTGTTTTACATGACCTGCACAAACATCATCATCATCAGCCTCATTATCTTTACCACTGTTTATTATGGACAGAGCTGTGTAGCAAGATGAATCACTGTTACTTTTTTAATGATCAAAACACACAGAAACAATAAGTACATGTTTAATTAATTCAGAGATAACAAAACATTTAACTGACTTGTTCAACACATGTAAAATAAATAAAGGTTAATTATTAATCAAATACAAAGGATGCCACAGTATGTGTGCATAAAGCAAAAAGTCATTGGTCACCAACATGCACACATTTCAACTAACACTGATTTATTTACTTTTTCAGGTTTTATTTTGCAAAGAATGTTGAGAAATAAAACTATAAAATGTAAAAAGAAAGCAGGTCAGCATCAAAAGTCCTTTGTGTCAATATGTGTGATTCACTGACCGCTAGCAAATAAACATATCCAGCTCTTTTATTCCACATGGTCTTTGTGGTAAATCCTCATTATTACTGTCATCATCATTATTGCTATGGTTATAACACACACAGCCATATAAAAAATGAACAAAGAAAAATTAAAACAAAGATTGACATCAAAAAATATAATTGAAAATAACAATGTGGGATTTGAAATTTGCATTATATATATTTTCATTGCCAGCATCATAATTGTGCAGACCAGATATTTGGTAAAACAGAAAAATATAAATATATAATCATCACAAATCATCACAAACCAAAATAAATGAAGGTATACATAAAAGACAAAATATATATTTTTTTAAACAGTCTTTTTAGTAAATCATCATTATCTTTATCATTTTCATTGTCAACATCATTATCGTGCATAAAAGTAATGAATGAAAACTAAACATTTGTAAAAACAAAAAAATTAAATGCAGTGTAGAAAATGTTTAAAGGTCTAACATGACTATTTCCACCATTTCACATCCGGTTTGTTCTTTGATTATTTTGTTTAAAAACCAAATCTAAAAATTAAAAAAAGACAAAAGAAAAACGTATTTTTTTGTTTGTTTTTCTGTTTTAAACCCAAAACAGAAGAACAAAGCAGCTGCGTTTTGTTCAGTCTATGAAAAATATAATTGAAAATAACAATGCGGGATTTGAAATTTGCATTATATATATTTTCATTGCCAGCGTCATAATTGTGCAGACCAGATATTTGGTAAAAGAAAAATATATATAATCATCACAAACCAAAATAAATGAAGGTATACATAAAAGACAAAATATATTTTTTTTTAAACAGTCTTTTTAGTAAATCATCATTATCTTTATCATCATATCAGAAGAACAAAGCAGCTGCGTTTTGTTCAGTCTATGAACAGTTTTTTTCTAGTCTCTAAAATATGGACAATATGCTATTTTTGTAATTAATTTCTATTTGTCTGTATTGTCATGGTTCATGTGTTGCCTAAATCAGAAATGTTGGGCTTCATCCAGCCAAAGGGAATGATCACCGTCTGTCCGCAGCGACCTAGGGTTTGTGTTGCCAGTGGAACTGTAGCACTGCGGACGGTCAGGGATCGTTCCCTCTGAAGAAAATAAAGGTGAGGTCGAAACAGTGTAGAGAGGCTGCCACAGCTGTGACTTCTCTACTCTAATTTTAGCAAAATGGCTACATATAATAATATTAGGAATAAACAATGCCTGAAATTAATAAATAAAGACCTCTTTATTTGCCATGAAGTGCTCGTCCATGCTGTGCTTTAATGCCAGGCTTTCCTCCAAATGATAAATAATTAACGAATATTACCTGCTCATTTTAATCCATGTATGATTCATTAACATACAGCACACCAAATAAACTAATAGCGTTCTGTTCGCTGTAGCAGTACTAACAACTATCACTAAGTCATTTGATACTGAAGAAATGTTAAAAACCGGAGGATTCTCAGGCGTTCCTGTTCCTGTGCCAGTTGCTAGTGAGTTATAAACTGTGAGCCTCCTGTTTTTCTAACTATAAACCCTCCTATGTTGATGTTCAAGCTCATCTTAACTACATTACATCATGCATCGCCATTACCCAAGTGTATCTGCTGCAGGTTTATCACATGTATCACACAAAGCTACACTAATCGGACTGATTAAATATCAAAATTAATATTTTTCCGTTTGAGTTTTAAAAATGAAAATGAAAACGTCGTTTTGTTTCTGTTTCTTTTGATTTAAAACAAAAAATCACACAACACTTTTTTTTGGTTTTACGATTCGTTTTGAAACAAAATAATCAAAGAATCAACCATGCACTGAGTCAATCAACTTCTTCTCCTGCTCCAGGACTCTGGAGCATCAGCTGGCTTTACTTCGTATTCTTCACCAAATCTGTCGTTGTATTCTATTGTACAGATTGTGTAGTCAGATGCCTCCATGCTGGGGTCTGGAGGAATGTGCCAGTCTGGATAGTACGTGGTGTACTGCTTGTAAGGATGCCACTGCCAGTTAGTGTCTGTGTTTCTGAATTCACGTTCACTGTAAACATGCATTGTACACATTGTCACAATCGACTTTTCAGTGTCTATTCCCCAACATCCTCCAAGACCTTGAACAGCTGCATGATGTTTCTTGTGGTCTTTGCCTCCAGCCTCACAAGGAACTTTACAAAATGGACACTGTCGTCCACAGCCAAACACCCTCTTGAAAAGCTCATCCTGTGGTTTGATTGGAAGTTTGTTCAGAGTCTCAGTGATGTCTTCAGAGCTTGAGAATTCCTCCTGCAGCTCTTCCTTCAGTTCACTCAGTGATTTAATGAGGCTCTTTGTAAATGGATGGCATGTGCTTTGGATTTGAAACAGGGTGGTTTTTTCAGCCTCCACTGAAATTGAGACGTCTTTGATCAAATATTTGAGCATGTTGTTGGCTGCTGGCAGCAGATCACCATCCTCTCCTTTTGAGGTCCGTTCTGTTGCTTCTGTTATTTTGTGACCTGTGGATTCTTAGTTTTCAGTTTTCTCTTGTGATATTCTTTGCAGGATGTGCTGAAGTATTCAGTCCTAAACATATATTTATGTCACAAATATACTTGACTAAACTCTCAAGAATCTTCCTTTTCCAGCCACTCTCTCTGAATGTTGTACTGGAAAAAGGAGCGGGAACTGTACTCAGCTGAATGGCTGCTATTCAGAATTTCATCCACAATGTCTATCACTAGAGATCTACTGACGTACTCTTAAACAGCAGGTTTGATACATGAAAATGTGACAGAAGAAGTTGCTTTGGGTTGGGGAGGATCTCTCTGTTCATATAATTCAAGAAATTCTTTCAAGCGCTGTGGCTTGTCCTCTTCCAGGTAAGGTTTGGGATCCATAGCTATCAAGAATTTTCGGTGTATGTGAAGGAACTCTCTTGAGGCAATGCCACAGATGTGAAGTTTCAGGGCAATTTCAAACTTGGACTTGTAATGCTTGCAGTTTTGTTTAAGAGATTCATCTACTTTGTCCAGAAGCTCCTTTGTGAAACAATCATTGTAATCTGTGTTGGTTTTGCAATATCATGTATAAACTGTGTGCAAGACTCAATGACACTGGCTACAGAGCTCTGCAATTCTTTCTTTGTCTTTTTTTTCCGGTTTCCTTTTGTCTTTTTAATTTGTTTAGTTCTGACCTTAAATGGATCCTTCCCAATTTCTTTGAGATCTCCAATGTTCTGTAATTTCTCATTGACATTAGGATCTAAGAAATGTTCTCTCAACTGTTTGAGGACGCTTGAAGATATATTTTGTTCTTTCAGACCAGACACACTTACAGTGACTTTAGCCCACATCATTTCAAACTCATGTTTCAATTGTTCTTCAGACAGTGTCCGGTGTTTGCAGTTACTCAAGAGTATATCAACTTCTTCTTTAATCATTCTTCCGTGTTTTCTTTGAATGTTCTGAGCTTCTTGTGAACTTCTTCTTTGCTCAAGTGCACAATCCATTTTATTGTTTACTGAATGTTGGATTTCATTTGCGAGACTTTTTATACTGTTGAAAAAGTCAATTTTGTATTTCTCTATCAGATTTACATGTCTGTCTTTCCTTTTGTAGTATTCCTGAAGTTTCTTCTGCATTATTCTTTGTTGGTCTGCTATTTTGTGAGACAGCTCTGACTTTTTTGATTTAACCAACATGTTCCAAGTTTCCAACTGAGATTCGTTGTCATAATTTATGATTTCCAACTCTGCTTCTTTTTGCCAGGAGAGAATCTCTTCTCTGAACTCTGATTCCCACTGACTGAACTCTTTGCAAAGGTTGTCATAAACATTGGCCACAAGAGCATTTCTGAAACTAAAGATGAAGTTCTCATATTTCACTGCTTTCCAGAGACTTCTCATCCATTCTAGAAAGTCCGGGATCTGAGACACATTATCACTTTTGTCTCTTTTGACCGAATCCAAAAGATTTTTCTTTAAATCAGCTACAGCCTCACTGTAACCTGTGTTCACTGCTGCCATTGGTGGGGTCCCATGCCAGAGTCCTGGGATGTTCCAGTTGTTTTTTTTCCATGTCATAGTCCAGCACATCTGTGAAGGCCTTTATAGAAGGCTGTTTTTCCATTTCAGCTGCAATCTGAGTCATTTCATTGAGTTGGTCCAAGAGATGTTTTCTTTCTGTCTTAGTGTTTTCATGAGCTGAGACTCCAGCAACGTTTTGGTGCACAAAATGACAAATTGGTTTTTTTCCAATTTCCTTCATTCTCAAGAATGCATGAGCAACAATTTGCAGAACATCTTTCATTTCTGTTGAGTTCTCCATTGCCACATTGATAATGGTGACGTCACTTAAACCAATGACAAAGGTTGCCAGCTGGTTGTCATGCTCATAACTGTCCACTAGTTTGGCCAAATGAGGAGACTTAAGACCCTCTGTGTCAATGAGAACTATAAAGTCACTGTTCAGCTTGCATTTCATATCCTCACCGACTCTGAGGAAGAGCATATAAGCTCCTCTTGTGCATCTGCCGCTGCTGACAGGAAACTGCACACCAAACATGGTGTTGAGGAGTGTTGACTTCCCGGTACTTTGAACGCCCAACACAGTCAGGACCAACAGTCTGCTCCTCCCTCCAACCTTCTTGTGAAGCTCCATCAGCACATCTGTCACCCATCTCTCTGGGATGTTGGAAGCATCTCCATCCAAGAGCTCTAAAGGATGTCCATCCAGCAGCATTTCAGCAGCCATGCCAGGGAGATGAGACATTTTATCAGCAGTGTCTGGTGACTGTAAGGAAAACTCATAGATCAGTCCCATCTCTCTCATGTAATGCTCTATTCCTAAAGAGCTGTCCAGCAAAGCCTGTTTCAACTCTGCCATCTCTTTCCCGTCTTTGTCGTTTTTGTTGCTGGGTTTTTTTAATTTGTGACGCACTATCGATAGTTGAATAACAGTCTGTGGATTTGAATTCAGCTTAAGTTTCATCCACATTAAGAAAAAATCTCTTTGTTCTTTATTTTCACATAACTGCTCAATAAAACTCTTCATAGCAACTGATAGTTTTTGTTTGCTTTGCTCCTTCATAACCTGTTGTTTTTCTGTCTGTAGCTGAGATTTATATTCTTCCAGTCCTACATCACCAGCTTTTTTTAACCTACATTCTTCCATTTCTAACTGTGATAACCTTTTCCAGTTATCTCCTTGCAAAGGAAGTTGTTGTTTCTTGTAGTCTGGTATACTCCCTCCCCAATTCCCTTCACAATCTCCTCAGCTGCTTCTTTTTGGTCGTCACTTATGCATTCATCCACAGAAAGACCAATTTCAACAGCTTTGTCAATCATAGTTTCAATGCTGGTTGTGGTTGTTACATCAGTCAATGATTTCTTGATGGTGGTGCAAAGTTTCTCAGAAACCCCGAAAACATTTCCCCTTGGATCTTTAGTTTTTACGTTGGTCTTTGGTAAATCTAATTCTTTCAGTGTTGCCTTGACAGACATTATGTCCTCTGAAGCATTCCCCTCCTTGCGGTTAACAACCAAAAAAAGTTTGGATCTCACATCTTGAAGTGAAGTCAGGATCTTGTGCTCATTTTCTTCAACTTTATCCAGGAATACAAAGGTAGCAGTTGACATTTGGAAAAGAAAACTGAATTGTGCGAGTGACTGACCAATGTCTCCTCTCAGATTGGCAAAGGCAACTGGTTTTGGAAGTATGTCAAGATTTTCAGAACCACAGGGAAGGAACCAGGAAACCTCTACCAATCCATTGGCACATTTCCTTTCATGTGCTCCTCCTTTCATCTCTCTGTGTATGAACATGTTGTGATTCTGCTGGCCAAGGCTGAGAACATGATTCAAAACCTGGGACTTGGATAAACTGCAGTTTTTCAGCCTCACAAAGGAATAGAATGGAATATCTGCTTGGACAATGCTGTCTTCAACAAACCCTCTTGATTCAGACAAATCATGTGGACGCCACTCTTTGACGATGCCTCTCAGAGCCCACAGCATCAGGGTACACTGACTGTTATTGCCATGGGGCAACAGCAGCGGGACAGGAAACTGACACATTGACATCTTGAGGGCCATTTCCTGTTGCAAGAAACTGTCAGCACAAAGGAAGAGTGCTACTATGAGGTCGAGAGGGTTAACCTCATTATCCTCAGCAGTGTGAATGTCTACATCAAAGAGATGGCTGTTTTCATCATCATCATCATCATCATCATCCTCATCATTTGATAACTGTATACAGTTCCTGCATTCTCCATTGATTTGAAACAGTTTCCTGAGAAAGCACCATGGTATTTCCTCCACTGATTGAACAGTTTGATCATATATGCTGTTTTTGTTGATCTCCAAGAGAGACTGAAGAGTGAGCTTGTTGGGATAAAACTTCTCCAGTCCAAGTTTGGAGAGAAATTTCAAAAGGCCTAAAGGAGAAAAGGGAAAAGAAAGAAACCTTTAATATATGCAACACACCATCTTTAGTGTTTCTGTCTATGCTATATATCTGCAGTATTCAGGTGAATAGAAAAGAAATGTCAATGTCAGATCTCAATATCTCAATTTCAGACACTGGCTGCAAAGAATTATCCCTCTCTGTAGGTTAAGTCATCATAGTTAAAACCCTTGTGTCTCCCTAAGGACCATTTTAAATGTTTTTATGCTTATGGCAGGATTTTTGGCAAAGCATGAGATCACTTTTTCTTTAGTAATTTTTATTCTTCCTCAAATCAATAAGATTTGTACACTGTTTTCACGGCATTGTTTTTTTACTGTAATAGGGACTTCCCCCTCTGACACGCTGCCACCTCCCCCCTCCGACCTCTCATCTGAATTCAAGATCTGTAAAGAGGACATGAGCCACCTTTTCCAAAGGCAAAAGATCAGGGAGGCTCCTGGCCCAGATGGTGTTTCACCATCCTGCCTGAAAATATGTGCTGGCCCCCATCTCCACACAGATCTTCAACTGATCTTCAACAGAGCTGTGTGAAGTTCCCTCCTGCTTCAAATGCTCCACAATCACCCCAGTCCCAAAAAACCCTCCATCTCTGGACTAAATGACTACAGGCCCGTCAGCCCTGACATCTGTAGTCATGAAGTCCTTTGAAAGACTGGTGATGGCACACCTGAAGGACATTACAGGCCCCTTGCTGGACACCCCTGCAGTTTGCCTGCAGTGCCAACAGGTCAGTGGGTGATGCAGTCAACTTGGGACTGCATTACATCCTGCAACACCTCGACTCTCCAGGGACATATGCAAGGATCCTGTTGTGGACTTGGCGCTTGATGTTGTAGGCACAACATCATCCCAGACATCCTCAGCACCAAACTCACCCAGCTCACTGTGCCAGCCTCCACCTGTCAGTGAAGCACAAACTTTCTGACTGACAGGAGTCAGCAGGTGAGTCTGGGGAACATCACATCCAGCACCTGGACTATCAGAACTGGCGCCCCCCCAGGGGTGTGTGCTCTCCCCACTGCTCTTCTCCCTCTACAGAAATGACTGCGCCTCAGGAGACCCATCTGTCAAACTCCTGAGGTTCGCTGACGACACAACGTCCATCGGCCTCATTCAGGACGGTGATGAGTCGGCCTACAGACCGGAGGTTGATCAGCTGGCTCTCTGGTGCAGTCAGAACAACCTGGAGCTTAACACGCTCAAAACTGTGGAGATGACCGTGGACTTCAGGAGGAGCCCCCCCAACTCTGCCTCCCATCACCATGCTCAACAGCCCTGTGAATCCATCAGGTTTCTGGCTTCCACTATATCCCAGGACCTAAAGTGGGAGGCCAACACTGACACCACCATAAAGAAGGCCCAGCAGAGGATGTACCTCATGCAACAGCTCAGGAAGCTCAATCTGCTGATCCACTTCTACACAGTCATCATCCAGTCTGTCCTCTGCACCTCCATCACTGTCTGGTTTGGATCTGCCACCAAAAAGGACAGGGACAGACTGCAACGGACAGTCAGGACTGCAGAAAAGATCAGTGGTGCCAACCTGCCCTCTGTTCAGGTCTCATACATTTCCAGAGTCAGGAAACATCACTGCAGATCCATCTCACCCGGACACAACCTGTTCCAGCTCCTCCCTCTGGTAGGCGTTACAGAGCACTGTACGCTAAAACCAACAGACTCAGGAACAGTTTCTTCCCACAAGCCATCACTCTGATGAACAGCTGATTTCTGACTCACAATGTCAGGAACAACTCCTGTGCAATAACCCAGTAACTCTTAACTATATTCAGCCACCTGTTTACTGGTTATCACTTATTACTTAGTCACCATTCTCTGTCAGTGCTGTTCATATTGTAATATTGTCATATTGTATACCAATACACCTCCCTCAAGTCATAACTCCTGCACAATAATACTTCACGCTGTGTACATGTGTACATGTATGCATGTATGTGTATGTGTACCTGTATGTCACATCCACCTCCAACATGAATGCAATAATGAGAATAATAATTTTACTCTTGCATCCTTTGCATTCTGCTCACTGCACTATTTGTGCATATGTCAATATTGTTTTGTTCATAGTGTGTATTATAGTGTTGTCTATACTGTAGTCTGTCTGATTTTATTTTATTATTATTTTATTATTGTGTTGTGGTATTTTGTATGAGAAGCACATCATGAGCAATGTACAATCCTGAGTCAAATTCCTTCTATGTGTATACATACCCGGCAAATAAAACTGATTCTGATTCTTTTTTTTGATGATCATCAATGATCATCTATGACAGAAATACATTAATCAATATTGGGGGGAAAAGTGCGAGGACAAGTGCAAGGTAATGAAGGTAATTAAAACTGTTATTATGTTTAATACAATAATATTTTGACTTACGTTGATCTTTATTTGGCATATTTCTGATACTTTAATGAGCAAATGTTTAATATGATTTTAAGACTGGATTCATGACTTACTTTGGTCATGTGTAACTTGTATCCTTTATTATTTGGAACCATGGCAATCATCACAACAAGATATGACATGAAAGGATAAAGACTAAAAAGACAAATAATGGCAATTCTAGTTTCCTGGTGGTTTGTGGCTCCAGTTAGACCCTTATATCCGTAACAAATGGTCCTTCAAACCGGATATTGAGCCACACTCCACACAGTGACCTAAAATGGCTGATTCAAAAACTGTTGGCATAAACCCTATTGATGAACCCACTATTGAAGGCCAGGCTCTTTCTGAGTATATGGATGGATCCCAAGGTGTGAAAGATTCAACTCAGCTCATCATGTCACAATTGTCCACCCCACAATTGTCTCGAACACCACCTCGTTCATCTTCACCTGCTCATCAAACAGCGTCTAGCCTGTCAACTTAACTATCATTTCCTACCGCTCATGAAGATAACCAAATCCCTTTGCCATCATCTCCTGGACTCCTCACAAAGCCAATTAGCCATGACCTAGGGGCTAGACCTAAAAGATATAGGCGTCCCCCCAGACTACAATGGGATTATTGTGCCACATCAGAAAGCACGATCCCATGACTCACATAGTTCCCATACCAAGAGGTCTCATTGTACAAAGTGAGCCTTTACTCTCCCTACAATCTCTCAGATTAAAAGGCGTTCCAGGAGCAACCACGTTTCGAATTTGAAAGATGATGAGGGAAAGCAAAGCAGGAATGAACTAGAGGAGCTTAGAAGACAAAGGGGGGAGGAGAAGGAACTTGACAAACAATGCAGATCCATTGATGAAGAGGCCAGACCTGCTCAACATAGACAAGCTGATGCCCTCCTTGAGAGAGAAAAAGTGTCAAACAGGCTGACATGATGCGATGCATTCGTATAAAGAAAAAGGAGCTTGAGTCAGCACAGCTTGTTTCTACCTTTATTAGAAATTATCCTCTTTCTGAGGATAATCAACTCTGTTGGGGCTTCTGCTCCTACTCCCTCATCTCCCCATGGCAATGCGGCCACCTCTTCCTTTTATGAGCTGCCTTCCACTAGAATATTTACTCCTGTTCCCCCACATTTGATATTTCCTGACTCGAAACTCGTACGGCTTCCTCAACTTAATTTTCCCAGAGAACTACCCAGGGGCTCCTAATCCCTTTCCTCGCCTCACCTAATACAGCCAAGCATAGCCCCTGTTCAGCTTCACTCTTTGCCCTCTATAGTTACTGCTCATGCTGCACCGCTGTCCATTCCCCATGCATCTGCCCAGGAAACAACCCTCCATTTCTATGCATTATATACCTGCACCTCCAGTCTCTTCAGTCTCTTTTCAAACCCTAGTTATACTGCATCCATTCCTCGTCACGTACAGCCCACTCTCACTGGTAGTCTACCACCAATGCATGCCATGTCATCCCAGCAGCCACAATCTGTCTACTCACAGGTTCCAAACTCCAATGTTACAGATATACCTTGCACCTAGGAGCTAAGAAATTGGCCAGATCCAGTATGCATGACGCAAATATCTTGCATCATGCATATTCCACTGCTCTCCTAGCACTTAGAGTGAAGTATGGTCAGCCAAGACTGCTAGTTCAGAGCAAAATTGGAGCAATACTAAAGTCTCCCATCATTTGCATAGGTGATTAAGAGGACTTTGATGATTTTGCCCTTTCTGCCCATGCTCTGGATGAATAAAGAGACAATTAGTGGCAATCTTTGTTTCCTGGTGGCTCCAGTTAGAACCTTATATCCGTAACACTGGGAGTCATCACAAAGTAATTACGCCGACACAGTAGTACAAGTGTAGGCTGTAAGTGTTATTTGCAATGTACAAAATATTTATAAAAATAAAAAGTCATAAACTCTGTCAGTAGCATCGAGTTTCTGCTTTTGATGACTTATAAGACCCAATCAGAGAGCTAAATGTGAGCGTGTGCGTCATCGTTTCTAAAGTCCTTCGTTTTTGCCCGTCCCCACTAAAACATTATCCAGAGTTTTAAAACGAAAAACGGGGTCAGCAGTGTTTTCAAACTTCTCCATTTTAGGTCTTCATTTTTCACTGTTTTAGTCTTGATGGGAGGTGCAAACGTAGCATCAGGAGAGGGTTCCCACCTGCTTCAAGACAGCCACCTTCGTTCCTGTACCTAAAAAGTCTGCAGTGTCTAGTCTGAACAATTACCACCCTGTGGCTCTCACCCCATTCTGATGAAGTGCCTGAGAAACTGGTTCTTCACCACATAAAGAACAACATCCGTGTGACCACAGAGGATGCCATCTCCACTGCCCTCCACTCAGCCCTCATACACCTTGAGAAAAACAACACCTACATCAGAATGCTGTTTGTGGATTTCAGCTCAGCGTTTAACACAATCTCCCCATGAATCTGATCAGCAAACTCAGCACTCTAGGTTTAAATACAATACTCTGCCCCCTACTGTTCACTCAGTACACCACAACATGGAGAGAACTCTTCTGTGAAGTTTGCGGACGACACCACCATCATCGGACGAATTTCAAACAACGATGAGACTTCATATCAGGAGGAAATTGATAAGAGAGAGTAAAGATTCTACAAGAGTTGATCTTGTAGAGTGGTGCTCAGAGAACAACCTGCTGCTCAACTTCAGCAAAACTAAGGAGCTGATCGTTGATTTCAGGAAAAAGGAGATAAAGACACACTCCTGTCTACTTCAGTGGAGCTGAGGTGGAGCAAGTGAACAGTTTCAGGCTCCTGTGAATCAGCATCACAGAGAACCTGACATGATCATCTCACATCTCCACACTGGTGAAGAAAGCTCCGATATCCCAGAGGATACTAAAGGACAGTACCCACCCAGCCACAGCCTGTTCACCCTGCTGCCTTCTGGCAAGAGATATAGAAGTTTCTGCTGCCACACCACCAGACTGCAGAGCAGCTTTAACCCCAAGCTATAAGACTCTTATATTCTGATTCATCCTCAGCACTGTTCCAGTAAATATTGTTTATTTATGTTTACCATTTTTAAAATTGCTTCTATATTAATGTATATTGTCTGCTGTGTAGCACCTACCTACAGCTATCTACATCCTGAATCAGTGTCCTCACATTAAAAGAAGAATTGTGGCTGTTCAACAACAGAGAAAATAGACCTGTGCGTCATTTCTAAGTGAGGGTATTGACCCTATTGACAATAAAGCAGTACAAATTTGATTTAATAAAAAGGTATTTCATTGAAAAGGTACATATAGTCCTTTAAGAGGATAAGCGTTTTTCATGTAAATGTGCCTTGTGGCGTTCAATTTAACTTTAGTTCATATTTAATTTAAGTTATTTTGTTAACAAACAAAAGTCATGTTTCCGCTCAGTGTTACTCACTGTAACAAATTGTGTGTATCCTTGAGGTCTGTTGAAGGCATTTACTCGCCTTTAAAACATTTGCAATCTTTATAAATATTTAAAAACTGTGCTTTCATGTTTGCTATCTTGCAGTCATCTTCTGTGTCTTTATGGAAACTATGTTTCTTGGAGTACTGCCTCAACCAACTGTGGTTCAGTGGAATACTGTGAATTCTGTGGTTTTGCTTTCCAAGATAGCATCAGACGTTTTGAAGTAAAGAAGTCAGTAGCACAACCATTTGACTACTTTGTGTTTAAGACACGGCTTTTAATGTTACTCACTTATGAGTGACATTTACAATGATGTATTGATGCTGAGTGTATTTCCTTCATTTATTTTCTGTTATTGGGGGATAACAGTGGGAGCGTACCTGCAGGCTCTTGTTCTTCTGTGTTCAGTGTAGACATGGTCTGACTTTTCCTCTAAGTTCCCTGTGATTTACAACCTAGACAAAAAAAAGATATTTTCTCTTTAGTTTTACAGAAAAAAAACAGTTCAAGTCATGTCTGTCAAAACACTGCACATAAATTATCCTTTGCCTGTCATTGACTGGATACAATGATGTGCAATCTCAGTGTAAAACACTTGTCTAACTGTCTAACTAAGTTGTTGCAACACATTTGGATGAAAATTCAGTACAAAACAGTAAAATGGTTCGAAAGCTTACCTGACATCTGGCAGCAGGAAACTCTGAGGCTGTTAGTAGCAGCTACGGTCTTTATACTGCATGTAGAAACAGAAGCAGAAAGCATTTGATCAAACAGAACAACAGTTTGTTATAATTTATCTTGTTCTTTCCCTTCTGAGATTGTACAAGGAGAAATGTTTGTAGTTAGTAAGTTATCAGTAGTCTGACTGAGTATAAATCCCAAAATTCTCCCAGTTCTTCCAAAGTTTTGATGATAGACAGTGAGATGCCATTTGGTACAATTTATTAATATGCCACTAATTAATATATATTTTTATTAAACCATAATGACCCTTAAGATATCAAAAATGCCATAGGGGTATAATTGTACACAAAATCCATGGTCCAATGTGTTTTTGATACAGCAGCTTTTAATGTCGAGAAGAAACCTAACAATGAGTGACATGTAATATTTGTGCTGAACGGCAGCTGTGCAGAGTGGGCCCAATTCAATTTCTTTGTCATGAGGCACAAAATTCCTGCCTGACGCCACACAAACTGGTCAGCATGGCTGTCTTCTAAAGATGATGCACAACAAAGCCCGCAAACAGTTTGCTGAAGACAAGCAGACTAAGGACATGGATTACTGAAACCATGTCCTATGGTCTGATGAGACAGAGATAAACAAATTTACACTTTTATACAAGCTGTACAGTCACTACTTCACATTGTAGCAAAGTGTCATTTCTTCAGTGTTGTCACATGAAAAGATATAATCAAATATTTACAAAAATGTGAGGGGTGTACTCACTTTAGGGATGTACTCTACATACCCATATATATCATAGTATACTGTATATTTTTCCATCATAGTATATATACACTTATGTGCATACTTGTCTACAACTTGTTCTTATTATGCATCTACATACTACAGCCTGTTTACATTACAGTTTATACATCTTATTATTAATAGCCTGGTTACCAATGTTGTCATCTGTCTACCATAGTATTATATTTTATATTATATTATCTTACTGCTGAACTATTTTATGTCTCAGATTGTAATAAGATTTTGTGCCACTTGTGTGTTTTGTAAACATATTTTGTTATAGACATTTGTAAGAGGAATGTTGGAGGAGCCTGAGACCAAATAATTTTATTACCTCTGCTTCACTGTAATTTTGTGCAAATGACAATAAAGAACTTGAACTATTAATTAATTTATTATTAATTCAAAATGGCCGTGACTATTATATATAAAAATTATGCACAAGTGATGGCAGGTATGAGTCTTTTGTAATGATGAAGCATTACTGTATTTGATGTAACCCATGTGGTTTAGTGTTGGCCTCTGTTTCTCAGAAAGCATTGGCACATTTCCTGTTCACTTTCTTAATCTGACAGGAAGCCTTCTCTGTCAGCTAGATTGGTCTGGTTTCATGTGTGTTATTACAAAACAGTGAGTTACCTTTCCTGCAATATCCTGACAAAACACTGCATTTAACTAAAGTGAACTATATTGAGATATATTTACAAACCAGTTGAATCTTTTGCTTTCCATGATAACAGCAGCTATTCTGTCTTAGAGAAGTCAGTAGCAAAACTGACCACGTTTAAGACAAGGCTTTAAAATCTTACTCACTTATAATGAGTGATATTTACAGTGATGAATCGATGCTGAATATCATTCATTCATTTCTATTCTATCATTATTCTAAGTGGGAGTGTACCTGCAGGCTCTTGTCCTTCTGTGTTCAGTGTAGACATGGTCTGACTTTTCCTTTAACTCCCCTGTGCTTTAAAGCCTAGAGGAGAAAATAGATATTATCTCTTTAGTTTTACAGAACTAAACAGCGATTTTTTTTTTTATCAGTTGCAGTCAGATCAGTCAAAACACTGCCAATAAAGTATCTTTAGTCTGTCATAAATTGGAGACAATTATGTGCAATCTCAGTGTAAAACACTTATATTTGGATGAAAATTCAGACCAAGCACAAAACAGTAAAATGGTTGCAGCAAAGCTTACCTGACATCTGGCAGCAGGAAACTCTGAGTCTGAGTCTGTAGCAGCTGCGGTCTTTATACTGCACGTAGAAACAGAAACAGAAAGCATCTGATCCATCAGAACAGTTTGTTAAAATGTATTTTGTTCTTTTTCTTCTGAGATTGTTCAAGGACAAATGTATGGAGCTAGAAGAGTCTCAAAAAGGATAAATACACACACTACTTTCACATATGCACACACAGGATTCATATATGCACACACGTGATTCACAAATACACACACAGGATAGACAAATGTACACAAAATTCACAAATGCACACAGAAAATTAAAAATGCACAGAAGATTGACAAATGCACACAAAACTCACAAATGCACACACAATTCAGAAATACACACAAAATTCACAAATGCACACACAATTTACAAATGCACACAAGATTCAGAAATGCACAGGACAAGATTCAGAAATATATTTCTGATGCACACATAAATATATCTTGATTTACAAACTGCCTGTGATCCCTGAACTTCACTGCATTTGTGTGTGAGTTTTGAGACTCCCCTGACTTGGCTCGACTCACAAATGCATTTTTTTATACAGGGAATGATCTGAAACCAATCAGATCTCTCCCTTGTTTCAGCCAATCACAAGAACGCACCCAACGTAGAGGATGATTTATGCATAAGCCAATCACATGAACGTGTTCACACAGCGCTATTTCCATGTGGTGCGGTACTCTCTGACTGACCTCAACAGGGCTTCTGGCAACGAGAGGGGAGCGGAACTCTGCCGGTTAACGTTGAGGGTGAGACAGGCCATGAGAAGGTGTTACATTTAACTTATTATTTCCTCATTTGCTAGTAAAGTATAAAGAGATGGCTAGTCCCTCATCTAACTATTCTTATTGGGAATCTGACCTGGAAAATTTTAAATAAATCCAATTAATTTTATTCTGGGGAAAAAATTGGTTCTGCTTATCATTTCTAAACACGACATAAACCTTTTATTATTGCAACAAAAATGCTTCATATCTTTAAGGACTTATCTATGCCTCTGTCCGACCCAGTAACTTAGGTTAGGCTATTAATGATTTTTGCAGTGGAAAATATGTCTAGGTTCAAACTGACTGTAAAGTTTTAGACTTCTAGATTTTACATTAATAAAATCTTGCTCATTTTGTATTTTATTCACATTCAGATATCAGCAGCTAATAATTAAAAACTCACTTTTAAACTACATTTCTTTGTTTCAGCTGCACCACAGTCATCCTCACTCAGAAATATTAACATCATAGCCTATCCAACATAACTACCATATAGATGTTCCAATCAGCTCCCGGGCCAATAACTGCACAAACGCCCGAGCTGCTTCCTGCTTTGGGGACAGACCCTGTCAAACAGTCACGTTATTCACAAGAATTTCAACTTTATGGAAAGGTACTAGCCTGACCCCATTAGCATGCAGAGATGCTAGCGTAGCTCGCTAGCTTATGTTCATAGTTACACAATTAAACCGATTAACATTAATAATTAAACAAAATCTCATAACAAGGGGATAACTAGCGAAACACGTTAAGTTCCGCTCCCCTCTCGTTGCCAGAAGCCCTGTTGAAGTCAGTCAGAGAGGGCCGCACCACATGGAAATAGGCTGTGTGAACGCTGCTCATGTGATTGGCTTATGCGTAAATCATCCCCCACGTGGGGAGCGTTCTTATGATTGGCTGAAACAAGGGAGAGATCTGATTGGTTGCAGATCATTCCCTGTATAAAAAAATGCATTTGTGAGTCGAGCCAAGTCAGGGGAGTCTCAAAACTCACACACAAATGCAGTGAAGTTCAGGGACCACAGGCAGTTTGTAAATCAAGATATATTTGTGTGTGCATCAGAAATATATTTCTGAATCTTGTCCTGTGCATTTCTGAATCTTGTGTGCATTTGTAAATTGTGTGTGCATTTGTGAATTTTGTGTGTATTTCTGAATTGTGTGTGCATTTGTGAGTTTTGTGTGCATTTGTCAATCTTCTGTGCATTTTTAATTTTCTGTGTGCATTTGTGAATTTTGTGTGCATTTGTCTATCCTGTGTGTGTATTTGTGAATCACGTGTGTGCATATATGAAACCTGTGTGTGCATATGTGAATGTAGTGTGTGTATTTATCCTTTTTTGAGACTCTTCTAGCTCCATACAAATGTTTCAAGTTACTATTTCATCAGTAGTCTGGTATAAACCCCAAATTCTCCCAGCTCTTCCAAGCATCAAAGTATGATTATTGTCACGATCCTGTCCTGAGCTTATCTGTGTTTTATTATTTTGGCCATGCTTTCTCGGTGTGTGTATATATATACCTGGTGTTCCTGTTTAGTCCTTGTCTGGTCATTACAGTGTGTACCTTGTGTTGCAGTTTGTTGCTCAGTCCTTTCTTGTGCCTTGCCCTGTCTATGGATTATTGGAGTTAGCTTTTTGAGTTCTGTTTTGGATTACCAGTTTTGTTTCGGATTTTGGATTCTGTTTGAATTACCTTGTTTTGGACTCTCTGTGATCTGCCACTCAGCTAGTAAGTGTGCTCGCCTTTTGTTTGCTAAATAAACCTTTTGAACTTTACCTGCTCCACCTGTGTGTCCTGCATTTGGGTCCTAAAAGCTGCCTCACCACACACAGACCCTGACAATTATAGAGATGCCATTTGGTAAATTTATTAATATGCCACTTAGGGCATATTCTTTATTTGTATTAACTCTGAATTACCCTCAAAGTATAAAAAAATACCATAAGGGTATAATTGTATACTACCACCATTCAATTGGATCAGCAGTAATTTGGTAACTTCAAATTTGTTGCTCATTGGCCATAACTATTGTTGATAAAAATGATGGCATGTGGCGTGTCTTATCCTGTAATAATGATATAGCATTACTCACATGGGATGCATTTGCAGGTTGTTTGTGCCACAAATGTGTCACAACTTGTAGAATGTGTTTCTTTATTTGCTTGGGTGAGATTCTGTATTAGAGAAGTGTGTAGCACCACCAACCATTAGCCGACTCTTTTAATATCAGTGTGACCAAACTTACAGAAAATAAGTGACATTTACAGTGCCGTATTATTTCTGCTGAATTTCTTTCATCCCATCCAGGGTTACAGACAGGGATCGGTTGATAAAGTTTAAATCAAAGTTCTCTTTGCATGGAGCACAGAGATGGAGAGAGATGAAGAGAGTATAAGATCTTAAACCTCATAGATTTGTCAGTCTTTCAGTCAACAGAAAGTCATGCTGTGTAAGCTTTAGTGACATCTAGTGGTGAGGGCTGCAAATTGCAACGATTTGCTCAAGTACAGTCCATTATAAACCATATATTATGGCTACTAGCGTGTCATTAGTGTGTCTCTTAAGGCGAGGAGTGAGGTTTACTCACTGCATAACCAACCGTTTCTGTTAATAAAAATAATCTTTATTTATAGAGCACTTAACCAACATTACAAAGTGCTTAACATGAAGCATGTAAAACATAAAAACAGGTTTGTAATATATCATTCCCTCCAGGATTTTGCGATGTTGCAATCACAACCATTAGGTGCATTTGACTTCATGCAGGCTTTGCAGTGCTGACTTAATGTGATGAATGCTGGACTTGACATAAGGCATGCTGGCTAGAATTTGTTTCCGGTTGCAAAACATCACCATGTCACATGACATTAAAACCTCACAGGACCAAGGGGCTACAGTTGTCTTTGTCCAGACGTATTATTACCATGGCCCTGTCCTCGTTGCTGATTAGCAGTGCACTGGCTGTCCCAGGACGCACTGACTGTCACAAACTGGGCCTCTTCCAGACTGGTGATTTAGAACACCGCCACAGATACTCCCTGAAGTGACTCAGGTGTGTGTGTTGCGTGTGTGATGCAGGCGCATGCTCTGATTGCCACAATACGCTAACTTTATGTATTTTTCTGTTGTGCCTCTTCTCTGTCTGCCAAAGTGGCAGATAGGTGTCATTTACGCTGGGGACAGGTCAGAATCAGAATGTCTCCATCAGTTTTTGAAAGTTTTTCTTAAAAATGGGGGGAAAAAACAGCAACAAGAAATGTTCACAAATGAAACAATGCACAATAATCAGAATCAGCTTTATTTAAGAAATATAATATTTTATATAAGAAAACATGCAATGCAATTGAAATATTGAAAAAGCAAGTGCATTGTCCAAAAGCTGATTACTGCATTATATTCAATTATATTTTTATATTTTGATTTGTCACCTGCCACCACCATATGGTATTTGTTTGGCACACTTCCCTACTTTCTGACTCTGCCTTCCACATAGACAATTTCAAATGCTCCTCTATTCTGTTTAAGTCTTTCTTTCACACTTTCCTCTTTGCCTTTCTTTCTGTAATAAAAAAAGTCACCATTATCTTCTAGCTGTTGCAATTGCCTGAAAGTTCCCTTTTTGGGAAAACAAATATTGCTCATCCATACCTCTGATGGCTTTACAGAATCTTCACTGTGCTTTTTCTGCATTCTTTTTATGATGGGTCAGGTATAATCACGCTTTTCGCCAGTCACTGGTATGCTCTTTCGATTTCCCATTTCTCACTCCGATCACCTCTATTTTGTTGTACAGCTTTTCCTTTAATCACATTAATCACCGTAAATCCAGATTGAGGTGGGCCTTTTATTGTGGCCAGCCCCACACACCTGTGCACTCTCCATTCTGTCTGATTGCTATCTTCATATGCCACACCTGTGAGTTGGACAGCCGAAGGAGAAGTGCTCACTAACACAGATTTTGACAGATTTGTGGACAATATTTGAGAGAAATAGGCCTTTTGTGTATATAGAGAAAGTCTTAGATCTTTGAGTTCAGCTCATGATGAATGGGTGCAAAAACAAAAGGTTTCATTTATAAATTTGTTCAGTGCATTCACCTCAGCATGATCAGTCGCCGGCCGTTGGTCCCAGATGAAGTCAACCAAGTCGTCCCTCTTCAAACACCAAAATTGTTCTGGAACTTATCATGTAAGTGAGTCTTCAGAAATAAAAGGAAGGAAGGAAGGAAACTGCGTCCTTTGTGGAGCGGTTGGGTCTCCCTGGTGTATTTCCAATTACTTCTTTACCTAGTTCAGCTACTCCTCTCCCTGTCCTTTAGAAGAACTTGGCAGGCTATGTCTCTGATTAACATTGGAATTAGTGTGGTTGATCTATTTTACCCAAATTATGAATCTGCTATTTCTCAATGTTTTAATCTGTTCAGCTGTTTCACTATATATTCTGAACTGCTGTTGTTGCAGATTCAGCCTTTATACAATATTTAAAGCTTTTAACATTTTAACAACTGACATGTTGTGTGCAAGCATTTGTAAATAATCCAAAAATATCCATAATGTTGGTATATTGGAGTTTAGAGATTTAAAAAGGTGACAACAGTTTGGACAAAACGATCATGTTAAGTCCCCCAAGACTGAGGTTACTTTGCAGACAAAAGAAAGAGTTAGCGATTGTAAAAAACAAAAACAAAACTGTGATGTGATAGTATCTGATTTCTTGTGCTCTTAAGTAGCAGAAGGCTGTATCGCACTGGCACATAACTGAGGCAAATGGAAATTAAATTGTAGTGATCACAGCATTGGAAAAAACACCTCTGTTTTGAAATTATATTTATTGAAAAACTGAAACTTTTTTTGTGCACATAACCTTACTGATTATCAGCTTGATAACAGGAGAAAATAAACATTTGTGACCAATAAAAATTAACAGTAAAATTCCAGAAAATGTAGACAAACATGACACACAGCTATCTGATGTAGCTTGATCAAGTCATCATCTGCCTGATGAATCGGTCAGAAGTTCAACATGATCGATGAGCAACAATGTTAATAACATCAGCATTTACATTTCTATTCACTGGCTTTGATCAAAAGTTTAAAATGTTTGGCATTAACCTATTGACAATAAAACAATAAAAAAGATTAAAGAGTAGAGATGACATTAGAAAACATCCCTTTCACATGACCTTTGTACTTCAGCATCATCATCAACAGCATCTGCAGAGATGATAAAACTTTGCAGATTTAACATCTTATTTATACATCATGTGTCTAAAAGGATAAAAGTCCGATCAGATAAAGTTGATCATTAACAACACGTGAAAGAATGCCACAGTATGTGTACAACAAGCAAAACATCATTTGTATCAATATGCACACATTTCAACTAATGCTGATTAGTGACATTTAGCAAGAAATATTGAGAAATAAAACCAACATGTATTGCAAAACATAATGCCATTGCATGATATTTTGACTACATAGGCCAATATCATTATCATTTTTGTTAAGACTAGTCATTATGTTAGTTTGATGATCATTTAAAAAGAATAATATAAGATTAATAGTAAAAAAAACACATCAAAACATCAAGTTCAGCAGACCAAAGGAAGCCACAGTCGGTCTGGTTTAGTCCTTATTTGAGCCACAAAGTCAGTTATATAAACAAAACAACAGAAATATTACAATATGCATGTGGTCTTTGAAAGTCATCATTATAATTGTCATGGTCATTCATAACTGTGCACACAGGTCATTATACATATTTTTTTTCTAACCATCACAAACAAAAGAATAAGGTCAACAAAATAATAAAAATACAGTTTAAAAATGTTTAAAAGTCTCACATAACTATTTCCAGCCTTTCAACTTCTGCAGCTTGGTCCACTCATCATTTGTCTTCATCTTGTTCACCAGACCAAAGCAAGACACAGTTTTAACTGTCAGTCGTTGGTTTAATCCTAATTTGAGCCACAAAGTCAGTTACATTAACAAAACAGACACTTAAAAATGAAACATAAAATCATCTGTTCTACCTAAAGGATTTCATACACATGGTCTAAAATATATGAGTTGTTTACACTGAATTAGGCTGACTTCTAGTTTACTAAGTAAAATAAGGGTGCAGTCAAGTTGATCATTTTTAAACCGTACTGATATGTCCTTACTTTAATTTTCTCTTTCCTGTAGTCTTGTGCTTTCTCGTCCCTCTCTCCTCCTGTCACCTGCTTCTACCATGTTCCTGCTCATTAACTATTTGCCGCAATTATTATTACTATTCCTGTTGTTATTTTTATGATTATTAACATTGTTATAATTATATAATTATCATTTTCAGTCTGTAACCTCTATTACCTTTACTATCTGTATATTCATGTGGATATTGTGTTGGCTGCTCCCCCAATCCCCCAACATTTTCCTTGGTGGGAATTATCAGGTCTCTGTAAATAATATCACATAGAGTCTGGTCTAGACCTGCTTTAAATGAAAGTGCAATGCGATGTCTTGAGATGTGAATTGGTGCTATAAAAATAAAATTGAATTGAATTTGACTGAACACCTTCCATCTTCTCTGAGATGTAAATTTGCATGTTTAACATTGTTTATTAATAGATGTTTGGCAGGTTTGTAAGTTGCTCACTTTATGCTGAAGGCATCTTTTAATCCCTTCAGTGCTTGTTCCTTTGTGATTCTCCTCCAGGCCTTTGGAACATCAGCTGGCTTTGTTTTGTATTTTTCAGCAAATCTGTCATTGTATTGTACCAGGACATACTTCCAGTAGTCAGATGCCTCTATGCTGGGGTCTGGAGGAATGAGCCAGTCTGGATAGTACGTGGTGTACTGCTTGAAAGGATGGTACTCCCATTCAGTGTCTGTGTTCTTGAATTTACGTTCACTGTGCACATCCGTTGTACACAGTGTTTCAACCAGCTTGTCAGTGCGTACAGATTTGTATCCACCAAGACCTTGTGGTCGATGAACAGCTGCATGATGTTGACTGTGTTCTTTGCCTCCAGCCTCACAAGGAACTTTACAAAATGGACACTGTCGTCCACAGCCAATCACCCTCTTGAAAAGCTCATCCTGTGGTTTGATTGGAAGTTTGTTCAGAGTCTCAGTGATGTCTTCAGAGCTTGAGAATTCCTCCTGCAGCTCTTCCTTCAGTTCACTCAGTGATTTAATGAGGCTCTTTGTAAATGGATGGCATGTGCTTTGGATTTCAAACAGGGTGGTTTTTTTAGCCTCCTCTGAAATTGAGATGTCATTGGTCAAATATTTGCACATGTTGTTGATGAGCTCTGTGATGCTTTCATTGTTATCTGGCAGCAGATCACCATCCTCTCCTTTTGAGGCTCGTTCTGTTGCTTCTGTTATTTTGTCAACTATGACCTGCAGATTCTTCGTCTTCAGTTTGCACAAAGTTTTGTCTTCTGACATGTTTTGCAGGATGTGCTGAAATATCCAGTCCTTAACATATATTTCATATTTACAAATGTACTTGACAAAACTCTCAAAGTATTCCTTTTGCAGCAACTCTCTCTGAATGTTGTACTGGAAAAAGGAGCGGGAACTGAACTCTGCTGAATGGGAACCTGTCAAAATTTCATCCACAATTTCTATTCCCAAGGATTTACTGATGTACTCTTCAACAGCAGGTTTCAGACAACATCTGACAAAATCAGTTGCTTTGCGTTGGCAGTGATCTCTCTGTTTGTATAAATCAAGAAAATCTAACAAATACTGAGGCTTGCGTTTCTCCAGCTGAATTTTGGGATCCTTATCTGACAAGAATTTTCGGTGCATGTAAAGGAACTCTCTTGAGGCAATGCCACAAATGTGAAGTTTCAGGTCAATCTCAAACTTGGGCTTGCACCTGCTGTATTTTTTAAGAGATTCATCTACTTTTTCCAGAAGATCCTTTGTGAAACAATCATTGTAATCTGTGTTTGTTTGTGCAGTATCAAGTATAAACCGTCGTGCAAGTCTCAATGACACTGTCCGCAAATCTCTGCAATTCTCTGTTTGTGTCTTTTTTCAAGAACAAATTTTTAATATGTTTAAAAAATGTTTTTTTCACATGTTCTGTTTTGACCTTAAATGGATCCTTCCCAATTTCTTTTAGGTCTCCAATGTTCTGTAATTCCTCTGCGACATTACGATTGAAGAAATTTTTTCTTAACTGGTCGAGGACGCTTGCAGATATATTTTGTTCTTTCAGGCCTGACACATTTACAGTGACTTCAGCCCACATCTTTTCAAACTCATGTAGCAATTCTTCTTCAGACAGCGTGCTGTCTTTGCAGTCACTCAAGAGTTTCATAACTTTGTCTTCAATCATTCTTCTGTGTTTGCTTTGAATGTCCTGAGCCTCTTTTAAACTTTTTCTTAGCTCAAGTGCACAATCCAATTTATCGTTTACTGAATGTTGGATTTCTTTTGCGAGACTTCTGATACTGTTGAAAAAGTCAATTTTGTATTTCTCTATCAGATTTACATGTCTGTCTTTCCTTTTGTAATATTCCTCAAGTTTCTGCTTCATTATTGTTTCTTGGTCTGCTATTTTGTCTGACACCTGTGATTTTTTTGATTCGACCAATTCATTCAACTGATGGAGTTCAAATTCGTTGTCAGCATTTATGATTTCCAACTCTGCTTCTTTTTTCCAGGAGAGAATCTCTTTCCTGAACTCCCATTCCCACTGACTGAACTCTTTACAAAGGTTGTCATAGGCTTGAGCCATAAGAGTGTTTCTGAAACTAAAGATGAAGTTCTCATATTTGACTGCTTTCCAGAGACTTCTCATCCATTCTAGAAACTCTGGGATCTGTGAGACAGCATCGCTTTCATCTGTCCTGACTGACTCTAATAGACTTTTCTTCAAATCAGCTACAGCCTCACTGTAACCTGTGTTCACTGGTGCCATTGGTGGGGTCCCATGCCAGAGTCCTGGAATGTTCCAGTTGTTTTTTTCCATGTCATAGTCCAGCACATCTGTGAAGGCATTTATGAAAGGTATCTTTTCCATTTCAGCTGCAATCTGAGTCATTTCATTGAGTTGGTCCAAGAGATGTTTTCTTTCTGTCTTAGTGTTTTCATGAGCTGAGACTCCAGCAACGTTTTGGTGCACAAAATGACAAATTGGTTTTTTTCCAATTTCCTTCATTCTCAAGAATGCATGAGCAACAATTTGCAGAACATCTTTCATTTCTGTTGAGTTCTCCATTGCCACATTGATAATGGTGACGTCACTTAAACCAATGACAAAGGTTGCCAGCTGGTTGTCATGCTCATAACTGTCCACTAGTTTGGCCAAATGAGGAGACTTAAGACCCTCTGTGTCAATGAGAACTATAAAGTCACTGTTCAGCTTGCATTTCATATCCTCACCGACTCTGAGGAAGAGCATATAAGCTCCTCTTGTGCATCTGCCGCTGCTGACAGGAAACTGCACACCAAACATGGTGTTGAGGAGTGTTGACTTCCCGGTACTTTGAACGCCCAACACAGTCAGGACCAACAGTCTGCTCCTCCCTCCAACCTTCTGGTGAAGCTCCATCAGCACATCTGTCACCCATCTCTCTGGGATGTTGGAAGCATCTCCATCCAAGAGCTCTAAAGGATGTCCATCCAGCAGCATTTCAGCAGCCATGCCAGGGAGATGAGACATTTTATCAGCAGTGTCTGGTGACTGCAAGGAAACCTCATAGATCAGTCCCATCTCTCTCATGTAATGCTCTATTCCTAAAGAGCTGTCCAGCAAAGCCTGATCCAACTCTGCCATCTCTTTCCCGTTTTTATCCTCTTTGTTGCTTTGCTCTTTCAATTTTTGACGCAGTAAAGATTCTTTAATGACAGATCGCAATTGTGAATTCAGCTTAAGTTTCATCCACTTGAGGAAAAAATCTCTTTTCTCTTTGTTATTTTCAGATAACTGCTCAATAAAACTCTTCAGAGCACCTGATAGTTCATGTTTGCCAAGCTCTTTCATAATCTGTTGTTTTTCTGCCTGTAGCTGAGATTTATAATCTTCCAGTCCTACATCACCAGCTTTTTTTAATCTACATTCTTCCATTTCTAACTGTGATAACCTTTTCCAGTTATCTCCTTGCAAAGGTAGTTGTTGTTTCTTGTAGTCTGGTATACTCCGCTCTCCAATTCCCTTCACAATCTCCTCAGCTGCTTTTCTTTGGTTGTCACTTGTGCGTTCATCCACAGACAGACCAAGTTGAACAGCTTTTTCAAGCATAGTTTCAATGCTCGTTGTGGTTGTTACATCAGTCAATGATTTATTTATAGCTGTACAAAGCTTCTCAGAAAATCCTGCTACATTTACCCTGGCATCTTTAGTTTTCACACTGGCCTTTGGTAAATCTAATTCTTTCAGTGTTGCCTGGACAGTCATCATGTCCTCTGTAGCATTCCCCTCCTTGCGGTTAACAACTAAGAACAGTTTGGATCTCACATCTTGAAGTGAAGTCAGAATTTCGTGCTCATTTTCTTCAATTTTATCCAGGAATACAAAGGTAGCAGTTGACATTTGGAAAAGAAAACTGAACTGTGCGAGTGATTTACCAATGTCTCCTCTCAGATTGGCAAAGGCAACTGGTTTTGGAAGTATGTCGAGATTTTCTCTGCCACAGGGAAAGAACCAGCAAACCTCTACCAATCGATTGGAAATTTTCCTTTCCTGTGCTCCTCCTTTCATGTCTCTGTGTGTAAAGATATTGTGATTCTGCTGGCCAAGGCTGAGAACATGATTCAAAATCTGGGACTTGGATAAACTGCAGTTTTTCAGCCTCACAAAGGAATAGAATGGAATATCTGCTTGGACAATGCTGTCTTCAACAAACCCTCTTGATTCAGACAAATCATGTGGACGCCACTCTTTGACGATGCCTCTCAGAGCCCACAGCATCAGGGTACACTGACTGTTATATCCATGAGGCAACAGCAGCGGGACAGAAAACTGACACATTGACATCTTGAGGGCCATTTCCTGTTGCAAGAAGCTGTCAGCACAAAGGAAGAGGGCTACTATAAGGTCGAGGGGATTAACCTCATTATCTGTAGCAGAGTCATCTGCAGTGTGACAGTCTAGGTCAAAGAGATCATTGTTGTCCTCCTCCTCCTCCTCCTCATTGTTTGATAATTGTGGACAGTTCCTGCATTCTGCATTGATTTTAAACAGCTTCCTGAGAAAGCACCATGGTATTTCCTCAACTGATTGAAGAGTTTTATCATATATACTGTTTTTATTGATCTCCAAGAGAGACCGAAGAGTGAGCTTGTTGGGATAAAATCCCTTTAGTCCAAGTTTGGAGAGAAAGTTCAGTAGGTCTGTCAAGGATAGAAAAAATCATTTTAAGAAATTATCACCTCAGTCGGGTTGTATGTGGACATGTGTGTAATTTACAGCAGGTAGTGACTTTGTAACTCCTTTTGAAACCATAAATTGAGTGTTGTACATTTCTCTTTGTGCTTGAATTAAACAAACAAGTTACAACATGTTGACTTGTGAGCATTAGAGGTGTTGAAATGCAGGTGTTTTGATTTTGAAGAGAGCCAGGCTAGCTGTTTCCCCCTGCTACAAGTCTTTAGGCTAAGCTAATCACATTGCATTATCTTCTAATTTGATTTGTTTGCCAAATCATAATTTAATATCGCAGACAACAAGAAAATCATTTATAATTTTAAATAATCTTTACTTATTGGCTTTCTAACAGACTATAATATTAAAGCAATATTTTATAATCATATTTGATGGATACACACTGGGAATATTGTCCTGGTGTAAATGTGGAAGGTTATCTGATCAGGAGATAATGGCTTGTAATTTCATTACAAGTAAATACAAGTGTATGTTCACTTCTTTACCTTTACCTGAGAAAGACCATTTGAATTAATTCTAGTCACATCCACATCATTTGAAAGACTTGAGTAAAAAAACCTATTATTTTTTATTTCTTAAGTTTGTCACAGATTTACTCGCTACTCTACAATTTTTTTTTAGTAAATACTTTGTACTCTTACTCAAGTACTTATTTTGGTTATCAATTTTACTTCTATTTGAGTACTTGTTTTTGCAAGTATAACAGTAATTTTACTTGAGTACAGTTGTTTGGCTACTCTACCCACTTTTGAGTAAATGAGATTGACAATAAGACAATAAGGTTCTTCAGCCTCCTCCTACTGCTCCTGATGCCATTTGCAATAAAGCCAGGAGCAGTCTCTAACTCAGTGCCCCCCTTCCCGTGCATGCTCTCACTTATGCCGGTTTCAGACCAAACGCCACACAGCGCTTTCATCGCGTGAGTACATTCGCTGCCTCTATCTCTCTCAGCACAGCAAGTTTTTATAAATTGGTCTGGTTTTATGTGTGTTAATATAAAACTATGCGGTGAGTTACCTTTCCTGCAATATCCTGACATAACACTGTATTTAACTAAAGTGAACTCTATTGAGACATATTTACAAACCAGTTGAATATTTTCCATGATAACATCAGAGATTCTGTATAAGAGACGTTAGCAGCACAACCATTGGACCACTTAAGACAAGACTTTTAATGATGTAACATTTACAGTGATGTATTGATGCTGAATTTCTTTTTTATTATTCTAAGTGGGAGTGTACCTGCAGGCTCTTGCCCTTCCGTGTTCAGTGTAGACATCGTCTGTCTTTTCTTTTAACTCCCCTGTGCTTTAAAACCTAGAGGGAAAAAATAGATATTATCTTTTTAGTTATAACTGTTCTTTTTACAGAACCAAACAGTAAATTTTCCAACCAGATCGCATCTCATGCGTCACATATACAGGCTTTGGAAAATCCGTGTCTATAGTACGCAAAACGGCAATTTTGCGTGTATATGATACGCTGCAGTTTGCAGCACAGGTATGTTTAAGATGGTTTTAAATGAGATTTTAGTGTTTAAATGAGATTTTAATATATGAATGTAACAGGAATATATTTGAAAATATAGATTCCAGTCACCTGCATGTCTTCAATCGTGGCAAGAGAATGTGTTTTTAAGTCAAGCAAGGTATGATAATTGTTACATTGCCCATGTTTTGTGAAATGTTTCTTTTAAAGTGTTTTTGTATCTTACTGTGTTTCTTTTTTTCTTGTTTTAAATAGACATTATTAGAAGAGCCAACCACTGTTTTTCCCACCTGTTGTGTTATTGTGCTCACACTAGATCCTTGAAGGGGCCATATTTTGTGTTTCTGGCTGTGTTAAAGGGGGGAACTGAAGGGTAGAGTAACCATTTTACATGGGTGTTTTGTGTAGTTAGTGTGTTGTGCAGTTTTTCCCATAGTTTGTGATTTAATTTGGTTTGAGCGTGCAGTGATTTATTTTAATTCTTTATTTACCTATTAGTGTGGTTACGATTTATGTTGGTGCTCAACGCCACTCAGTTTCCCTGGTAATGCAGTCTAGTTCTGAATTGTTTTTCCTTATGTTTGTTTTGATGTGACATAAATAAAATTTACACTACTATAATGGTAAAGAAGCCTCTGGTCCAGTTTGTTCTGGCACCTGTGTATTAAGTATAGTTTGGTTTACAATTGGCGTTGTCGGCAGGATCTATACAGAGGCTGCTTACTGGCTGTTAAATTTTATGTCCGTATATTTTTTTTGTTTGTTTTGGCCCAAAGTTTTATAGTCATAGGCATAGTGGGGTGTAGTGGGAAAAACAGTGGTGGCAGCTGCAATCAAGACCAACAGAGGAGCAGCTTTAACGACTCCAAGCCTCACCGTGAACATTGGTCTGTGGTATGGAGGACATTCAAGCAATCATGGATCAGGTACGGCAGCTTCAGGCTGAAAATGAACAACTGAAGTCACAGGTGGAAAACCAAGGTACTGTTTCACCTCAAGCAGGACCATCTAACGAGCCTGCTGCTTCCACTGCAGCAAATGTCAGCTTGCCGATTTTCACTGCTGCTCCAGCCCAGACTCAATTTCTCTATGTTCCGAGAGAGCGAAAGTGCTCAAAATTTTCTGGTAAAATGTCTGTTGATTTGATAACTGTTGAAAAATGGATTGAGGAGGCTCGCAGGTGTCTAGCAGTTAGACAAATGTCTCAAGCTGAACAGATTCTTTTTCTGTATGACCATCTAGAGGGGGGTGCAAAAGCTGAGCTTGGACAGAGATAGTCCAGAAAAGATATTTACCATACTTACTGAAAACTTCAGTTGCTCCCAGTCCTATGTTGCTGCACAGCTTCAGTCAGCGGAAGGGGGAATCTCTTAGAGACTATTCTCATGCTCTAAAGTCACTTATGGATGTGGTCATTCATAAAACACCTGGCGGCATTCCTAAATCTGACCAGATTTTGAGTGATCAGTTTACGGAACATGTACATGACGATATGTTGCGGAGAGAGCTGAAACAGAGAATCAGTCAAAATCCCACCATGTCATTTACTTTGCTCCATAATATTGCTATCAGGTGGGCAGAAGAAGGAAGAAATGGGAATAGGCAGAGGTCTTGTGCTTTTTCCTGTAAGACATACACCAACCCGGAGGACAGGGATGTAATTGAGACTAATGCTATGTCTGTCCAACTCAATGGCGATCTAGCTGATCTTAAAGAGTGTCTTAGGAAACAGCAGGCACAGCTTGACGTCATTATGACACACATAGGAATCTCAAAAACTATCCCACATGCACAGACTTCCCAAACAGAGGGAGACTCAAAACCTTACCGTTTTCAAGCAGATGGTTGACCAATTTACATGCGTTTCTGTAAGGTTCAGATAAAGTCTGCCACAGGTCCCACCAAAAGTTCAAGACATCAAGCAACAGTACAAGCAAATGATGCTGTAGCCACTGCAGTTTGGCCGCAGGAAAACTAGAGCCCTCTTGTGTGGGGAGCCAGACACCAGGAGGGGGACTCTCAGGCTCAAGTGACCAGGATGAACGTCCACCTGAACTGATAGGGGAATGTCCAATAGTGGAAGTGGATATAGGAGGTTTGACAGTGCCTTGCTTACTGGACACAGGATCCATGGTCTCCACTATTACAGAAGATTTCTTTATTGAACACTTTCAGTCCAAAGGTGAAGATAAGTTGAGACAGTGTAACTGGTTGCAGTTGAAGGCTGCAAATGGATTGGGAATCCCCCTATATAGGTTACCCGGATATCCTGAGTAAGACCCTCCGCGGAATGGGGATATTGGTCGTGAAGAGCCAAGAAGACCCTCATTCTAGGGAGCAAAAACTGTTGGTGCCAGGCTTGATTGGCATGAACATCATCCGACGTTGTTACTACGAGTTATTCGTTCAGCTGGGTCCTGACCTTTTTGACCCCCCCCCCCCCATTGAAATCAGCCGGCCTAGGCTGGAAAGAGGCCCTGTCAGAGTGCCATGCTATTGAGTCCCTTGGTGAACAAGGGTACTTGGGAAAGGTCAAGGTCAAAGGTCGATCTGTCCGTATTCCAGCAGGCTCTATGAAATGCATCTCTGTTGTTTGCCCAAGTTCTGCCAACATGACTCTTCCCACAGTCTTGCTGGAACCCCTTGAAGATGGAAACTGTTTACCTTCTGGGATATTGATCTGTAAGGCCCTGCTGACATTAAGGCGGGGCATAGTGGAAATACCTGTTGTCAATGTTGGCTTACAAGATGCATGGCTCAAACCTAACACCTTACTTGGTGTATTGCACGTGGTTCACACTCAGTCCCCTCTGTGTTCAGTCACTTTGAAAGATAAGGATGGAAGTCATGTGGCTGTTGTGCAATCCATTGCTGCTGACTGTATTCCCACTTTTGATCTCTCTAGTGCCTCATGGCCTACTCTTTTATCCGAGCAACAGCAGCAAGGGGAGGCACTGTTAAAAAAAATTTGCAGGAGTGTTCAGCCAAGGAGAAGGAGATCTGGGCTGCACAACATTGGTGGAGCATGAGATCCCCTTGATGGATGATGTCCCTCTTCGCCAGCGCTATAGACGACTACCTCCCTCCCAGTATGAGCAAGTCAAGGCTCACATTCAGGTGCTGTTGAATAGTGGTGTCATTCAGCCGAGCTGCAGTCCTTATGCCTCCCCTATAGTCATTGTCCAAAAGAAGGATGGAAGCATAAGACTGTGTGTGGACTATAGGCTCTTTAATGCAAAGACAAGGAAAGACGCATACCCACTGCCACAGATAGAGGAGTCCTTGGATGCCCTGGGTGTTGCGAAATGGTTTTCCACACTTGACTTGGCCAGTGGGTATAATCAGGTACCCATTGCTGAGAAGGACAAGGCCAAAACAGCTTTCTGCACTCCATTTGGACTTTTTGAGTTCAATTGAATGCCTTTCGGTCTTTGTAATGCACCAAGTACTTTAGTGATCAGTCTCTCCAGTCACTTCTTTTATATCTTGATGTCTTCTCATCCACCTTTGAAGATCACCTTCGGTGTTTGGAATTGGTCTTGGCTCGCATACAAGAACATCACCTGAAGTTGAAATTTAAAAAATGTCAGGTTTTCCAACATGAGGCTAAGTACCTGGGGCACATAGTGTCAGCTGCTGGGGTGGCCACAGACCCAGACAAGATCAGTGTGGTCTCAGAGTGGAAGCAGCCCACTACTGCAAAAGAGCTTCAGTCATTCCTTGGATTTGCATCTTATTATCACCGCTTTGTGGAGGGATTTTCAAAGTTGGCAGCACCGTTACACAATCTGGTAGCAGAAGTAATTGGGAGCAAACACAAGTTCAAGGGCCATGGCAAAGGCTCCATCCTGGAAAAGTGGAATGAAGAGTGTGAACGGGGGTTTCAGACCTTAAAGGAACGATTAGTCAGCGCCCTAGTTCTTGGCTATGCTGACTTTGCAAAACCCTTTGTTCTTGAAATCGACGCAAGTAATGCGGGACTTGGTGCAGTATTGTCACAGGATCAAGAAGGCAAACGGAGACCTATTGCTTTTGCCAGCAGAGGCCTTAGGCGCTCAGAGCGTAACATGTCTAACTATAGCTCAAGGAAATTGGAGCTGTTGGCCCTGAAATGGGCAGTGACAAGTTTAGGGAGTATTTGCTGGGGCATAAGTTCACGGTGTTTACGGACAATAATCCCTTGAGCTATCTGAAAACAGCCAAACTTGGGGCTGTGGAGCAGCGCTGGGTTTCAGAGCTTGCTGCATTTGACTTTGAGGTCAAATACCGTCCAGGCACTGCAAGTAGGAATGCAGATGCAATGTCTCGGCAGCCCCCACTTGACTCCATCTCTTCAGTGACCCATGGCATCAAAGTGCCCAGTATGATGCAGGAACCAAACTGGGGGCCACAATTCAGGCATTTTGAATGCGGGAAAAAGACGACTTAAAGGCACTGCAGGATGCAGACCCAGTGATTGGTGCATTTAAATGTTATTGGCAGCGTGCAAAGCAGCCATCAAAACAAGAACTGACAACAGAATCACAAGATGTCCGCAAACTAGTCCAACAATGGGACAGGATTTGTATGAGAACTCAGAACTTCAACTCCTTCTCCCTGACTGTCTTAAGGGTGAGGTGCTCAAATATCTCCATGATGACCATGGTCACCAGGGGGTTGAACGGACCATACACCTTGTGAGAGAGAGAAGCTTTTGGCCCAACATGTGGCAAGATATTGAGAAATACTGCCACAACTGTAATCACTAGTAGCTAAAGCCAATCAACCTAAAGTTAGAACTTTTCCTGGTAATATCATGGCGTCCCAACCACTGGAGATTTTGGCCATTGATTTCACTGTTCTAGAGAAAGCTGGAGATGGTAGAGAGAATGTCCTGGTCATCACAGATGTTTTCTCAAAGTTCACCCAAGTGTATCCAACCTCGGACCAGAAAGCTAAGACCACAGCTCGGATTCTAACAGAAAACTGGTTTTATGTGTATGGGGTACCTAAACGTATACACAGTGACCAAGGAAGAAATTTTGAAGGGGAGCTCCTAAAACAGTTGAAATCTGTGGCCCCCAGTTTGGTTCCTGCATCATACTGGGCACTTTGATGCCATGGGTCACTGAAGAGATGGAGTCAAGTGGGGGCTGCCGAGACATTGCATCTGCATTCCTACTTGCAGTGCCTGGACGGTATTTGACCTCAAAGTCAAATGCAGCAAGCTCTGAAACCCAGCGCTGCTCCACAGCCCCAAGTTTGGCTGTTTTCAGATAGCTCAAGGGATTATTGTCCGTAAACACCGTGAACTTATGCCCCAGCAAATACTCCCTAAACTTGTCACTGCCCATTTCAGGGCCAACAGCTCCAATTTCCTTGAGCTATAGTTAGACATGTTACGCTCTGAGCGTCTAAGGCCTCTGCTGGCAAAAGCAATAGGTCTCCGTTTGCCTTCTTGATCCTGTGACAATACTGCACCAAGTCCCGCATTACTTGCGTCGATTTCAAGAACAAAGGGTTTTGCAAAGTCAGCATAGCCAAGAACTAGGGCGCTGACTAATCGTTCCTTTAAGGTCTGAAACCCCCGTTCACACTCTTCATTCCACAAAGATATATGGCATTGAAAAGAGCCGTACTACACCATACCATCCTGAGGGAAACGGGCAGTGTGAGAGATTCAATCACACCTTGCATGACCTGCTTCGTAGCCTTCCACCTGACAAGAAAAAGAAGTGGCCGCAGTACCTTCCTCAGATTCTTTTCACATACAATACGACAGAACATGCTTCCACCAGATATTCTCCATATGAGCTAATGTTTGGACAAAAAGCTAAGCTACCTGTCAATTTTTTGCTGGGTGCTGCAGACAACAACTTGGCCCCAGGCACCACCCAGGACTGGGTAGTAGAGCATCAAAAATGGCTAAAGACTGCGTTCCAACAAACCAATGAACAACTAAGAGTGGCGGCTGAACGTAGGAATAGGCAACTGATCCCAAATGCAACAGAAGTATTGGTACCAGGAACGCTTGTTTTACGGAGGAACCATCCACTCGGACGCAACAAAATTCAGGATCACTGGGACCATACATCTATGAGGTGGTCCGCTGTCTTGATGACAAAGGAAGGGTTTACAAGATCCGACCAAAGAATGACCAATGACCAAGAAGGGCCAGACAAAAATATCAACAGGACAGAGCTAAAAGTTGTGCCTTCTATTGCAATTGTTGACACCCCTGACCTCCCATCTGAGTCACACAGTTTGCCTGAAGGAGAGGAAAATGATTTCGATATCAATAAAGATGAAAGTGAAATGGGTGATCTCATAATGGTTCAGATCCAACCCCCAAACTCTGTAAACATGGACTTGTCAGCTACTTCTCACAACTTGCCACCTGAAGACCCACCAGTTACAGTACAACCATAGCCCCAACAAGACAGCTTAGAAAGTCCATTACATGAGGAGTCTTCTAGTAGCTCCCCTGTTTTTGTGAGACGTCCCCAGAGAACAACAGCAGCCCGCCACACAAACCCCTTTAATCTGCCGCAGTCCGCATGCAGACCTGCTGAAAATAACATTCCCTAAGCCGTTAATCAATCAGTGTATGCAGTGTTTAGACCATGGGTTTAAAACACAAATTTTAGTTTTTGTCACCGGGACGGTGACCTTTCAAAGCGGGGGTAGATGTGATAGGGAAGGCAACAGGGGTCTAGCACTAGGACCCAGGTAAAGGGGCAGAGTCTATAAATAGGGGAGGGAAGCTCACCTGGTCCTGTGTATTAAGTATAGTTTGGTTTACATATATTTACTGACTTAGGTTTAGGCTCTAACTAATCTCATGGTTGAGGTTAGGGAAGTTGCCTCGGGGGAGCTGTCAACTTAACTTATACAAAAACATTGCTAGCTACCTAGCTAGTTAGCGACCGGAAGCACTACTCGCGCTTCTGGTCACCCCGGGGCGTCACATACACACGCTGCCTGGATGTGTCTTCTACACACGTACTTCGGTGCGTCAACTTTACAAGCAAAATCGCCGTTTTGCGTACAATAGACACGGCTTTTCCAAAGCGTGTACAGTATATGTGACGCATGAGCATAAGAACAGGCTGAAATTTTCACTTGCAAAGTAAACTTAGTTTCTCATTGATTGGATACAGTGATGTGCAATTTCAGTGTAAAACACTTCACAAACTGTACTTAAGTTGTTGTACTATAGTTGGATAAAACTTCAGACCAAGTACAAAACAGTGAAATTGTTGCAACAAAGGTTACCTGACATCTGGCAGCAGGAAACTGTTTGTCTGTTTGTAGCAGCTGTGGTCTTTATACTGCACATAGAAACAGAAAGCATTTGATCCATCAGAACAACAGTTTGTTATATTGTGGTAAATTTATTAACATGCCACTTGTTATTTATTTATTACCTTAAAATATAAAAAACAATAGGGGTGTAATTGTACACAAAATCCACAGTTCAATATGTTTTTTAAACAGCAGCTTTGAAAGTCAGAAAGAAAGCGGACCAAACTGATAAAGAGTGACATTTTCAGTGACATATAATTTGTGCTGAATTTCATCCGTTCCATGATAAACCAGACTACATTGAAGTCAAAGTCCTCTTTGCATGGAGCGCATGGAGAGAGGGTGCATGAAGTGAGTTAGTCTAGAATGAGTATACAGAAGGAAGGAAGTGGGTCACTGTAATTTGGGCACACGTGTCCCTTGATAACCAAATACTTATGAATATGCAAAACCTTAACATCTTAAACCTCACTGACCTGCCAGTGATTCAGTCATTAAAGACACATGCTGTGCAGCTTTGTTCAAACCCACAGTACTTTATTTAAAATTTGAGTGGAGATCCCAATTTTGCAAAATTACAAAAATTTCTCATTTAGTATTTGGGGAAATGTTTCTAAAATGAATGCACAATATGTCTAGAATGTTTCACAAGGTTGATCTCATTAAAATGCATTTATATGCTGGAAGCTACTTAACAGGATGCAGACAGTTTTGCTCACATGAAAGTGCTACACTGGGTTTTACAATTATTGAGGTTTTTAAATTATGCGTGCATGTTTGTGTGTGCAAGAAGAAGATTTACCAACTGTTTATATATCAGTATATATTACTAAGCATTTACACATTTGCAAATCACTATGCTTAATATGTTTTTGGTAAAGCAGGGAAAATAAGGGCACTGCAGTGGATAACATTTCTGTCATACATTTAGAACAATGCAAACATTTTAATGTTACTTAGTTTACAACTTCTTTATAACTCAGTATATATTTCTTACTAACTGTTTATACCTATGCAAATAACAAATGTATATATACATATCCATTTATATACTGTATATCATACCTGTTCACATTTTGTGTCCACATACTACATTACTGCACAGGTGGTTTATATTACAGTTTATACATCTTAATTTTATTTGCCTGACTACCACAGTTGTCATCTGTCTTCCTTAGTAGACAAGGTATATTTTATATTTATAGTATTTTACTGCTGAACTATTTTATATTTCAGATTGTTATAAGATTTTGTGGCACTTGTGTGTTTTTGGATGATGGCAGGTATGAGTCTTTTGTAATGATGAAGCATTACTGTATTTGATGTAACCTATGTGGTTTAGTGTTGGCCTCTGTTTCTCAGAAAGCATTGGCACATTTCCTGTTCACTTTCTTAATCTGACAGGAAGCCTTCTCTGTCAGCTAGATGGGTCTGGTTTCATGTGTGTTATTACAAAACAGTGAGTTACCTTTCCTGCAATATCCTGACAAAACACTGCATTTAACTAAAGTCAACTATATTGAGACATATTTACAAACCAGTTGAATCTTTTGCTTTCCATGATAACAGCAGCTATTCTGTCTTAGAGAAGTTAGTAGCACAACCATTTGACCACTTTGGTTTACACATTTACAATGAGTGGCATTTACAGTGTTGTAATGGTGATGAATGTCTTTCATTCATTTCTATTCTGTTATTCTAAGTGGGAGTGTACCTTTTAACTCCCCTGTGCTTTGAAACCTACAGGAGAAAATTTAAATTATTGTTCCCAAGAACCACTGTTATTTTAATAGAACCAAACAGTGATTTTTTTTTTTTGATCAGCTGCAGTCAAATCAGATCAGTCAAAACACTGCACAAGTATTCATAGTCTTTCATTGGTTTGGATACAGTGCTGTGCAATTTCAGTGTAAAACACTTCACTAACTGTCGGTAAGTTGTTGCAACATATTTGAATGAAAATTCAGACAAATTCAAGTACAAAACAGTAAAATGGTTAAAACAAAGCTTACCTGACATCTGGCAGCAGGAAACTCTGAAGCTGAGTCTGTAGCAGCTGCGGTCTTTATACTGCATGTTGAAACAGAAACAGAAAGCATTTGATACATCAGAACAGTTTGTTAAAATGTATTTTGTTTTTTTTCTTCTGAGATTGTACAAGGACAAATGTTTTAAGTTAATATTTTATCAGTAATCTGACTGATTATACACCAAAAATTCTTCCATCTCTTCTGACCATCAAGGTTTTCATAATAGACATTGAGATACCATTTGGTAAATTAATTAATATGCCACTTATTAGTTATTTATCGCTATTAACTCTAAATGACAACTGAGTGAAATGTCGTTTAGTACAGACTATGGTGCATAGGGAAGAGACAACAACCAATCACAACACACTACAATAGCAACACAGACCTCAAACCATTTACCCAATACACACAACATCATACACATTAAACACTAAAAATACACAGTGAGCAGTGAATAGTGTGTACAGTTTTTCTCAGTCGCTTTTGCGTGTTTGTGACACTGAAATAATTCAGATCATCAAACAAATTGAGATATTAGACAAAGGTAACACAAGTAAACACAAAAACAGTGAAAACAGTGCTCCCTAAACCTAATAACTGGTTGGGTCACCCTTAGCAACCATCAACTGCAATCAAGCGTTTGCGAGAACAGGCAATGAGTCTTTTACAGCGCTGTGGAAGAATTTTCATCTTTGCAGAATTGCTGTAATTCAGCCACATCGGACAGCAGAATTAATGTTCCTTTTACCATAGCAAGTCTTCGAGATCCTGAAGCAGCAAGACAGCCCCAGACCATCACACTACCACCATATTTTACTGTTGGTATGATGTTCCTTCTATTAGATGCTAAATGGTTTTACGCCAGATTTAACGTGACGCTCACCTTCCAAAAAGTTCCACTTTTGTCTCATCAGTTTGCAAAATATTTTCCTAAAAGTCTTGGGGATCATTAAGAAGTTTTTTTGGCAAATGTTAGACGAACCTTTGTGTTTTTTTTAGTCAGCAGTAGTTTTCGCCTTAAAACTCTCCCATGGATGCCATTTTTGCCCAGTGTCTTTTTTGTTGTTGAATCATGGATTCTGACCTTAACTGAGGCAAGTAAGGCCTGCAATTCTTTAGATGTTGTTTTGGGTTCTTTTGGACCTTCTGGATGAGTTGCCGCTGCGCTCTTGGAGTAATTTTGGTAGGCTGGCAACTCCAAGGAAGATTCAACACTGTTCTGAGTTTTCTTCATTTGCTCATGGCTATCACCTGGTTTGCTGGAGTCCCAAAGCCTTAGAAATGGCTTTGACTTTGATGACTTTGTTTCTCATTTTCTCTGCACTGGCTTGGTTTCATGCGTATCTTGGTGATAGGAAGCAGTGTGTGTGTTTATTGAAGGGCATCAGTCTGATTTTCTTAATATCAAGAAAGGGGTTCCACAAGGTTCTATACTGGGTCCCCTTCTCTTTTCTATTTTTATTAATGAACTCCCATCATTATGTAAAACCTCAAATATTCATTTATATGCCGATGATACAGTAATCTATTTTTCTAGTGCTAATATATTACTGGATTTCTGCTTCTTTACAGTCAGATTTTGATTTCATACAACACTGGTTAGCTATAAATAAACTAGTTCTTAACCATTTAAAGTCTTATATCATGTTGTTTGGAACAAAACAAAGGCTTAAATCTGTTACTAACACTTTCAATTTCCACATCTAATGGTGTCCTACTTACTAAGGTTGATTGTGTTAAATATTTGGGGCTATGGATTGACTCTGAATTATCTTATAAAAAGCATATTGATTATATATGTAAAAAGACTGGATGTTCTATTGGGGTTTTGTACAGGTCAAAAAACTGTTTCACCATGAATGTAAAAAAGAGGCTGGTATCTCAGTTGTTATTGCCTGTTATTGATTATGGAGACATTGTGTATCAAAATGCTTCAAAAGCTGATCTTATGAAAGTTAATGTTAAATTCAATAGTTTGTGCAGATTTATTCTGAATTGTGACTTTCAAACCCACCATTGTGTAATGTATAATCAACTACAGTGGCTTCCTCCTGATAATAGAAGACAGTTACACTAGTACCAGTTTCTTTTTAAATGTATTAATTTTAAATATCCTTTATTTATTTACAAGTGTTTTTCATTTTGCATAACTCTATTCAAATTTATTATCTTAGAAGCAATAACACTGTCTTTTTTCATTTTCCAAAAACTACATTAGAAATAGGGAAAAAAGCATTTAGGGTTAAGGCTCCTAGAGACTGCAACAATCTACCAATTTTCTTGACATCTTTGAAGTATCTAGGTTCATTTAAGAATGCTCTTATTATTCACCTTACAACAGACTGCTCCTGTTATTTATAATTATTGTCACTTATTGTTACACTCTACTGTTTTATTTTATTTTTATTTTTAGTGTTGATGTCTAGAGTTTGTGGCACATGCAAGGTACATGAGTGAATGTGTTTGTTTGTCTTTTTGTGTGTGTGTTTTTGTTTTTGTTTTTTGGTTTTGTTGTTTTTATTGTATTTTGATGCACATTTTTTATATTATTGTGTGTTTTTGGTCAGGACCCCCTTGAAAACGAGATGGTACATCTCAAGGGTTTTTTTATCCTGCAAATAAATAAATTTCAAACTATTTTAAAAATTGTATTTAAATGTCTTTTTTATATTTCCCTGTTGCTTTTGTGATTTATTTAAAGTGCTTCAAATTGCCTTGTTGAAATGTGTTATACAAATAAACTTGCCTTAAAGAATATTTTCAGTGTAAGTACTGATGCCCAAAATGCACTGAGTAAGCCTTGCAGATCAAAATAATTTGCATTAATTTGCTATTGAAACATATTTCTTTCAAATTACATTGTACACATGTTCATTGCATGTGCATATATTAGATACATAATAATTATGTGGGATTGTTGTAAAAGTTGTCAGATGGATAGACTTAGGCTAGATGGGGAACAATTCAGTTTCCTCAAAATTCAACCTATCGCAACTGCTGTCCATTACAGTTGACAGGTAAAATTCAACTCGTAACCAATTAGTTCCCAAACACATTTATATTGCAAGGGTAAGACTTAGTGCTACAGCTGTGGAGCATACAGGAGACAGACAGGGGCAAGACGAAAGTGAAGGGGAGAGGAAAAGAGCGACGGGACACAGAGGACGACAGGAGGAAGAGCCAGAGAAAGGCAAAGACACAGAAAAATCTCGGTAGCACTTTATAATAACTACACACTATGAAGAGTTACTTGAGTATTAGTAAATACAAAATTCATCATTTATAAAGCATTGTTCATACATTAATACACATTAATAAATCATTCAAAAATACAGTTATAAATGTTTTATTCTGTATTAAGAATTAGTCCATTATTAATTAATCATTTATAAAGCATTGTTCTTATGTTAATACACATTAGTAAGTCATTTATAAACATGTATTCTTTATTAATTCAACTTAACTTTATGTTGTTGGTGGAAACAAACTCAAACTGGGCAAATAAAATCAAAGATGGAGAGATATAACCGAATATTTTCAAACAATTTACAACAAACTATAAGGATAAAAAAATATATTAACAAAACATAAAAGGCAACAAAAGGTCATTGGCATTAACATGCACACATTTTAACTAGCGCTGATTTATTCACTTTTTCAGGTTACATTTTGCAAGTGCGATACAAATAACAAAACATACTGTCATCACAAGGTCTTTGTATTTCATCAGCCTACATCATCTTCGTTTTTGGGAACTACTCAGTATGTTAGTTTGGTAAACATATTTTTAAAAATATTGCAACAAAAGAAATGGTAAGTACTTACAAGTAAAAAACAAAGCAGGTCTAGCATCAAAAGTCATGTGTATCAATATTTGTTATTTAATGACTGGTATCAAATCCACATATCAATGAAAAAACATCTGTTTTTTTCCCTATGTGTTTTTTTTTTTTTTTATTATAGTTGTCATCGTTATAATTGTGTACGGTGGTTATAATGCACACAGCCATATGAAAATACAAGAGTTGAAATAAAGAAAAACAGAAATATTACAATATGCATGTGGTGTTTACAGTTCAGCATTACAATTGTCATGGTCAGAGTCATAACTGTGCACACAGGTCATTATACATGTGTGCACTTGGCAAAATATATTTTTTTTATCCATCGCAAATTAATTTCTATTATAGTCAACAAAATAATAAAAATACAGTTTAAAAATGTTTAAAAGTCTCACATAACTATTTCCAGCCTTTCAACTTCTGCAGCTTGTTCCGCTCATCATCTGTCATTCATCTTGTTCATCAGACCAAAGGAAGACACAGTCGGTTGCTGGTTTAGTCCTTATCTGAGTCACAAAGTCAGTTATATAAACAAAACTACAGACACTTAAAAATAAGACATAAAAAATACCCTGTTCTTTGAGTTTTTTTTCATTACACTGAATTAGGCTACAGACTTTAAGTTTTCAATGTTAAGGTAAGTTCACAGCCATGTCGATAAATTTTAAACAGTATTTATCTTTATTTAATTTGACTGATTGCTCTGCTGGATGCCCTGAAGTGTTCTGTCCCTGTATCCTTTGGTCTTCTCCAAAGCGTACATTTGTATGTCTAAGATGTCTAAGCTCACTTTATGTTGAAGGCATCTTTTAATCCCTTCAGTGCTTGGTCCTTTGTGATTCTCCTCCAGGCCTCTGGAACATCAGCTGGCTTTGCTTTGTATTCTTCAGCAAATCTGTCATTGTATCGTACCAGGACATACTTCCAGTAGTCAGATGCCTCTATGGTACGGTCTGGAGGAATGTGCCAGTCTGGATAGTACGTGGTGTACTGCTTGTAAGGATGGTCCTCCTGTTTAGTTTCTGTGTTCCTGAATTTACGTTCACTGTGCACATCCGTTGTACACAGTGTTTCAACCAGCTTGTCAGTGCGTACAGATCTGTATCCACTAAGACCTTGTGGTCGATGAACAGCTGCATGATGTTGACTGTGGTCTTTGCCTCCAGCCTCACAAGGAACTTTACAAAATGGACACTGTCGTCCACAGCCAAACACCCTCTTGAAAAGCTCATCCTGTGGTTTGATTGGAAGTTTGTTCAGAGTCTCAGTGATGTCTTCAGAGCTTGAGAATTCCTCCTGCAGCTCTTCCTTCAGTTCACTCAGTGATTTAATGAGGCTCTTTGTAAATGGATGGCATGTGCTTTGGATTTGAAACAGGGTGGTTTTTTCAGCCTCCACTGAAATTGAGACGTCTTTGATCAAATATTTGCGCATGTTGTTGATGAGCTCTGTGATGCTTTCATTGTTATCTGGCAGCAGATCACCATCCTCTCCTTTTGAGGCTCGTTCTGTTGCTTCTGTTATTTTGTGAACTATGACCTGCAGATTCTTCTTCTTCAGTTTGCACAAAGTTTTGTCTTCTGACATGTTTTGCAGGATGTGCTGAAATATCCAGTCCTTAACATATATTTCATACTTAAGAATGTACTTGACAAAACTCTCAAAATCTTCCTTTTCCAGCAACTCTCTCTGAATGTTGTACTGGAAAAATGAGCGAGAACTGTACTCTGCTGAATGGGAACTTGTCAGAATTTCATCCACAATGTCTATTCCCAGAGATCTACTGATGTACTCTTCAACAGCAGGTTTGAGACAACATTTGACAAAAGCATTTGCTTTGCGTTGGCAGTGATCTCTCTGTTTGTATAAATCAAGAAAATCTGACAAGTACTGATCCTTGTACTTCTCCAGCTGAATACGGGGATCATTGGCTGAGATGAATCTTTGGTGCATTTTTAGGAATTCCCTTGAGGCGATGCCACAAATGTGAAGTTTCAGGTCAATCTCAAACTGTGTATTTGGTTTGTATTGTTCATAGCCCTGTTGAAGATGTTTATCTATTATTTCCAGAAGATCCCTTGTGAAAGAGTCATGATAATCTCCATTTGCCTTTGTTTTATCAAGAATAAACTTTCTGGAAATCTCAATGATACTGTCTGCAAAACTCTGAAAATCACAGCTCCACAGATGTTGGATCTTCTTCATATAGGAGTCTTTATGGTGATGTTTGGTCTTGAATTCACCCGTCCCAATTTCCTTTAGCGTGGAAATGTTTTGCAATTTCTCATTTACTTTCCGATTAGAGAATTTTCTTCTCAGTTGGTTGAGAACACATGCAGGTATATCTCGTTCTTTCAGACGTGGTACATTTACAGTAGCTTGTTTCCACATCTTTTCAAACTCACAAGTCAGATGTTCATCAGACAGTGTGGAGTCTTTGCAGTCATTCAGGAGCTTCATGACCTGCTCTTCAATCACACCTCTGTACTTCCTCTGTATGTCCTGGGCAGTTTTTGTACCTATTTTTAGCTCAAGGATACAATCCAATTCAGTGCACACAGAATGTTTGATTTCCTTTGCAAGACTTTTGATACTGTTGGAAAAGTCCATTTTGTATTTCTCTATCAGATTTACATGTCTGTCTTTCCTTTTGTAGTAGTCGCAAAGTTTCTTTTCCATTATTTTTAGTTGGAGTTCTGCTGATTGGAACACCTCAGACTTTTTGGATTCAACCAATATGTTCCAAGTTTCTACCTGAGATTCGTTGTCAGCATTTATGATTTCCAACTCTGCTGCATTTTGCCAGGAGAGAATCTCTTTCCTGAACTCCCATTCCCACTGACTGAACTCTTTGCAAAGGTTGTCATAGGCTTGAGCCACAAGAGTGTTTCTGAAACTAAAGATGAAGTTCTCATATTTAACTGCTTTCCAGAGACTTCTCATCCATTCTAAGAACTCTGGGATCTGTGACACATCATCACTTTTGTCTCTTTTCACTGACTCCAAAAGATTTCTCTTTAAATCAGCTACAGCCTCACTGTAACCTGTGTTCACTGGTGCCATTGGTGGGGTCCCATGCCAGAGTCCTGGGATGTTCCAGTTGTTTTTTTCCATGTCATAGTCCAGCACATCTGTGAAGGCCTTTATAGAAGGCTGTTTTTCCATTTCAGCTGCAATCTGAGTCATTTCATTGAGTTGGTCCAAGACATGTTTCCTTTCTGTCATGCTTTTTTCATGAGCTGAGACTCCAGAAACATTTTGATGCACAAAATGACAAACTGGCTTTTTTCCAATTTGCTTATTTCTCAAGAATGCATGAGCTACAATTTGCAGGACATCTTTCATTTCTGTTGAGTTCTCCATTGCGACATTGATCATGGTGATGTCACTTAAACCAATGACAAAGGTTGCCAGCTGGTTGTCATGCTCATAACTGTCCTCTAGCTGTGCCAAATGAGGAGACTTAAGACCCTCTGTGTCAATGAGAAGAATGAAGTCAAAATTCAGGTCACTTTTCATATCCTCACCGACTCTGAGGAAGAGCATATAAGCTCCTCTTGTGCATCTGCCACTGCTGACAGGAAATTGCACACCAAACATGGTGTTGAGGAGTGTTGACTTCCCGGTACTTTGAACGCTCAACACAGTCAGGACCAACAGTCTGCTCCTCCCTCCAACCTTCTTGTGAAGCTCCATCAGCACATCTGTCACCCATCTCTCTGGGATGTTGGAAGCATCTCCATCCAAGAGCTCTAAAGGATGTCCATCCAGCAGCATTTCAGCAGCCATGCCAGGGAGATGAGACATTTTATCAGCAGTGTCTGGTGACTGCAAGGAAAACTCATAGATCAGTCCCATCTCTCTCATGTAATGCTCTATTCCTAAAGAGCTGTCCAGCAAAGTCTGATCCAACTCTGCAATGAGTTTTGTATCTTTCTGCTTGCATTGCTCTTTGAATTTGTTACGCAGCAAAGTTAGTTTGTCCCGGGAATGTGTATCCAACTTGAATTTAATAAACTGAAGGAAAAAATCTCTTTTCTCTTTATCACTTGTGGATAAGGTTTCAATAAAATTTTTCATTCCATCAGACAGTTTTTGTTTGCTTTGCTCCTCCCTGATTGTTTGTATTTTTGCCTGTAGTTGAGATTTATATTCTTCAAGACTTGATTCACCAGCTTCTTTCATCCGACATTCCTCCTTCTCTAACTCCGATAGTTTTTTCCAGTTATCTCTTTGCAAAGGAAGTTGTTGTTTCTTGTAGTCTGGTATGCTTTGCACCCTAATGCCTTTTATAATGTCCTCAGCTGCTCTTTTTTGTTCATCAGTTTTGCTTTCATCCACAAACAGACCAAGTTCAACAGCTTTGTCAAGCATATTTACAATGCTTGATGTGGTTTTAACATCTGTCAATGATTTCTTGATGGCTTTACCAAGTTTATTTGAAAACTCTGCAACATTTACCCTCGGGCCTTTGGTTGTCACACTGGTCTTTGGTAAATCTAATTCTCTCAGTGTTTCCTTGACAGACATCATGTCCTCTGTAGCATTCCCCTCCTTGCGGTTAACAACTAAGAACAGTTTGGATTTCACATCTTGAAGTGAAGTCAGGATCTTGTGCTCATTTTCTTCGACTTTGTCCAGGAATACAAAGGTAGCAGTTGACACTTGAAAAAGAAAACTGAATTGTGTGAGTGACTGACCAATGTCTCCTCTCAGATTGGCGAAGCCAACTGGTTTTGGAAATATGTCAAGATTTTCAGAACCACAGGGAAGGAACCAGCAAACCTCAACCAATCCATTGGAAATTTTCCTTTTCTGTGCTCCTCCTTTCATCTCTCTGTGTATGAACATGTTGTGATTCTGCTGGCCAAGGCTGAGAACATGATTCAAAACCTGGGACTTGGATAAACTGCAGTTTTTCAGCCTCACAAAGGAATAAAATGGAATATCTGCTTGTACAATGCTCTCTTCAACAAACCCTCTAGATTCAGACAAATCATGTGGACGCCACTCTTTGACGATGTCCCTCAGAGCCCACAGCATCAGGGTACACTGACTGTTATTGCCATGGGGCAACAGCAGCGGGACAGAAAACTGACACATTGACATCTTGAGGGCCATTTCCTGTTGCAAGAAGCTGTCAGCACAAAGGAAGAGTGCTGCTATGAGGTCGAGAGGGTTAACCTCATTATCTGTATCAGATTCATCAGCAGTGTAAAGATCTAGGTCAAAGAGATCATCATCCTCGTCATTATTTTCATCATTGTTTGATAATTGTGAACAGTTCCTGCATTCTGCATTGATTTTAAACAGTTTCCTGAGAACGCACCATGGTATTTCCTCCAATGATTGCACTGTTTGATCATATATACTGTTTTTGTTGATCTCCAAGAGAGACCGAAGAGTGAGCTTGTTGGGATGAAATCTCTTCAGTCCAAGTTTGGAGAGAAAGTTCAGTAGGTCTGTCAAAGATAGAGAAGATCATTTTTAGAAATTATCACCAGGTAGCCTTAATTGGATTGTAAATTGATGTGTGTGTAATTTACAGACGAAAAATCCGGGACAGTCCCGAATTACGAGCAGTTGTCCCGGCCCCTTTCCGGTTTGTCCCGAAAGTTAGGCCTAACATGATTATGATGATTTGGATTATAGCCTAAGTAAACATTAAATACTGATCGTAGGTTATCTGTACTTTGTGTCAACAGCGTTGTTACAGCCACAAAGTAACACTCGTCATGCTCTTTTCCCCTTTTTGTTGTCTTGTGGTTAGGGAAAGTTACAGTCGCGAGGACAGGGAAAGTGTCACTTCAGGCAGCCACGGCGGAGAGATCTGACACGTGCATTGCGCAGACAGATGTGACACTGCACTAATGACATGAATAAAATAAATATAAAAATTAGTGGTGGGACGTTATCGGCGTTAACGTGCTGCGTTAACGTGAGACTCTTATCGGGCGATAAAAAAAATATCGCCGTTAATCTATTCTCAAAGTTGGGTTGGGAGCTGGGTCTATACTACGCAAGCTATGATGACTTTCACCTTGATATTTTAGCGCAGATGTATACCTAGCTGAATTGCACAGTAGGGGGCAAGACCTGTGTGTGTCTGCCTACTGTGAAATTACCACATCAAACGTGACGTGCTAACATGGATGCAGCTGTTGCTGCGTTCCATTTACCTCGGAGGTCGGAGCTGGGAATGACGTCACACCCGAGTTGACGGCGTTCCAGTTACAACCTCGCTCGGCCAGCTGTTTGTTTACAACTAGCCAGGTTAGTTATTGATACGCCGGTTGATTAAAAACGCATTGTGTGGTATTTACTCACACTAACTGTAGCAACACGTCCACAGACAGCTGTTGGACAGCACTTTGTGTACGGACATTTCTGAAGCCGCCAGGTTTGCTTCTGGGAAAATTTACTTTTAAGAAGCTTCCCAATGGAAAATTCGACAAGACTAAGGTTGTTTGCACTTTGTGCAATGCGGAATTAGTTTACTGTAGGAGTTCTTCCAGTCTCAAGTAGCCTACCACCTAAATGCAAAGCACATCACACGCTACACACAAGTACATCTTATTGAACATGATTTATTTTCATCACCAATTATCATAGTAGAACAGCTTTCTCAAGCAGGTTGTGATGCATTTTGGAAACAGGAGATGAGCCTCTGGTCTAATGCGCCACCTGGCTTGAAACCCGTTCGCACACATATTTTAAATATTTTCGGCAGAATTCAAATGAGTCATTTTAATCTAGATTAATCTAGATTAATTTCAAGATTAATCTAGATTAATCTAGATTAAAAAATTAATCTATGCCCACCTCTAATAAAAATTAGCGTGGTGATATTTAAATTTAGCGTTGTGTTTTGATCTTCACGTATGTTAATGTTCATTGACACTCAATGTACCGGCTAGCTGTTTCCCACTGATACCAGTCTTTAGGCTAAGCTAATCACCTCCTGGCAGTATAGCTCTATACATAATGAACTCAAATGAGAGCGCTATCAATCTTCATCATATAAGTGCATTTCCCAAAATGTTGAATTAGCCCTTTAAGTAACTTCAATAACAGGGACACGTAAACGGTTCAGTAGGTAACTTTTTGTTGTATTTGTCTGAGAATCAACCAGAAGCTTTGAAGGAACTGTCCATTCTTCCTTTGCAACAGTGTGCCATTTAGTACAAAATAAATGTCAACATGTCCCCACATTTGTCACTGCAGCTAACCTGCTAACATTGTTCAAACATAGCGGGCTTGGCAAGTGTGCTTTGAAGCCAATAGGACATAGGCCAAACAACATCCAGGTCCATCATGTCACACACACTGGCCCCAAAAGACACTTCCCCATGTAATAGACTTTCATTTTGAAAGAAGCAGTTGTAAAACAGTGGATATATTTTTTGAGCATCACATCCTCAGCAAAATTACTTTCACAATTTGATCCAGTCAGATCCTGGTAGCCTGGTAGCAAATGGACAAGAGTTTAAATGAGTTATTGATGAAATGGTGCAGAAGCCAGATGTTATCTGTATTCAAGAGACCTGGCTTAGGCCAAATCTGGATTTTGTGATACAGGAGAATGTGGGTGTCCATCAAGATAGAAGCACGGGAGGTGGGGGAGAGTGAGCTACACTTATTAAACAGGGGATGCCATATAGGATTCTGTGATTAGGGAAGGAGAGGGAGTATGTGGTGGTGAAGGTGTGGGTAGGAATGGAGAATGTAGTAATAATCAACTTCTACAATCCATGTAAAAGATTGGAATTAGATTTAATGGAAGAGGTAGAGGGTCAGGGAGGACGAAAGGTGGTGTGGTGTGGAGATTTTAACGCTCACAACCCACTTTAGGGGGGAAAGAGATTGGATGAAAATGGGAGGGAAATGGAGAAGTTGTTGGATTTAAAAGGGTTTGTGTGTATTAATGAAGGTAAAGGGACATGGTAGGGACAAATGTTCTGCTGCTCAATAGGAAGAACAACACCTGTGGGAGAAGTGTTTGGGATGATTAAGAAGATGAGTGGAATAAGGAGGGAGTGGGACTAACCTGTACTGGTCAGTGGGGAGAAGAAGGCAGTCACTGACAAAGAGAAGGCAGAGATGATGAGTAAAGCTTTTGTGGCAATACATAGCTCTGACAACCTGGAGGGTGAGTGGAAGAAAGGAAGGGAACAGACATTGAAGGCATATCCTGGGGTCTTGGAAAAAAGGGAGGATGTGGGTGATGCACTGAGTGCTCCATTTTCTAAGGCAGAAATGGAGAGAGCAGGACAAGATGAAATGTGTTATATTATGTTTTCGTCTATGGGTGAGGTAGCATTAGGGACACTGCTTAACAGAGTGTGGGATGAAGGGCAGTTTTCAAAGAGTTGGAGGGAAGCAGTTGTAGTCCCAATTAGGAAACCAGTGAAGGATCTGACAAAACCTACAATAAGCCAATTGCTTTCACATCTCATGTGTATAAAGTTATGGAACGAATGATAACGGACAGAAAAGAGGGAACTAATTGCATCTTGTCAAAGTGGATTCAGGAAGGGGAGGGTACACAATGGATCCAGTGTTATGCCTGGAAGACGAATAAAGGAGAGCCCAGGTCAATAAGGAAACAGTGATAGCAGTCTTCTTTGATGTTGAGAAAGCGTGGGACATGATGTGGAAAGAGGGGCTGATGATAAAACTGGATAAATTGGGAATAGGAGGCAGGGCTTTTAACTGGGTGAAAGATTTCCTGTATGGACGATCTATACGAGTGAGAGTTGGGAAAGAAATATCTGGCAGCTACCTCATAGAGAATGGGACCCCCAAGGGAAGTGTGATTAGGAAAAGGGGAAGGGACATAAATTACACAGTTAGAAAGGTCCAGGAAGCAATTGATCTACTATGGCGGGGGTCACTGAGATGGGGTTTTAGATTTTCAATGGAAAAATTACAGCTGGTTTTCTTTACAAGGAAAAAGTTGGGGGAAAGAGATCAATCTTAAACTATATGGACATGTACTGGAGAAGAGTCCTTTAGGTTTTTGGGAATGGTGTTTGATGCTAGGTTGACATGGGCCGGCCAAATTGAGAAAGTTGTAGTTAAGTGTGAAAAGGTATAAGGTGTTTGGCAGGAGTGGACTGGGGTGCGAGTAGAAAAGCACTGAAGGGGATATATGATGCTCTGATTAAATCGGTAATTGATTATGGTTGTAAAGCATACAGAGATGCAGCTAGAACCACATTGGCCAAGTTGGATGTTATACAAACAGAAGCACTAAGAATATGTACTGGGGCATTTCATACGTCATCAGGAATGGCAATGCAGGTAGAAATGGGTGAGATGCCTCTGCAATTAAGAAAGTAACAGCTGGCAGCCAACTATTGGGCAAACCTGCAGGAACAGGGGAGGTCTCACCCCACAAGAGCAGTTATGCAGATTTATTTATTTAAGCACTATGTTGGATGCCAACCACCGTTAAACCACAAAGAAGAAGAAGAGATGGAATTCAGATAAAGGACGCAACAGATGCACGCAGGTGAGATGCAGCACGTGACTGCAGGAAGGCCAGCGGAGGAATGGGGGTCCGATGGAGGACAACAGCCGCAGCAGAGATCTTCGAACATCAGGGCAGCTGTGGGAGCAGCAGTAACAGAGGTGTGTGAGAAAGTGGCCGGTTCGGACGGAGGTAGTTGCAATCGAGATGAAGCAGCGGGCGAGCAATCGTGGGAGGAAGTAGCCAGGCCGAGCAGATTCGGACAGAGCCAACAGCAACTGTGATGCCGTAGCAGCCAGTGTCCGCCAATGCGGACAGTGTAACTGTAACTGTCGCTCAGGAGATCTGTAAGTAAGATTTGTTGTATTTCCATTGGCGGCACAGAGAGGACCTGGACAGGAGAGGGCTGTAGAGACGGGATTGTGGGGTGCAGGACATGGGCTGCTTGCATTAAGAAAACACTACTCACCAGTGCTTCTTTTGTTGTAGGGGCAAGTGGTGGAGATTGAGGAATCGATGGAGTGAGCCATGGGGAAGCAGTGTGGTCCATGGAGCTGCTTGACATGTGGGATTGGTGGACTGTTGCCCCGCTGCTGAGAGCTGGCACACTACTATAATTCCCTTTTAGAAAGTTGCGTGGCGCTGCAGAGGCACCCTGCTGCAGTAGTGCATGGATTATGCGTAATAGTCATCCAGCCAGAGGGAACGATCATGAACCGTTCGACCGTACTAGCAACACAACCCATACCGGAGAGGGGCAGTGGAGCATACAGTGCCAGGAGATCGCAGAGCGACCGGCCCGCTGTGGACGGTGATTGTTCCTTCTGGCTGGGTGAAGTCTGATGCTCCGCATGAGGTATCACAAATCATGGTTTCACTGAAGCTGATGTCTTATTAAGAGGTGCTAAGCTCACCCTGGCTCCCCCGTAGTCAGCACATGACTGTCCAGGAGCCTCGCCACAGGCGCACTAAAGGGTATCACTGTCCTTTCGCGAAACAATGTGAACTAAGACTTCCACCCCTCAAGAGATTCTTTGGCAGCTCTGCAATATTTCTGCATCCTCATGAACTGGCGTAGAAGTCAAAAGTGAGGTCGGAAAAGTGTTATGCAAACACGCATGAAAAGGGACGTTTGATTTATTTTTCTCTCCTCCCTATGTGGATAGTTCAAGAACCAGTACGCAAGTAACGTGATGATTTTGTTATTAGTAACTGTAATGTGATTACTGAAGTTATCAACAGTAATGCGTTACATTACTGCGTTACAGACAAAAGTAATCTGATTACAGTGACGTGTTACTGTGTAACGTTCATAGCATGTCAGTCGTACTAAGTTACCACCAGTGTTGCAACGTGTTACCCCCAACACTTGTGATAACTTACTAGCTTGTTAGCTATTTACTACATTTTACTCTATTTTTCCCGGTGAATGGCAGGTGACAACCAGCAGTAAGGTCCATTAGTGCCACCTACCATGTTGAATGGAAAGAAACGGAAATTATTTATGAGGTGCTGGATTATTTACATGATTTTACCGTATGTGTATTATAAACACAATATCAATTTCATGTTTTAAATAAAATAGTTAGTGTCAGTACTGGTGTTTATTGCGACACTCCTACCAGGAAGTCAAACGTTTTTGGCTTCATGTGCCACTGAGCAGCTTCTATAGGAGAGAATGGAGCCCTGTCTCTCTCTTTCTCTTTGTACATGCAGGACACATGATTCTTTAGTGGATCAGTTTGAAATATTGCAATTCAATTCAAAAATAAAATAATAAACAAAAGCAAAGCAAAAGCTAGGGTTGAACTCTCTGACTCAGAGTTCCATGCTCTACCAGCTGGGCTAACCAGTGATATGGCCAACTATCATGAAATTATCCTAAAGAAACTCACCTGCCCCTGTATTAACTGGTGTTTGTTATCTCGAGATATCAAGAAAATTATCCCGTTATCACAGGAAAACAGAATAAAAAAATTGGGGCTTAGGGTTTCCGTAATTGGTCCTGAATTTATTTTATTCATTTATTTTCTGTTATTCTAAGTGGGAGTGTACCTGCAGGCTCCTGCCCTTCTGTGTTCAGTGAAGACATGGTCTGACTTTTCCTTTAACTCCCCTGTGCTTTAAGACCTAGAGGAAAAATAGATATTATCTTTTTAGTTTCACAGAACCAAACAGTGAATTTTTGATCAGTTGCAATCAAATCAGATCAGTCAAAACACTGCACATAAAGTATCTTTAGTCTGTCATTGACTGGATACAGTGATGTGCCATTTCAGTGTAAAACATTTCACTAACTGTCGGTAGGTTATTGCAATATATTTGGATAAAAATTCAGACCAAGTACAAGACAGTAAAATGGTTCCAGCAAAGCTTACCTGACATCTGGCAGCAGGAATATCTGAGGCTGTTTGTAGCAGCTGTGGTCTTTATACTGCACATAGAAACAGAAAGCATTTGATATGTCAGAACAAGTTTGCTATAATTTATTTTCTTTACCTCCTGAGACTGTACAAGGACAAATGTTTCAAGTTAGTAAGTTATCTGTTTACACCCAGTTTACATTTTAGTATATACAGTATATGACTACCTGTTTATACCTGTGCAACACCTTATATCAGAGTGTGCATTATTATTAGGCAGCCTCATTACTTCAGGTAAAATGAAAATGGTCCAAAAAATAAATTTTACACTGAAAAGTCAAAAATTGTAAAATGCCTTTCAGACATATGCAACACTCTTTAAATAGCAACACTTCTGAGGCTTAACAACCAGACAATCAAACATTTTGCTGCTAATAGTCAAGTGGGGCGCAAAAAGCTCATGGAGAAGAAAATTCGGAAAAACACTTGACACACAGAATGTTGCTGTTTCAGGAGTGTTGCATCCATCTGAAAAGGATTTTACAAGTTTTGTTTTTTCAGTGTTAGTTAAATGTCTTTTTTGGCCCATTTCACCTGAAGTAATGAAGCTGCCTAAAGTAATGCACACGTGTTGGTCTCCTAGGCCACACCCTCCCTCATTACACAAATACACATCACCTGATATGCATAAATCCAATAAGCATTCGACTTGATACAGCTTGGAGTATTAATATATGCATAAAAAATATGAGATAATTAAAATACTCTCTTGCCTAATAATTGTGCACACAGTGTATATATACTGGTGTACACACCTGTCTACTGTCTGTTATTCATGTATCCACATACTACATTACTGTCTTTCATGGTATTATATTTTATATTATATTATCTTACTGCTGAACTATTTTATGTTTCAGATTGTAATAAGATTTTTTTCCACTTTTGTTTTTTAAACAAATTTTTTGTATATAGATATCTGTAAGAGGACTGTTGAAGGGACTGCTTCACTGTAATTGTCCTGAACTATTTATTCTTATTCTTATAGTTATTCTTTTTATTATTAATTCATTCATTCATTCAAAATGGCTACTACTTTTGACATTAATGATGCACAAGTTATGGCAGGTCTGAGTCTTTTTTAATGCTGAAGCCTTACTGACATTACTTTGCAGCACCCATGTTGTTTAGTGTTGGCCACATTTCCTGTTCACTTCCTTAAAACTGACAGGAAGCCTTCTCTGTCACCTAGATTGGTCTGGTTACCTTTTCTGCAATATCTGACAATAACTGCATTTAAGTAAAGTGAACTATATTGAGCACAAAGAGAAATATTTGCAAACCAGTTGAATCTTTTTACTTTCCATGATAACATCATATATTAATAATATCAGCTATTCTATATTAGAGAAGTCTGTAAACTCTTTGACAACTTTGGGTTTAAGACAAGGCTTTAAAATGTTACTCTCTTATAATGAGTGACATTTACAGTGATGTAGTGGTGATGAATGTTTTTCATTCTTTCCTATTCTGTTATTCTAAGTGGGATTGTACCTGCAGGCTCTTGCTGTTCCATGTTCAGTGTAGACATGGTCTGACTTTTTCTTTAACTTCCCCTTTAATCCCTAGAGGAGAAAATAGAAATTATCATTTTAGTGTCACAGAACCACTGTTATTTTAAGAAACTGAAAACAGTGATTCAATTGCAGTGAAATCACATCAGTGTCCATAGTCTGTCATTGACTGGATACAATGTTGTGTAATCTCAGTGTAAAACATTTCACTAACTGTCGGTAAGTTGTTGCAATATATTTGGATGAAAATTCAGACCAAGCACAAAACAGTAAAATGGTTGCAACAAAGCTTACCTGACATCTGGCTGCAGGAAACTCTGAGTCTGAGTCTGTAGCTGCTGCGGTCTTTATACTGCACGTCGAAACAGAAACAGAAAGCATTTGATCCACCAGAGCAGTTTGTTATAATTTATTTTGTTCTTTTTTTAAATGTTAACCCTCAAAATTATGGAGGACAGAATCTGACAAAATTGGAAATAAATGCAAAAAATTTAAAGAATATAAATTAACATCCTATGAGTATGCATTAAAAATAAATGTATGGATTAATAAAAGTTTACAATGAGACGTACATTGATATATCTCTTTTAATTTGCTTCTTTATTTATTCACCTTTGTATTTATTATGATATTTATTTATTGTATTTTCTAAACTTCAACTTTATTAATTAGTTCTTGTTTAAATGTATTTATTTATGTGTTCCTTTGCATTTTCTATCCGACTTATTTCCCTAATGGTACTTATTTCTGTCTCCAGTTTGTTATTAAATTTATGAACTTTAAGAATAGTGTGTTTCATATTGTGTGTCAGGCTTATTGTTTTTCATTACGTCTATATTCCCATCAAATCTGATATTTACATACAGGCTACATTTTGCTTATAGATAGTGTAATATAGATAGTATAGATATTAAGCACTTTGACTGTGTGTGTGTGTGTGTGTGTGTGTGTGTGTGTGTGTGTGTGTGTGTGTGTGTGTGTGTGTACATATACAAATAGACTATATGTATGGCTGGTCTGGTTGTATTTGTTAGGCCTACTGATGATTTCTTAATTTGGAATATGAGAAGAGATTGCAAAAATGGACAGATTTATTCAGAGTAGTTGATATTGAATATCGACAACACATTGCTGCTGTTTTATGCGGTTGTATTGAATATTGACCACATATTCCAGTGGGCTAAGTTTTTGTGCTGTGTCTTAACCAAGCATATGAGATCTTCACTGTAACGACCGCAGATACAGATCCCTTAGTGTGGTTCGTCTGTGCACCTCCTTGGTTTTCACATGGTTTCAATTGGTTTCGGCACCATGACTTTAGAGAATGATGATTTTTCTTTAATTGCTAATAAAAATCTCTATCTTGTCTGCACAAAATGTAGTGTGACTTAATTGTTACTCCTCTCCTGTCCCTGGGTTTACCACACCGGATGTCATAACAGTGATGCACAAGTGATAGCAGGTTTGAGTATTTTGTGAAGAGCATTGCTGACATCACTGTTACTGAGGCACCGATGTGGCTAAACCACATCGGTTGGGCTCTTTTTCTCAGAAATCATTGACACATTTCCTGTTCACTTTGTTAAATCTAACAGAAAGCTGATTGGTCATGTTTAATGTGTGTTATTACAAAATGTTGAGTTACCTTTCCTGCAAGATTCTGACAAAACGCTGTGTTTAACTAAAGTGAACTTTATTGAACACACAGAGACATATTTACAAACCAGTTTAATCTTTTTGCTTTACATGATAAAATCAGAGATTCTGTATTAGAGACGTTTGTAGCACAGCCATTCACTTTGGGTTTAAGATAAGGCTTTTAGTGTTACTCACTTACAGTATAATGAGGGATATTTACAGTTATGTATTACTTCTGCTGAATTTCTTTCATCCCCACCGGGATTACAGACAGGGATTGGCTGATAAACCAGATTAAGTTGAAGTCACAGTCGTCTTTCCATGGAGCACAGAGATGGAGAGAGGCTGCATGAAGTGAGTTAGTCTAATTTCCTTTTAATCACAGCAGCAAATAAAGCCGAGCAGGCAAACCCACATGTAGAACTGAGGAGGACTGACTTCATTCTTGCTCTTCAGCAGCAGAAGTCAGTTTGACACGAACGCTGTTCTGCAGTAGAACCACTGGATGGCAGCGTCTTACCTACAATATGTGCAGGAATGAGATGAGCTGTACATCAAAGTTTCTCCCTTTCAGTTTTGGTTGTTAATGTAATCTGTTTTGTTCTCCAAAAACTCCAGCGGCAGGATCAAATCTAGCGGATATGGAAGACAGTTAGATTAAAATAAGGTGGGATAGAGAACATTTTCAATACTGATGATGCCTGGGCTTCAGTACCCATAACCAAAACATTCATACCGTGAAACAAAAAAAAGAGAAGTTACACAATCATTTTTTCACAACACATTGTTTTTAATTTTACAACTTAATGATGAAGTTTCCCTTTTGACACCTTTTCATTTACCTTAAATTGTGCCCAAAACTAAAGCATGTATAGTTGTGTATGCAGAGCAGAATGATGTTTTGCATGTTGCCTTGGTGTTGGTCATATTAAAAAACCATAAAAGTTCAATCAAACAACTCCATAAAAAGGTTATATTGTTCAGTTTTTGTTAGATGAGCTGCATTTTAAAGGCTGTAGGTTTTGGTTAGGTGGACCTAATAAAGTGAGACCTGAAAATAAAATGCTTTCTGCACTTGTGTTATGGGAGCTAGTTAGTGCATAAACATACTGTATATATACTGTGCATATGTATATATGTACAGTATATACAGAGGGGAAAAAGTCAAAAGGAATTGATCAAAATAGTGATCAAGCATTCGAATAGGTACATATATTTATATATGCCACAAATAAATACATAGACAAATACAGTTACAACAGTTTGATGTATTTGGTTAGTTTAAGGTTTGTTAAAAGGGTGACTGTCCTTACATATTTTTATTCTCATCCTTTACCTTTCAATCTGCTACATTACTGACTCTACTGAGAACCTGCAGCTGGATAACAAAGCCAACACCTGATAAGGGTTAACGTCATGTTAGTTATTTTGAAAAGGGAAACTGATGAGGTCATTGTTTATTCACTTTCCAGTCTGTATTTCACAAATTAGTTAGCAACTCACTGTGAAGGCAGCACTGTGACTCCATCACACCGGTCGTGATGTGCTCGTGCAGACAGAGCAGACTGAGAGTGTTGTAAACAATGGAGTCGTTGCACCCTCTGCTGGACAAACTACATGATGACAACGTTTGTTTTCTGCATTTTATGTTTGTTTTTAAATATACACACCGAAACCAATATATCTCGTAATAGGCCGACAGATAAATTCATAACATCATCACATTATGTGCAATAATGCAGAATACATGCAAAGATGCAGCACTTTCACTCAAACCTAGCTTTGCTTATTGTTAATTCAGATGTTTGAGCCTCACTTTGTAGAATGAAACTAGTATTTCTTCTGTACTCACCTTAAATCTCTGTTTAACACCTGAACCTTCCTGCCTGATTTTGTGACACCACAACTGGTCTCAAAGCAAATTACAGTACAACATGCAACTTCTACATACATAGACTTTTAGGACAAATAGGAGACATCTTGTGTCACTTAATAGATTAGACATAGATAATGAGTATTTCAATGATGGAGAATGATGGAAAAATAGAACTGTATTGTGGAAAAACCATACCAGACAGAAATTATTGTTCAAAGCAGAATATTTTTTATTTACCGTAAGGATTGTTTTGTGGGGGAAAAGAAATTCTTAGAAAGTGTTAAAATAGTTGAGGCTAGTTGTTCCATCTGAACATGGCAGCCATTGCTTTACAAACCTCTCTCAAAATATAATAAAATCCATGTGTCACATGAAGCTTTGGTACTTTTAATATCTCCAGGATCTTAGTTTAATGAGAAACGGTCCAGACTGGCTCTGACAGATAAAGAGGAAAACCAGATCCAATGTGAAGCTGCATATTGTGAGTCGTATTAGTAATTATAGTCTTTTGCCAATTTAATTGCAGCGCTGTAATCTAAATGGGTTTACAGAGCAACACTCTAAATGAGCAGTTTTATAATTACCACTGAACTGCACGCATCTCACTGCATCCCCCACTTAATTACTAACAATTTGTCCCTGGAAGAGCTATTGTTAAGCTGCAGTCTAGCAAGAAGTGATTAGAACAACAGACTTTGTTTTCAATTCTACCACTCACCAAATGTACGCCCAAACATAAGTAACATGAAGCAACAGAATATTCTGCATTTTGGAACTTTAGTCACATGCAGGTATGGAGGAGAGATAGTAAGGGACTGTGTGAGAGTAGTTAGGGAGGGAAGATTTGCAGAAAAGGTGGAGGTTGTGTTTTATTCTTTTTACTGAAGGGAGCGTGGGGAGAGCAGGGCAGGGTCTTCGATTCTAGATTTATATTTTTATTTCATAGTAACCAGAATAGGTTCAGGGTCGTAGGGGTGCGTTTGTTATTTTGAGAAACACAATAAAATTAAAAGCTATTAAATGGTCATCATTCACATACACAACCGCGGCAACAAGCTACCATGCAAGGCGTCTCTGCAAGATGGGTGTATTCATCCTGTATACACGCCTTTCACCGACCCTCTGCCATCATTTTTCAAATATCACTTTCAACAATATCTTGTAATGATAACAGGATGATTTAAGTGGAGTCCCCTCCAATCAGACATTTGCTTGCCTGATATTTTATTTGTTGTTGTCTTTTATTGTATTATTTTATAATTTTTCCAATTGTGGGCGCATCAGTTAGTCTTCTGGGGTGGCGATGGCGCAATGAATAAGACTATGCCTTTGATGTGAGAGACCCGGGTTCAATCCCCTACTGTGACCCATGCACCATTGTGTCTCTGAGCAAGATACTTAACCCCTCATTGCTCCAGAGGCATGCGACCTCTTACATGTACAGCAATTGTAAGTCGCTTTGGATAAAAGCGTCAGCTAAATGAATAAATGTAAAGCACTTTGAAGTGCACTAACCTGTATGAAAGGTGCTATACAAATATAGTTTTAGTGACTGACTGATGCAAATTCACCAGCATGATCTTGCATCAGATCAAGTTTGGAAGGCAGCAGCAGCCCAGTCTGCATCTTACACAAGTGTGATTGTGATCTTGAAACTTGAGGCCATAAATTATTATTTAAAGTATTTTTTGTATGTCTTTAAACAGATCTGGAGTCAGTAAAAATGCAAACATGAACCCATGACTGATTACCGGCCTGTCCACCACCCTGACCTCCACACCCCCACATTAGGAAACACACCTTCCTGGACTGGCATCAGATGTAAAATTGTGTGGTGCAGAATCTTCCAATATGAACATAATTCCTGGAATATTGAGCTGGATTACCTGTTATAATGCTGTGAAATTACTGACTAATGAGGAAAGCTCATAATCACTAATGTTTTCGTGAGCTCGGTTACAGTTCTGTAGTTTTGTCACCTGTAGATGATGCAGGATGAGCGTCAGTAAAACTGTCCAATGAATGCATTGAAATGAAAAGAAAGTGATTAAAAGCATTTGTTTGTATGAAAAACATGCAGACAGTGTGATCTCATAATGATGATAATAATGAGATATTTTTAAATCTGTAAATATGCAGTATATCTGTGTTTGTACCATCTTGGCACTGCTGTTCGCTCCAAAAATACTCTGAATCCTTTTAAATGTTCCCAAAAATGAACCTGCACTGAAATGAAATGAGTGAAAATTCTTTTTCAAACAAGATGTAATTTGTTGGAAATGAGCCACTGAGTGTTTATTAGAAACACCTCTGCACATGTCGAGCTCACCCCAAAACACAATGAGTGAGAGAGTCAGACTCCATTTTAACACTGATGAGGGTTTCAGCCGAAATATTGAGCCTCATCTGTTTTCCTCTAATGGAAAATATAATCAACTAAGTGGTCATTTCCCTGATTAATGTGCTCTTCCAAGTCACTAAGAGCTCCACAATGTTTCTCACCAATAAACATTTAAAGGGCATTTCTTTCAAAGCTGCAGATGAACTTTATTCATGAAGTTTGGTAAAAAAAAAAAAAAACTTCTGTCCTCGTTTCATCTGAGCGATTCCTCTTTATCTGTCAGAAGATATGTTCTCTCGTTAGGCTTGAAAACTGTGAGTGGACTGTGTGTGCACGCCGATGTGTGTGTGTCTGCATTATCCTGCTCCATTGGCAAGACAGCCACAATAGAGCTGACTAATGCAGAAAGAGACTGCAGGCTAAGCTTCTTTTTCCAGAGAGTCTTAAAAAGTGAAGGACGCATCCTGTGGCCCGTTCCTATAATATTTATATCTCCTTCATCCGGTGCTGTAGAGATGTGCGTCACCAGTTTAAGTACACACACCTATTCACACAAAGATTCACAGAAGCTCACTAAGAAGGGGGAATTATGTGGCACATTATTTGTGTTACATTAAAATTTACATTTAGGGCATTTAGATTTGTCCAAAGCGTCTTACAATAAGTACATCTGTGGAAAAGCAGTTGTACAGTACAGTAAGGATGTCAATGGAACAAGTTTCAAGCACTCAGAATTGGCTAAGATGCTACACAGTGGGGGTGAGGGACACAAGGTGAACAAGTGAGTCTTGAGTCTCTTGGGGAAGCTGGTGAGCGACTCTGCTGTCCTGACATTGGCCAGCAGCTCGTTCCACCACTGCGCCACCAGAACAGAGAAGAGTTGGGAGCTTATCAACTAATTAAAAGCTAATTTCGATAAGACTTAACATTTCATATGAGGCCTTAATGTGCGCGTGTATATGTGTGTGTGTGTGTGTTGCTGATCTCATTTTAGTGGGTATAAAACAGAGATGTAGTCTGGTGCTAATGACTTCTTCAGACACAGCTCATTATGTCTGATGGAAAGAAAAGAGAGAGAGAGAGAGAGCGTCTAAGGGTCGCTGCATTAAGGCTGGCCTCGCCAGAAAAACAACCATTTGTTCAAGCACGTTATTATTAACGTTTATGGTGGCTGCGACCTCAAGTGGCCGTCCGTCGGTAGCAAAGGAGGGTGATGTGTTCAAAATAGCGAGAAATTAAGGAGGTGGATGGGTCAAATCCAGCATTCAGGTCCCACGTCAAACCAAGTGAGTGTACTTACTTTACTTACTTATTTCAACCCAAACCAAGATGTTTTCCTAAACCTAACCGAGTAGTTTTGTAGGAGCCATTTATGTTTATTGTTGGCATGATACTTTATTTTGTTTGGATATATTTATATTAGTATTTTGGACACTGGGTGGCAGTGATTAGATGCACATGGTTTTACATGGAGGGCATAGGCGACAGGAAGTGGTAGGCACAGGTAGGGGGAGCACAAACAGTTCTCATTAGACCACACAGCCAGAATACACGCAAACAACTGGAAACAAGATAAGAAATCAACTACTACTATTTACTACTGCAATAAACATCAAACCTCAACTGCAATAATCTCTCTGGATAATCATCATGTGTCTGCGTAAAAACTTCACTCCTACCTGTGCATGATGGCAAAGAGATTGGAAATAAAGCTTTTGTTAGCTGGATATAACAAACTTGCAATCATTTCCCAACGTTAACCAAGTGTTTAATGTCATGTGACTTAGGTAACATGGTAACATGGCTAGAACAGAAAACACTCATGAGTCTCGTTTTGGGAGGCATCGACAAACAAGTTGTTTTGTCGTCGGAGGAAATGTTTATTTATACCAGTAAAGTTCTGATCAAATTCATCATTATTCATGCAATGGATTAAATAGATGGCAGAGGGTAGATTTATATGTTACAATATAGAGGAGACCCGGTATGGTTGTAACATGGGGAGAGTTGTAACAACACCATATCCACCAATTAGAGATAAGATAAGATTTAGGTGATCATTTCAGTCTTTGCCTACTTCCTTCCTGCTCAGGCACGGTGGTTATGAAGTCTGGAAACACCTACATTCAGAATATAAAGAGGAAAAAATGATTTTGTGGTTCACCAAGACTATTTTTGGTTTAGTATCTATACTATTGCAGATGGAATTGTTTGACTTATATTAGATTGAAATATAGTTTCTCAGGCAACATGTGATGCATTTTTTCCTAATTTCAAACCACTATGGTAATTTCCCTTTGTCGCTAAGAGTGAAATGAAAAAATTACATCCAAGTGGTAGAAGACGGAGCCCCAGCTTCACTGGTGTTGTGCCGAGTTGTCCGCACCTCGTGGGACTTTCAGGTCATTTATCACCTTTGATTAACCACACAAAGAATATTTTATCGTTTTTAAGATACTTACAGCTACTTAAAATAGACACGCGAGGAGCCGTGACGTGTGCAGTTGTCGGCATCACAGCATGCACACAAAACTCTGCCCAAGACTGGTGAATGGCAGGGGGAGAGAGAGAGAGAGGGGGAGAGTGTAAGGGCCCGTGTCCATTAAAACGTTTTTTTACCAGCTGAAAATGGCAGATGCTGTTCTGAAATTACCAAGCTGGGAGCGTTAGGGTGCGCTTTGGAGGCGCAGCAGTCTTTTTCGAGATGCTCTGGTTGCTATGATACATAATTTCAGTGGAGGTGCTGAAAGTATGGTACCTAAATTTACTGAATGTAAAAATGTCCCCATAAAGTTTGTAGGCCTACTTGCTCTGGTTGTTGCTCTGCATGAAGAGAAGGCTGAAACATGGAGAGCGAGGGGACAGACTCGCTTGGCGAGGAGGCACATCGCTTCGTTCAAGATGAGATTTGCTCGGTGTGGAGACGTCATCAGGAGCCGCGGCATCAATTTTCACAGCTATGCTGATGACACCCAGCTATACATTGCCGTGTCCCCTGATGACCCAGGACAAGTAGATGCCCTTTTTAACTGTTTTCTAAACATACTGTGATTGATGGCAGAACATTTTCTGCAGCTCAATCAGGACAAAACAGAAGTATTGGTCAATCATTCTGAATCTCAGAGTGAGAAAGTAAAAATGAAACTGTGAATGCTGGCACTAAATCCCTGTATTAAGGTGAAAAACCTGGGAGTCATCTTTGACTCAGACCTCAGATTTGAGGTCACATATTAGAAATTTTTCTAAGACGGCTTTGTATCATCTCAAGAACACTGCTAGCGTACGACCCTTTCTCTCTCAAACAAATACAAAGACACTTCCATGCTTTTCCAGGATTGATAACTGTAACACTCTGCTTTCTGGACCTCCAAAGAATAAAATCTCTAAACTGCAGCTGCTTCAAAACGCTGCTGCACGTCTTTTGACTAAGACCAGAAAGAGAACACACATTACCCCTATACTAAACTACTATTACTACTTTATAAGTCACTTAATGGTATTGGTCCAGAATACTTTTCAGATTTGCTATTACCCTGTGAACCCTCAGGTCCTCTTGTACTGGCCTTTTAATTATTCCTAAAGCCTCAACTAAAACTTGTGGTGAGGCGTTTCAATATGATGGCCTGTGTTTGTGGAACAACCTTCCTGATGAGCTGAGAGCAGCAGGAAATCTGGACATGTCTAAAGGCAAACTAAAGACTATTTAACCAAGCTTTTAACTGAGTTGTATTTATTCGATTTAGTTAAAATGTTATTTATTTATTTATTTATTTATTTATTTATTTATTTATTTATTTATTTATTTATTATACTTTTACTATTGATGGGCTGCTTTTCTAGTGTTTTTTGTTCTGGGGCACTGGGGTTTTAGTGTTTCTGGGGTGGCGGGAATTGATGTTTGGGCTTGATCTTCTGTTTTTATCAGGTGCTTATTTGTGATTGGAGGGTTGGGCTCATGGGCTTTATATGGGATGGTCCTATTACTAAACTATTGTTTTTAAATGGCTCTGTAGTATGAACTTTGTGTTCCATGTATCTGTATGTAAAGTGCTATATAAATAAAGATTGATTGATTGATTGATTGATTGATTGATTGATTGATTGATTGATTGAGAGCAATGACAGAAACAGCGTCATTCTGGTAGCTGCACAGCTGCACCAACAAAAAGTTTCATGGCTCAGTGTGTTTGTCTGGCTCGGATCGTCACTGATTAATCAGCCCACCTACGAGTCTCACCTGCCAAACACCAACACAGCAACACTGATGGCTGAATAGTAGTTTTAGGTTCACTTAGAGTTTATGATCTAAACAATACGGTTACATCTCTCATGTGTGACGGGATGTCACAGTGCTTTAACGTCATTTTTTGGGCCTTCATGGAACCGTCCATGCAGACTTTGGTCAGCTTCAACATTTCAGCTGTATCTTACCCCATTGACCTTTTCAGCTGGTAAAAAACGCTTGGTGGACACGGCCCTAAATTGAATGAACAGAGACTGCAGCTCTGCAGCTTCTCAAGATTAAAGCAGAGCTACCGTGTGTTTCAATCTGTGTACAGCATCATACCTGCCAATATCACAGGGACCGGATCAGACAGCCCCTGTAGAGGCTGCTGATATAATTACACTTGGGAGGAGAAAAGCTTAAATACTCAGTATGTGCCCTGGAGAAACAGGCATGTTTTTTATTATCTAGCTAGAATTTCATTCCCTCTTCCATCCAGTGTCTCTTGAATGCATTTTCACTTTTATTCTGATCAACATACTTTGGTTTGTGACCAAATACCTACAAGACTGAAGACATTCCCATCAGCGTCAGCTGTACATTACACCTGTATTTTGTCCCCACCACAGTATATTATGCATAAAAAAGTTCTGAAATATAGCTTGCAGTAAAAAGAAAAGGTTTATTTTCACATTAAGAAAACATGCAATGCAATTAAAATATAGACGAAACAAATGTACATTGTCCATAAAAAGGTAACTTAAGCTAAAAAAAACAAGCTACTGATTATAAAGGGAGCCAAAGATGCGCAGCACCAATTAGTAACTTTAACAACTTCTTGACTCAGTTTCTTTTTGGCCAGTTTTCTGTCCTCTCCCTGTGAACATGACAAAAGAGGAGGGAAGACTAAATCAGGCCTACACATGTGTTGCATCAGCAGGAATGATATTACATGAGAAAAGTTGATCTACAGGAGAAACAGATCTGAAAGCAACACAGAATGACTGAGAGCTGCACTACAGAAATGTCATGTGCCACCTGAGTTTCCTTATGCATAAGAAAAACATTTCCACCATAAATTGGTGCAGAAACGTTCACCAGAATGCAGGAAATGAAATGTTTAATGATCAACATTTCCTGGGAAGGTCGCCCCAGACCGTCCGCTCATATATCTCGGAATTGAAGATATCGTCCAGAACACTGTTTAAGGATCCTCTCGTCTTGTTCCCATAAACCTGATATCATGATGTCTTTTCACACCTGTAATCTGAGCCCATGTGTCCCCACCACTTTTCAACAAAAAGAGACGCCCTTGATTTTGAGTAATTTGAACGCTGATGCGACACTTATGTCCGTACCGCATCCCTGATACAACGGCAACATTTCCAGATTAATTTGTCTAATAGTTGACTCAACGTCTAGGATAGGAAGAGACCGCTTTCAACATAGACTCTGGGAATACCAAATAAAGACCTTTGTTTGTAACGTCATGTCGGAGTGCTTCTTAGTATTAATTTAAAAAGCACTGTCCCTAATTTATCAACCAGTCCTGTGCTGTAGTTGAAATTGTGTACTAACGTAACAGGAGTAGGGTTACAGCAAGGAACACAAAATACTGTTGATAACAATATTTGTGATTTATTTTGAAAGATGTAATCATCCGCTGGTGGCTCATTGGCCATAATTCTTACTGTAAGTGTTAAGGCACTCAAACACTGGCTTATTGTATAAAAATAAATATCACAAATGTCAGTCATGCTCCATGGTCAGACTCTGATCTGTTAGTAATTCCTGAATAACAGCAGCCTGTGCCGGTTCACACAGGGCAGCACACCAGACTGACTGAAATGCAAACCTGAAGTCACACTGTAGCTTGAACACTTTGACCTCATGCTTCAGTTCTGGATTCTCCACTGCAGCAATAAAGTCCTGTAATATTATTACTTTGGCACGGTCTGAATCTGCAGTGAGAGGCTGCCTGAACACTGTGGGGAGATGGACTGGCCCTCCAGTCTGGCGCTGTCTTGTTCTTACCACATTTGGCTGACATACCCTACTCCAGTTGACCATGTCGGCACAAAGTTTGACACTAATTGTCGTCCATTTTTGCTGGAACAAACTGGGAAACCGGCACTGGATGAGCTTGACTAACCTGGCTGACCAGGCTAAGCTGATTAGCATGCTACAGCTGATAGATGGGAAGCACATCACCAAACCACTCCCAGTAAAACTCGCTAAAGTTTCTGTGTAGTAGCTAGTATGTAGCATAAATAGACTTTGACTTTTAAAACGGGGATGGGGGGGGGGGCACAGAAGATTGTCGTTGCCGTCTATGTCGTGGATTCTGCCTCTGTTTCAGAACAGTTACGCCATGCGACAGTGTGAGGAGACGCAATGCATTTTGGGGCGGTTGAGTATGTGTCGTGAGCGTCAAAGTTCTTGCTCATCTGGTATACATGTGGGCACTTTTTGCGTACACAAAATCAACACACTATGCAGTTGAAATATAATTAGACATCCCTCTTAGTATGAATAGTTCGCTCCACACCTCCGGTCTCCTCTGCACCATAAAACACTCAGCTGCTGTGGTAAAAGAGACATTTTGACACAAACATCAGTCATGCAGCCTCCCCTCAGAACCCCGGCTGATTATGGCAGATTATTCCACATCGAGGTGATTAGGACGGTGCGGTTTTTACGTCTGCAGCTGTCAAACAGCATCACAGCCGCCAGGGGATCAGACAGCAGAGATCAGGCTGGAGAGCACGCACGGCGGCATAAATCTAAGTGAAAACTCATCATTGATCTGTGGACGGGGTCACAACCTCCTCCTGCGCCGCTGATGGAAGGTGGGGTTATATTAATTAACAGGAAGTCATTTGGGGGAAAGCTGTCCCGTGGCGACCTGGTCTGACGTGGTAAAAGAGAGGCCCCCCTGTCTTTGTTAGGGACATGGATTTTAGGGGGGGTAGATAAGGAAGAGGGAAGCAGCAGCAGGAGGAGGGGGGAGGTAGGGAAGGTGGGAGGAGGAGGAGGAGGTGGGGGGGCCCATCTGCCGCTGAGCGTGCTGGGTCAAAAGGCTTTTGTTGTGAAGGAGTGATGAGACAGATAGATGGTCGCTGTCACCAACCGCTGGGTTTAATCAGGTGAAAGTGTCCCAGCCTGCAACATGTTCACCACACACACAACACACACACACAGATACCACACACACACACACACACACAGATAACACACACACACAGATACCACACACAGTGACAAATAATGATCCTTCATCTTTAATTAATAACATTCTGGCTGAATCTCTTAAATTAGCAGAAATTTAAAACTCAATCAATACAAATGAAACGTGCAGAAAATTTATCAATTTCTCTTCTGCTACTGTGAAAACAGAGAGTCGCCTGCAGCGTCTCCTCGGTGCATCCTGGGACATTTATTTGCTTCGTGGCCTTTGATTTATTTATTTTACACTCTCTTTGTGTTATTTATGGGTTTAAAAGAGAAAAGTTTTGATCCTCATCTCACCGCCGTCACCTCGACCCGAATTCAGTCACCGACCCCTGCGATGCAAGCGGTGTGCGCATGCGCGTTATGTGATTAAAGCAGCTGCGTCAAGCCGGTATGGAAGCGGAAGTTAGATGAATCAACCTTCAAAATAAAATCAAAGTTTTCTTTCAACAGAAAAGCTTAAGTAGAAACTTCACTGACAACAATTCAGTTTTCAAAGTAACACGCAGCTTTAATAATAATAAGAGTATGACATGGTTCTGTTTTACATTTTAGTTTCACATTTTAATAATATAAGATAATGATAAATGATAATAGTAATCTTTGTTTAAAGAGCACTTTTCAAAACAATGATACAAAGTGCTTTCACATGAGCAAATAAAATAATGTAGCCTACAGTAAAGAAAATAAGATACACAGTAAAAGCAGGAAGAAAATGAAAATAATAACAAACAAGAGTTAATATTTTGAATTGCTGTTAAATTCATTTTGGAGAGAACTGCTGCAGTTTGCTTCCTTCCACTTTGGAAAAAAGCATCAGCTAAATGAACAAATGTTCCTGTGGACTGAAACTTTGATGGTTCTGTTAGAACATGCAAACGAACTAGGATCTTCAATGAGCCACTGAACATATGTGAGATGTGGAATTTACAGTGTGGAAACAAAATTCTGAAAACTTAAATTGAATTTAGCATTATTAAACAATAATATAAAAGCTGGAGCTGAAACAGAGATACTATTTCGATAATTGATTAAACCTTCAAGTGATTTACAAGGCAAATGTATCTACTGACAGCCTCTCACATTTGAGGACTTTCTGACTTAAGTCAACTGAATATCATTCAGTTTTGGACTGTTTGGACAAATGCAAGTAGACTGGAGAATGTGATGATTATTTTTCAGTATAAAAACTGCAAATACAGAATATACAGTTTTATATTGTCATGCTGTGCACATGTAAATATCTGTGAAGTTGTTCTTTTGCTGCAAATGGTTGTATTATTTTTCTCTATTCTTTTTACTCTTCTTATATAACTTGCATTGTTTATTCCATATTTATATATTTCAAGATTTATTTATGTCAACTGTATGCTTGTCTGTGTGTAGCACCTTATCACCAAAGCAAATTCCTTGGCAATAAAGCTCCTTCTGATTCTGTTAGAAATGATTGATGTGTAGCAATGAGATGAATTCATGTGAGATCCCTTTGATATCCTTTCTATAATTCAGTGTGTGTGACCTCATACTCATTTAACTCTGAGGCTAAAATATCAGAGTCACTCTGAAAAAAGAAAATGATTGAAGAAAAAGTTGTTTATCAGACATCATCTTACTCAACTTTCGGCTCTTGAAATGGCTGTGTGTTGTGTAATGTCAATGTTGAACCGATATCACTGCTCAGGTGAAGCTGCAGCCTTCTTCTCTCTGAAACAAGATAAGATGCCCATCATGTTTATTAACTGTTTAATCCTATGTTTGCCCAACAGTCATATTTTAGAATGAGAAACTGATTTGTTTATGAATAAAAATCTGGCATCTGGCAGATAGATAGATAGATAGATAGATAGATAGATAGATAGATAGATAGATAGATAGATAGATAGATAGATAGATAGATAGATAGATAGATAGCCACAGAGGTCAGGACGATTAGGGGGAAACAGAAAACAAAATGAGCAACGAGAAAAAGAAACATTTGTCAATTAGGAAAAAAGCATTGCAGCAGTCCCGTCAGTGACGCGAATGGCCTATATTTTGAAAGGGACAACCGGAAGAGCCCGTTAACATTGCCTGTGTGCTGACGCAGGCTGCTGGAGCGGCATGCAGCGGCAGTAGATGCTGTCCCATCATCAGATCACACCCAACGGGGCTGCAGCGCACCGCTCCTCCGGCACCAACAACATGACACCCAGATTCAAAACCGCAATCTGAGCCCTGAGCACCGAGGACGGAACCAGCGGAGGACTGTGAGCTGCAGACGTGGACACATACGAGCACACACACACACACATACATACGCACGCACACACACACACACGCACGGGGAGACGAACATTGCAGCGAGCAGCAGCCAAAAAAGACAGGGACGCCGTCACAGAGGCGAACTCCACTGCGCCGCGGATTTGCGCTTTCCGCTCCAGAGACGCGTCCCGCTCGGACAGCCGCAAGAAAATTCACTCCCTGTGAGTCATTTAACGCAGAAAAATGTCATCATCGGGCAAGGACGCCAACAGCGGGCATTACGCCAACTATGTGGGACCGTACCGCCTGGAGAAGACGCTGGGCAAAGGACAGACAGGTTAGTGAAAGCCCCCCTTCTGAAACCTTCAGATGCGGCTGATGCTGTCGGGACTCTCCTCAGCATCACCGCGCCTGCCTCGCTGACATCATGTTGGCTTAGATTTTTTTTTTCTTACATCAGCTCTGCGTGTTCTGAACGTGCCGATGCGGGAAAGGGGAAGCGGAGAAATGCCCGATAAGTGCGGGTGTTTCTGGTGGATGCGGCTTTGCTGAATGTGGAGAGAGCTGCCGCTTTCACGGTGCTGATGGTGTTGATAATGCTGCTGCTGCTGCTGCTGGTGGTGGAGGTGGTGGTGGTGGTGTGCCTTTAATCCTTGTTGTCAGGCAGAGAGAGCTCGGTGATAATGGGCCCTTGTGATTTTTTCTTGTCTCTAATTCCGTTATAGCATCCATCTGTCACATGGGCCCGCTCTGCTGAGGCTGCAGAGCAGTGATGCTGCACTGTCCGGTCCCTGCGCGCGCGCACACACTCACGCTCAAACGCATACACTACATTCAGCTCACGGGTTAACACACACACACACATACTGCAGCTGCAACATCACACACTTCTGCATGTTTGTTTTAACGGAGAAGTCTTCTGAGTTCATCTGTGGACCTGTTCTCCAGGCGTTATAAGGCTGCATGATCCTGATGGGCCCTGCTGTTCTGCCACAGTATCTGTAAAGGTCTAGAAACATCAAGTTGATGTTTGTCAGTGGCTGCTTGTGAGCTGAAATCCAACCAATGTGTCATCTTTCAGTATCTGATGAGTCATTTTGGGAGAAATCCTTTTTCTTTTAAGCATTTTAAAGGTGTTGATTCAACTTCATGGTCATTTTGCTGTAGTTTGTGGTGCTGTTGAATTGTATTGTGTTATTCTGACAGATGTGTTTCTAATCCCATCTCGCTTTACAAAATATCAGAAACACCCAGTGCATCACTGTGCTGCAGAAACCTCGTCAGATTGTCAGGTTGATGGTCATCACGGTGAACTGCATGGAGGTCTGTTTGTGTCACCTCATGCATGTGTGAATATAAGTCCAATATTCTCTCTCTGACAGCTCTGTTTTTGGTCTCCACCAGCTCCTGACTACAAGTATCTGGCTGTTTAGCTGCTAAACGCTCCACTGTGTTCACCAGCTGCTCTCTAACTGTATTTGCTGGCTCTTTGCTGCAGAACAGGTCGTGTAAGGTTCCATTTTTCTGGCTTCTTCTCTGAAAACGACGCTGTCGGAGCGCTGAGAGTGAGCCATCTCCGTGAAGCCGAGGGCAGTCGCATCAACATACTGCATGATTCATGATTATCACAAAAATATTGCTTATAGTCATTTAAAGTTTTTGCAGTGGATGAGAGTTCCGACATGGTTCCTGTAAAAGGTCTGGACTGTCGTACATGGGAAAAAGTATAGCTGTTTAAGACCGTGAGGAGTGTTGATGTCAGTCACTGTTGAGCAGCACAGACTGTAAATCCCTTGAGTGAATGTCATTGATCTGTCACGTTGCTATGTGGTACACTATACGGATGGCCCAGGCCAGGTTCTCTGTTTCTGATACATAACCATCTGTGGACACATGCAGCCTGAAATGATCAAGGTGTCTCCCCTCCAGTTCCAGTAGGCAGAAGCTCTATACGCTGCTCAGTTCCCTCGGTGGGTGAATAATTCATAACCAACCAATTAGCTGGTTGGTAGAGATGGATTGGAACAGCTGCTGTATTAATTACACAATACTTATATTTAGCAAATGGAATAAAACTGCAGTAGTGTGCATTTAACTCACAAAGACACTCAGATAATTTGCTTTGTTCTTCAACAGGATTAATTATAGTAACTGAATCAGAGGAGGAGTAAAGGTCAGTTTCAAATTTATTAGTCATTCTACAGCACAGGGCTGCACCACCAAATGAAAGTTGTTTTTTCCACACATCCACCTTTGCTTGAACAGTCCGTTTCTTTGTCGCTTCTTCCCCAAGCAGCATTTGCAGTAAAGTATAAACAGCAAAGCCACCTTACGATGAGAAGTGATCTCAAAGCCAAAGTTCTCAAACTGAAGAAATTTTAAGATGCAGCTATTTGACGTTTGGCACAGGATGATGGTGTCCACTGTGATTAAACCATTAAAATACACAGTTTTTAAAGTTTCTCACACCGAGGGAAACAGCTGTCAGTGTGCACAACACCAGGCCTATTTGAAATGCTGAACAAACTGAAACTTTGGTGGTGATTCAGGCGTCTGGAACCAGACTAGTTTTCGGCATTCGCACGTTCAGTTGGTATCTCAACAGTTGTGTGCTACTAATGTTAACGTGATGTATTCAAACATTCAGTTGTAGACCTTTGATTCACTTGTTTTCAGTGAATTTAAATGCGGTTGGTGTTTTTTATTCATCGATGGACCGTTGGAGAAAGAACTGAGCTGGTCTGAGAGATTATATGCAGAATAAGCAATGGGAAATTCATCTTCCTGTACCAGTTCCAGTACAATGCCAATACGTGTGAATTTCTCTTGTGAGGAATGAATAACGTATTATTATTTTGAATTGACTAGAATGCAGTTTGCGCAGGATGTTATAAACTCTTCATCAACTGATATGACAATGAACTTCCAGCAGCTCCTTCCACAGCCTCAGCTGAAAATGACATCAGTTGACATGGATAGGTCTCTTGCTACTGATTGGCTTCAGAAACACACGATGTCAGACTGAATAATGAGGTGAAACAAAACGGCAATTCAGTCTCGTTATCAGGCTGCGCTGCAACTATTAATCACTTCATCTCCTAGTAGTTCAAATCAAGCGGTGCCAATTTTTGACACCTGATGCATCATTTATCTTTTAAAAATAGCTTTTACAGCTTCTCTATTGTGAAATAAACTACCTCACATCACAATATCATTCTTTATTATCTTCCAGACTCAACACTTGATCTATTAATTGGAAAATGATCACTACGTTAATCCATCCATCATCCATCCATCCATCCATCGTCAACCGCTTATCCTGCGTACAGGGTCGCGGGGGGTCTGGAGCCAATCCCAGCTGACATTGGGCGAAAGGCGGGGTACACCCCTGGACAGGTCGCCAGTCCCCACATTAAACCATTAATGAAAATATTTGTTAGTGCTAGCTTTACACTTGCCAGCTACAAAATGTGACCAAATGCGACATGCGCAGGGTTCCACCTTTAAAACATTAAAACTTGTTAGCATCTGTGTGTCTTCCTCTGCTTTTCTGAGCTGGAGCAGTTGCTGAATCCAGACCTTCTAGTCGGACACACGTTTGAGGCTCAGATCCTTCAGCATCTTCTCTGACTGCGACTCCACAACCTGAAAGGAGACACATTTTTTCTTAAAGTCCCACAACCTGGTGTTCTCCGATGCTCACACTGACTGCCTCTGTGAGTGTTTGTGCAGCTTGTCAATGTGGTTTAAGTGCATATGCATGTAAAGAATTCAAGTGCAGAGCTGTGTGTGTGTGTGTGTGTGTGTCTGTTGGTGTGAAGAGGCGGCTGTAGTGAAAGCTGAGCACTGATACTCTGCTTGTTGATGGCTGTTGGTGAATCGAAGGCTCCGGTGCTGAGCTGGCAGACAGGCAAGCCCGTATATCATTAAGCCTCCTCCACAAGTGTAGGGCAAGCCCACGCTCTTTGTTACTGTGTGTGTGTGTGTGTGTGTGTGTGTGTTGGTGGGAAACACTGGGGATCTCTGAGGGAGTGGACTAATGGTTCTTGTTCTCTTTGTTAGACATGAACCATGATACACTTTATTAATACGCAATGGAGCAACAGTCACAGCATAACTGAATTACATCAAAGGTAATTCCAGCTCATAAAAATGTTAATTAAATGTCAGGATCTGCTTAAAATATGATTATGTTTGACTAATGTTTAAACAGCTGGATTGAGATCCTGAAATATTCTGTTACCCGTGTCTGTTAGCTTATTAAAGGAAAAGGACACCTTCTTTTGGGGGAGTAAAACAGTATGGAGATCGGATATGCAGCATACCTGTTACCAGCAAATAAAGTTATCTAAAATGATTAATTGAATAGCTGATTGACAGAAAATTAATAAACAACTATTGTCATTAGTGATTAAATTATTTTTAACCAAAGAAAACAACTGTGTCTTTAAACTCAAGCGATGCAAAGTGGCTGCAACTGCACTTGTAGCCTTTAGCTTTAGCTTTAGCGCAGAGAGGCTAGTTTGAACGTCTCCTGCAGGTTCATCTATTTAGATTTTTAAATCCCCACTCTGTTGCTTTGCTTTTCTGTCCCCACTTACGAGACGGCAGTTGGAACAATGCCTTCATGGTGTGCGTCGGCTGGTCGAAGCTGAATGGCGAGAGGCTGTGCTGATTCTGAACAATTAGTCAGTGTGTGAGAGAGTGTGTGTGTGTGTGGGGGGGTTTGAAGTACTCCTTCTTTTACACTGGTTTCCCAGGCTCCATACAGTGCTCATTTTCAGTGTTGGCCAACAGTGGGGACGGTTGTCATGGTTTCATCTCTCCTCCTGCGACAATGGCCACTCTTTTCCTTCTTGGTGATCGGTGCGAGTCTGCAGCCGCCAGTCTTTTCGTCCTCTCGTTCTGTTTTCACTTCTTCAACTTCTTTCGACTTTTCGCACAGAAGGTGAAGGAGTGCAAATCCCTTCAGTCATAACAACCATCTACGTGTCATTGCCTCAAGTAGGAGAGCTGGATTTTTAATATCCATATGTAAGAGTTTCAAATCTGATGTTGAAAAATTGGCTGATAGACACATTTGATAAGGATCCCTTAAATGTTGAGACTTGTCAAATACAATTGGTATCCAATGTAACCGGCATGTATTCAACCTAATATAGTATATTTACTGATACCTAATACTTCTTGCTTGCTAATGTAGCGTAGCATATACTGCTGAGCAGTAGGAACCTAGCTAGCATTATCTTGACAGTGTGTATATTGGATACTGAACAGTGAAAATAATAACACTATGTTTTTTTAAAATTTTATATAAACACATGACTTTAAACAAGCATTTTTGATAAGTGTTACTTACACTTGTTTTTTACCAGCAAGATTTTTCACACAAATACACATAAACTTCTGTGCTCTCTGCGGACAGACATATGATGGATATTTCTGTACGCAGCTGACACTGACTCTGATACATCTGTAATACGCTAATATTAACAATATATCGGCTCAGCTGAATTATCAGTCTGGCTCTCAAAGAAAAAAAAGATATATTGTGCAAAATAAATAAGGTTTTTAAAGGAAAATATGGTTTATAACAACTTGGATTTTATTTTTATTTCTCTGGCTGTCTTGTTAATGAGTTATGATGAGAATATACTGACCAAAATAATAGCTGAGACTTCATAAGACCACAACATCAGTAGTAATAGGTCCAACAGACAGGTTGGAAACACGACCCCAGGTTAGCCAAAACCAATAATGACACAACTACAACATCTCCTCACTTTGGTGAGCACAACTGATAGAAGTGATGTGTTGAGTTATATAACAGTAAAGTGCGGGGGACAACCTGTGCTGCCCTGGGGCCCGGCAGGTAGCGCGGGTCGTCCGTTAATCACAGGGTTGGCGGTTTGATCCATTGCTCCTCCTGTCCGCATGTCAGTGTCCTTGAGTTAAACACTGAACCCTAATTGCTCCTGATGCTTTGCCCTGCTGCCGGTGTGTGAATGGGTGAGTGAGAGGCAAGGCTGGAAGGGCTTTGGGTAAAAACACTGTGTAAACGCAGTCCGTTTACCTGGAGGGTGATGGGATGATGGGAAACAGAGGAATATGTGGTGTTTGTCTTTTCAATGGCTTGAAAAATAAACCTGGCTAAGTAAACTATATAAGGTGCATTATGAAGTAGGGCTGCACGATATGGCAAATAAAAATTACACTGCGATTATTTGCTATTAGTAGGAATGATCATTTTCACTGAAAAAACTATTAATATCATGATGATGTGACGTTTGTTGGGTCCAAATAAACATCTGGAGAACGAGATACTTTGGTCGAGGCTTCTCTGCAGCTCTACAGTGCCTCATTCAAACGCTGTTCTGTCACACATTTTACCTTCATCAACAAATTGCAGCTTCTTCGATGATATTTTGATTAATTGCGCAGCCGTAATGTAAAGCAACAAGCTCTGATGCACTGAGCTCCCAGAAACACGTGGATCACTCAAACGGGTCAATATCCACCAAGTCCCTGCGTGTCCTCTGACCGTGAGGGGAAACTACGACATCATTCATTTTTATTTGGCCATAAGCTGTAATGGGAATGTGTGTGTGTTTGTGTGTGCCATGTGTTTGTGTGTTTCCCCGTTGTGTTATAATGAAAGTGTCATGTTATTGACGTGGAACATCCTAAAGACTGTAGTCCCTCGGCTCCAGTTGAGGAGTGCGGAGTGTGTGTGTGTGTGTGTGTGTGTGTGTGTGTGTGTGTGTGTGTGTGTGTGTGTGTGTGTGTGTGTGTGTGTGTTTGTAGTGGGGGTAGTGTGGGCAGCAGGGAGAGCCCCAGCACAGATGGCTGCTTTTAGGTGGCTGAAATACAGCTTCATTATGATCAGGTTGCAGGTGGTAACGCTCCCATCACTCTCACTGCGGACGTATGCATATATATATATTCTATATATACACACACCCGCGTGTGTGTGCGTGTGTGTGTGTGTGTGTGTGTGATGCATGTGAATGTTTTCACATGTTTTCAGGGCCTCCGATGTGTTTTATTGTTTTATTAAACATGATTTGCTTTATCACGCTTCAGTAAAACAACACAAAATATTTGTGCCGCCTCATTTGCATACAGAGCGATCAGAGGTTTCTACTGTGGTCTCTCTGTATAAATAACATACTTTTTTAATGAAATATCTAGAAAACAATTAACTTGCAGACAGAAAACTCGGTTTAAAGGCACCAGCTTGTGTCACGTTTAAGATTTGACATTAGTGGTGTACCGGGGAGTTTTTAAATAGATTGATGGTGTCTTAATATGTATATAAGATTAGATATATCCTAACAGAAGATGTTTTTGTGTCTGTTTTGGTTGATTTTGGCACTCGGAGAGCAGTTTTGGGAGGAGTGAGGAGTTGTTGGAAGGCTTGCAGCAGCAGAGAGCTGACGGTTGCATTTCTTTGGAGCTTTTCATTCTCTTTAAATATTTCCTCTTGCTTGCTTTCCCACCTACCTGGCAGTGCATCTTCAACATTCAAAAACAGTAGCTGCAATGAGCGTGCTCCAAGACTGAGGAGGAGAGGAAGGGCGGGAGGAAACACAAGCTGGTAGACAAAAAGTCTTTTGGGAGGGTTTCTCTGCAGACGGGAAGGGGATGATCAAAATTATGGCTAGTGTCAAACACCCCCTCCTCCCCGTCCTCCCCCTATTTTCTATACAGTACATCCCATTTGGCTTTTCTCTTGCTCGCTCGCCTTCCCAGCTGAGAGCCCGGTTACCATGGAAACCGGAGGAATGCTCTCTTCTGTGGCTGGTTGGAGGTATGCTCGCTCGCTCGCTCTCCACGGCCCCTCTCCTCAGCCTGGGGGAGTTGTTTCGCCTGAGCCATTAAACAATGACTGAGCCCCCCCCCCCAAATACCGTCTCTCTATATTTCTGTTGCGCTTACGTTTACCTTACATCTCTCACTGACTCCACCTCCCCCCCTCTCTTTCGCTCTCTCTGAGGCTGTCAGGCTAAAGCTCAAGTCTACCTCTGAATCCCTGCCGCCCGAATGAGTCATCATAGGGAGGCGTCACGAATTTCATCTTCCGAGCCCAGCTAATGCCTCTCTGTCTGCCAGATTTTCCACAGCTTCTCATCACAGGACACATTCAGCCTCATTCAACCCCATATATTTAAACAGACGCTTCGGCGTTTAGCAGGAAAAAGTTGAGACGGCAAGAGAGAAACTGTAATTTCAGCGTTACTCTACTTTTATTTCTATTAAAAATGGATGTTCGCCTCTTGCGTTGTAGCACGGGGAGAGATGTATTAAGAGTAGCCGTGGCGAGGATGAAAGCGGACTCTTAATAGAAATTGCTCTTAGAAGTGCTTAGCAAATTAATGTTGCAAGAAAAGAAAAGAAAAACAATTTTCAGATGAGATTAGAAAAAGAAAATCTTTGATAGCGTGGGAACAGGAAGAACAAAGTCTGTTTTATCGTGTCTGCGGCTCGACGGAGAGAGACGCTGTTAGTTTGATTCAATTAGCTGAAGCCAAGCTCGTCTCACACACACACACACACACACACACACATCGAGATGCCGTCCTCGTTTGTTCCTGGGTTGCCTTGAGCTTGCAGACTCACAGTGTTGAGTTAGTTTAGATTGCTGTCATCTTGCCTGTGGCTGTCAGTCACTAACAAGTCTCAGTGTGAAAGTCAGCAGGCTGCTGCTGCTGAAATATTCAGGTTGCTGAAGTGTGCAGGGACGCATATGTGTGTGTGTGTGGGTACTTATTTAAATGACTTATGCTCTGATGCTATGATTATTATAATTAAGTCCCATGGATGTCTTTTTTTCAACATCGATCCTGTTTAATATTGAATATCTGCTGGTACCAATATTTTCCTACATGTTACAATCCAAAGAAGGTTAAAGTCAAGGGCAACTGGACTTGGTGGAAGATACTAGAAGATGTTTCTACCCTCATCCAAGAGACTTCTTCAGGGAAGAGGGACGAAACGTCTTCTAGTATCTTCTACCAAGTCCAGTTGTCCTTGACTTTAACCTTCTTTGGATAACTATGAGCTTGATGACTGAGAACCTTCACAGCTAGAATTAGACTGAAAAGGGGTTTAAGGTGGCGGTGACCATGTGATAGCAACATCCTCAGTTTGAGTCCAGAGGAACTTTTATGCATGTCACTGCCCATCGCTCTGCAGCCAGGTCTCTGTTGTCTGCTTCACTCTCTTACTCTTCTCTCCACTGTTTCCATCTCTTCCTTCTGCCTGCTGTGGGCAGAACCTGCTTCTCTCTGTGTTTGCAGGTAGATGAGTGATTTCTCTTGTCTCTTGGGGACTCATTTGCTCTGCTCTCCCAGCTTCATTACCTCTGCTGTACATACAGGCTCGTGTCCTGAACTTCTCCTGAGCCAGTTACTTTAATCAACTCCTGCAGTGTACATGCACCGCTTAATCTTTTTCACATAAACGCTGCCGGTTGTTTTGTTGTTCGAACGTTTGCATCGATGAAGTCGATGTGTTCATGTGCGGCACCACGCTGCCGCCTGCTGCGCCAGCTCCGCCTGCCTTCGCTATCGGCTCTTCGGCACGTGTTGATGACGTCTGTATGGATCAGCCAGACTGAGATGAGGTATGGAGATCCCGCTGGGCAGCAGCGGCGCCACCAGGCTCTATCAGCCCAAATCATCAGCACTTATCAGCCTGATTGCAACACCTGTTAAGATGGAGATGGAGGGCTCTCACCCTGCAGCAAGAAAAGAGGTGTAGCAGAGGTGATGTCAGCTATCTAATAACACTACCGGCACAGAAGCCCAGCTATTTATTACTAAATTACTGCTGCACCTCAGGTACACTCCAAATATGAAATGGGCTGCTTTTAGCCTTTAAACATTACGAGGAATACTGTGGTAACAGGTTACTTTCCCATCGCCACCAAGGTGGGGCCTAAACAATGAGGCAATTATTTGATTTTTCAGAACTGATTCAGTAATTTATTGAGGAAAAAAATCTATGCATTCTCTTCCAGGGGGGCTGTCCATTAAGGACAGAGGTCTGGGTACGAGTGGGGGAGTTTCTACAAAACAGAACAAAAACAATAACTAGTAGTCCTGCTATAAAAACTAAGAGCAGTAAGGTGGTGATGGTGACTGGACTTAATACTGAATTTACCCTCTAAGCTATTATAGTAAAGGTAATCCCTTCTCCCTTCGTGTTTTTGAACCCAGCCGTATTTTGTTTGGGTTGTTATTTGCAGCAGTTTCACATGAGAATTAAGTGTGGACTGAATATCTTTGGCTTTACACGGTTGGTTAGGCATAACAAGCTATTTCAAGACGTCACCTTGGGATCAGGTCATCAGGGAGGCTGATGCACGTGCATGTTACCATATATAGATGGAACATTAACAGTTCCCACGATCAGCAGACGGACGGAAAACTCACATAAATAAATACCCTGTGGTTGGACTGCTTTGCTTTTGATTTCACACCACAAACAAACTGCACCAGAGTCTGGCTGAAAGCAGGCAGAGACAACTCCTTCTCGAGTGCTCTCAGTCCAGTCGTTTAGCCGTAATGAGCGAACGCCACTGCCCAGGTGTGAAGGCTCCAGCGTAGCTTGGACTGTAGGCTTCTAGCACTTCAGAGTTAAATTTACCTGCTGTTGCACATCGAGCTGCTCAGTCACTGTGACTGTTTATCTGCCATCTCTTTAATCCAGCCCCACTTCCTGTCGGGTCTGATAGGCCGACCAGCACGTCTTCACATGCTGCCATATTCAACAGAGACCAATTTAATGCCTCAATCAATAGCTGGTAATCAAACGGGAATGGGTTATGGCTCCAGATAAGCCCCTTATGGTCCCGCAGCCCTCTTCCCCCAGCCAAAAACTTAATGAAATTGAGCATAAATCCCCCTTCTCTCTCCCTTTCAAAAACTCTCTTTCATCCCTTTCCAAAAGCAATCTGGACTTTTCCCCCTGAGTCAGCACTTACAGCGTCCAGGAGTGAAGCAGGGGAAATTACCAATTGAAGAGCTGCTTTGCTTCCCTCTCTCTGATCCGGCCCCGTGCCCACGCTCGACCCTCACTTCATTTTGTAGCAATATGGAGTTTCTGGTATCTAATATTAGATAAATAAACTCTGCCCTCCCTCCGTCCACTAAAACCCCTGACTAATGCATGATGGGATGGCCGAGTGCTTTTGGTAACAAGCGATTTCACGGCGAAGAGGACGCGGTCATGGATGGAAAGTCCAGTTAGGTGCAAAACCTTAATGAGGTTTTTTTGCAATTTGCTCATTAGCATTACCCATGAGCACCGGGGTCGGGCGGTGCGGCTCTGAGCGCTTTCCACCTTTTGCTGTTTCATGGCCTTTTTGCTACAGCGAGCCGCTCAGACGGTGGACCACACAGATGGTCCGGCATCAGGAAGAGAACGCCTTCCTGCCACGGAATAGGCATCCGCTCCACACAGATGGCCCGTCAGCGGCAGCGCGTGCAGATGACCGGCGTCGCCTACAGCCTCAGTGAAACACCCAATCATGTGGCATAATCAGATTAAGAGGCGGGGGGACCGGGCGTGAGAAACGCCATTATACTCACTTTACTGGTAGTGCCGGCAGGTACTACTGCTGTCAGGCGTGTGTGTATGTGTGTGTGTGTGTGTGTGTGTGTGTGTGTGGAGATGGAGGTTGTAAATCACACAATACATCCTAATTCAAAACATTCTTTAAAACACACGTAAAAATCACATGGTTCTACAGGAGGCCGTGCATAGACAGTGTGTCTGTGCTTGTGTTGCTAAGTTTATGAGGAGCAATTTCAGTTTTAAACCATCATAGTGAGGACATTTGGCTGGTCCTCACTGCTTCAAAAACTGTTTGAAATTTAAATCTTATTTTATTGTTAAAGTTACAACTAAGGTCTGGTTAGGTTTCATGAGGTTTGAGGTTCGGCATTTGGTTGTGATGATAAACACAACCAAATACAGGATGTCAGTGAGGAGAATTCATCGTGTATGTGTTAATGACAGAAAGACAAACGTGTGTGTGTGTGTGTGTGTGTGCGTGCACGAGCTACGTTGCAGTATTTTCAGGCAGCGCTCCGTCTCTGTGACCTGCAGTGTGGTGTGAGGACTGTTAGGCTGCAGTGCTGCATTACAGCTGCAGCCTCTCTGCAGTCATCGCACACACACACACACTCTCACATGCTAGTGGTGTTGCTAATGTTGTTGGGAGGGGAAAAGGTGCCTTAGCTGTTGTACATTATTAGTGAAAGTTGTTCTGCATTACGCTGTGTAGCTATGGTTACGAGTATGTGAGTGTGTGTGTGTGAGAGAAGGAGACAGATATTGCAGATGTAAATCATTTACATGGGCATGCCTAGAGGTTATCAACGAGTAGATAAATTAATTACACCCAGCTAAATTATTTGATGATAAACATTACTTTTAGCTGCTGGCGGAAACAGTTAAGGACGGGGGCGGCGGCCCGACGGTTGGTTTCTATGACATACTATGCTGTGGATGTTCATGGTCGCCAGAGGATAAATCCTAATGTTTTTGTTGAAGAAATAACAGCATTTAATGTGTGCATTTTTATTGCAATTAAAATGTAAAAAGTTTTCTCGTCACAATCAGAACTGCATGTGAAAATAATTGTAAAATTGCTTCTGTGGCTGAGTTACAACCTGGAGGTGTAGAGATTAAAATACAGTGTATGGGCGTTCACCAGGAAAAGAGGGTGAAAGATGCTATGGAAGTGCATTATGGGAAGACTTTTCGGACTTTTTTTGAAGTTTGACACGTACTTTTCCTATCTCCATCTATGCTTTTTCTATATTTTTTTTAAATATCTGTCTCCTAACTAACCTAAATGTTCATCTAACATCTAAATATTAGCATGCCAACATGCTAGTAAAGCATGTCATTAGCATGTACGCTGCAGATGCACTGACTGTCTCTGTAGTGTCAAAATAAATGAATGTTGATCCGCTCCCATGTGCACATACTGTGATGAAGCTTCTCAATATTGATGCTTCAACAAGCTGCTGTAGTGCCATTGTGTTCTTGTCCATCGGGAGGAAGATGTCTGTCTATTGTGGTTGGTGAATCGAAGTGCCAGCTGCACCATGCTAAAGAGTCTGGCAGTGCTACGGGGAAGACAAGAAGCGGCTTTCTCAACATGACTGCTTTGTTTTTAAAACTTAAATCTGTTGCTTATTTGCTTCAGAATTATAAGTTTACATCACGTGTATGTTGGATGGGATTATTTTTGTAGTTTCAGTCATCATTCCTACCAATAACAATGTTCTGCTCGTTGTGTAAGCTGCTGAGATGTGGGAACACGGTGACATTAAAGAAGTCTGTCGGGTCAAGAAACGCGATCAGTCAGGCGGTCAGACAGGTTGGACAAACTTATTCTGAGGAGAAAATAAATGCAAATGATGAAATTATTACCCAAACTGTCTGTTATAAACATCCATCACAGCTAGAGACAAACTTCCTCCTGCTTCATCTTTGATCTACCGTGCTTTTTAGTGGCATTTAAGGCGAGCTCACTTTTGCTTTTACCTCCAATTTCAGTGATTCTAGATAAACTGTTGTCTTTTTCACAACTTGTCAGATTGGCTGCTCGTGCTTTTTGCCCTGATGAGATGTCACAGGTCTCAGCAATTAGTTTGGTGAGAACAATTTTTTGTTACTACTGATAGAAATGAAAAAAGTGACAAAAAATACGTCATAAAACAAGTCGTAATAAACTGGAATCGTCCTGTAAGACTGGCACAGCGCTCAGTGGTTTCAGTGGTTGAAGGTCGGCCTCATGGCTCTGGGTAGCAGCTTGCCAACATTTCTGACTGACTGCATAAATAAAGTCAGTTCAACCCAGGTGTTGCACAAGATACGCTACCATTTATTCTGGTAGTTTGCGAGTAGTGGATACACTTTTAAACTTATGCTGTGACTTTCACTGAATTCTTTTTTTTTTAAAAAGAATGTGAGGTAGTGATAGACCGGTCGACCGATTAATCGGGCCGATATCGGCGCTCACGAGGCCGGTATGTCATCCTAAATGACAGCAGATCTAATCTAACACCATTTCTGGCTAGCGTTTAATATACATAGGTTTACTGTAGAGAATAATACAGCTGAATGATGTCTGACAAACTGATGTCCCTTAAACAGCAGCCATGTTCTGAAATCTTCAGCAGAACCCATTTTTCTATATTTCATTCATTAATAAAAACTTCCATCTAAAACAACTCTTTACTGGTTGATATAACATGTAGATTGGCTTGTTCTCTGCATGGTGGAATGGATTTCTTTGTTTTGATATTGCTTCATATATCGGCCACGCTGCTCTCTAAATATCGGCACCAGCCATTTAAAAATTCGTATCAGTCGAATTCTGATATAATCTGAGGCAGCAGAGACAAATTGCTTAATAATGAATGTTGGTTGAGAAGCCCTGCTGCTAGACATTACCGATGCATAGTCTCTGACATGGCGAGTTAACAAGTTTATTTGACCTACCTCTTGACACAGTAGATAATGTACAAAAAACGTGTGGATTTTTTTCTCCTAGTGAAATTTTAAAGATGAAGTGATAAGGACTTCACACGGCACCATTAATACGTTAGCAGATCCAAAGTAATTCTGTGTGCAGTGATTACACATTTAAAACGGTGAAAGCTCTCTGAGAGGATGAAGAGGGTTAGCTCTGACACGCCACAGCTACATCCTCTCTGGCGGTTTCTGTCCTGCACGAGGAGACAATGGGAGTGTGGGTGGTGGGTGATGGTCGGGGGCCCAGAACCACCACCCCCGTTGGATTGGCCTTAATCTGCCGCTAATCCGACCCTCCAGCGAGAAGGAAGCCTTGCTGATTTTTAACCAAACAAAACGAAGAGCTGAGATTTGGTGGAGCTGTTTACTGTGAGGAAGAAACTCCATGAAGACCTGAGCGCGAGTTTTACATGTGCGTTTGTTTGTTTGTTTGTTTGTTTGTTTACACTGAATATAAATATAGTGGAAGTGAGTTATCATAATCTCCTTTAATTCTTATCCTTGTTTTGCCAAATGCATGCTGGTGAAATCCAAACGTGCGCTTTAATTCAGCGCTTCATTTGGAGAGCTGCACCGCAGCACGCTTGTGGCTTTTTTTCTTCTTTTTTTTTGGTCAGAAAAAGCTCAGATCCCTGTTGTTGTGAAAATGTTGGCTTCGTAATGGAGGAGGAGGGGGTGACAAGAGGTCATGACCCTCATTACACCACCTGCCAGATGGCCAAACACCACGCTGTGTGTGTGTGTTATCGCGGGTGAACGCAGACACTTACTTGAGTAGAAACTAGGCGATGACACAGCAGAGAGCCTCTGACAGAAAGCGAAAGCACACAAAAGGTCCCAGGGGAGTTTCAGCACTACATTTTGATTGGCCAGACATATTTTAATGTCCGTTATTTGTCTGTCGCTTCACAGCAAGCATAAAAAAAGTTTTCTGTATTAATAAATCAATCAAAATAAAGTTAATCAACAACCTTTGAAATCATTTATCAAGCACGCGTTTCAAATATTTCTGGTTGCAGCTTCTCAAATGGGAGGATTTGCAGTTTTTACATCGTTGTAAATCACTTCGGACTGTTTGTCAGACACAACAAAGACATTTTGGAAGACGTTGTTGGTCATTTCTCACAATTTTTTGACGTTTTTATTGACAAAACAGTTAATCAGTTTTTTAAAAAATCCTCAGATTAATGAAAAATGAAGATGCTCGTTAGTTTCTGCCCGGGTTACAATCCTCCAGAGCTTGTAATGAAATCTTGTAGAATCAATATTTGTTGTTAGTTGATGAATGTTCATGATGATTTCTTGATTCGCTTTGTTGGGATTCTTTTTGACCAGTTTGATGCAGATTTTCTCCACTTTTTAAGCTATTTAGTCAAACATCCAAGAGCTGCCAGTCCCATACTTCCTATAACCCCCCCCCAACACACACACACACACTCTGCTTTTATCACACAACTCCTAAACCCGTCAGCCCCCTTCTCCCCCGCTGCCCATCTTCTTCTCCCTCGTCCTCTATCTTTCATTCATCCCTGTCCTCAGGCACAGTAACAGAGGCGGCCGGGTGGGAGGTGTTTGTGGGGGGTTGGCCAACCAAGTCAAGTTCCCTTGCTCGACTCTGCTGATGCAGCCTTCGCCCTTCAGGCTACCCCTTCACACACGCACACAGACTCCCACAGTGCTGCTGGTGTTCAATGAGACACTGACTGCAGCACTGCAGGGCTGCTGGGTCCGCCATGTGAAACAGGCTCAACACACAGTCAGCTGTGGACAACAAACGAAAACACCGTCTCCAATATGTCGGGGACAAGACGGGAGACAGAGTGGTGGGTGGCCGCAAACTTAGCCTGCGAGCTGGAGAATGATAACGTTTTTAAAGACACAGTCAAACGACAGTCAGAGCGTCTTTAGCTTCTGTAATGTGATGTGTTTCCAAGTGAAACAGAATATGCAGGTGGAGTATAATTTCTAGCGGGATTAGCCCAAAGTTAATACAGCGCTGTAAAAGAATGTCCCCCCTCACCCACACCTCCTTCACCTGCGATGGTAAATCAGCAGGTGGAGGACAAGGTAGAAATGAGCCATGATAGCACTATTCTAGTTACTTAACCAACCAGATGATGGGCAATGGTAACTAGTGCTAAATCACATCTAATGCCTAAAAGTTCAAGATGAGCCATCGATAATATTTGAGTGTTTCATATGAAAAGATTTTCAAATTTTAATATTTTAATACTAATATGTTAACGTGTTTCGCATCCACCAGGACAGACCAGGAGAGGTACCACAGGGACACCGAGTTACAACTTTTAGATGCATTTATTATATTTAAATTAACTTCATTGTCTTTAGAAGATTTGACCTGGTGCTAAAAAAGCGGAGTTGAAATTAAAATCACAACTTTAAAGCAAACATTTATTGATTATATAACACAGTATGGATCATGAGGTTTGTCAAAGTCCTTATAAGGTCAATCAAATATCAATGCATCAAGCTATCAGACAGAACTGTACGAGCAAAACGATCTCTTGAATAACTTGTTTTAAATATAATTTGACAGAATTTTGTTAAATATTATATAATAATAATAATACAATGTGAATCATCAAAATCTATACTTAACGCTGATAAATGAAAATGATGAATTATAAACTATCCCTACCTGCCATTTTAACAAATATTGTAAAATTATTAATGATATATTACAAAAATAACTTTATATATTTTTGCAAAGTGACTTTATGTGTTCAGGTGAATTTCAGTACTGATACCACAACAATATCAAAATCCCTTATTTTAAGAGAATATGGAATTTTTCATTCAACTAAAGAAATCACAGTTTGTAAATGATGAAATCTGTCAAATTGGCAGCATAAGGATATAAATCAGGATCTATCAATGCCAACTCTTAATCGGTACAACGTTGTAAAATCAAAACCTTTTATTATTTTACAACAACACTGAGCAGCGCTCGTGAAATTACAGGTAGAGGACTCGTGAGTATTGCTCATTCGGCCGTTTCAGCGGAAATGATTTGAACGGAGTCAGCACTGCTCAGCCATGTCCATAACGCTGCCTGTATGTAGACCAATGGCTGTGCTGGTAGTGGAGGGATTTGGGGATGTGGGGGAGGCATCGGGGGCGGGGCTAGCGGGAGCAGGTCAGCTCCTCTGGACTCTCTGAGGAGGAAGCTGGGGAGGAGAGGGGAGCCTGAGCCCGAGCTAAAAATACAACCCGGCATCTCGGAGAGTCATACGGGCTTCTTCAGCTCTGGACGCCTGCCAACAGAGCTCATCACACATGCACACACACACACACACACACACACACACCCTCACACGGGCCCGGTAGACAAAGACAACGCTACAAGCAAAACTGGAACTAGAGAGGCAGGTGGGCGGGGCTGAGAGGACGGTGGAGTGAAAGAGAGAGTGAGAGGGGGAGGGCCACGCATGGTGGAGGATGAATAAAAGCCGAGGGGGGAGGGGATGGAAGAGCAGGGGAGTGGGGGAGGGAGGGCAGGGGGTATTAAATAGAAAAGCTTGCAGAAAAAAGAATAAGAGGAAAATGAATAAAGAGAAGAAAAGGCAGCGGCAGATATGAATAAAGCTGATGATTAGAAACAAAACCAAAAAAAAGAGATAAACAGAGGATAAAGAGGAGGAAGAGCTTTGTGATGAGCCGTGATGATGCCTTGGCCGGCGGCCAAGTTTGCAATCCGATCCAGCCGATGATGTAATCATTTGTAATTGGTCCCAATTATTCATTAAGGCTTGATTGGCACTGTGGCACAGCCAATTAGACGGCAGGATGTGACAGTGACACCGTACTGTATGCCTTCCATGGTCTGTGGCGGCCCGGGTTAGAGGACCTGCTTCACAACAGCAGCGGAGGCCACAGCTGGCGATGAAGATGAAGCGCATTACACACGCATCGTTGGCCAATCACACGATGCTGGTTCCTGCATCCCAGCACGCGATTCCTGCAGCAGCTGCAGTGAAATACTGGCCGTAGCGAGGTGTCGCAGGCACACGCGGCTTCATTCAGGTTGAGGAGAATCACCTGTGCAGCCCACAGTTTGGTACCGCTGCACTTCCTGTTGGTGGCTTTGTCAGCTGCAGCTGAGTAAAAGTAATCGCGCTTTAATAACTGATCACAATATTTAGCCAAATACTCTGCAGTCCTGTTGTTCCTGCGTGGGTGCTGCCCATCTGTCTCCGGGCTCGGCCTCTCTTTGCCAGCTGCCGTCTGCATTCACTCCAGCCACAATTACTCGCGGCCAGAAGAGACGGCTCCTTGTGGCCCATTGATGCTCCTCGATGGGAGGTCAGGACTAATTGGCCAGCGTCCTATCTGTCACACAATATGGGCCTTTCAGCGCGAAAGCTGAGCTCTGATTGAGTTACGGCTGTCGGGTTTTGATTTACACAAAGGGAGACTCTTCAAAGTACTCAATCGCCTCAAGTAGCCTTGATTCAGAGCCCTTTGCTGACTCTGGTGATCTCTGTCATCTCAGTCCAGCCAGGCAGAGAGGGAAACTACATCATAACCTGGTATTGCTGTCATTTTGTGTACTTTTATAATGACGTCAGTATTACCCAGCCACTGAACCAAGCCACCAAACTAAAATTTAAACCTAAATCTTTAATCTTTTTGTAATTCTTATTTGATAAAAGGATTCAAGCGTACACACAAAAACACAAAATTCATACATGGGACTCCTTGGCAGTAACCTAAATGCTAAAATATGTCCAGTAAAGCCTCTTGGAATATACAGTAGGTTGTGTGTAAAAGTTTGTCTTCAGTAGGAACCGATGGGTTTGGTGCTGAGAGCCACAGACAGCTTAGGCAGGTCAGACACGAACTAAGACAGTGTTGTTTTGTCTTTTATTGTTTGACAATAAGAAAATTCCAGAATAATGCTTTGTCCAGAAAGCATACTTGGCCCTGCAGCGTCTCAAAATCTTGCTTCCGTTTGTGCTGGCGTGACCTCTCACAGTCACCACCGAGGCTTTTCAGCTCTCTTGTAGACAATCACGCTCCACTACGCCTTCTCTTTATTACCGAGACTGCGTGGCTTAGAGCTGAAAGAGGATGCGGCGAGAGAGAGACGGACGGCCGCGAAAGAGATTGAGGAGTGCGGGAGCTGCAGAAGGTGAGGACTGATAAGGAACGACGGCAGGTTAAAGATGGAGCAATTTCTCGGGACTCGTATATTTGTCAGGGTAGGGTCGGGACTGGAGGGGCGATGGATGCGAGGACGAGAGTGTGTCTGAGGGATGAGAGCTGCCGGCTTCGTCATCGGTCTGTCTGAGTCCTCACTGTCAGGCCTGATGAAAGACTCAGTGGAGCTCAGCCTCCAGCAGACGGAGAAGGGCCTTCACACAAATAGAGAGACTGTCACAACCTATAGATTTCTCACCATGTTAGAAATATTAAATAAAGGGGGCCATTTGGGAAGTAACTAACCTTCACTTCCTCAGCTCAGAGCGGCCCGAAGCCCTTTAAAATGGGATTAGATTGGGATGGCTGCTTGGTGGAGGTGTTTTTCACTGGTAGGATCATTTGTCGCCGCTCTCAGGCTGGCCTCCTCTTCTGAGATATTTCAGAAAATGGGAGGCTTGCAGGCATCATGACTCTTTTGACAGTGAATAAAGTATGAGCGCAAGGATTTCGCTGTGTTTCCGCAATGTGGTGCAATACCCCCCTTTTCATGAGAAACGGTGTTGTATTTCGACTCTGACTTGGACTTACAGCAGTGTTCAGTGTAAAACATTTTAAAAATGAATGAAACTAACTTGCAGAGAAACAAATCAACCTGCCACCTGCAGTAATGACATTCAAATATAGGATTTGGATGTCATTATGGCAGCTGGCAGGTTGATTTGTTTCTTTGACATTTTATGTCTTGTCATTTCTCAACTGAAAATAGAGTCTTTAAACATTACATTGCTAAAAGTATGTGGACGTGGCTGTGACAACCTGAAGAATGTGCTTCTTAAACACCAAATGGGGAAAAACCCTTTTGCTTTGTGCCTGAGGACGCTGTAGGGTTGGACAATAAAACAATAACAATAGTGATCGCAATATAATTTTTTTCAATAACAATATAACAGATGTTCAATGAATATTCAATATTCACTAGTCACTTGAATCATACACAAATTAGGACTTAATTTTTTATTAAGATGTTTATTTTATTGAGGCGAAAGAACTGAAAAACCACTAATTACCCATCAGGTTTCTTCAACTTTAACTCTGGAGCTAAAAAAATGAAAGAAATAACGATCTGATACTTATCGTGATAGTTATCGATATCGAAAGATATGAAACTTTTTATCGTGATAACATTTTTGGCCGTATCGTCCAGCCCTAGGACGTTGTCTTGTAGAAACAGGAACACAAGTCCACAAGTATGGGATGACAGGGCCATACAGTAAACAGTATACAAGATGTTAGGTTACCTGCCTGGAAATCAACTTTTAGCTTCTATCTCCTTTTATCTCGGTTTTGTCACGATGTGAAGCTGTTTGGTCCAAGTCAGTGGCTGCCAACCCTTTTGGCCCCACTGTGGTATATGAGACCTGGACTAGTTGTTGAATAGGGATGTCACAAGAACTGATCCTTCGGTACCAAGTCGATGCCAGAATTTTGAAAGCATCACAGAACTTGTTTTACTACAGTACCAAACCAAAATACCATACCACAGTTCCGTACCACTTGTCGCCATCTTCCACGTGTCGGTGCGACAAGTGCAGCTGCAGCGACAGCTCCCAGTCATGAATGGAAACCGTTGTGAAGTTAGTTTAACAGTTTACATTCAGCAGTTTTTGCATCTTTACTTTGAATTGCTCTGTGTCAAAGCCTCAATTTCTCCCAGTTCTGATGTGCTGGAGACATTTCACAGTATTGATCAACTCAAACTCACCAAAGATGACGATGCAGTTTGCAGCACAAAAGAACTGAATGTCTGTCCAAAGGCACCTGACACTAGGAGGTGGGGTTAGGGACCGTCTTAAAAGTGCAGTAATCACATGCTTAGTTTCCACACCTGTGAGTGTGGAAAGAAAAGAAAATCAATCAGTTAATTAATTAATTATGCACATTGCAAGGTTGTAATTTCAACAGCTGGCTCATTAATGAATAAATTGAAATCAGAGCACTTCTCATCTGTCCTGGAAATCCTCTCACAGCAGCTTCTATAACCCTTCGTTGTTTGTTGTAATGTTCAAATGTAATATTGAAGGAGTGTATGTTGAAGTACATGTCTCTTTCATTTTCCATTCACTATTTTCTCTTGCTGCTTTCTGTTGATTGTATTCTAAGGTTGTTGTTTTTTGGGGGGCAATTTCGCCTTTATTGATGATAGGCAGAAAGGAAACCCCCCCCCCCCCCATACACTGTGGATCCCAAGATACCTTGTTTGTCTCAGTTCAGGGATGCTCATTATCTCATTAAGTATTGATGGTGTCTTTGTCTCAGGTGTCTGTGGGTTGACTCCTTTTTCGATTTGTTGTCGCAGCTCAAGTAAAATGATGTTGTTTCATATGATTTGTAGAAGACTAATCTAATCTGTCTGTGCCTGTAGTAAGCGTCAGGCACATTCAAAGCAGAGGGGAGGACAACTTTTATTTATGTATTCTATATATAAGACCTTTCCTTTAAAACTCCAGTGTTGTTGTTGTAGTTCAGTATGCGGTGGTAATGGAAGTCTATTTGTCAGTCAATATAGTGCTACCGACACAGATACACTGAAGCATATTAGCTTAGTGATGTTCTGCCTGCAAACAGAGGCGAGTTGCAGTGCGTCATCCGACAGCAGCTCTCACACACACACACACACACACACACACATATATATAATAGGATTTCTGTGTCTCATTCAGCAGTGCTCGGGCTTCCTGCCGTCTGCCATTCACTCTCTGTCAGAGTAAGAGGATATGTGTTTGGCAGCCAGGCCGAGTAGATGAAAATGTGTCTTGTTGTTTACAGTTACACATTTTCGAGCCATTTATTTCGAGTGTAACAGATTCATAATCCCGCACGCAGAGCAGTCTCTCCGCTGACACATCAACCGGATACGGGGAGATTTATTGGTCCTCCGCTGACGTAAGCTGTATTTAGAATTGATGGGTGGCGTAAAGAGCATCAACAGTTTGCATCAACAAGTCCTCATCACTTCGGTATAAGGTCTGCTTCTATGGTTAAGGTCTGGTTAAGTTAAGGCAACTATAACTACCTGGTTAAGTTTTGGGAAAGATTTTGGTCTGGGTGAAAAGAAACCAACGTCAGAGGTACAGAACAGGACTTTTCAAGACCAGAACTTATTTTAAACTTCTGTAACATTGTGTTATTACTGTATAAATATTTATTTAAGGAACTCCCATTTCAGGCCAAGAAAATCAGTTGTTGCATTTTAGTGTCAGCAGCAAAAATTAAATCACATTTAATTAATCTTGTTCTTCCAGTTTAGTCATTCTTAACCTTGAATTATCTGATGTGTTGTGGCATAACTTTATATACAGAATTGTTTTACCCTGTTATTCACAATCTTGCAGTTACTCCATGTTGATTTCATTATTCGGGGTCCATATAATAAGCCATCCTATTGGTGTTAATTAAGAAACTATTGAAACTGAAGTTGTTCTAAAAATCCTATATGCAATATGTAAACACATTTCTCTTAATGCACCAAAGTTGGAATCTTTATTTCAGATAATCATATCCAGAGTAATAGTAGACTTGTATTAGACAACTATCTAGCTTGAGGGAATGGACACTCCCAACAGGAAATCTTTGCAGGCTAAATAACCATTTTAATTAAAAATCTCATTTATGACATTGGTCTAACTGAACGACCTGAGCATCATTAGAGACGCTGACTCTGTGGCAGCATCTGCGTGTGTTACTTGTGCTGCATGCGTTGTATGTGTGTTGCAGGCGATCTGTTGTCTCCTGTGGCTCAGTTCTGTCTGATGGCAGTGATTTAGGAGCAGCCATTAGAGGCAAAGCGACGTTAATCCATCCGACAGACTGGAGCGATAAAAGTTTCATTAAGCCATCGATCAGAGGCCTCTGTCACCGGACGGAGAGGCCACTTCAGCATGTTGCCACCCTGCAAAACACCTGAATATCAAGCTATCAACCTTTTTATAGTGGCAGCGAGTGTTGAAGAGAACAAAAGGATGTCTAGGAAGCTGTTTCCTACGTGGTTTCCCACAAAAAAAGTTTAGTTTGTCGAATGTCTGACTGTACAGTGTGGAGTATTAAACATATCTTAATAATGTAGTCTTCTAAACTGGGTCTCTGAGTCAGATCACAGCAGCCACTCAACTGACTGCTGTGATAATTTCATGTAGGGAGGAAGTTTGACAAAATATTTTCCTGAGGCGCAATACATAATTCATGACAAATGACAAATCTAAAGCTGATGCAAAATATTGGGTGGTTTTGGGAGTCAGAATCAAATCTTTATCAATGCCCAGCCCCAGTCAGTTAGACATGATCCAAATCAGGTAACTGTTTTTACTCCATACACTCCAGTACTGCATTTCTCCAAAGCAGTATGGAAATAAAATCAGCATTTACAGTGTTGTTCAGGTAAAAATCCTCCACGTCGACACAAAACACATCGTCTTTGTGTCTTTGCGTTGCACAACGAGTGACGTAAAAACCGTACAGCCGGTGGATTAATGACAGTAAGCGTGCTGTATTTGAAGGTCAGCTCTGCTCAGCGATGTTGCAGCCGACAGGAAACCGCTGACGGGGCGAGAGGAAGTTAGAGGAACCTAATTGGCAGTTAGCTGCCTGCAGGCTGCTGGCGAGATGAGTTTAGCTTCCTGGTGGGTTTCTTCATCTCCTCACAGCTGGATACTCTCATAGCAAATATGTCAGTCCGAACTGTACGGCTGACGTGTGTGTTTTTACATCATCGGAGGTCGGTCACATGCACGTGCAGATGCTACCGATGAAGCTGTGGCTCATCTGGTTCTACACAGGAATCAGCTGATTGGAGGAGAAAATATGCAAATGATATTAAAATACAAATGAGTGAGTGACAACATTCCAGTCTTGCAATAGACAAGACAATGTTGCCAAGATTAAATGGAAGGTCTAGCAGGAAGTACACATACTTTAGTGTAATTTAAGGTCCAGGCTGTGTAGTTCCAGTGAAGAGAAATCTTAATGCCACAGCAGACAGTGTCACTTAGTGTTCTTCCAACTTTGCGTCCAGATCCATAAAGAAAGGGTGTTCCCAGTTTGGTGTGGACTGGCCTGCACAGAGCCCTGATAACCTCAACCTTGTCCAACAGCTTTGGGATAAAGTGGAACTTGGTGCCAGACCTGAACCTCGCTGATGCTCTGGTGTCTGAATGGGAGCAAATCCCTGCAGCAGGTCACACGGTCAACTATCATTTATGGAAATAATGTTTGAGTGACTGTTTACTTTTGTCCATATATTGTATTGTACATCAGAACTGAATGCACAGACATTAAAATGAACATCTAATTCTTGTAGAGGCACCAAACAAGGTACCAAAGTGTTGGAGTAGTCATTTTCCTTTGTCTCTTTTCATATCATGTATCTTCTTGTGCTGTTCCAGACCTCATCATTATCATAGCTGCCCTCTGGGCCAAGCAGCCGTCCTGCAGTCACACATCTGTAATGAATAAATGATATCATATTTTCTATGAGTGCAGTACCCCTGGAGCTGCTGCTGCATGTGCTCCTGATGTGAACGCCCAGATGCTGATGTAAAGCCACTTCATATCACTGTCCTGTTTTTTTTTTTAATCTTTAATATTTATACATGTACAAATATCCAAACTGGTAAAGATATTAGCAGAAAGATATTCGTCATGCCTCAGTCGCCTGTTGTTTTGCTCGCTGATATTATTGGGGCTCTGCAGGAAACGAGAGCTTTAGGCTGCAATAAAAGAGATTTTCCGCCTGAGATGTTCAATAAAATGATATCATAGCTTGGTTTTAAATGAGAACAATAAATGACCCTTTCATTATTGCTGGATTGGACTGCTAGTGTAGTTACCAAAGACGGATCTGAATGTTATTTTAATGATTTTAAAATATATGGATGAGTGAGTCTGCCTTTCCAGAGGCTGACGTCCATTTCCAGTTAAGACCGACGAGGTAACCCCGCAATGGGCAAAACTCCCCCATAACACTCCAAGAAACCTGAACGATTGTAACTTTTTATTGGATTATTATGTGATTGTTAGCTGTCAGCAGAAGGAATTTAGCAGTAGCAGTTTGGCCCAAATATACAGTATGGTGTCATTTATGTCTATTATGTCAAGTGTCTCAATTCTGCTAGTATAACTTGCGTGGTATTACCAGTTACCCTCCCTCTTCCCTCCCCATGCAGAAATGATCCAGTGCTGTTACTGGAAACAGATGGAATTAGGGGAGTGACTTCCAAAAACAACTTCCACAGTTTCTGCACAATTTTGTCCTCACGCAAACTACCACAATGTGGTTCGCAAACAAGATGGGATTTTTAGACGACTGTTCATTGAGTGAAGCAGTTTGACTCGTACAACTTCAGCTGCGTACCTCGCTGTGCTTTTTGAGCTGCGGGTGTGCGCCGGTTGGAGCGCGGTTGCAGGCGGTCGGCTCCAGCTGCAGGAGGAGAACTGCAGCAGTCTGCTGCTGGGTGTGTGTGGAGGAGGAGGCCATGTAGCTCCCAGCTAGCACTCACCGCTTGATCATCCCCCCCGGAGAGTTAAAAGGGAGCTAAACAGGAACACCGGCGCTGCTGTATTTTACAGCCTCCGACTGCACTTTAATCTTTTTTCAAAATGTTTTTTTAGATGAGACTCTGGCGTAATGGTTTGACGTCAGCAATGAGTTCGCTGCGCTCTGGGACTTGGTAAGATGAGTGTGTGGAAGCTCTGGAGCTGTCAGTTCACGTCAGATAAACAGACTCCATAATGCTCCTCTACAAGTCAAAGAGTTTGGGGTTTCTGTGACTGGATCCAGAATGAATCACCTCCTCACTGTTCTTAAAAGGAAATAAAATTCTGTAGTACATATTGAGACTCATGACCCCATAGTGTTAGTTACAATCATATATTATGTAATTAAGGCTGTGGTAGTCGTTGTTTTTACAAATGATTCCAGCTTGAATTGGTTATTTTATGGTTTTGTCTAGAACTGACTTGAACAAATACTTGCTGAGATCCATACTCATCTTCACTTAATCTCTGATCACATAGTTCAGTTTAAAGAATAATTTTGACAGTTTTCCACTGCATGGGTTTGTCGAAAACCCTCTCTTGATCAGAGTATCTTCGGGCTCTGATACCTAAAGATTGAAGCAGTCTCAGACAGACGGATCAGTCCCAGGTTTCTCCCGCGGTTCTGCCCCAAAGCCGGCTTTCCTGGGATTACCGAGTGCCGGATCCCACCTCGGGGAGACATGACTACAGCCATGTACAGTCTGTGGCGGGGGGCTGGGGGAGTTTGTTTGGGGATTTGCTTTGTTATGTGCAGAAAGGATTGGAGTGGGATCAAGCCCCCTCTCAACTTTTCTCCCTGCACATCCCTTTTCCTCCCATAAATATATATTTATATATATAAATATATAGAGCAATGACAGCTTAACCCCCCCCACACACACACACACACACACACCACCACCACCACCACACGCAGATGCCGCATGTCTGCAGCAGCTCCAAAACCCCTAAACCCCTATTCTCATAAACCCCCTCATCACTCTGCGGATGAACTCGTGCTCCACTTTTCCATCAATTCACGCACAGACTGTGGGGGATCCCTTTGTGTCTGTTGTAAAAGTGCAGTATATTGAAACATGGAGAGAAACGAAGAGGGATTTATTTTCGGGAACATGACAAATTCGATGAAGAGACAAAGACATAAAAGTGTCATGTATTTTGGAGGCTCACAGGCAATTTCGTTCCCCAAAGACAAAGGGAAAGGCTCCGGCTCTGGTGCTTTTTATATAAACCATATTGATGATAATGAAAAGCACCACTTTTAGCATACTAACTAAAACAGGATTAGCGGTGGATGGGGCTGTGTCCCAGTTTTGTAGAGTCAAATGTCATATTTGTCAGTAGAAGCCTAGTTGTGTCAGTGGCAGGACTGATGATCGGTGCTACTGACTGATGAAATACCTTAAGTGAGCTCAGCTGTAGTGTGTGTTGTCGGCGTGTGCGTGTGTTGTGTCTGTCTGGCAGGAAGCTGCAGTCAGCGGGCTCCTCGCCGTCAGTCAGACGGCCTCGCGAGCGGCGGCGTGCGGAGGCCTTTGATTGCGGCTCGGAGCCGTGCAGAGGTCTGGCCTCGGCCCGCGGAGACTCACAGCTCAGCTCCTCAGCTCACCCAGCAGCATCTCACACTACACACTGAGACACACAGATAGGCTAGCTGGATAAACATCACTTTATGTAGCTTACAGACAGATAAGAAAAGGAGAAAGAGTACAAGAAGACCAGCTTGATGTTCCATATGATTTATTTATTTAATCTTTATTTATGTCTTGTGGTTTCCTGCTGGGGTTTTTTTAGCCACACATGGCACGATAGTTGGTCGATCCACCTTTTGGTCCAAACTGAAATTTCCTATAATCTCTTGTATAGATTGGCACAATATTTTGCTCAAACATTCATGGTCCACAGGAGTAGAATCCTACTGACTCTCCCTGACCCTTGACTCTAGCGCCACCATGAGGTCGACATCCGTGGAATTTGAAGAATTTGGTTTTAGCTTCATGGGATTGAGACCCCACATTGTGACACCTGCATTTCTAAGACAGGTACACTCATATGTTTAGTTAAAAATGTCTAAAATAAGTATGTTATATGTTCTATGTTATCCATTTTTGTTTGGCCTTAGAAAATATTAAATATTAAATAAATATAAAAATGGAAACATAAAGTAATGTCATGATAATTTTGAGTTCTAAAAAGTAATTTGTGAGTGAGAAACCCTGATTTAATTCAACATCGGACCCTAAAGCTGAAACCCAGACTGAGGTTGGCAACCTACTTACCCGTCACGCTGATAAATGAATCGATAAATATGAATTTGTGTATCAGGTTTCCACTCTGTTGCCTACAGCTGCGGTCACAGACCAACCAACCTGTTTCACATCAGACCGCAGACTGGCTGATATTTGATATTTAATGAGAGCTTTCTCTCACAGTCAGTCTGACAGTGCGAGCAAACCAGCATATTGCTCTCACTCCTTATCAAATCTCTCGACTTGTCCTGCAGGTCTCTGTGGTGATGTTAACATCGGTGGCGGGCGCAGCATGGGAACACAGAGGGGAGGAGAAAGAGAGCGCGTGCTGGGAGAGTTGTGTTTTACATTATAAATGAGGAATGTCGTGTGTTTCACCTGAGTGAGCTGATGTGGAAGGACGGTCAGGCAGGTGGAGGAGGTTCAGATGAGGAGAGACAGCAGCTTGACCCCTCAACATGCTCTGTTAAAGAGCTTTCTCTGCCTCAACATGTGTCTGTGTGGGTAGGACTGAAAGCTCCCGGGGAAGCAGCAGCACTAATGAAGGAACACTCAGTACCTGTAAATGTAGTAACAGCAACAGCAGTACTTGTAATAGTAGCATAAGTTGCTCAGCTCGATGTGGTAGTGGAAGTTACGCTAACATTAATAGCAGTAGTGGCAGCAGGAGAGAAAAGGCAGTGGTTCTTGTAAAAGCTGTAGCAGAAGTAGTTGTAGCAGTTAAAAGCAACATTTTCTTTAACAGCCATTGTTGTATTTTTGGTTATAACAACCGTATGAATACTGTCAAAAGTAATTGTAGCAGTAATTCTAGCTAAACAGTATTACCACTATGTAGTATTAATATTGTTATAGTAGCAGCAGCAGTTGTAATACTATGTACAATGAATTGCACCACTTGCAGTAGCAGCAGTTGTAGGAGTAGTAACACTAGCAGTAATATTAGCAGTGATGAAGCGCCTATGTTACTTGCAGTAATAGTATTTGGAGGGGTAACAGTATTAGTGTTTTTAGTAATAGTAATAGTATTGGGCCAGTTACATTTACTTGTGTCCTTTGCAGTAACAGCTGTGCAGTAGCAGTATAATATAGTATTAGTGGCAGTAGTAGTACTGTATGTAGCATTATTATTACTAGCAGTAGAAATACAGTAGTAGTACGTACCATTTATCAGTAATATCACATGTAGTATTAGCATTAGTGATATAGTTTTAGTATCACATATCATTAGTAACACTAGTATTGCATGTAGTTGGAGCAGTAGTAATATACTAATGCTATAACTGTTACTATTAGCAACGGTAATATAGTAGAAGTAAAATTTTACTATGAACAGTGGTATTGTATGTAGTATTAGTATAATTATGTAGTATTATCACTATTACCACATGTAGTATAGTTATCATATCATGGGTCATTAGTAGAACTAGAATTGCATATAGTTTGAGCAGTAGTAACATAGTATGTATGTAGTAGTATAACTGTTTGTACTAGCAGCAGTAGTATAGTAGTGGTAGTGTATAGTGCATAGGTATGACTAGCATTAGTAGTACAGTGTTTCATTAGCACCAGTATTAGCAGCGCTGGGTCCTGTACCTGCAGGTCGGCCTGCAGAGGAGGAGGAGGAGCTGTCCGTGGTGCTGAACCAGCACAGGCTGCAGTGAGTCTCTGCTGCATTGGGAACACATTCACTCCTTATCTAACCTTCAGCGTTCAGAAGACAAAGGCGCCTCGGGGAGCGACTGCTAATTTGAAATGGCCGGAGTGATTTGTGTCAGCACGCTGCCGGTCTAAATGACGACCCGGAGAATCGTCTACATTTAACAACCAGGATTTCTTTGATCTACCGCGAGCCTCAGGAGCATAGGACTCCAAATCAGCCCGTCTCACAGCAACAGACAAACACAAACATGCGTGCACATACACAGGCTTCACTTCAGCCTCGGGGCTGTAATTTGTCTTCTGCCATCCCTCTCCTTGGAGATTGGGGGGTATTTATGTAGATTATTGCTGGAAAGTAGGTTAAGATGAATGTTGTGGAGCTGTTCCCAATACAAGCACCATTAGCTGCCTCTGAGTTGAGTGGAGACTTTCTTAAAGCCAATCAGTGCAGGCATAGTCAGTACTGTGTGCACACATATTGAGCTGTTTGTGTGTGGTTTTTGCTGGTGTTTTTTTTTTTTGGGAAGGGGGGGATGGGCTTTAACGCTGCCAGTATACCTTCTGACCTTCATTCTGTATTCTCCCAGTCAAAACTGTAATAAGGCCAGATCTGGGGTGAGCTGCAGTTTCCTCATGAAGTAACAAAACAACCTGAAAACATCACCTTCCAGAAAGCCTCCCATGTACATCCCTTGTTCTAAGAGTCTTTATAAGCTAATATTCACATTTACCCGTTCATTCTGAATGGTTTTCCTCATTTTACTGCCATGCCCCCTTGTTTATTAGCTCCCACGGTCTCTAATAAACCGCCAGAGGAGAGCCACATCATTTAAGTTGTTTCTGGTTCTACACGGGCCTTAAATGTCAGGCTCTCTGCACCATCTTGAGATTAAATGTGATTGAGACATTTAGTAGAAAGAAAAAATAGCTCTCTGACCTTTTGAAATCCCCTCACACACACACAGAGAATGGAAGTGTTTTTAGTAGACAAACACACAAACATTGAAGTATACACGAATACATAATCTAATATGTAGCGATGTCTGTCTCTTGGTATCGTTCATCTAAATGTCATTTCATTGGTAAACTGGAAGGTTGCTCGTCTGTCTGCCTACTACTGTGTTTCATTGCTGTCTGAGGTAAGACACCAGACACCATTATCATCACCAACTAACTAAACATCATACTATTTCATCAGCATGTGTCAGTTCCTTGCACTTACTTTTCTATTCACTGCAGAAAATCATGTTTTCTGAATCTGGAAAAGAGCCAGGAAATGACTTCCTAAACAGGTTCTGTATCTTCTTCAGATTCATTATAAACAGCGTGGGTCTTTAAAGGGAGAATAAAGCAAACCTGCTGAAATATTTAACCTTTTACCACCCACTGTTCCACCTGCAGGACTCTAGCATTAATCAAAACTTTCCCACACTGCTGGTATGGTAAGCTACACCAATATGAACTTTTATATGAACACTTTCATGTATATTGATGGAACAGATTCGTCGTTTTTCGATCACTAAGGTCATTTTAAAAATGAATGAACTGTAGTGAAAATAATCCTGGTTCAGTGCACATGGAGTATACTGCTTTTCCAGTCCTGTATTGAAGTTCTGAGACTCCTGTATGGCAGCTTTGCATGATTCAAAGTTCAAAAAAATGATTTTCTGTCTTATACTGACTCATGCAGAGCTTCATTTCAGCCTCTGTCTGAAACGAGCTGTAGATGCTCTTGTCTCTTTAAGGCTCCCCTCTCAAAACCCACTGTCGTCTGATTGGCCAAGACCTGAAGCATGTTACCAGGCTGTAGTTGTTGCTGAGCGGTACAGACAGACTGAGCGTTGCTGTGCCATTGCTTTTGGAGCAAATGACCATATATGGAACACCGGCTCCGTCTGGCTCCATGTGTCAGAGAACGGAGCCTTTGGTAGAAAAAGCTGTTCAAAACAGAGCGTTCAGAACAGGAGTAAACGCTGAGGGTTTGGCTCACAGGGATTTATTTTAAATTCTTTAACCTCATTAGTTGAAGCTTTGGCCATGTACCTGAACATGAACATCCATAATAGGTCTCCTTTAAAGAATTAAAACCTTCCAGAAATGTTATATTTCATGTGTGCATTATTCAAAAACCACATGTGCCTGTATGAGAATTTATCGCGTTATGTTGCATGTGAAAATTTGTATTTTAAATGTAAAATGCCTGAACCTCATTGTCACATACAATTATACACAGTGCAACACGTGAAATTTGTTAACCCATCCTAATTAGGAGCAGTGGGCAGCCAAGCTGTATAAATAGACTGTATTTTTTTGGTTAGAACAAAACATCTGCACGTCTCACAGAGTTGATTTGTTGTGAACACGTTAGCAAACACCAGCAGACACAAAGCAACGCGATCATCACATTTATTTGGTGTTTGTTTCCACCTGATGACTCTAAGTCCAATATTCCCTCTCATGTAAGTTCTGCTTTGGTCTCCACCAACTCCTGATAAAAAATCTCTTTAGATTTTAGATGCTCCACTTTCTTCTCCAGTGAGTCTCTAACGGTCTTTCTGCTGTTTGGTGCTGGACAAGTATTGAACAGACTAGACAGTAACTATACGGTTAAACCTAAAACTAGGGGTTAAAAGAGGCCACAAAGTTGGTGTTTAGACTCCTTTCACATACAAATCGTTGATTTGTACAGTTTAAATAATCTATTTCTAAGCAAAAACAAAATACAAACGCTGACATCATGATAAAAGTGTTTTCAGTCGTTAAATGTTGATGTAGTGTTCTAACATGAGATTTCATCATCTGACTCCATCTGCCGACTCTTCTGAAAATAGAGATCATTTGATTGCCCACAGCCGGACAGCTGGCATTTAATTGAGGTTATTTTATGTTTTGCAAAGTAAAGCCTCGCCCTGATCTTACGTTGGTTTAACAGGACTAATTATCATGCTGTAGATGTGCCTCTTCTATTTCTCTGTCGCAAACAGGGTCTGGCCTGGTTGCAGCAGCAGCAGCAGCAGCAGACAATAAAACCCAGCAGCCACACCAAAATGTGATCATTTGTTCCTCTTCAAAGCGGTGAGCCTCCTGTCAGGCTGAATGGCAGCGCACAGTGTCCTGAGCACTGTTAATGGGCATATTTGTAGGGAGGAGGGGGAGGAGTGGGATTTCTTTTTTTAGGACTAGATAATAAAGGTGGAGGGAGGAGGAGGAGAGAGGGGGATGATCTCATAGCTGCTGCAGACGTCAGGCTGGGAGAACGCTTTGTTTCTCCGCTGGTGGCAGGATTGTCACTTTAAAGAAAAATACTGATGTCATTCAGAGCTACAGACAGAGGACTTGTGTCTGCTTGTAGTTTACGTCTCCATTACATCTGTTTGTGCATTTATACCCGTGCATCTAACCAGAACTTTAAGGTATCAAACCTGAGTTGAAGTGATCTGCTGATCCCGCTTAAAAACTCATCCAAGACGTGTTTGACTTCTTGTCTGTAGCTCGCAGCTCTAAGCCCATTGGTTCCTATTGAAGACTTTAAAAAGCACCTCTCAAATATGTAGTTAAATGTTTTAAGGTCATTTCTAAACCAGCTGCTCGCTCTAGTTTTTATCAAACAAACAGGAGGAAAAAGAACATTTGCGCACCTTTTTTCAGCATTTGAATATCTGCCTGCTAGTTGGGCTGTCGCTGTGAAGTAGATAAAGCCATTTCTGTTTTGTTTTTTTAATTAGTTAAATTACTGCAGTGATGATAAATGAAGTTACTTGGTGCAGTAAATGCATAGTGAGTGTGGATCTCACCCCACTGCCTAGCGAGTCGCTGGTCTGAGCGAGCTGCTGGGTGCTAGTCAGGGTTACACAACATTGCCAAGCAAATTAATTTCTGCAGTTTGACCATGTCTTTTTCACACGTTGCTATAGCGTTACCTTCAGGGCATGCACACACACAGGAGTAGAGCAGAATGGGCTCCTACATATTGTTAACAAACAACAACTGCACTGCACCATGAAAAACCAGTTACAGGCATCCAGCTTAGCGCTCTTGTTAGTTAGTGCTTTAAATAAGAATAGAAACAGGAAAACAAAATAAAACATCTTCCAAGCTTGTGAGTCACGGACAGCCCATGGCGGCCCATCCTTGCACATGAACTGTTACGGCCACCATATTGCTTTTCAAATTTTAGAAGCACTGATTTATTATTTTAACACGCGCTGAAGTGTAAAGCATGAAGGTATGAACATGGTGGTTGTTACGGTTGGCTTCTAAGTAGCCATTAGTGATAGCAAAAATCATTGTCTTGCATTTTTGGCGGTTCATTACATCCAAAATAAAAATGCGTTCTTGCCTGTAAATGACAAAATGTTCCACCTCAGATCGTCACAAAGATAAAAATAAAGATATTAGTTGTGTTTGTGCTTAGTGTAAAGACAGCTGTATCAGGTGTGACAGGTTTAGTTCACTTTAATGTCAGAAGCAGTGAGTCATTCATGAATCTGGCGAGAGGAAGCTGTAATTGAAAGCTGTAGCTTTGTCTCTTCCCCTCGCCCACCTCTCCATCATCCGACCCTTCATTCTCTCTATATTTATCTTTTCTGCACCAACTCGTGGTCTCGCCTTTGTCCAGAAGGTGGGAGGAATCCCTCTCCTTCACTTCCCTTTCCACTTTTCTGTCACATTCTTTTTTTCTGTGTCTCAGTATCTGTTCCGTTCAGACAGGATGATCCCTATTACTCATCAGGCTTTTATTATTATGAACACTTGTATGGGATTAAATAAAAAAGAGGACTATCCTCCTCCTCTCAGCATTGTCAGCTCTCGCTGTGTCTCGCCCTCCTCTCTGCTGAATGCATCTCTTTCTCTCAGTCTTTATCCTTTTCTTTCTATCGCTCATCTTATTTTCCTTTCCTCAACTGGGAGCAGAGAGGAAATAAGGGGGTAGGGGGTAATTAATCTGCATTCATTGGTAAAAGAGAAAGAGGGAGGTGTGTATCTAAGTGTGTGTAGGAGGTGGATGATACCAGCAAAGCTCCTTGTTCTTTTACGCTTTTTTATCCTTTTGCTCCATGTTTTTATGTAAAAATGAACGATGGACTCATTTTTCAGATAAACTCACTTTCTGACAGATGACAAACGTTTCAGTAGATCTTATAAACTGATCTTCTCACATTCTGTCACTGAATCATGAAACTAAATGGCCTTTCTTTCCTTCAGCAACAATAAAATAGCTTCCTGTCTTCACAAAGAAATGACACATTATGTGAAACAGTGCAAAACTTGACAGACTCATAATTCAGTCACACGGATTTTTCTAATTAGCAGAACTTACTCTTATTTCCTTTGTGCTCAGATGTCCATAAATCTATAAAGAAATCATAAAAGCGGGCGAATTATAACACGCCTCCCTCCTCATACTCACCAGATTTAGATGTTTTCTTCAGTATTAAAAATAATCCAGTTGATCCAGTTTTACATGTTTCCAAACGGGAACGCTGGAATCCAATGCAGCATCACTGTCTATGGTGTTTCACCAAAACGTGAACGAATTTAGTCTTAAAAAAACAGACCTCAGGTTTAGCCAACAGCTAACTCGTTGACTCCTTAGCAAAACTACATTTCCACCCAAAGTATGAAAATTCAAACTTACTTGTGCCAAATAAAAATTAGAAAAAGAAAACAATGTAAAAATCCATGAATGTGAGTTTTTCCCCTGTACGTTGTTTGACAGTGCTGAGTCAGAAACAGATAAAAAAAAACAATTTAATGACTCTATCTTGGCTCAATTGTTGAGTGTCTATGGGATCAAATATCATAATCCAGATCTCATCCAGGCATTGAGTGAAACTAAACAAGTAAAGTAAGAGGGGCTGCCTTTTCCCGAGCTTTGGCTGAGCAGAGGGCTGCAAACTGCAGATCCCTGATTTATGGTATCACCTATGACATGCCGCATTAGGACGTGTCTTTGTGGCCTAAAAAAATTACAAATAGATGACAAAAAGTTGAGACATGTGGTGACTATGACAACGAGCCTGTCAGCAAAAAAAGGGTTAAACAGCTGAGTCATGCTGTTTGTGTCTATTTTCAGTTTCTCCTGGCTGCTGTTGATACTAATCTTCATTCATTGAGAGAAATTGATAGTTGGTTTTGTCCCAAAACGGAATCATTCGCCCGAGTTATTCATTAGCATTAACAGCATCTACTCATACTGTGTGATCGTTATGGCCACATGAACCGGCTGAGGGAAGCAATCATGAGCTGCAGGGCTCCTATAAACCCTCCCTCTCCTCCCAGTCTCTGTGCCAAGTTTACAGAGACTCAGAGCAAAGTGTGTACAAAGTTTTTCTGTCCTAGAATTATATTTCCCCATTTTCTTTGTGATTATTAACTCATTCAGGAATAAGCAAATAAAAACTGCAATTCTTAAAATGACACAGTGAGAGAGAGAGAGAGAGAGAGAGAGAGAGAGAGAGAGAGAGAGGCTACTTAAAGATGTTGTCTCAAGATGTAGGTAATGAAGCAGGTCCCACCTTAAGGCCCACCTATCAGGTTTATTGTGGAGTTCTGGGGCTCAGGGCAGTTCCCCACTTTAGTCATCCATCTGCAGCGGTGGACATGTTCAAATCTGACTAATGACTCTCTAATGTGGAACATTACGTGTGATAAAAATGTGCAATATCATGTTTTTATACTGACTTGTCTTTAAAAGGGAAAAAAACAGCCTTCCATCTTCCTGTCCTTCTCTTCTCCTCTCTCTTTCCGTCCTCTCCTTTCATTTATTTCCTTGTCTTCTTCTTGTTTCCTTGCTCTCCTTCTATTTTCCTTTTTGTTTTTCATTTCCTTTCTTTCATATCTTCTCCTCCCTTTTCATCCTACCTCTCAGACCCCCCCCCTTCTCCCTCTGTCTCTTCCTTTCATCCCTGTTTTTCGTCTTTTCTTTTTTACCATCCTTTGTTTTGTCTCTCCTCTCCTCTCCTCTCCTCTCTCATTATATCAGTCTGGCAGAGGAAGTAGCCCAGCATGAGTCATAGCTCCATAGCTCCTCCCACTCTGTAACCTCCTGTTTTACGACTTCTCCAATCAGGTAATAAACAAATTGTCATAGCTTCCTTCACTTCCCTCCTCCTCCTCCTCCTCCTCCTCTTCCCTCTCTGTCTATCTGTCTCTGTTATGTCGGGTTATTCAGTTAATGTGACAGTGCTTCTCTCCTCTCCTCGTTCTCTGCTTTGGGAAGTGCTCCACCAATCAGATTAACATCGATCGGACATTCCCAGAGATGAGCGAGCGAGGAAAGGTCCTCATCTCGTCTGTCCTCTCCCTCTGTTCTGCACATTTATTCTCTTTGATTTCTTCTTCCTCCTTTCCTCCCAAACCTTCTGATGCTCGTGGAGTGGAAGTTATATCATACCAGTAATTTCCTGGTTCATGATTGGTCTGCCCGAGTCGCTTTAGCTCGCCTGCTCTGTTACGTAAAGCCGACCAATTAAGAACATGGCTTTCTGGCCTCTGGACACGGAGCTGCAGAGACCGCAGAGTCATAATTAGCAGACATCCACTCCACTCAGCGTTACAGCATGTGCATGATGGCCGCCCTGGTCTGCGGACGGAGACGGCCGCTGTAGTCACATGGAACATCCAAATAAATCTGCTGGTGCTTTTGTCATTCCTGAGAGCTGGTGTGGGTGTAGGATGGGAATTCTCTCTTCTTATGTTACATGTTTAGCTTGTGCACAGATGAATGTTGCAGCCAAAGAGTTAGTTTAGTTTCCTAAACCATGGGCTTTAATATGCTACGTGTTGAAATACCTTATGTATGCTTGTATAATTCACTTAATTAGTTGTATTTAATAAGTGCCAATTCATAACAGACATTATCTCATTGCACTTCTATAGAACAGGCTTAAACTTTGCTCTTTGTATTATTGTTAACAGACCCAACAATTCTCACCATGAGCAAGCACTTGACGATAGCGGCAAGGAAAAAGTCCTTGTTAACAGAAACCTAGTCTCAAGATGGGCAGCCATCTCGACCAGATGAAGGGGATAAGAATGCATACGGATGAAGAAGGGGAGGAGGAGAGAAGAGCTCAGTGCATCATGGGCAATCTGTCTGTCTATAGTTTTGTTTCTACCTGATAGACTTATGAGATTTCATTATAGGAAGCGGTTGTATTATGTTTGACGCCTCTGACTACCTGCAGCACCTGTTGGTAATGAGTTGATTGACACTCATTGTTAAAAAAGTTAAATGGACTGAAGTGTGAAACGAAAAGACTAATGCACACTGAAAAAGACATCGCCAAACTGATTTTTGGTGTGTGATTCGCCCTTTGTACTTTTTGGACTCTGACTTTGTGTGTGCCTCAGCTCTCTTTTTTGTCTTGGGTTGAGAACAGTGTTTTCTTTTATTTAATTATTCTGCTGCTCCAACAGCCTCCACGCTGCTGCTTTCAGTCTTTCCACTAGACACTGAACATATATTCCTGCAGGGATTTCCTCCCATTCAGACACAAGAGCTTCACTGATGTCCAAATACTGATGTTGTGTGATCACCTCTGGCTCCAGTTCAGCTCCAGTTCATCCCTAAAGTGTGGGGTGGGGTTTAGGTCAGGACTCTGCAAAGGCAAGTCACTTCCTAAGGGCTAAACACAAATTTTCTGTTCAAACTATCATTGTATAGCATTAAGATGACCCTTCATTGCCTTGCCTGGACTGTGTTATAGACAAACATGTGGATTGTGGCTGTCTATTGTTACCAAGCGGGAAGCTTCCAATCAGAGACCTGTCCCTTAAACCTGCATTCTATTGAACAGCCAGCAGGGGCCGACTCTTCTGGTTGCAAAAAGAAGTCCAGCTCCATAAGAAATGGGAAAATGAAGCTACTTCTCACATGAATTATTCCCTCAGTAAACACTTTCATAATGAGTTTATGGTCTCAGTCACTAGTTTCAAATCTTCTTCAACACAACATGATGTTCATTTAGTAAATTATTATCCCATTTAGAGGAAAATAGACCAGAATGCAGAGAATGTTTCAGAGCGGGATTATCTGTGATTGACAAGTGTTACGCCCGGCTGGCATAGAAAACCAAGACATCAAGGAGAGCTAGGCCAAAATAACAAACAAAAAACGCCTTTTCCCATCCCAATAATTAACCCTAACAACAAAGTAAATATGAAAAGAAAAACAACAAATACTTAACCTGACTCCCTGACCGGAAAACAGGGGAAAACAATATTCAAAATCTCCCCTGCTGTTCAAAGTTCCATGGTTATTTTCCAGCACATGGGTAAACTACATCAGAAGGTACATCACGCCATGAGGTTTCCCCAGAACCCCCCGTCTGGCTGGGGAGGTAGGGGAAAGGGAGGAGAGAAGGCGTGGCCTCCACACAGGTCCCTATATACGACACATCCTCCAGCCCAATCCGCTGTCCACCACCTGTAACAATAGGTGCGTTCGAGATGACGGCGGCTGACTTTCGCCGACTTCATAGTCTAACGTGAGCTGCAGGTGACTGCAGGGGCGGGGTATAAAAACGGCGCCGTCAAGTCGGACACATTCTACCTGCAGCAGCTTGCTGTGAGCTGAGATCAATGACTGAGACCAGGCAAAAGTTTGGTTCCAACTTGGTCCAGTCGGGGAAAAGCAACTGCGGCCGCCGGACTCGGCACCTGCAGCCGCCTTGCTCCCGCGAGGTTTTAATGTCATGTGACATGGTGACATTTTCCAGCGCCGTTGAAATACCCAAATGACATAAGACAAGTCATTACCATGGCGACCTGTCAATCAAGCTAAAGTGACTCGTACCCAAGGCGCTGTGTAACTTTAACCAGCGTCGTTGAAAAAGCTTATTAGGAGTCAGCTGTTCACTTTGTACGTTTAGTTTTAAGCCTGTTGTTCACTAGACAAAGTTATCAGCCTGTTAAAATGACAGTTAACGTGAATTACAGATGCACCTAGCTAAGCTAGCTAGGTAGCACCACACATGGTCACGTCCGGTGCTGCTGGTTGCAAAAACTCAACGCTGGCGGCGACCTACCGGCCAAACTCGCTTCAAAACAGCAGTCCACAAACCAACGGGTGACGTCACCATGAATACGTCCGCTTCTTATATACAGTCTATGATTGTTTAGAGTTCCATCAACCAATGTGGAAAACTTAAACAGAACAAGTAGATGTATAAATGTTTATTGGAGGTCATTTTGAAAACTCTCGTGTCACTGTGAATGTAAGTTTTAGAAGTGGTCATTAGAGAGAATGACTGTCGCTCTTCCCAGGTCTAACCATGAAGCTTCAAAAATCTCCAAAAGCTTCCCACAAAGCCGTCGTTTTCAGTCCAATTTAAAGCTTTTTGCGTCTCCTTTCAATAACACGGCTCACCAAGAACTGTGCAACTCAGCTTGTGAAGCGCTCTGGTCGACCTCAAACATGCTAGGCACCACCATTTACAGCCCAGTGTCATGAAAAGAAATGATGGTGTCTCTGCTGTCCTGGGTTGTTTATGTCTTGCTGACAGTGGTGTCATTGTGAGCTGCAGTATGTCGGGGGGGGTGGTGGTGGTGACGCCTACACACCGACTCGAACTGCACATTCCTCACAACACCAGACAGAAACCATGGAGACGACAGCTAGTCGCTAACAACACTCTCTTCTCACTCTGTTCTCCTCTTTTCTCAGTTTGTTTTTTTTTCTCTCTTTCACAAATTGAAATCTGTTGACCTTGGCGGCAGAGTGGATCCTCCATCAAGCCAGTCACTCGGGTCTAAGCTCCTCTTGTTAGCGGGAATGCGTTCTGCTGAAGTTTCCTCAGGCAAGATGTTTGATCCCTACAAGCTGTGGGAGTTACGGTCCTGTAAACTGACCTTTGATGTGAAGAAGAGCCCGTTGAAGTCAGATAATAGGACACAAAGCTTTAAACACATTTCTAACCTACTACAGGTTAGTCAGTATACATTATATACTTACATTGTCATGTTAGTTACTAAACATCTTGGCATTCAGGATGTAATTTGGCAGAAAGTCACGTTTCATTTATGCTTAAAAAAATCCACTGGAAGTTTTTCAGCATTTCAAATATTATTTAGTGTTGTATTGCTGTGTTTTGCAAACATTTTGAAAACCTGTTTGCAGCCCACTTATCATCAATGTGGTAATAACTTCAGATGGGAAGTTTTAATTCAATTCAATTTTATTTAAGTAGCGCCAAATCGCAACAACAGTTATCTCACAGCGCTTTTCATAAAAGAGCAGATCTAGACCGAACTCTGTGATGTTATTTACAGAAACCCAACAATTCCCAGAGTCCAACATTCCAAGTGGTCAACAAGTCCTCCATATTAAACGACAAAGTACTTTGTTTGTATCTGCCCTTTGCAGCACAAAGTGTTTTCTAATACTGTTACATATCGTCACTGCAAAAAGAAAACCAGCTAATAATGTGACAGGTTTGATTAGGTTTATGCTCAGCTTTCGTCGTCATTGCTGTAGGTTAGGGAACAAACTTGGTCATGGTTGAAAGAAACCAGTGTTTATTGTTGTTTTGTTTACATGTCCATCCAGCAACCATCTACCCACATGGACTTTGTCGCTGTAGAAAATTGTCACCTGACTTTGTCCTTCGCTCCCGTCACAATCACAGCGGCCACTTGAACCTGGACAGATGTCGTTCTGCTTGCTGAAATGACCAATTCGACAGACTTGAAGTGGGAAAACACACAAGAAAAACTAAGTAAAGTCAATAACTAATGAAAAACATATTTACATCTCAAACATTTCAGTTGTCATTTACATATCAGCTGGAATGGCGGTGGATCATTTTCAGGCGCTAAAACAGAGGGAAAAAGTGATGCAGCTGCACCGGACATTAACGGTAAGAACAGCAAATCCTTTTACCAAAACACAACCCACTTCAACATCACTTGCAACTTGCATCATAAAGCAAGGATACAATTTGTGCAACACTTGTAGGACAGCTTTTATTTTCTGGTATGTCTTGCAACAACAGGGATGTATGATCCTGGGTCCTGACCAACATGGACTTACTGTAAAAACACTGAACTGCACCAGATTGGTCCAAACCCACATGAAAGTGCCCGTAGAGATGATGCTTTACCACTTTTCTTGTCTGTCTTGTGTTGGTTGGTAACCACTTTGCGGCTCACAGTGCGCTCTCACGCCATCTATCACACACTATTAGGTGAATCGTTCTTGTTGACCTTGACAAATTTGCTCTGTTAAGTCTTCCGCAAAATGTCGCTGTCTTCTTGAGCAAATGATGAAAGAAATCATACAGGCTGCCGGGGAGAAAAAGAGAGGGGAAAGAGGGGAAAGATTAGCTTTTTGTCTCAACGAAAGGCAAGAAAACAAAAAAGAGGTGGAGAGAAAAATGTGATGATGGAGAAGATATGTATAAAAGGCTCAGCCTGAGCATTGGCTGGGCGCCTGAAAGGGTGATCCGTCAAGAGAAGGGCGAGTGTGTATGAGAGAGGGAGCTAAAAATAGTCGAGAGTCTCTGAAGACATCATGGAGGGAGCAGAGGAATCACCTCCGCAGCCTCCGGCAGACAGACTGACAGGGAAACAGGAAGCGTGTGTGTGCACTGCTCAATGGGAAGTGCTCTGCCTCTGAAGCATGCATATTGTGTGCATTTCCATACAACTTGATGTGTGTGTGTGAATGTGTGCCCGCTGCTTTTTTATGGCCTTTGTTAATCCTTGAATGAAATCTAAAATACCTTAAATAAGGAAAGGCAGGCTGAGAGGCAGAGACAGTTCCAGTTCATAACAGAAAGCCAGACTTTTATTTTCTCTTTTAAAATTCTTTATTCTTTCTGTTGTTTTGCTCCTTTCAGTGGAGAAACATCAGTGCTGGGTTTTTGGTTTTCATGCAGATGGATCTGTAGCTGTAATGATTTAATCCATCGCATCTCAAGGACCTCTTGTCCGTTTTAACCAAAAACCCAGTGAGAGTCAACCTTTGACCCCGGAAACAGTGACATGATATAATTCCTAAATGAAAGTCCAAAATCCAGTCCAGTCAAACTCTGATTCCCAAAACCCGAACTAACACAGTCCAGAAGTCCCAAACCCCTTATATTTGTTTTACTTGTATTTACTAATATGACCTACCAACACCGACGTTTTAACTGACGCAGGCGACGGTCTGTGCCGACAGAATATGAGCAGATGCTAGCTTTGTGTCACCGGAGCTCAAATTATCTGTTTATAATATCTGTCAGCCATCAGTGCAACCAAATGTTTCACCTTTACACGCACTTATTTGAAAGGGGGGAAAACACAGAGTTCAGTAAAGGAAAGATCTGATTTTTATTAGCTTTATTTTATCCGATCCATGAAAATATAGACCAAACCGAAACTAAAAGGAGAGCGAACATTGGACAGCTTGGTCCGTTCTCGGTCAGTGGTAGCGACTCCTTGACATTACAGAGAGTCTTTTGATTATATATATGCAACTGTTGTAATGAGTTGGGGTCAATTAGAGTCTGAGTATTCTCACAGGAGATCTTCCGTCTCTCATCTCGTCTTTCATCCTCCCCCAGAGCAGGACCGATCCGCTCCGCCGGCGCCGGGCCAGATTCTCTGGGAGCTCCATTACTGATCCTGTGTGTGCATGCTTGTGTGTGTGCTTGTGTGTGCATGCTTAAGTGAGTCCTGTCACATATCGATTGACACTTCTTTGTAAGCTCTGTGAGATATTTGGGTTTCAGCTGAACATGCTGTCAAGCAGCTTGTGTGTTTAGAGAGAGAGAGCGAGAGAGAGAGAGTGGGCATTGCTGGTGCTGATAGTCAGTTCATTGTCATTGACACCATGTTGGGTGCAGTGACACTCAAACAAACTCACACGGTGGCTGAATACTGGACTCTGAGCAGCTGCTGGACTAAGCAGGTCTGTGGCCTTGGGGAGCTGCAGAGTGTCAACACACACTCTACATGCATCATCAGCCTGTGAGGTGTGTGTTTGTGTTGCCACGCTGAGCAGTCAGCCTGCTGAAGGCTCAACAGTCCTCTCTGTTGTGACGTGGACCGAAGCAACAAGCTAAACATCAGGCAGCCGTTCACAGTCTGCGCACTCTCACTGGTGGGGAAACGTTGGAAACACTTCTTAGCTCAACTTAATTTAACAGCATCCCACAAACTCCAACCTCCAACACGACCTTAAAGTTGAATCACCTCCTCTCATCAACAAAAACTGAACATTATAAAAGGGATGAGGCAGGATTTATTGCACCATGAGAGGTTGATGGTGACTGTCACAAAGCACAGTGCTAAACAAACCCTCACCTTTATTTAACCCTGTAGGTTGGTTGAGAACAGATTCTCATTTGCAAAAAGTTCCACATTTAAATACACAAGTATAAAAACACTAAATGCAATAGAGAGTAAAGGAGCAAATAGTGTGTTCTTACCTACTTTGTTGCACAGGGCTGTTGGGTTAGAGTGCATTTGTTTTAGCCTAGGTGCTCCTAATAAACTAGCAACCAAGTGTAGGTACTACTTCTATAAGTGTTTCACTTACTTCTATTTGCTCTATTCCTGGATGCCTATGGGAAGATGATTGTGTTATTTGATCCCATAGACACTCAACAAGTGAGCCAGTATAGTCTAAAATTGCTGTTTGACACAACTTCAGACACCATATACATAAAAAAAATGTCTGTCCTAAGGAATTTATTAGTTTTCTCACTGATAAATTGGGAAAAACAGTAAAATTCCCCAAACTGCAACATCTCCAAACTCGCTCTTTAACCAAATCACGCATATTTAGGCTGTTCTATGCCAACTTCTTATGAAAACTAATGTAATAATGTAATATTGTTTCACTTCTATTCACTGAGCCCCTCGGCCCGCCTACAACTTTGAAAACTTCTGCCATGCATGATTAAAATGACACCATCCGAACGTTCAGGACCGCTTTTTGAATTGTCTTAAAATCTGATTCCCACTGAAAGATAAATGCTTAAACTAGAGCTGCTTTCTCCTCCAGGTTGGTGAAACAGTTTGATAAATAAACGTCTACTGACTGGTGGGGAAACAGCTGGTTTATCTTTGTGGGGTCGTTGTCCAGATGATCGATGCCGCTCGCTTGTTAGTGCTCCTGGCTGCTGTGACGACAGTCGGTTTGCACTCCCGTGTCCGGACTCGGGCACTATGTGAAAGAATTTTGGGTTTGTCACTCCGTTGGACTTGACGTTTGCTGACACGTGTCAGTTTTTGGTGGTGAAACCATCGCAAATAACTGAATTCCGGCTGTCAACACAAGTGATGTTCCAGGACAAATTTCAACGGCTTCTATTGACGAAGCTCAGGATTTCAGGAGCTGGAGGCAGCCTGCCAGGAGCTGATACTTTGGGGAAACATCAAACTGTGATTGCTTCAGGACTGCTGCAGACAGATTTCCAAAGCTTATTGTTGGAAATCCTCAGTCTGAAAACCAGAGATGTGGCTTGATGGAGGTTGAATTTCTCATCTCTTGTGGATTTCGGTTTAGGCGGGCTTCTCATTTTAAACACATTTTGGTAATAAAGTGGAGCAGAATCCAAAAACAAACCCTGACCCAAACTGGGAATTTCCGTCCTCTCCCTTTTGTCTGCAACAGAACAGGAAGCTGTCTGCGCTGGTGGAATGAGGGATTATGGGGAGTAAACACATGACGTGACAGCACTGCGTTCGTACAGACCTGTGAATAAACAAATGCACATGCAGGCATCTTCTTTCAGACACGTTTAGCATTTAAGTCACACAGCAGACAGTTCCAGACGCACATCGTGAGAATTTCCAAATTCTTTAGGATGGAAGTGCAGATCCCTCTATCCACCCCCTCTCGTGTCATCCCGCAGCCAATCAGAGCGCAGCGGCTGGCAGACAGGCAGTAGGCTTGTATTTGGGTCACAACAGCAGGATGCCAACTCAGCTAACTGAGCCACTGAGCTGCTTGTGGAGATGCTGGCACAAAATTGCTCATTGACTCAAACACATCCAACTGGGAGGAAACCGGGGGGTGTCCACTGCAAATGTGCGGCGATGACATATGGTTGGTTTGGATGCACAGAGAAGTCGGGGTACCTTGAAGAAAAAGTGTGCTGTTGCTACTTTGGGAGTTGTAATTTACTATGCTGTCTATCTGGGTCACTTTACTGTAGATTCAAATTTGTGGGATCATGTGGCAACATTTCATCCAGTCCACAGCGGCAGGTTTTGGTGTCAATCCCTCAGACACAAAGATCTCCTCTCCATCAGAGAAGTGGAAACATCCCCACAAATCTCTACACCCACAGTAGACTAGACTGCAGAGCACGTTTCATTTAGCACTCTGTCTGCCAATGTGTGAAAAACCTGGTTTTCATCTGGAGGATAATAATCAGGAACTCGTTCATGTTTTCTGTCCTTTTTCTGTCGAAGCTTTCTCTGAGGCCACCACGTCACCAGAGGATCCCGTTAAAAGTAAACTGCCATGTGTCAGGGGACAACAAATCTGGCTGGAAATCTGGTACAAATACTTTTCAAAGAATCAGGTTACGTTTACATGGAAATTCATTCATTTACTTTATAACCAATAACACACATTTTTACATCAGATATACGGCCTAATGAAGCGCAGGCATGGCTTGTAGAAAATTACTTGAACAATTCAGCGTGATCAGAATTTTCTTCATGATGAAAAAATACCAGGGATCCTCTTTGTACAAACACACCCAGGGTCTTCTATTATTTGATTTCTTCAGGTCTGACTACACAGGCAGCGATGAGAGCGATGATGAAAGTGATTTCCTGCTATGTAATGTGTGGCACACCGATGGAACGACTGATGAGATGCAGGATGTCTCCTGCAGCCTCCAGCAGGGCCTGAAGCAAAGCTCCCATTAACTTCCATGGACCCTCATCGTCATCATCATCTGCTTGTGTGTGTGCGTGTGGTGTTCTTCGGGGAGGTGGAGGTCACTCGTGTGTCGTAGCTATATTAGTAATTGCCATTCTTTTGTGAGAAAGACATCAGGGCTCATTAACGTCTGCGTTCTGACAGGCGAGTCGAGTCAGGTCGGAGTCATAGTGGAAATTAATTTGCAGAGGAAATGTTGAGTTATCAGTGTGTGTGATAGAGAGAGCCAGGGAAAGAGAGGGAGAATAAACCTGGAGCTGGGGAGTTAACAGGGCTTTCTGGAGAAGGTGACAAAGTATTTAGAGACTAATTACGAAGATCCGACTTGAGGCATTGAAAGGGCTGAATATTTGAGTCAAACCTGTTGTTACCTGTGAACTGAGTGTGTGGATTTCTCTTTGATAAGTTCAAATGTACAATTATTGCTTCTCCTGTTTAGCTTTATTTTGAAATGAACTTTTCAGCCCCTTTTGATGTGTTTTCAGGGTTATTCTTGTTTGGGCTGAGCAATTAATTAAAATTTTTATCGAAATCCCAAAACGCCATACGGCAAATTTCAAATCACAGAGGAAGCAATATGTGTTAACAGTGAAATGTGTCAAAATACCATTTTAACTGAAATATGGTTGTACTGCAGAGATGTCCTGGCCTACACATCATATTCTCTGGCACTGGCTTTGTAGAAACCCTGACTGGTAAGGACAACTAAATGGATCCGGTCCACTTCTGAGGACATGTTAAACTTTAAGGTCTTTAAAAGAAATATTAAGACCCATCTTTTTAGTTTAGCATTTTCCTAATGTATTTTTTATTGCTTTGATTGATCCTAATATTTCTCTTTTATTTGTCTTTATTCAACTTATAATTCTCTTTTTTAGTTTATCTTACCTGATAACTGATAACTGAAATTTAAACTCTTTAATTATTGTATTTATTACTGTATTGTGGTTGGAAGGTTATGCTGGAATTTTTTTACACAGTATCAGGCACCAGGTGGGTGGTTAGCACTGTTGCCTCACAGCAAGAAGGTCGTGGGTTCAAACCCCGGTCGCCCCGGCCTTTCTGTGTGGAGTTTGCATGTTCTCCCCGTGTCCGCATGGGTTCTCTCCGGGTGCTCCGGCTTCCTCCCACCATCCAAAGACATGCAGGCTAGGTTGATTGGTGTCTCCCAAATTGTCCTTAGGTGTGAGTGTGACTGGTTGTCTGTCTGTGTGTGGCCCTGCCATGGACTGGCGACCTGTCCAGGGTGGACCCCTCCTTTCGCCCAATGTCAGCTGGGATAGGCTCCAGCCCCCCACGAGCCTGTACAGAGGATAAGCGGTTGATGATGGATGTCAGGCACCTTGTATTGTTAAATTGCACAAAAGACACTATACAAATAAAATCTGATTGATTGACTCTACAGACTTAATAGAACATCTTTGTTTGGAACAGATCCCAGGAAAAATCACATTTGAATGTTTTTCGATGCAAATTTTAATAACAAAGTAAAAATGATCATTCCCTCTAATATCACACATCATTTCACATCATTGCAATATCAGTGAAAATAATCGCAAAGTTTTCTCAGAATCCTTGAGCCCTAATTCTTAATCAGATGTGTTCTCACTTGCAGAACCTCTCTCTGTCTGTCACCAACTTCTCAGAGCATCTCTGGGATTAACTGATTCGGTTGTTGGCGGTGATACAGATCTGATGTTTTGGCCATTAGATGGTTATCATTTTTTTTTCAGCGAGACCTGGGACACTAATAGAAACAGAAACTCGATACTAAATCCCAGGGCGACGTTTTCAGGGTCAAGAACTCAATTTAACTTGAAATTGAAATGACAGGAGCCTTGTGTTTGGACGTAACAGCAAACTGCAGAGATTTGTGGGTTTTGACGGACACAGCTTAGTTTCTGTTAATAAGGTGTGTTACTTTAATTCATACCATGGATGATAGCGCTATTCATCTTTTCATTTTTTAGTCTCACAACATGTCAGACTTGGTAATAAGCGCTAAATGAAAACTGTTAAATTTGACTACTTAGAACTAAAAGCATTTTCTTAACTGGAGTGCTCTCTCTGATAATTAGAGCTCCAGAGGAGTTTAACCTGCTGCTGATCGCAGCAGATACAATCTGAGTGAGGAGATTTCACTGAGGAGCACTTATATAGTATATTATATAGTGAGCTTATTGAAAGATCAGACGAAACTGAACAACTGTTTGTAACCGACCTCGTGTAAGATGCAGAGATGATGTTACTCTGCAACAACCAGCCGGTTCTGCTGTAATAAATCAGACGTCACTCGTACAGGGATTATTTCATTTTCACTTTTTGCATCATTTATAAATATCAAATGTGTTAAATGAGTTAACTATGTTATTTGTAGCGTAACTTTCTAGATGGGACGCCTCGGTCCTCCCTCCCCTTTTTTTAGCCTTTACGTACTCGTCTCAGGGTTCGGGGTCGTTCTCTCACACATGATGGAAGCAGCATTAAAGCACTGGGACAGACAAAGAGCCCAAAATGAATTCCATTGTCAGCGTTATTGCAGCGATGGATTCTCATAACTGAATTATAATTGGCTGTCAGTGTGGAGGTGGAGCTGGAAGAGGCCCTGCTGAAAATAATTAACAGCGGGCAACTGGATGGAGAATGACTGAAGAGAGTCACATGGAGGCTCTAATGAAAACGAGAATTCAAACCTATGGAAAAGCAAATGAACGCAGGCGGGGGGAGGTATGAAAGGTTTCAATTGAAAATCACAGACTCATTAGTGTTATTGAATTCAAAGTGGCATCATGCTGAGCAGCAGAACTAAACGCGTCTACCTACCTGTTTATTTACATTTCACTTATTTAGCTGAAGCTTTTATCCAAAGCGACTCAGATGGAGGGAAGGTTTTCACTCAGGAAAACGCCGCCAGTTTATCTCCTGGGTGACTTCTTGCTTTTTATTAAAACCTGTTTGCAGAAGGCTTACACAGTCTACTTCACCACACTGTGGCTTACAGCGAGCTGCCCGCGGTGGTTAAAAAGGCTGGAGGAAGCACCAGAGTTAGTTTTGTCCATCTTGACCGTTGTTCCTAATGATAATGAGCTCTTAAAGGTTGGAAAATAAAACTTCAAATCAGTCCTAAATATCATCCCATGTATGAGCAAAACTGTAGAAACTCTGGAAACCTGGCTATATTTACTGAAGTACACGCCTGCAGTTTTAAGGTAGAAGTACTTTACACTGTATTTCCCTTCAATGTGACTCACATTCTACATTCACATTTGAGACAGGACATATTCTCACTGAATTTACACGTGTTTTAAAGTAGAAATGTTTAATGTAGAAAATTTTAACAGAACCTGGATCACCTGCAACATTAACATAATTCTTTCTTTCAAAAGAGGAAAGGACCAAAAGAACAAAAGGTAACAGTGAACTTGGATATTTTAAAAAAAAGTAAATAAAACAACATAAAAAACAGCATTTCCCCCAAACCCTTGTAACCCCCCTCCAGTCATACCACACTTGGTACATTCCTCCTGGAAAACATCCATAAAAGGAGTCCAAACGGGCTGGGACTGGTTTGGCAGTTCCTGGATCTAAACCAGAGGATGACCAAGTGCAGACTGGAGGAGAGGTAAGACTAAACAAACTTATTAAATACATTTGTTAGTGTCCAAAATCTGTGGCATTTCTCTTCACTAAAGAAGGCAGCCTAGTGTGTGACACTGTGCTAACAATGCACAACAAACACGACTAATGTTGCTGTCAACAGGTGTCCAAAAGTACCAATTAGCACCAAACTAACAAACTTAAGTGCCAGCGAGGTGAAGTGAGTATGTGATACTTTTATTATTAGCCTGGCAACATTCTGCATGTTTGTTAAACTCAACAAACCTCATGTGGTCATACTAACATACATACATACATACATACATACATACAGTACATATATACAGTACATACAGTACATACATGTCCTGTGTGTCTCAGTCTCATGTCTGTTATTCGTCTGAGCTCCACTGTTGTCCAGAAACTTTTAAAACCCACCAGTGAGGCTCTCTGCTGCTCTGGCTGACATGTTCCTTCATCACCATGAACACACACACACACACTGGAGTTTATTCTGGCTCAGCCCCCCCACACACCGTCCTGCTGCCCAAATCCTCACTAGAGCACCACATATGCATTCATCCGCCGCTTAAAATAGTCCCCAACAAATGCACTATTTCCTCCGGTTTGTTTGTCGATGTGCGTGTGCACGGGTCGATGTTGTGTAAGACGCTTCGAGTGCTCCGCAGCCCGGTGATTATTTTCGATGCTGGTGGACGTTTGCTAAACACTGGCTTGTAGATGGTTGGTTCAAGTTCCCAAAGCACCTCTCAGAGTACAAAAGACGAGTAGGTTTCACTGTAATATGTTTGGAGTGGGAGTTGCGTCATAGGATTGGGAGTTTGGCTGCACCTCTTTGCATCAACACCACTTTTCTGTATTGTCAGAAGGATCTCCTCCTCCTCCTCCTCCTCCTCTCCTTTCTTCTCCTTTCATCATGTGGCTGAACGAGAACGTCAAGCTCCCTTTTCCTCATGTTTCCTTCTTCTCATCCTACTCAGATTTGGATCTTTCCCCTACTCTCTCTCTCTCTCTCTCTCCAGTGGGTTAATTACTGCGTGTTGCTGCTTCCCCCTCAATCCTGTGAGTTACATAAAACTGAACTCATTAAAGTGAAGAGCTGGAAGTTTTGCCATTCTCTTGTCATGACAAGATTTCCTTCTGATGGCAGGTTTGCAGCGAGGCAGACCCGAGGCCATTAAACTGGCCTGAGAGCTGTCACAAAGACTTTATGGAGCTCACTGCAGCGTCCTCCACTAAAGTCTGGTGTGGTGTGTATTGGGATGTTCAGGAGGATGAATATTTGGGCTGGAAGCAAGATACATACAGTAAATGTCGTATGCTTAAGTGACAAAATAATGGGCTTCAGGTACGTCAGCAATTAAAGCTGATGAGGCAGATGTGATTCGCATTCTCAGGTTCAGGGCTCTTCTAAAGGGTCTAGCATAAATCTGAAGGGTCTCAAGATAATCAGCCGGCACAATTGTGCTGTTTATTTGTTGGACTTTTCACTAACCTTTGTTTTTTCCTTGTTAAAAACTGGAGAGATTTACTTGTTTTGAGCGTTAGAAATTATTCAAATTAAACGAGGTGATAATATATGTCAGCCGTGATGAGGGGTTTTTCATTTTAAGGCTAGCCGTCACCAGCGCTGGTGAACAAACGATTGGCTGATAAATCAGCCAATGTATCTGTCTGGCTCTAATATTGTCTATATATCAATAAAACAGAGTATTTCTATTATATATTACTTGATACTTCTACTCTACAATAGTGTACCTTGTGCTTATTACTTCCCCCCCTGGCTGCTATAGTTACAGATAAGCTAATTAAATGCAACGCATTGTAAATAATTAACCTCACAGTGCAACGATTGTACATTACTACATTAATCAACATTAAAAAACTAATAACATATGTAATCTTAATATATACAAGCGGTTGTTTTTCTGCAGAATAAACGCTTGTACTTTAATATTTTAGGTAAATTTTACTTATTTTACCTGAGTAGGATATTAATTAAGGAAGTTTTCTTTTGTTAAACAGTTGTATTAGTGCTTTTATGTAAGTAAAGTGAATCTTTTCCCACTGGTACTTGTTGAGAAGTAGTGCTGCAACAATTAATTGATTTGTTGCTAACTATTAAATTAATCATTAACTACTTTGATCATAGATTAAAGTGATTTTTTAAAGTCAGAATTCTCTGATTCCAGCTTCTTAAATGTGAATCTTCTGGTTTCTTTCCTCACACACTAACATCGTGTTAGTGTGTGTTGAATGGTTTGTTATCCAGCGGTGTACTGTAGTTTTGTAGATGTGAAAACGCAGTGTGGCACTCGGAGCGCATGTGGTCGTAAACCTGGCCAACATCCATTTGTCCGGTCTACTCTGCAGCGTTTTCTACTTATTGATTTGTAATCTAAGCCTGTATTATGAATGAATCGCTCCCCAGCTCTCCATTTATTCATCAGCCATGTCTGTCACATCCATTGTTAGAGATATTTCTGCAGTTACTCTGAAGCATGATGGGAAATATGATAACAAATATGATGACAAACTCTGTTTGCTCCTTAAGTGTATTTTTATATGACAGTCAAACTAACTTTACATCTTAAGTAAATTCTGCTGCTTGTACCTTTTGACTTAAAGAAACACTTAAATGTTTATGTTGTATTAATTTTCATATTTTTTCCAAAAAGTCAAAAAATGGATCTTAAGGAACTAGTCTTGTTAATGTGACACAAACGCAGTTTATTTTAAGACACCTTGACAATGATTATTTAGAAATATTGCATAGTGTATAGGATGTAATGGCTGAAACTGATTTTAGTATTTAATGTATTTTGAACTTTGTATTTGTATTAATGGTATTAGTTGTCTCAGTGTTTGTGTCGACCTGCCCTGGGACTGCAGATGGAAATTATCTGCAGCTAAATCTGGTGCAATGCTCTTCTCCTGATGTGAGATTAATGTTTTACAATAGTCCCTGACAAATAAACTAATAAACTAGTACTAGTAAAGTTGGGGAGCTTACCGGTGCATCAGAAGCTAACAAATCCTGACTTTAAGCCCCAGTATGGATCATACGTTTTCCATAATACAACTCACTGTCATCTTTAATTAGGCTCTCCGTACTGAATGAATAAATTTTACCAAACAATTACGTTGACATGTCGGCAGTGTGGAAGCGTTTTAAGTTTTAAAACTCGCAACTCGCTGTTCTGCTGAATCGCCTCCCATCTGTGGCTGACTTCTTAGAAAAGAACCGCTCTGAGGGTTTCTGACACTCATTTGTGAGAAGGCGATTAAAGCAGCCGCACTGAAATTTGGAGTGCACACGTATTCAAGCCTTTATGGTAAATCCACTGAAACGGCCCAGAGCGAGCTGACAGGCAGGTTAGAGACTTTATCCTGTCAGGTTGTCTCTTTACAAAGACATGAGAGTCCTACCTGAAGTGAGGCTGTGACGTCTTCATCATTTATTTATCAAACCGGGTCGGACTTGATGAATTTAACGCGAGGAGGACACACGTGAGACAACGGCCGGTTTTCAAAATAAGGCATCTATACAGGATGCTATTGGATTATATTCACAGAAAGTATCAAACATATTACATGTGTCCATTAAAAGTAAATGGACACATGTCATCTACTTTACCTCGGACCCCACCACCGTAGTCTCTCCAAATCCTGTGGGAAACACTGAGGAAAAAGCACATTTTGACTATTTAATTCAACACATTCACAAAATAAACCTTGTTCGATATTTAGGAAATTGTTTCATTATATTCGGTTACGGCTTCGGCCAAGAATTTTCATCCCTACACTCCAAACTTTCAGTTTGTTTTGAGTAGCACCAGGATCAGGACCAGAAAACCGATCTCCATGTGTATGTTTGACTTTTATTGTATTTTCTCAGATAAATCCATTATTCTGGTAAAGGGTATGAGTTCTTCCAGCCCTGCCTGGTGGTGGTTTTACAGTAAGTAGAACACGTGGAGTCTTTCTGTCGACTCTGAAGCTCTGAAGAAAATAAAAAAACAAAAGCAATGTGTCAACATCTTTTTGCTGCAGTTCGTGTTCAGTCGATTAGTGATGGCATCCAGCGTTACTCTCTCCTCTGATACGACCTGAACACTGCGAGAAGCCTTTCCGCTCTCTCTTGCTCGTCTCCATCTCCCTCTCGAGGCTTGACCCGCTTTCGTGGCCTCCCTCGTCTTCCTCTCCTCCCCCTCTCTCCACGCTGACGGAGGCAAAAGAGAGGGGAGAATAAAAGAAGAGGCTGATTACCTCATTAATGGAGGAAGGCAAGCTGGTTTTGTCAGAATGTGGAGATGGGGGAGAGAGGGGAAATCATTTTCATTATATTCAGTGGGATTCAAATCGTCAGGGGAGCAGAGGGGGGGGAAGGGGGAGTGAAATGATGGAGGAGGGGAGGCTAACCTTGACACAGATATCTTCTCTTTCAGTGGATGCACAGTGTGTTCAAGGAAGAAACTGATTTGCAGTAGTTAAAACACAAACAGTCCAGAGGTGATTGGACGCCACAGCTCAGCGTCTCAGTCATCAGTTGCCTGGTAGATTTCTGTGCCGAGAGCTAACCATTGGTCTCTTCTCCTCTGTTCTCTCCTCATGCTCTCCGCTGATTGGTCGGATGACCTCAACATGCTGATTTAAAAACAGGTAAGCGCATCTCATGTCATCTGTTTGTTTTCTGTTCTGTTACTGTCAGTAGTATTAATATGTATTAAGTTGTCTTTCTGAGCTGATTAGCTGATTAGTGAAAGGCTGGACTGTCGTGGAAACCTGCACAAGGGTGAAAATGAACCCCCCTAAAATACAATGATCAACCCTTTTTATTACAGTCATGATCCTGCTCTCTTCTAAAATGTTTTTACTCTGAAGTGCATAATGGGTGTAATTATCCTCAGACCTGTTTGACGCTCTGACTGTCTTCACATAACTTGTGTCTGCACCACACATCACCAGGTAACAGCAGGTTTTGCTCTGGTCTTTTTCAGATCAGGTCCAAAATGTATCAAGGTAGTTTATCATTACACAAGGTTATACAATGGAATAATAGTTTGTGGTCCTTTCGTGCTGCACAGACAACTTAGCAGTTAAATAAATGTGTACTATGTAGAAAATGGTAACATAGAAAATAAAATAAATATATACAACAGTTATTTACATACATGCACATAAACCCAGGAAATAATTCTGCTGTGCAATTTTTGAATTTTGTCTGCAAGAACATAAACAGAAGTAAGATTTTTAAAGTATGAAATTTTAGGAAACAGCGTCCACTTAGACTGCGTTTTGGCACCAAGCATCATCGATGTACCGCACAGGGTCCGCCTCCTCTCATCCTGCCAGAGTCTGGCGCCCTGCCTGTAAAGATGTTTGCACAACAGCCTTTAATTTCCTCGCCATCCCGACTCACGTTTTTGTCCAGACGGGACCTTTAGGAGCAGCTTTAAGTTCAAGCTGGGCCAGCACGGCTCATATGGCGGCTCTCTTTTCTCTCCTCTGGGGCGATAACCCGCCGTGGTGCTTTATCCGGTTTGATTTGGCTGGGGCTACATGCGAGACCTCTAGCATGGTCAGAAACTCAGAATTAGTGGAGTTGATTCTGTTGTCATTATGTCTCATATATTTACATGTATTTCTTTATTCTTTCATTTTTACAGGCTTCTTTGGAAGCACTCCTGTAAATAAACTGCTTTAATATTGCAAAGACCAACAGCTGTTAACACATATATGGATTATATTCACAGAAATGGGATGCCATAACAAGTAATGTGACAACCCCCCTTCTGACTCTGTTTTACATCTAGTCTCAAATTTGACATTTTATACCTGGAGTTAGAGGCAGTTTTCGCCTAAAGGCTCCATCCCTGGACCAGCAGGATAAATCCCGGTGGAAAAGGTGCCCTTAATACCAGGTCAGACTGCGTTTGTACCGGGCAGCTTCCAGGTGTGAATGTGTAACTGTAAGAATGTGATCCTTCCTTCCTGCGAAAGAGAGGCCTCCTGTCAGTGACGTTACTCTAAATACAGAACGGTTACGTAGCTCTGGCCACAAAGCACACTTTCTTTTGTCCGCTCCCGTACACCGTACCTCCCTGCTCATTTATTGCAAATATCAATAAACAACAAATGCCTTGAAAACATGTATTAAAAAACCGCAGCTGCCCGACCAATCATTTCAAATCAATATTTCTTCACTGATCTGGAACCACGTGTGGGACAGCTGAACAGACTGCGATGCTTAATTCATCGTATGAAATCGATGTTCGGGCCCATTTCTATATCTGTGTGATCTCATTAGCCTCAGTGGGCAGCCCATGAAAGTGAGAGCAGGTCTGTGTTGGGACGGCCGAGCGCCTCCCAGCCTCATTGGTAAACCAGCAGCGGCGGTTAATCGATGTTCCGGAGCAGCGGGGTGCTCTTGCCTCAGATGATCGGCTGGAACAAAGGAGGATGGCATCAAATGATTGACAGCAAGGTGGGCAATTACAAGGCCGAAGTGAGGATCAATCGATCACTTTTGGTTAATATGAGAGAAGGGAAATGAATATGTATTGACTCGGAGCATAAATCACCTGTGTTGAGTGTGTTGGTGTCTTCTCTTCTTCCCTTTGTTTGGGTGTATGTATGTGAAGGATGTTCCCCCGTCTCCGTAATAAGATGTAAATTGGCCAGAGCTCGGTTTTGGTGGCTGGCAGGTCTGATTCAAATGTGAGATGCGGTGAGCTCATCAATCTCGCCGGACAGCTGCAGATGGCTCCCTGACAGCCGGGAAACTCCATCAGGGCCCCGCTGAGCTCCACACAGGTCCGCTGCTGGCCGACAAGCTCTTCTCCACACTTTCGCTTCGCCCCGTTGCTCTTTGTCGAGAATACCTGGGAGGAAGTGGGAGGAGGTTCAAGAAGTATTCTCTCCTCCCCCGTGTAAAAATGTTCATTTAAACTTTAATCTCCGATCATACAAACACAGGACTTTCCTGGATAAATTAGATCGACAGAATAATTCTGTTGGTTTGCAAATGGCTCCCCGGTTTTTCTTTCCTCCGGTGTGCTGGATGAAGCAGATCTCCTCAGGCAACCAGGCAAAGTCCTACAAGTCTCTCGCTGTCAACTACGTCTTTCGTCCTTTAGTCTCAGGGTTGGTGGTGCAACGCCAGGCTCCTCTTGCTTACATTTCTTATGTGGCTTGAGCAAGACACTGAACCCCCGATGGTTAGCCCAGCACCTTGTATGGTAACTCGCAGTCTGTGAATGGAAATGGGGAAAATGTGAATAAAAGACCCACCTTGTTTCACAATATGCTTTTGGGTTTCACTATAAACTATGATGTGCAGCAAAATGAATGAATGGATATGTAAAAAAGCTCGTGAAGCTCCATCCAGTAAAGTTCGACTGTATGTTAAGCCTGGTGATAGTTTGTCCTCCTCCTCTGAGCTCCTTAGTAACTGATTCTGAGGACAGAGACACCGTATATCACCGTAGATTATCTGTCAGTGCTTTCCGAAAAGCTGCAAAGACAATGTAAATAAGCATCTACTGATCCGCCTCCTCTCCGGTAAAGGTTTGCTTACGTTTTTCTAACTACTTGGCTACGGCTAGGGAAAGATTATGGTCACGGTTAAAAACCAAATTTGACTGTTAGTAGGAGGATGTGGACTGTCTCCAGTAGAGAAGAGTGAAGTGTAGGAAAAAAAGCTGTCATGTTTGCAGAAAACATGTTGAGTTCAGATTCAGGGCAAACAGTTCTTCAGCTGAGCTACACACTGACTTTGTTTGGTGTGAAATGTCACGCTAGTTTTGTGTCGCCTTGTCGCCTTGTGGAGTTTCATTTTCTGTGAGGTTCCCTTTTGTCTGTAGTAACATTTGGTGGTTAACTCCTCAGAATGTAAGATTTGGAGGCCTGTTGAGTTTCTCAGAGGATTCCTGAGCTGTTGTAGTGGATCAGACGACTTGGAAATCCTCTGACCGCCTTTGTTGCCGGATCAACAAAACTGTAGTTATTGTCGCCTATTCAAACTTCATCCAGCCTCCACTGCTGTAAAGTGAGAAGATGCGAGCGTCTTCAGCTGTGGTTCTATTTATAGTTCAATTAACTGGAAGTTTTCCGCTCTGCCTCCTGTCTACATTTTCCTTTCAGTTTTCTGTCTCCTTCCTGCTCGCCTTTCTTTTACCCTTAAGTCATGCACACGAACCCAGCTGCAACATTCTTACTATCAGCCAGATTTAAGTTCTCCTAAAGAAAACAAAGGTGAGAAATGCCCTTCGATTGCATTCACCGGGGCGTCTCGGCTGCCGTCAGAAATCTCTGCCGCCTGAAGTGGCGCGGAGGCCGGCCTCTTGACTCCTGGCTTTGCTTGGTGGTTTTCAACACAGCGTGAGAGTGTGGGCGGCTGACGGTGGCCTGCAGGTCCAGGAGCCCTGAGCACTGCATGATTGAAAAGGTTTCTGTGTGCCAAAACACTGACCCCACAAAGAAAAGATGATCTCTGTCGGCAAGTGCTGCCTCCTGAGCCGACTTTACTGATGGAGAAGACTCACTCTGATGTGTTCAGCTGGGCTTTCAGCAATTAGTTTGGGTTTTATTTTTGTTTGATAGAACGTCTCAATCTGTAACTTCACCTTTCACAGCACATAATGCCAGATCTTATACTGAAAGAAAAATACTGTGCAGTACAGTGTTTATCCACATCTCATGGTCTTTCTCTTTTGATGTTAGGACATTATTTGTTATCATGTGACTTAGGTTTGAAACTTAGGTCATGGGTGGCAACTGAGTTATCTCTATGACAAGTGAGCAAACTCCCATCTGCTTAGGAAGACAGTCAGATGTGTAAAAAGCTAAGTTGGCCTTGAGTTAAGATTTGAAGTTTGTCAAACAGCGTTTCCAAGGTCAAGAATAAACTTTCATGCTCAGCAAAAACGACGCTTAATCGTTTAATAGGAACAGAACTTCTTACATAAACCATAAACTGTGTAAACAAAGTCTTCCACAGTAAAAAGAGCAGTTGATGAAACACAAACGAAGTCTTTAATAATCATCCATCCTGAAGAAGAGACGAGAGGAAGGTCATTTTACCCTGCAGAGCCCACATTTCCGGCCTGCCGACCACTTCTGTTTACCAAACCCGGAGGGGGAAAAATCATGCAAAGAACATTTTTGCTGCAATAAATCCTTCAAACCAGCAGTGTGCTGTCAGTAACAGCCAATCACAAGCATGCATTATTGATATGACTCCTTTGCATGCTGTTGTTGTCGCCTGCGACTCCAGTTTCTCTCACAGGAACGCTTTTGAGCTGCATGCCACCACATACTAACAATACATCAGTTGATATTTGTTTGTTATTAAAGACGAGGGAGCAGTAGTGAACTGAACCTCGACACTTTAAAGTTGAAACTGACCTCTGGTGGGTCAGCTGTGTGATGGACGTGATGATCTCCAGCATACAGCACGGTGGCCGATTCAGTGCTGCAGTTTGGCCAATGCATTTTCAGGCACTGATAAATCAGGGATGAGCTAAAAAACTGACTGATATTGATGCAAACAGCTGCAGATTCACCAGTTGGGCTCTAATAAAGAGCGATAAAACATTCAGCTGTCTCACCTAAATCACATCACAAACGAAGCCTTTTCTCCTCAGGAGGCCATTGAACCTACCTGTTTCTATGGGTAACGGTAGCGTGTCTCAACCAAGAGCTTGAGGTTTGATAATATACCGTTTCTCACACAGTTCTACGCTATGGCGTTGTTTTTTTTTCATATTAAATAAAAATGTAGGTTTGCAGCACACACGAACAGGTAATCTTTCTTCAGACATAAGGAACCATTTGTACTCATGGTGACAAAAAATACAGGATAACCTGTTTTGAAAAATGAAAAATAAATTATACATAGAAAATAAAGATTTCATCTCAGTAGCTCAGGGATACACAAGCACAATTAAAGATGTTTCATATATATATACAGTGTCACATGAAAAGATATAATCAATATCATATCAAAATATTTACAAAAATGTGAGGGGTGTACTCACTTTTGTGAGATACTGTGTATGTATACATAGGTGTGATTTACACTGGAGACGCTGGGGACATGTCCCCCCCCCTGCATTTTGAAATGCCTGATTTTGTCCCCATCACTTTTTGAAAACATTTGTTTAAAATATTCTGAAAAATAGCCTGCATGAAGAAATGTTAACCAACCAATGAAAACGCTTTAAATGAGGTTTACTTGCACAATAAGAAAACATGCAATGCAATTATAATACAGGAGAAACAAATGTGCATTGTCCAAAAAGAGTACCTTAAGCTAAAAAAAAAAGCGTATATGTCATTTTTTTATATTTAGGAATTTTTTGTTTCCCTTTATATAATTTACATACTTTTATATACATTTCCAACATAAATTGGTGCAGAAACTGTCAACAGAATGCAGGAAATGAAGTGTTTAATGGTCCAGTTTTCTGGAAGAGGACCCCTAGACCTCCTGCTCATTTATTCAGCATTTTATTCTTCAAAATAGTGTAAAAATCTTCCCGTCTTGTTCTCGTGCATCGACACATCTTGACCCAACTGCATCATCATGCCCCTAATCTGAGCCCTTATGTCCCACAAAGTGACGCCTTTGTATTTACATATACATCAGCAGGACATTTCGGTTTTTAAACTGCCACAAATATGTTTTGAAATTTTATTCTTATCGGCTGACATATACCTCGATTCTAAATATGTGCGATACGCAAACGCTGGCCAATTAATAGTGGATGTATGCAGTCAGGCTGTAGTTCACAGGTCTGTTTCAAAGCTCACATATCACCACTGATTGACCAAATGATTTGGAAAAATACTTTAGTGATTGGAAGCAAACCTGACGCTGAGAACGTCGTTTGTCACATTTAGGGGGTGGGGGGGAGCCAGTGTGTGATCGCTGAAGGTCACCAAACAACAGCTGACCTGTCAACATTGATTACCACTGACTGCTTATCTGCTGTTCACAGCTCTGCAGGATCTGCTCAGGTTTTGTTCTTTTAAATCGAAATGCGGCGACGACGTTTCTGCGTTCACGCGCAGCGGGCAGCCGGCTCTCCTGCTCTGGGAGGAAACGCTCCCGAACACTGACAGTCAGATTTTTTGACACATTTAGAATATTTCTCCAGACACTTGACACATCAGAAGAGGAAGTTTCTGCCTTCTGCCAGAAACTTCCAGCCTGCTGGTCCCCTCAGTATTGGTGTTGAAAAGTAAACACGTCATATTTAGGAAGCTGAAGGACACAAAGTAGTAAAGTAGAAGCTGCCTCCTTCTAAACGAGTCCCAAATGTCGAGGTACAGTTTTAATTCCTGCTGGACCAAAAACATCCTCAAAATGTGTTCATGAAGCGAACAAAATGCCCAACATACACTGGACGTCACCGCCTGCAGAGCTGAGTGACGGGGGGGGACTCATCCACACTGTGTGGACCCAACAAGCCTGTCGGTGGAGTAAAGTTTGCCACTGCTGAATCTTTTTTTTATGGAAATCAGCCTTTGACAGCCAATCTAATCTGGTCTGTGTGGAATTTGCATCCCCTCCCTCTTTAGCCTGTGTGGATTTCTTGTTAGGTGGTTGGGTGAACTCTAAATGACCTTTTGAGGTGTGAATGTGTTTATCACCGTATGATGTCCCTGCGATAAAGAAGCAAGAGTCGGTTTCAACTGCAGGAGAGTAACAACCTGTAACATGACGCTGATCTTTACCTGAACACTTACGAGGAAACTTATGAGACTTGGAGCAAATCTAAAAGAAAAACCAACACATGACCGGACTTCAGACAGGCTGACAGGTGTTTCATGCTTCAAATGTCAAGTTCCTGCATTAGAGAAAGGACGTAACCTGCCCAGGTTAAAATTATCCCCAGTTTTTGCCTCTGATGATCATTACAGTCAAGTACAGCATATTGCAGGTAATGTGTGTTTGTAATAAGATTAATGTCTGACGACATTTCAAAACTCAAAAACACTAAATAAAATTGCATTGCCTCCCTTTGCCCCAGTTCACGCCACCTGCAGCACAGACAAAGATTCACGTAAATATAGATGCACGCGCCCGACACAAAAACGTTCACATTTGTTTAGGTGTCATACAAATACAGACTTTTATCATCTTTGTTTGGATTAATGACTGAGAACAGTCATTAATGATTAAGATTAAGTTAGAAATGTTTTTCAGGTCGTACAGTTTTTAGGGATTAAGTGCCTGTTGAAAACAGCAGCCCCCGGTACCGGGGGCGATGGGGCTTAAGCGTTGTCCAAAAATCCCCAAAAATATTTTGTCCGCCATTTTGACTCCGAAATGTGCCGAAGTTGTAGCTTCGGGTCTACTCGGGCGCCATATTTATTATTGCGCAATAGCGGCCAGCTGCCGGCCTGCTCTCGTGTTTTTCTGCAGAGAGGAAACATGACGCTTGAGAACACACGGTGTTTTTTGGCATTTTGTGGCCGATCCGTTGGAGATATATAGACATGCAGGGTATCAAATGAAAGGTCTGCTCAATCGATCGATCTCAATCTACAGGCCTGTAAAGCCTGGGAGGGATTAAAGTGACAGGAATGCTGATGAATACTCCTGTTTTTATTAATATTTCAGGGTTTTTTCATTTGGATCTTAGTTGTATGGACAGAAAAAGTGTTTTAAAGATATCTATCAATAAAAGTCAGCATTTTAACAATAAATATTGCCAAAATCTGGAAATTCGCCTGGCATATTTGATAATTTTGTATGATAACTGTTGTATTTTAGTTTATTTTCATGTGATTTACAGTTACAATTGCATTCTATGTGTATTAGAAGATATCCAGTTGCACTAAAAGCTTGCTCAGGATGGTTTTAATGGTTTGCTTTAAAATATAGCTTTTTTTTTCAGGCGAGGATAAAAATATCAGATTTTTTCTTTATTGCATGCCCATGTAGTCAGTAAAAGTAAAATAAATATATTAATACACAACAGATTTATATTCCTTAGCTTCTGACTTTTTAAAGGAGACCAGAATTATGCATCTAGGCCAAATGGTTGAGGAGTTATTCCTGATTCATTTTGGGTATGTAATTTTAGGCGTTTTTTATGGAAAAAGGTGGCAGCTTTCAACAGGTTAAAAAGCACATTGTATTACTGTTAAACTGGTAGAATAAATAAAATAGTCAACCACCCTCACCCACCCTCTGAAAAACATTTACAAACCACACGTTTAGCTAATCATAAGCATCAGAAAACAAAGTTTGTAGGTCGAACCCTGGACAAGCAAGATAAATGGATAGATCAGCTGTAGTTCTGCCTTTTAGGTACAAAATGTCTGAAAGGTTCGTTACAGTTAAATCTCCCTCACTGCAGCTTTGTGTCCAGCTTTTGTTTCATTTGAATAGAGCTCATTCATGCAGAGTGGTTGCTTTCATTCACTGTTTATTTTGCTATTAATGCTGTCTTATTAGTGCCTTCCAGCTGGCTGCTAATTCATTCAACCTGCTCAGGGAGCTGTCGCGCCCGTGGTCAGTCCTTCAACGTAATTATCAGCTGGTGTGTTGGGTCCAATTAGTCAAGACTACAACGGAACAAAAAGCCGTCTTCTTCAGGTCCAAAAAGACTCGAGCGAGGCAGGAAAAGCAGGCGTTTCTTAGAGCCTGCTTAATGTCACACGGGAGTTTCCTGCAGGATTTGGTGATGCCGAAGGGTTATTTCACAGTTATTGTTTAGAAATGTTCACCCGTGTCGCTACATTACACATGAGCCTCGTTGGGTGTTGCTATGGAGATGACTCCACCCTGAGCCATAAAATCCGAGTTCTTGAATATTCAGAATAGCTCAACATCTCAATCAGAAAGAAAACAAGTGCAGCAGAGCTGCTTAATTTATCCAAAATTACATGTTTTAGATTCATCCCACGGGTCGCACGGAGCTGCTCTCTGATTGGATGTTTCTTACAGCAGTGCTTTCTGGGATTTACAGTTGACTTTCATTATAAAGCTGTTATGTACAGACTTTTTGTTGGTGGTAAACGTAGAGCTTATTCATTAAAGAATCTTAATTGGGGCTTTGAAAGTATTTCTTACTTTCATCCCCAGAGGGGGGAACCTGGGAGGATGGAGGGGGAAGGAGTTGAGGAGGACCAAAGGCCGAGTCCCTGCTGCACGTTCAGAAGACTTGGAGATTATCGATCTGATTCAGCAGATAGGAGCAAACTGATTCAGGGAGGAGAAATCAATGGGACTGAGCGGTTGAGTCAGTTGTGGCTTCCACTGGTCCCACATTGGTTTAATTTGCCTCCTGAAAGATTTGCTTTAAATTTCAGATTCATGTGTTCACCTGTCAGTCAAACAGCTTCCCTGCTGCTGTTATTTTTGCAGGTAGCATTTGTCTTTGTTCAGCAGAAGGGGGTTGGCGGCTCATGCTAACCACCCGGTCCCTGGCCTAGTCCACATAAATCTGAGATAGAAAATCCAGCACTTCATCTGTTCTGGAGCATTTTACACCCTGCCACTCCTTCAGTGAATTTTAATACTCAGCTTTAAGCTAAAAATGACGCCATGACCATGTAATCTGACATTTTTCTAATTGATAAATCGTTCAAGTCCTTCATCAGGACACGGTGCTAAACAAGGGCTCACTTCCAACTACTCACACGTGAGGACCGGCAGCTGTTCTTGTAAATTGTAAATTGAACATCTTTGGATTGTGTTCTGACATTTCATGGAAGATGAGATGTTTTGAGTGATACATAATCATCAGATGATGAAAATGATTGCTACAGCTGTAACCTTATGACAAATCCTTCCATCGTTGTTTCTGACTGTTGTGTAGTTGGACATTTGCAAAGGATGTTGCATTATCCTGACAATCAGTAAATGTAAAAACAGGGAGACGTGTGGGTCACGAGCAAAACATCTAACTCTCATGGGACACGTGATATAATGCTCTTTACTGTATTGTTCCTTCAAAGGAAACTCACATTGAAACACCATTCATGAATACATGCATTTTTCAAATTACCAACATCACCAACTATAAAAACAAATACGCCAAAGAGCTTGAAGCAGTATATTTCCATTCACATGTTTTAAAATGCCTTTTTTTCCAATTTGTTCTTCTTCTGATGATGATGATAGAACTCCTGCTGCCGTTCACGTTGCCTCCACTTCAAAAGAAACATCCCAAAATAAAGAATGAAAAAAAAAGTTGTTGGAAACATATTTTATTTTTTTACCAAAATTTCAGAAATGACCACCTAGTAGTGGTGCAAACACACATGTGGGCCACAGCCTGCAGGTGGCAGGGGAATTTGCGGGATCTGCAACCCTCTGCCTCCAACTTTATTTTTATTTTATTTATATACTTTATGTAAAAAGGCAAATGTAAAAGCTTTCATGAACTTATCCTTGCTGAGTTACTGTATGTAGAAAAGAGGCGGAGGGAAGCGATGTGGACGGTTCTTGATGTGAAAATGTCAGCTATTATTACCACAGGCCTAGTTTAGAGCTATATAATGACCCTAATAACTGAGAAGCACAGTGAAAAATAACAAAGTGCTTTTATGATTTCTCGCTGGATTGAATCAAAAACATATAGCTGTCTGTTCAGACAGAAGCTCTCCCATTTAAGTGTCAGAGGAGTCATTATGAGAGCCGAAAACACAGATGATGTGTTTTTAGTGGAGATAAGTCATTCTTATAGCCCTCACTGGGCCCATGTAGCTGTAAAATAGACTTTAAATACCTTCTCCGCCTCAGAGGAACCGTGTGTGGAAACATGAATGGAACATAACATCACTTACGGGTTATTGCAGCTGGTCTTTGTATTTTGATACGGTCACATTCAGGAGTTGATTCCCGGGCTGATAGTTCGAAAATCTATTCTTCATCAGATTTTCAGCCTCACACTCCATCAGGACCGCTGCACTCGTCCGCCTCTGGCCTCTTTTTAATGAAATCCAGCAGGGTCACGGCCATGAACATTAAGATTTCATAAATACTGAGGTCATAAGTCCAAAGTCCCCCAGCAGAGAATTTTTTAAAATTTCACATTTATATTTATTCATTTAGCTTTTGTTACATTTACCTTTTCAGGGCATGCTAAATAAATTTAATGTAAATTTAATTAATTTATGTTTCTTTGTCTGCAGAAATAAGCCTCAAACCCCTCCTGAAAGTGTTACCTCCTCCTTGGTGTCTCCAATAATGGCAGGCTCTTGTTTCATTCTGCTAAATTAAAGTTGTGTAATAAAACCTGAATGAAATAAATGCGGTCTTTATCACATAGCCAGTCTTAATCAGTAACAGAAGCAGCGAACTGCTGCTGCACTTGCAACTGTTAAAAGGTTGGCACATGGAGCAGTACGACAAAACGTACTGTGTGTATTACTAAAACCTTTGCATCAGAATTTGGGGATATAAAGCTTATTTGGTGTTGATATCTGCAGATATTTAATCATCTGATTTGATGTGGTTGAAGCTGCAATGATCCACGTGGGTGCAGAAGATAAGCTTATCCTATATTGATGCCGTTACAGCAGCACAAAGACCCTATACTGCATCTGTCTTTGTGCTGCTGCAACTTAAAATAGTAATAAATTATAAGTATATAAAATAATTTAGGAAACTCTACAAGAGCAATTAACCAAACTTACAGTCTGTAGCAGTAAACATGTGATACGCACAGCTACATAAACTGAATACTGCCCCAAGCAAAGTGACAATACGCATAAGGATAATAGGATACTGTCAGCTTTAACACTATAGACAGAATATTATATAATATGGTTATGTAATTAAACTTTCAGCTGCCTGTATTAATGAGATCAAGATGTGATTATGCAATAAAGCTGCACCTCGCTGACGCCTCTGACATATTATCACCTTAAAGTTGCTGTGGCTGATCTGTGGGCAAACAGCTGACTACATCCAGCAGACACAGAGAAACATTAGCATCCGTTCACAGCCGTGTTTGTGCCCGCCTGAGAATGTAAAGTTCAATATCCCCTCTCCTCTTAGCTCTCGCTCCATCAGCGCCATAAAAAAAATATCTGATTCGTCAGCTGCTAAAAGCTCCACTACGTTCACCAGCTAAGCGTGCGTGTCGGCTGTTTGCCGCTGAGCGGGGCGTGCACAGTGGCTTTATCAGAAAACAGCCGCTGCTGATGGAAACACTGAGACTGAACCGGCAAGCCTCTGAGCTAAAAGGGGGTAAAAAGCTCAGAGGGGGTGATACTTCTCTGTAGCTTCAGCACTGCGACTGGCCCACTTCACCTGCAGGACAAATCCAAACAGCTGCTTTTGGCTTAGAGTGAATATTCAAAGGATCGTTTAGGGAAGAGGAACGATACCTCCGCCTGTTAAAATAGACTTTAACACACCCTTATTTATGACTTAAGCTCTGGGCACCTTTGTCTCTCTTCATTTTCTTTTGTTTCCTGCTCAGCCATCTTCTTGCTCTGAACTTTCGGTGGGTTTTCTCAGGAGGATGATCCTGTTCCTTCTGCACACCTCTTCATCACCTCTCATAACCTGCATGGGGGGAGTCTTTAGAGGCCTTCTTAGGCCTGTGTTGTGGTAAGCAGTTGTAGCCATCTTCGAGCTGCTCTGACAACAAGATCAATGAGACCCAGTGAATGTCGCCCAGGATGCCATTTCGGTTTTAACTGGAGACATAAAAGGGGCCCCGGGCTGCCATATTGGCCCAAACACCCCCGCTGCTTACAGACCTGCTTGTTTCCCTGTGAGACCCCGCAGGGAAATCTCCTTTCAAACATGGAGACACTCATCTCCTGTGAAATATATATGCAGCGTGAGGTAATGAAGAGGTGCATATGCGCAGTGGCATTTCCGCTGCCGTCTGCAGGCCTTCAGTACAAAGTGAAATATACCGTGTGGTGTCAGAGCTTTGATAGAGATGGATGGAGCCATTGTGGCTGTAATAAGATAAAGGTATTGTGTGTTGACATTTCTGTTACGGCCGGGGAGTCACGTCAGGCTAGGCTTTCGGAAGTACATAATGAAAAAGAGACTCTGGAGTTGCAGAATGCAAGTCGATTGCATTTTTATACGCCTGTTTTATGCTCTGTAAACTGACAAACAACATACAGCTGAGAGGCTTACAGTGAAACCAGCTGCAAACAAGCGTCACTAATAACACTTTGTCTTTCAGCTTCCTTAAACAGGAAGTGAACTACAGAGAGAGGCCTTTTTATGTTAGTATAATAAAGGATTTATGCAAATATTTGTGTCTGTATGTTGTGTTAAATGTTGTATCCAGATCAGACAGGATCTGGAATGACGAGGTCTTGAGCACACCGTCCTCTTTCCAAATCAATCTATCCGCTTGTCCATGCAGGGTCGCAGAAGGGGCTGGACATTGGGCAGGGGGGCCGGGTACACACTGGAAAGGTCGCCAGTTCATCACAGACGCATAGAGGCAGACAAACACACACACTTACATTCACACCTAAAGGCAATTTAGAGTCACCTGTCAACCTGCATGTCTTCGGATGGTGGGAGGAAGCACCTAGAGAGAACCTACAAAGACACAAGGAGAACATGCAAACTGCACGCACACAAGCCTGGAACGACCAAGGTTTGAACCCAGGGCCTTTTTGTGGTGCACCGAGACGCCCAGCCTTTCATATCCTATATCATAAAAAAGTTTTGTTTTGATATCGATCCTGAAACTCAGGTTTCTTATTGGCAATATAGAAAAGCTTTACCCAATATTAAAGGAAAGGCCTTATTGGCTTTCTTGCTGAGAGTGAGATGAGAACATCGTTGCAGAGAGGGGTTTTGTGCTGTAACTATGTCTTGGCCTGGTCGGTCACTTACTCTCCACTGGTTGTCTGACAGCATCACAGTGACAAAAAGACTCCAGGACGTCTGTAGACCAGCCACAAAATAAGTAATGAGTGAGCTCTGTGCTTGTACAGAGCCAGGCTAATCCTTTCCCCCTGCTAAGCTAAGCTAACTGTCCCCTGGCCTTGGCTTCATATTTAGCAGGTGGCAGAAAAGTATAATTAATCTTCCCATCTGACTCCTGGCAATAAAGCCAACAAGCTTGTACATTTACCAAAATGTTGAACTATTCCTTTAAAACATTTCTCCATAATATTATTGACCTGTTAAGGTCTAATTGTTCTGCTTTTAAAAGTTCTTTACATATGAAATGATTGTGCGCTTTTTGGGACTGGGAAGCATAGTGTACTGGGTCTTGTGAGACCCACCTGTGGTCCACACACCTGAGCCTGCTCTCTGATGAAGTGAGGTGCGGATGCAGATTTGTTTGTCTCATCTACTGTTTCCAAGGTCAAACATGAACCTTCCAGCTTCATTCATGTTGTCTGTTCTACTGTAAAAAGTGTGGATTTTTCTTAAACCATTGAGCTCGACGCCGTCTGTGGAGTTTATTTAATGTAGCCGAATCGTTTTTGGATTCCAGCAGCGCCCGCTGTCCCCGGTGGAAGACAGAAAACCTTGAATGTAATGCTAATTCAGATCCATAGCTCTTCTTCCCTCCTGCCACGATATCCTCGGTCAAACTGAGAGTTTCTGTGCACATCAGAACATTTGAAATGTCCCTGTTGCCTCAGCGTGGATCAGACGGGCTTTGAAGAAATTACTTGATGTGAATTTTATTTCATGTTTGTGTTTCAGGCCTTGTGAAGCTGGGCATCCACTGTGTCACGTGTCAGAAAGTTGCCATAAAGATCGTCAACAGAGAAAAGCTCAGCGAGTCTGTCCTCATGAAGGTAAGACAGTTGTGTGTAATTTGTCTCTGTGTGTGTGTGTGTGCGCCTTGTGGTCTGAGATTAATACATTTCTGTCCTTGCACAAGTCTTTGTAACCTAAAAAGCATCAACAGAAATTGTGCTCCTCAGCAGTTGTTTAGTTTCTTTTATGAATAAACACCTTGAGATGAATAATCTTATTTTAGAGTTAGTATATAACAGAAAATTCCGAAAACAGCTGCTCACTGGAGCTTTTATCAAACAAACAGGACAAAATACTGCAATTGTTGGGGACCACGTTTCAGCAGCAGCTGAATGTGGAGCCATCAGGACAGTTTATGTGGGACTGATTCAGTAAAAACAATAGTGTGTGTGTTCACGGTGATGAAGGAACATGTCCAACCTCTTTCTGCTTTTCCAAGTCGTCACATTTGGACGCATGGGCAAGACCCCCTTAGCATCGTAGTTCAACGCACTGGGGGAAGCCCTATAGCGTCGCTTTTGATCGATAGAAGTAGGTGTAGATAAATCAGTGGCTCTCAAACTTTTTCTCATCAGGGAACCCCTAAACTAACACAAATTAGACCATGGTCCCCCATTTGATAAGACTTTGTCCCATGATCGCCCATCTGAAAAGACCCATGACCAAAATAGTCATTGTCAAATCGTCATTGTGTTACTTATAGATGGCATTATATTGAAAATAATGATTGCCCTTTTTGCTGGTGACCCCCTGGAAGTCCCTCAAGGACCCCTGAGGACTCCACGTTAAGATCCACAGTAACAAATAACAGAAAAGTCAGGCTGAGGAGGACGGATGTGCCAGAAAGTGGACTTTCAACCAGGAGACTGGTGTTTGTTTTCCCGTGTGAAACAAAAAGTCACCGTTGACTGATTTTATTTACGTAACGAAGGTCATGTGGTTATTTTAACCCAAACCATGATCTTTACCCATAGTTTTATCCAGTAAGACAGAGTCTAATTGGACTTTTATTATTGCTAACTTGACCTATGCGTCCAAAATAATGCTATAGGGCACCGAGGGGTCTTGATCAAGCATCTTTATGTGATGAGTTGGGGGTGAGAAAGTGTTGACATGTGACCCAGAGCGGCAGTAAAGCTCACTGATGTGTTTCTGGACAACAATGGAGCTCTACGGCTCAGAGGAAGGAGAGACATCAGGCTGTGAGACACACCGGACTTGTTAGGAAATACAGTCATTGATGTTTTTTGCTATTTTCATGGGATATATTGACTTTAGAAATTCACAGCACATTGCCACCGTTATCCTAAACAGTATGAAAATGACAGAAGGTAACATATTCTCCAGTTTTGGCTGCATTTAATTTGACTTTTTTTAGACACCATTTGCACAAACGTTCATTTTCCACACCCACAAGATCAGACAATAGACCAGAATGCAATGCAGGCGGGGCCTTTACGTTTCAATTTCTCTGTCAGTGTTTCACCCACACGTTGAGCTCAGCTGAATACTCAGTGCAGAGCAGGTGTTTGGACATGCAACAGCGGACAGGCTGCTGCTCTTTTATTATTACTGTCACCACTTCTCTGTCCGCCTACACCTTGAACAAACAGCTGGATGCAGCTAAATCAGGCAGGGTGGGTCGCAGGAGCTTCCTGTGAGGGTGACTCACATTCAGCAGTCTGGAGGTGTGCGTGGAATTATTTTTCTTCCTCTTGGTCGGCGGACGACATTTCCAACTTTAATCAAATTAATCTTAATCATTGCTAATTTGACCGCGGAGCCCTACACATCCAAAACGAGGCCAAAGAGTAGCCAGAACATTAAAAAGCGATGCCAAGGAGTCATGACCAAGCGTCCATATGTGACGAGTTGAGACTGTGGTGTCCCTTCAGGCCTCCCTCCAAAACCGCTCCCCGAAAACACATTTTCATTCAGACTGATTTAAATGACTGGCCGTGCTCATTACAGTCTTGCCGATTGTTTCCTTTTCTTGTACGTCTGAGCTTCCACATAAAATCCACATAAAAAGGCTGAGTAATTTGCAGAGGAGTAGAGTAAATGCTGTAGCAGTTAACAGGGTAATTTTTTCTCATGTTTTACTCCTCCTAATGTTTACAGAAGCCCCGAGCTGCAGGAGAAAGCTTATAAAGTCATTTACCGAAAAATGTGACTCCACGGCAAAGCAACACTTGGCGGCATTGTGTGATCTAAGTGATAGGAGCCTCATTTCCTATACTGTAGTTTCCTCTTTTATAACATGTTAAAAGGGCATCCTGCTGATTTGACTGCCTCCATTTCAATGTTCTGCTTTATTATGTTTTCTCTATGAAACTCGCACACACACTTTGTCGAGTATCAGAACATCTCTGCGTGGATAATTAGCAGTGTTTTGGACTGGATTACTGCAGTGCCATGTTTGACATGACAGGCTCATTATCAGCTGGTTTATTGAACAGCAAACACACACACACAAGTGTGTATTTGTGTGTCGGTGCTTGTTTGTGAGTTAGTCACTAGGGGTTTCGTGTCGATGGGACCTGCTGTAGTGATCGCAGCTTATTTTCCAATGAGAAGGTCTGTGAGTCACTCGTCTGTGGTGATCCGTCTTGTATATTACATGTGTGTTGGCAGCCTCATGTGACCAGGCCGTGAGTGAGGACGCCATCTCTCTCCTCTCTCCGTCATGATGCTTTTATATATGTCAGAGGTCACACGCCTCTAGAGCCTCGAGGGGTCTCTCACACCAAAGGCATGTGTCTTATCCACTGCGCCATTTCCACCTCTCCTGAGTTTGTGCTGTCATCTAATCGGTTGTTAACACTGTCGTTACTGTGAGCGTGCGCGAGCATAGAAGGGCGTTTGATTGTCTGGTGCAGTAACGCATCACGAATCTTGTCAAGGTAACTTAAAAGTACGTTTCAAGGCTGTGAAAGATATCATTGACACCTAAAGGTCAGAGAGGCGAGCTTGTTGCTGAGTGGTTGGTTGGTTCATTGCGTCCCCGTACGAGCACGAACGCTGAGGAGCAGCACTTGCTTGTCTCGTTATCACCACTGTGGTTGAGCAGGGCACAGCTTGGGTCATATTCAGCTATCAGCTTTTAGTTTCTCCCCGAAGGGCAATTTGTTTTTGCAGCAAGAAGATGATAAAATACAAAAAGGCTACACAGGGAGCACCAGAAGTGTAAAAACTAAGTGTAAAGAAGTGGTTCCACGTTGGGACTGTTACCAGTACTTCCAAGAACTGTGGATCAGACCCGTGCGTTTGGATTCTGCTTCTCAGCTCCTGATTGAACTGCAGGGAACATTTTACAGTCCATCAAGGTGTCTCTGATCTGCCAGGAGCTCCTACTCCGACCTAACGTCACCTCATTTGTTACGTCAACAAAGCCTGAAGAAGAGACTCTTTCTGGTTCCAGTCCTGGACCGTGGCGGACCGCAGCAAACGCCTCAAAGTTTGGCTCAGCTTCACTAAAAAACTGCGCCAGCTTTAGTAAGGAGGTTTGGTGCGAGGGAGAAAGCAGCTCCAGCGTGACGAAGCGTTTCCTTCACGCGGCGTGAATCTGAAGGACCGCTTCACCGTGTTCAACGTGTCGAGCTCTCCCAGCTACGGTGACGCTCCAGGTCCTGCTAACACTATAGCAACGTCTCAGGTACAAAACACTGGTGAGCTGACGTTCAGAGACTCCTTTCACTTTAGTCATGAAGAGGAGGAGGAGGAGGAAGAGGATGAAGGTCACAGAGCACTGACAAGATCTGTGGTGAAGAGGCTGGAATCAGAAGGAGGTTGCATAAGTAGAATCTGAATCGATTCGCAGCTCTACCCTTTCGCCTTGAGTGCAGAAGGGAAATGGTGTTGGGAATAATTGAGCTTCAACCTTTACCTGGGCGCACCTGTACGACGAGGAATCATTACTGTAACGCGTCGGTGTGCTCGCTTTCGGTTTCTACTCCCAAATAATGTGGTGAGGAAGGTCTGGATGAAGCCTGCGTGTTACATTTAGTATCAACTATTTTATTTTATTATGTTCTCGTGTCATGACAACAAAACACGCTGGCGTATGATCAGTTTCTCGCTTTCATTTCCATCAGATAATCACCCATCAGCCTGTTGTGTTTTAATTAGCTCTGAATGGAGGAGATGGAGGTAGCAGATGCTTCGGTTTGCCTCTCAGCTGAAATAATTTGAGTTTTTTTTTTCTCCCTCTCGTACGCTCTGCTCTGCTCTCCTCCGCCTGCTGACGCTGCCGAGATCGATGCCAGCCGTTCCCTCCTTGCCTGTCTAGGGGGGGGGTTGCCCCGGCAGCTTCCTCTAATCTATCCCGCCACGGTCTTATTTTAGAAGATGCTAAGGCTCTGTTGTCATGGCAACAGGCTGCGATTGGCTTGAGTTATGGCCGTGTTGTTCTCGCACAATGAAGTCTAACCAAACATCTAAAAATATTTAAAAAAAAAAATTTTAAAAACAGAAAGCAGAGGGGATTTGGTGGAGTTGCATGTTTAAAACATGACGTTCACCCGACGCTGCTCCCCCTGCTTCAGTTGGCATTTTGAAGAGACCCCATTTTGTTTGACATTTTCAGAGAGCTGCAGGTTTACTTTTTTCTGTTTCTTTTCTGTTCTTTTTTGCTGCTTTTATCCTGAACTTTGTGTAGCGTTGGGTGTACTCTTTTGAGGTTTTGCATATGAATGAATCTTCTGTTCACAATACAAAACGCATTTACATTTCCCTTGTTCATTTTTGCACATGCAACCTTTTAAAGGAAGAATCCAAATCATTTCCATATAAATACATTCCTTTATCCCTGAGTGGTGCAGTTTATATAGAGTTCTTGAAGCTTCTATTGGCTGCTCTAAACTATCATTGTCTAGTAACACTGAAAGTGTTTTGTTTGTTTCTGGTTTGCTTTTGAAAGAAAGACCAGAAGATGCATTTGTTCATATGAACTTCACTAAAACAACTTGTGTTTACATCTGCCTGACAAAGACCTTCAGTGGCCGTGTGAATTATGACTCTTGATGCATAACACATAATGCGAGAGCAACCTCATTGCCAGACAAGAATGTCAACAGTGAACAATTCTGCCAAACCCTGTATTACATGCTGTGAGAACAAAGACCGTGAAGTTTTCCCCCCATGGATCCCTTCAAGGCCAGTATGAACAGGAGGGCCAGTAAGTCTTTCTTTTGTGGAAATGTGCAGACATCAAAATCAATCCATTTCCCAAGTCCCCCTGCACTCGCTGCCTCCACTTGGACGTTTGGCCTGCCAGTGTTGAGCTGTTCATTCACATCCATCTGCAGAAGGGGGGAAGGTTGTCTGGCTTCAACTTACTGTTTAGGGTCAGAAAAACATTGTAACATTAACATGCATTTAGGAAAGCACTGAGAAACAGGGGCTCCAGATTTTTTTTTAAAAATGCAGATCAATTATTTTCTCATTTAAAGAGATGGTAACTGAGTAGTGGCTGTACTAATTGTGTCAGAGACACCTGCCTCTTTTTAACCTTATTCCTTTTACACCTGGTGATAAGATGCATCTCCAGTGTCCACATTTAGATCTGATTGCTCTGTCCAGCTCAGACAACCCAACGTCACATCTTCCTCTTGGTTTGCTTGGTTCCACAAAACGCTCTACAACTAAATCAGAATCTAAGATACTGTATTGATCCCTTAGGGGAAATTCTTTGTTACAGTTACTTGCTTGATTGTACATATTTACAGTATTACACAGTATCTACAGGAATGCAATAATAAATAGTGGTAATGAATAAATAGTGTAATAAGAAAACTAACGTAATGAGACTTAGTACCCAAGTGTTGAAACAGAAGGTATTACTCAGTGTGTCAGTTATTGCAGCAAGCTGATGGAGCACGTTATGGAGTGGGTGGGAGACATTGTCCAAGACGACACACAGTCCCCTCCAAAAGTGTTGGAACAGTAAGGCAGATTCATTTGTTTTTGTTGTTCACTGAAGACATTTGGGTTTAAGATCAAAAGATGAGACAAGAGTTCAGAGCTTTTATTTCCTGGTATTCACATCTAGATGTGTTAAACAACTCAGGACATGTCACCGTTTGTAGACCACAGCAAAAGTAAATGAACAAATAATCCTAAAGTAAATAACATTTAATATTTGGTGCCGTAACCCTTGCTTGCAATAACTGTCTCAACCCTGCGACCCATCGACATCACCAAACTTTTGCCTTCTTCATTTGTGATGCTGTTCCAGACTTTGACCGCAGCTTCTTTTAGTTCTGGGGTGTTTCTCCCTTCAGTCTCCTCTGAAGGAGGTGAAATGCAGCTATGTTGGGTTAATGTCAGGTGACTGACTTGGCCAGTCTAAAACCTTTTTTCCTGATGAAGTCCTTTGTTTTGTTGGCAGTGAGCTTTGGCTCATTGTCCTGCTGCATGATAAACTTCCTCCACATTACTTTCAATGCATTTCTCCATAAATTGGCAGACAAAATGTTTCTGTTGCTGCCATCATCAGTTACATCATCAGTAAATATTAATGAGCCTGTTCCAGAAGCAGCCATGACATTACCTCCACCATGCTTCACAGATGAGCTTTCATGCTTCAGATCATAAGCAGTCCCTTTCTTTCTCCACACTTTGGCCTTTCCATCACTTTGCTAGGGATAAATCTTGGTCTACCACGAAATAAGAGCTGAAATTCTGAACTCTTGTTGCATCTTTTGGTCTTAAACCCAAATGTCTTCAGTGAACAACAAAAACAAAGTAATTGGCCTTACTGTTCCAATATTTTTGGGGACTATATAGCTTGTACAGCATCCTCCTCTCTGGCACCACCGACCGAGTCCAGCTCCATCCCCACGTCAGTGGCTTTGTGCATCAGTCTGAATATATTTCTGAACAGTCTCTTTCACGGTGATTTTTTTTTCTTCAATGGATTAAACCATGTTTTTTTTTCTCTTCAGCGGTTCACTGAAAAATAGTTAAAGTAAAAGTAAAGCTTAAGCTCCTTGTGGTACATATATCTGCTGTTTTAAGAGTTTATATTGTATATTGAACAGCAAGTGAGTTCACGTTAAGTTCACAATTCACCAAAAATGTTTGCACGTACAATGAAAAACGCATTTTAATGCCAGGTGCAAAGGGGGCCAAAGTGTCCTTGGTCAAGAGACTGAACCCCAAATTGCTCCTGATGGCCTGACGAGCACATTGCATGGAAGCTGGCAACTTCTTGGCTGGCAGCAGGAGGCGGGGGGCTCGCTTTTGGTGTTTGAATAAAAGCACTACACAAATGCAGCCATTAAATGCAGAAACACCATACGACATCAACTGAAAATCCACAGGAGGAAGATGTGCGAATAACATTTGAGTGACGATGTAAGAATGAGGCGAGAGTAAACCCTGCAGCTGTCCGTTTGAAATCTCCGAAGCTCCCCGTGCCGCCGGCGTCTGCCAGTTCTCGCTGTAGCCATCCACTCTCACACGTGTTAACATCATCAACTTATTCCTGGCCCCACTCCACACATGCCCCTGCGGTCTCTCAGCCTTTGTCATGTGCTAATGTGCACATTATTATGCGAACATGCGATTGTGCGACTGGCCGGGCTTACAGTCTACAGTGTATCTACCGTCTGTGTGTGCGTGATTCCTGGTGAGATGAGTAGCCTGACATTTACAGCGCTACTTCAGAGATCAGCACCTTACACAGGCCCCATCGTCGCCACGCCTGGCACCCAGATGTCAAACCTGGCATTTACACCTTACTGCTGCTAATGGAGAGTCTCATTAGAGGAACCACAGGTGGACTATACTGAGCTGCTAGCATTAGCGGCTAACAGACAGAGGAAAGCTCGGTCAAGGACTCATTATCTGGAGTGGAGGGAGTCCAGTTCGTAAACTGTAGGCACACACTAAACTCGCACACATGCTATTTTTTTTTTTTGGAGAGCATATTTCAGGCAGTGTTTCATGGATTGAAAAGTGAAAAACTAAAACTTAACTTTCATAAAAATTTTAAATATTTGTTACAGTGAAAGGTTACAAACAAGCTAAATAACTACAATAAATCCGAGTAGAGTAAAATAAAAATAAAACAGATTTCTAATCAAGTGTCTTGCGATCACTTAAAATCACTAACATGGCCTGGCTCCCGCCTGCCTCGGAGATCTGCTCCAGCCCAGTATGACCAGCAGGTCTCCATAGTCCTCTGATCAGGGTCCGTAGGTCGGTTCCTCGATCCCGGGTTAAAACTAAAGGAGACTGTGCTTTTGAGGTTCTGGCTTCTAAACTTTGGAACTTGCTCCCTTTGGGCTGTGGACACCTTTAAAAGCAGCTCACTTGTTTAGACCGATTCCATCATGTTTCATGTCTGTACAGATGTGTGTCAGGTGTTTTATTTATTTGTTTTTCTTTTATTACTTTGTGACGTCTCGGCTCTTTAAATGGGCTCCATGATATATAAATGGAGATAATGTTGCTTACTCGCTTAAATCAGTGGCACTTCTTTTCTCTTTTAATGAAAAATTACTTCAAGAAGACTTTTCTTTTCCCTCATGAAGTTTGTGCTCATGCAACTTATTTTTTTTTCCATTATGCTGTATAATTAGGCACTGAAAAAACAATTTTATACTTTGTTGTGTCTATTTCTTTTGTGCACATTTAAATTTGACTAAATTGAGACACCGAACAAAGTTGTTCTTTCTAACACATTAGCAGTCTGGTTACGCTCTGCAGACACAGAGCAACACAATCATCCCATTGCAGCTGTGTTTGAGTCCATTTGATAAATTTAAATCCAACAGGTGATTATTGGCAACAGAAAGATGGAAGGACAGTGATCTCTGTGACATTAAGTAGGATATAAATGAAGAAATCTGTTGTTTTGATGGTATTTGAACTCCGGTGGTACTTGGCAATTCATCACAACTAAAGCTGTTTAAACAGTGAATCTTGAACGTCTAACGATGATGGTGCTTTGTCAGTGTCAGCTTTGTGTGCGTCTGTGTGTGTCTAAGTCTGATCCTGAGGGAACATTTGTGTGGAAACCATGAAAGCACAGGAAAGGTGTGTGTGCGTGTGCGTGAATAAATCTCTTTTTCCAGTTGATGTGCAGCCGTTTGTGTGTCTGACTCCTTCAGAGGTCGGGCCCGGCCCTCTCATGCCTGACCGGACTCATTTTATCTCCTGAACGACTGGCTGCTTGTGTTAATGGTGTCAATACTGACTTAACTGTGTTGATTCTATCCAGTGCTTCTACTGCACGGAGAGTGTGTGTGTGTGTGTGTGTGTGCGAGTGCGTGTGTGTGTGAGATGTAAGAACAGGGCCTCACTGTGCAAAGCAAATATATATTTTCTTTAAATTTGCATTTGAATGGTGCGTTTAAGCTCAACTGGAGAGATCGTGAAATTTACCGATTAATTATATTCTTGGTTTTTGGATTTTGGTCTTAAAGCTCAGGCCCATCTGTTCTATCAGTAATGCTAACATGGTACTCTGCCAGTTAATTGCTGAAATTTCAGAAAGTGGCAACTTCGTTGAAAAGAAGCTGAACTGGGAAAACGAACATCAATCAATCAGACAGGTTGTAAATAAACGAGCAGTTTGTTCTGTTCGTCTAAACCATTTTATTTGGGGGTCAAAATGAAAGTGAGCACACCTGAAATGTAGGTAATAATTTCAATGCACATGGGGACAAATGTGAAGCAGGACGTCGGACTGTAAACTGATGGATGCTTTCATACCTTTTAACATTGGGAAGTCCTTTTTGGCAGGTTTTACATCCACATCACTGAATCCTCACGCTGCTCTTTTTCTCTTTGTCTTTTTGGTGCCATTTGAGTGAATGACTTGTCACTAGATGTTACAGGTTAAGTTCTACAAACAGCCACCTGTTTTACCTGAGGACAATGTTTTTTCATTTTTTACAAAGGTTAAAAATACAGTTTACGGGAAAATGTTTAAACAGAAGACCAGCGGGGGAGAATGGTAAGATACGGCAGAATCACAGAAAAGCGTGGATAGATGTCTTTGGAGAATAATTTTCACCATCCTTTTCACTTAGAAATCACCTGGAGCTCTGTTTGCAGCCTGACACTGGGACCGCTCCTCTTGTTGCCCTGTCAAATGTTTTGGCGATGTCAGCGTGTTCCCAGGTCTCAGCAGTTAACTTCCCTTTAAAGGCCAAGTAACCAGAGCCAGAGGAGTTTTTTATCAGTGCATCATGGTACAGAGTGTCAGCAGCTCAACAGTTAATTCAACGTTATAATTACTGACAGTAATGTGCTAAAGTAACTTGTAATAAGTTTTATTTTTTCTTTAATGATGTAGACCAGCCCTTGTCAATTGGCGGTCCGCGGGCCACATCCAGCCCCGAAGCAACTTCCATGTCACCCAGCACATACTCTACTTTTGTTGTATAAAGTAAAGTACACGTATAGTGTATGGAAGTAGTTAAAGACAGTCAGCCAGCTGATCAGGGGACATTGCCAACGTTGACGACGACTACACTCATTAGTGTAAAGTATGTGGTGCAATAAAAACTTAGCAGGTAAAAAGTCAATAGAGTACATTAAAATATGGCACATTACAAACTCAGATGCTGTAGACAGACCAGCCCTCCTCTCTATGAGGAGGAGGACTCAATCAATCAATAAAGAACTGAACCAATAATCATTACCAATACAAGTGTGCCAATAAAATCCTAATGACACCCATCCCAACTCGTGAGAAAATTTCCGTCCCATCTCCATGTCCGTGTTTTAAAATCCGGCCCAATTGTAATTGAATAGCTCTGGTGTCGACGTTAACAGAAGTTATAAGTAGATCAACCATAACTGTAAAAATGTGGAAATAAAGCTCTTAGTCTCCGCTGCACCGTCAACTTCTCGTTGTTGCGGAATTCTTGAATGACGGAGGGGTGACCTACAGGTGACCTAGAAGTGACGAAGCAGATGACGGATGACTGAAAGGATCCTGATTGCAATCCACCACAGAAGAAAGCATCTGTCCATTTTCCCATGATTCACCACCACCGACCTCAATCGTCACATCGGCCACGGCTCCCTCTGAATGACTGCCGTTAATGAATTCTGTCTGATGCAGTCGCACACTGAGGAGGCTGTGAAAGCTGCAACTCCATCTCCCTCGTCACCAGACGTCTGAATGGGGGAAAAAAAAAAAAAACGGGCAGAACGCCTGGTAGTTACCCAGCAGCCCCAGCAGCAGCCGCTGGACGAGCTGAGGAGACGCTGCCTGCCGAGCTGATGGCTGAAATGCAGACATCTGCTCAGCTGTCCTGTCCTCCAGTCTGACGTTCATTCCTGTTCTCTTCAACCCCTCCCATCCTGTTTTTTCTTTTTTATCTGTGATTATTTTTCCTTTTCTATTATTTCTTTTCTTTCCTTCCTTCCCCATTCTTTCCTGCTCTTCTCCGCTGAGATGTTTCATTACTCTGTCACAGAGCACACCTGTTCTTGCAGTCACTCCCTGAATGGATTTGTGTTGCTTCACGAAATGCCTGGATGTTCTGTGTCTTCTGCCAAATCACGAGAAGCAGTTGTTCGATTGCGCGGCTGCCGTCTGACCGCGATTGGATACTGGAGCGGGTCCTCAGCTCTCCTCCTCTCTATCCGAGATGTCCCAAACGTCATAGCAACAGATGGCGGTTTGATTACCGAGCGGATGTTCCAATTTATCGCCCCTCGTGCCCCTCAGCTCTGTATCGTGTTTCAATTAAATAGGGATTTAGAAGCAGCGCACTGCAACCCGAGTCAATCCTTATAATTCATTAAGAGGAGCTATCACGCATGGAGGCGTCAGCTGGAGGAGGTTGTTGGTGTGAGTCAGGAGCTCTGCGCCCCTCAATGGGCTGGGGAAAATATGCATCAGCAGGGTGTGAACACACGTGCAAGACGTGTCCACCAGGGGCCAAATGCTGTTAAAACTAGGCTTAAGTAGGAAAATCAATAAGGCTTCCTTATGTTGAGAGCGGACTACATTAACAACTAACAGAAATCACTCCTGCGGCTCCATTTATACGCTCAGTATGTTCCAGTCACTGATATTGTCACCAATCAAAGCATTTGTTGTTTACTACTTCTTCATGTTTTGTATTCAGCAGGAGTATTTAGTTTGGTAGTTTCTTTGGGTCTCCTCTGCTGACTATAGCTGCATTCATTGGCCTTTAGATGCAGTTTCTCTAAGTTGCAATACGTACCAGTTGTGTATGACGTGCGTCAACTCACCATAATGTATATCCTGTCTTCAACATGTCTGGATAAGCCATGTGTGTCAGATGACGCCACAGTCTGAGACATGGCCACTGTGTTTAGCATTAAATGGCTAGATGCTACATTTGTGACATGACTGTGGCTGGATTGGAAACTGCCTACTTTACTAGCAGTATGTACTGATTTGGCCTAAATGTAGTATGCAGTTATGATTCAGTAGAAATCTCCATTATGCCTCGGACCAGCCTACCTCACGTACTATGATTGATGACCGTGATTCAAAGCTCTAGGACATATATTTCTCCTGTTGTTTACTTCTGCCAAACAGAACCGGAAACCGGGTAAGCCAGGCCTAGCATACTGCAAGACAAATGAATTTAACAGTTTTATACTGCATAGTACTATGAATCGCAGTATGTAGCACACACTGCGTACTGCGGTCGCCAGCAGGGTTGGGGAGGAATGGATTAAATGTGCCCGCGTTAGGTAATCAGGATACAAAACAACTGTAACTGTATTCGCTTACAACGCAGAAAATAAAGACGTAATGAGATTACAGGTACATTTTGAAAAATCGGGGATTACTTATAGGGATTACTTTAAGCAGAAAGTTTTCATGAAACTGAAAACGCAGTGTTATTTTACATGCAGACTCTGTGCGGACTGGTTCCAGCTCCCAGTGAGTGAACACAGCAGCGGAACCAGGACCGAGCACCGCCTCCCGAGACCGACCGAGGCCAGTTTGACCACTGAGAATACAGTACGAAGGTGGTTTTTTTGCCAGGTTTAGCTCTCGGCAACCTGGGGCTGAGTAAGCTAATAGGATTGTTAGCAGCACGGCTAACCGACCGAGCTAACCAGCCACAGATACAGGCAGATAGGCTACAGTTAGCAGTTTAGCAAAAAAGTAATCACAGAAGCTCTATGTAAATCATCTCAGTAAGTTACTGGACTCCTTGTTGGTGGTTTTGTTGCCTATGGTTGCACAGCTAACTGAGTTAATTGCAGTTAGCTTGCTAACTTCAGCAACAAATAAAGCTGTCGGGAGCTTTCCATCAGGAAGCTCTGTGAGTCACAGAGTTGAGGCAGAGCAGCCGGGGGACATCTAGAGAGAAAACTAGAAAAATATTTTCTCCATATTTCTATTCTATTTCTATTTCTCCATCAAATACGATCCGGTTTCACCAGAATCAGTGAAGAGAGTTGTGTTTTTGTACAGTAATCAGGGCGGACTCGCCCCAGAAACACTGTGCTTCAGCAGCTTCATATTGTTTTCATAGGATGCTAAATTAATACAAGGGCAGAATGAGTAATCAAACTTAAAAATCATCAAGAATACCATTGATGGGCGAGACACTGCCATAGTGGTGACATAGTGCAAAGCAAATCATATGAAAACACTTAAACGTGGATTTTGGGAATAGGAGATTTTGTAATTGTATGTTTCTCTAAAAATACACTGAGCAGAAAACACATCACTGATGCTTCTCTTGTCTTCATTTGCCTACTTGGCATTGAAGCAACCCAAAAGTAACTAAAAGTAATCAGATTACATTACTTTTATTTTGTGGTACTTGGATTATTTAAACAAGTCATTTGTAATTGTACCGAAGTACATTTTTAAAGTAACCCGCCCAACCCTGGTCACCAGGCGGCTCTATTCACCCTGTGTTTAGGACTCTGAGTTTGGGCCGGGCTGTGGAGAGGCCATACTTACAGCATTGGAGGAGTGTGTTTTGATTAGCACTGTTTATCCCTTGCTTTACAGTGAATGAGTCAGTTGTCAGTGTTTTTAGAAGTTGTGTTGCAAGATTGACTCACTGTGAACGAAGCCATTTATTCCTACAAGGCCTGAGTCACTGTCCGTATGGCAGATAGGTCCCCAACAATCTTCAACAGCTATCTGACTTCACACCTTTCACGTGTCGGAAAATCACGGGTGAAGGGGAGAAAAAGATCTGGACGAATCCAAACCTGACCAGGCTCAACATTAATCTGACTGTCCAAGAAGTCCAAACTCTACGGAGCTACATACGGTGAACTGCTCTGTGGTGTCGTCTTCAGTCCATTGTGAGACACACACCTTCTTCTTCTTCTACCTTATGGTGTTTCAGGCACATAGGTTGAGGAGCTCAGACATCCAGACAGAGGTGTTGATCATGAAGCGTCCTTGTGAAGTTATTCTGGATCCGTCCACCTGGCAGGAGACTGCCGGGGGTAAACCCAGAGCACATCTGGGGGGATTATGTATCCTGTGTAGTCTGCGAGGACGTGACAGAGGTTTTCTGGGCTACTTTGCTGGATATATGGATTGACGTTAACCTCAGGTGACGGTGTTTTCAGCAGTATGGATGGACACTATAAGACACAGACTCTGTCTTGAAGTGACAGAGAAACCAACCGATGAAGATGTGTTCTGTGTGTATGTGACTGGAGCTCGGATGTGGTGGTAAAGTGGGCGATAAAAGACTTCCTCTTGGAAGTCTCTTTAGTTAAAATGTCCACATGAGAACGCAAAAACACAAGTAAAGCGCTGTCAACACAAGTATGCCAAACCAACAGGCGCTGATATAACCCTGTTGGCCACTCCAAAGCCTGAAAAAACTATTTATGGTAGGGTGCTGGAAAGGGAATCACAGTGGACTGACAGCGCAGGGGAGTTATTACTTAGTATCACACACAAATATAAAGTTAGCCAAATAAAAATGTTATTACGGGCACTGTTCTAACTGCCTGTTACACAATATGTGGCCCCGTCTAAACAAAGAAGATAAAACTGGAGTTTCTGCCATTCTTCACCCTGGCAGGAATTTTTAGAAAGCTTCTTTTCAGTGACCTTAAACACAGTTTGTGTGTGGACAAAAGGCTTGTGTGTGTGGACAGGGCGTGAGTTTAAAGTACCTTAGAGTTGCATCAAGTTAAACTACTAGTAAAATGTGGCCCCGTCAGTCACCACAAAGTTTAGAAATTCAAAGTAAATTAGATATCAAACAGGTCCTCCATGATTAAGCTGAGATAACCCTGATGAGATCACAGTAAGTGTTACCACAAGCTGAGTACACTGAGCTTTAAAAACTGGTGGAGTGCCCCTTTAATTGGCACACGCAGACCATTTAGATCATCACAATCATTGCTGATATGCCCAAGATTCTGGGCTGCGATATCGGGCACGACTGTGATATTGTTTCAACCCATTAACATAGTCTCCAGGGTTAATTTCCTTATATTAATGTATGAAGTAACCCTATTTTAAAGCGTGTCCATAATAGTCTGCATTATGCATGACTTAACTTGATAAAAGCTCATGTTAATGCCTCTGTAATGACAGTGAACACAGCTGGAAACGTTTCTGTTAATTCGGCTCAACAGAGAGGATGAGCCTGAGATAATTGAGGTGAGCAGGGGAACGCCGGCACCGAGCGAGACAGGATTCAGAACAGATCCCTGTAACCCAGACAACACAGTCGGCCGGCGCTTGTGAGAATTAAGGCTCTGTGGGTTGAGTTACCTCAAAAAGAGACCTGAGGTGACCGTCTGAGATGAAAGATTCTTCAAACTTGACCAGGTTTGAATTTTAAATGCGGTGGGTCCCCCAGCTGTGGGCCCTCCACCTATGTTACAGCTGCCGTTCCTCCAATCACACATGCACTCTATTACTACACATTAAAAAACCATACGGGTCATAATCGAGCTTAATAAATGTCAGCGTCACCGCTCACGCATGAAGGGCAGGGGGCTGAATGTCTGTTTACCTGGTACATGTGTTTAATTAGCCTCCGCCATGCTACACCGTGTCTCACCGATGCGAGCAGATGAAAACGAGGTTAATTAGATCTGATAGCAGGAGGATAGGTTGAAGCGCTGCACCTGCATCCATCCCAGACACTGTGTGTCACTGTGTGTTCAGCTGGCGGGCGGGAAACACCGAGGAATCCAAAGTCCGCGGCTTAATGTTGCGTTAAAGTGCCGTCGTGTCACAGCATCAGGACAAGCGATTAGCTGACAAGGACATCATTAGAGTTCTGATGTTGGCATCTTCCTGATGGGGTTGGAATCCATGAATTAGCATTACATTTTATTAGATTATTAATAAATGTTCATGGGGGAATGGTCGAGATATTTACTACCATCATTTTATCAATCCCTATTCTCTAAATGGCGCTTGTGAAGTTGCTTTAAGTAAGAAATTCAACTTCTATTCCCTAAATAATTTCACTAAACTTTGAATCTTATTCATTACAATTTTATTGTGTTACCTTGGTCATGGTGAGCCTCAAGCTTCTGCGTGTACCAGCAGTAAATCCTGTTTTATCACAGGTGCGGCTCATGTCGCAGGTGTTCCATCAACAGGTCGTGTCGCGTCTGCAATTGATTTAGAGGGAATTGTGGATGATTATTGGTTTGCAAAGCCGGATCAGTGCAGGACACCTGTAGTCTCCTGCAATTTTTCCCTGCAGCAAGCACCTGAAGTTAACAGTCAGCTGATGCTAATGAAGATGTTTCGTCTGTTTGAGTCTCCCATTTTTCTCACCACTGCGTCCATTCCATACGGTAGTCCACACCAGCCCAATCCAAGCATTGACGTCTGTTTCAGTGCTTTTATTTTTGGTTTGCTTTTTACTAGGGTGTCTCAAAAACCTGTTGACAGATTTCAGATTTCAGATCCTGTGCTAAGTTAGGCCATGGGCCAAGGAAGGAACTGATTAGTTGTGCGTCTGTTGTTTGTCAAAAGTATTTCTTCATTGTGAGAAAGGGCATTTTTAAACATTGTCACATTCTCTCATTAACTACTTCACTTTCTTCGGTGTAATAAAATCCGTCTCTTTGCGTTTCATGATGTGGAAATCCTGGATGTTTTTATTAGAGGGGCTTCTGAATGTAAATGCTACATATTGGTATAACGCCTTTTCAGTCTACCGACCTCTCAAAGCGCTGTTACACTACTTTACATTCACACACATTCATAACCAATGGAACAGCCATCGGGGGCAATTAGGGGTTAAGTTTCTTGCCCAAGGACACTTCAGCATGGAGCCTGGAGGAGCCGGGGATTGAACTGCCAATCTTCCGATTGGTTGGCCACCCGCTCCATCTCCTACCGCCACAGCTGCCCCTCATTGTGCTGCACTGATAGGAGTGTGCGCCGTCTGAGTGCACGGAGCGTTTACTATGAGGAAAATATTTATGGTCACAAGTTAAGTTGCTCTTTAACAATATTTACACATTTACCAGCTTTGTTTTGGCTGTGAAAACATGACCTCATTTTCTATTTTACCAGTATGAGATTCACTGTTCTTTTTGTTCCAGAGGGCTTTAAAAGATCTTTCAGTGAGCTTTTGATATTAAAATATCTCTCCTGGCTTTACTTCTCCTCTTCAGCTGTGGGAAAAGTGTTGCAAGATGAGAGAGATGGAGGCAGAAGTTGGTGTGACAGTCTGGTCAGGGAAAACTGCTGGTTCAAAGATTAAAGAAAAATCTTTTATTATTTATTTGCTGCCAGCGCGCCATCACGCGACATGACAGACCTTTGAAGACTGGCGGCTTTGATGGAAATGAAATTTCACTTTCTGGTGTCTTGTGTCCTGCGTCCGGCCTCTCAGACCTGTCACAACGCCCCCGAGCAGGGACGCCAGAGAGTGACTCAGACTCTCGGGCCGGTTTGACGACAAAAGGTCAGGAAAAGAGCGAGGACAAAATGAGCGATCGGATGATTGGCAGATGACTGATAGCGTTTGTGTGTTTCACAGCTTAAAGCCCAGCACTGATGAAAATCAGAAATCAATAGCGTGTATCAGCAAAGGATCACTTTGATTACCTGTGTTGTAGATCCCCACTGACTCCAACGCATTGATTCTCTCAACAGAAACGTGTAAAACAGAATCTGGCATTTTCAACAAACTAATATCGATGAAGTGGCGTCTGTGGTGGACACATCAGTAGTTGTACGGCCTCCGGGGTTAGATTTAATTTACAAGTGCCTTCAACACATGAGTGCTGGTGTCTTCACTAAATATATTTATATCCCACTAATTAGCTTGAGCCTGATGGTCAGACTGAACTGCTGCTTTGTTTCATGGCGTTAATTCTGCCTGTTAACATGTTGTTGGTTCGCCCTAACCAGTTAGTAGAGAGTGAAGAATCCAGTCCGCCAACATCATTTTCAGTCAACAGGGAGTTAACCTTTGTCATGTCAATCGAAGAAATAGCTTTAAGAGCTGTTAATGTGGTAATTCCGCCACCAAAAGCCTTCAACAACCTTTACCTCGGAAAATGGAGAACTTCGCCTGCCTACGTCATTTCTTGGGGCATTATGACCCCTGGCATCGAGGTAACGGATCGGAGCGGCCATTTTAAACACAATGTCAGACTGACCAGTGAGGTGAAAATGAAATGGCTGGATTTTTGTGTGAAAAGATCTTTCATTGTTTTGTTTGGGAAACAAAGTGAAACTGCCAGAGATCTCGTATTTGATTTATTGGAATAATGGGTTTGCGATGGATGGATGGATGGATGGATGGGTGGATGAGTGGATGGATGGGTGGATGGGTGGATGGATGGGTGGATGAGTGGATGGATGGATGGGTGGGTGGGTGAATGGATGAGTGGATGGATGGGTGGATGAGTGGATGGATGGGTGGGTGGGTGGGTGGGTGGATGGGTGGATGAGTGGATGGGTGGATGAGTGGATGGATGGATGGATGGATGGATGGATGGATGGAAGAGTGGATGGATGGAAGAGTGGATGGATGGATGGATGGATGGATGGGTGGGTGGGTGGGTGGGTGGGTGGACGGGTGGGTTTGCTGAATTAAGCTGCATTTTGGTTTTGTATGGTTAAAATCTCCTTATTTGTGGTGTTGAATTATTTGGGCTTCATGTGAAGGACACTTTTTTGATTTTAGCTTTTGGTACACTTTGTAAATTTAATACACTGATTCATATTGAAACTCTGGTTGCCTTTGCCACTCTGGTTATTGCTGTGCTTTTTGTATGCTTTTAAATTTCAGAAAAGTGGGTTCATGACAGTGTGTAGAGCGATGACTCATGTATCCAAGTGGGGGGTTGATTGTTTTCTGGCTTTGGCACAGGAAGATGACAAATCTACAAAGGTTCTCATTATCACCTGGACTCTTGTGCACCCATTGATGGTGGTTTTGGATCAAATTTAAAACCCTTCCCAATCTCTTGCTTCAAGTTAGCATTGACCACGACCTTTCCCTAACCTAAGCTAAACATTTTGAGTTTCCTAAGCGTAACCATTAAAACATAAGTCATGTTGCAGTGAGCAGATATTGAAGAACATCTAAAATTCATTGAGAATTAATGTTTTTCAGATGCGTTCGATAAGAATGTTGCCTTGTATTTTATTTCTTAATCTGGCCACTACTACATTTATTACAAACATTAACCTCTCTGATGCAGATTAGTTGTGTATTACAGAAGTTCGGATTTGTTGTCTGTTTTTTTTTATCTACACAATTTTTTTTAATTTAACTAATAAAGTTGAACTCATTTATTAATTTTCAACAATTAAAGGAATCAGTGTTTAATGTTGGGTATGCAAACATAAAGAAATACATTGGGTTAGTTTTTATAGCCATACTCAAATCCCTACTTGCTCTGATGCTGCATTGCATTCTGGTCCATTTTCATGCTTGTGAGGGGAATCTGTCCCTGTACCTCTTCCTCTAATGGTTTTTCCTACTGTATGATTGTTGCTCTGGAAAGATGCCTTCTTTGATTCCGAGCCTGGAACATTTTCTGCTATCAAACTCCATTTCTTTGGGCTTAAAATACCCTGATTTGACGTCATCGTTGACGTCGATTTGGTCCTTTTATCCACAGGAATTGCAAAAACTCACCAAACAAAACGAGCTCGGAGATGCAGTTTACCAGCGTGTTTGACTGATGGTGTCTGTGAACAAGCTGCTGCTACAGTTTCTCTCTGCAGCACAGAGGTCTAAACTCAGTTTACCCTGCAGCCTGCTGAGGTGCCGACTGCCAGTAAATCCAGAGCACAGCCGGCAGGTTAGCCCTGAAACAGCTTCAGGCAGCAGTCTGTATGTCCGGACATTTTACTCTTCATCATTTCATGACACTCACCTGCGGCTGCTGGCAAACATGATGCAATTCTGTTATATGACAGGAAATCGGGGTTTTGGTGTTATTTCATGTTGTTTCTCATTGTCAAAAAACCCATCATAAGATCAAAACTAAAAACAACAAACAAGAGGAAGTAGTGCATCTTCTGGGGACTATTTTCAGCAACGGATGAATCCACATGTGGCGTTCTAGTGAGTATATGAGGCAGCAGGACAACGAATGTGGGACCGAGTCTGAGAGGTGAACGAACATGTCACCCAGTGCAGCCTTGAGGCTCACTGATGTGGTTTAATAGTTTCTGGACAACGATGGAGCTCTGAGGTTCAGAGGCACAAGAGACATCCGGCTGAGACACACACAGGATTTGTTAGGAGATTCATACATGGTTAGTTTTGGTCTTTTCATGGGATTTGTTGACAAGAAACATAGAATAATAACAGCCTCATACTTTGAAAATAAATCAACACGATTTATGTCACTGGTGCATCATGCATCACTATAAAATGCGTCATGAGGACAGGAGGATGGGGAAGAGCCAGGTGTCTGGATGATGATGGTTGGTGTGTGGCGCTGAGCCTGCTGTGTAGCGTTACATATTGGCACACAGTGCAGTCGTAAGTGAACTCAAGCAGGTGGTTGACTGCTGCACTCAAACTGTGTAAGGAGACTTGTCACCACAGGTTTATTATCGTGTGCTTAATAACCGGTGCATCTGTGCACACGGCAGAATCCCAGGTCAATTGATGAGTAACAGATTACATCAATCAGTCAAGACTTCAGTGCGATTACTCTGATCTTTCTGAAAAGCCTGTTTTCTGTCCATATTCTAATTAAATTAAATGCGGCATCCCGCCGTACTGGATGATGAAATCTGGAAAAAACAATCACACTTTTTCAAAGATAAGAGTGGTAATGAATCTCATAGAGCCGCTGTTAAATGATAACATAATAATCAATGTAATTATCTTAGGAGGAAAAACCCCACACTGTTCGAAAGGCTACATGAAACAGATTATCTTAAAACATTTGTTTTAGGTTGACAAAGACAATTCTAACGCAACGTTTTAATTAAAGTCGAATTGGCTACGTGTATTTCCATCACTGGGAAGAGGCCATGGTAGAAGCAGCAGTCCTGTCATTTGGTGGACGTTGTTCCATACTGATATTATTGGATCCATTTCCAAGACATTTTGTACAGCCAGCCAGGTGAACTTGGTATAGAACAACACATCCTCACTCCTGACTTGTCACATATTGACCCAAAAGTCTAATTCTTCTAGATTTGCCGGTGTAACCTGCCTGGCTACAAGAAAAGAAAAGGGGAAAAAGGTGCTGACTCACGTTAACTTTGAAGCACTTGTTAAGTCCAAATGTCCAAACCTTCCTTGATTATTTATATTCCTTTAGTCTGGAAGGATCCACCGCATCAAAACAGCTCAAGTCCTGTCATGTGAAGTCAATTGCTCTGTCTGCTAACTTTTCTCATCCTGCACCATGTTGTTGTTTTCGTTGCTGCTTTCAAAATAAAAGCACATAAGCCGTCTGTGGGAGCTAGATCAAATGAATAATGTGTATTTGATATTATTTGATTATTTTTACACAAGTATTATTCTGTTTGAAATGGTAACTTGCCTAACTTAAATAAAAATAATGATGATAAAAAAATGAATGTTGACTTTTTGTTTTAAATGGGACATGAACACCGCTCTCCTGGTTCAAAGGTTCTGGCCCTCCATCCACCACACCCATCTCTTTTCTGTTAAATATCATATATCTGCCTTTATCGTCAAAAACTGATGCTACAGTGCTTCCCACTATGACACTACAGGGATCCACAGTGCGTTACAAACTGACGGCGATGATCTTGACCATGTGTCATATGTGACTTGTCGGGGAGTGAGAAACTGTTAGTATAGATTGTAACTGTTTAACGTCAGCATGTCAGCATTGTCCTTGTGAGTATGTTAGCATGCTGATGTTAGCATTTAGCCCGAAGCTCAGCTATGCTGTAGACTCTTAACTTGTTGATGTGAAACAGGAACAATTTTCACTTTGCTGTTTCTGAAAGGGCCGTATTGACTTTTTGATTACCCAAGCGTGAGCGTGTTAATGTAGAAGGGCCCGAATCACACTTTTAAAAAACAGACCTTCACAAGTGAACCGGTCCAGAGGTTAAATGTTTGCGTTTTTGTTTCAGCAAGCACTTAACAACATGGGTGTGAAAACAGCCAAGGGCCGATGGTGTGATTAACATGACGTAACAAAAACAAGTTGTGTGTGTGTGTCATGTCTGTTTTCCATTACTTGTCCAGGCTGCAGGTTTGGCTTGAGCCCAGTAAAACAGGCCTGTGGTGGTTTTAGTTCGAGGATGACATGAGCATCAGACCATATATTTCCATGTTTGCTGAAAAAGAAGATGGTCTCTCTAATGACTTTCTGTAACCAATTTAATTTATTTTTTCTGTGTTTCTCTCCAGGTGGAGCGGGAGATAGCCATTCTGAAACTCATAGAGCATCCTCACGTTTTAAAGCTGCATGACGTCTATGAAAATAAGAAGTACCTGTAAGTACATTTGTCCAGCTGCAGTCACGCTGTGAGCAACCACGTCGTCACTCTTTTGTTTAAAGATTTAAGATGCAAATTTCTTCTTTTGCCTTTGGCCTCACACAGGTTTAATATGCAGGATTTTAATAAAGAGGCACCTGGGTAGTTGGAATTTTGATAGTTGATCAGCTACGGTTGGATACTTAAGATACATTTGATATGTTCAAATCACCGAGCAGTGGACTAAGAACTGTGAACTGTGTAGGGAAGAAGGGAACAGTTCATCAGTTTGCCGTGTAGTTGACAACAAAATTACCCATCAGCCTTTGCACCTCAGAGGAGCGGAAAAAACAAACAATGGAGCAGATAGAGGAGTTTATATATGTAGCTGCTGTCCTTGTAACCAACATCATCAGTATTTATATGACTATTTAAAGGGTTATGTTACCTATAAACAGCAGTGCTCATTTGAATGTATTTAGGAATGACTCCACACATCTTGTAAATTAATCAAATCACATTTATTCACAAATTAGATATGTTTCAGTAAAATAGAATCGAATTTTTATTCCAATCAGTTATGGTAATATTTGACAATATATAACTTTATTGCTGAGATGTGGTGAATTTCCAGGGTTAAAGCAAAGTAATGTTGGCCTCACATCACATTGTGTTGAAGCAAACCACACAAACTCAATTTATGTAAAATATTTGAAATAACAAGCAGGTTTCGAAGACTTTTGTAACTTCCAGCTTTGCTGCTGAACATAAACAAACATTGTTTTAAGCTGATTAAAGATAAACGCTTGTTGTTTTTTCTGTCAAAAGGAAAATCCCCACTGTTACGCTGAATTTCATTTCTCTGCAGTGACAGTGCCCCCCGTGAGTGTTAGTATTAGTGTTTCTCAGTAGCCATGACTTTATGTTGTTGCTGTTATTGTAATATCTATGTAGGCAGACAACACTATGTAGTCCTGAAAAGGGGGGGGAAGTCTTGGATAAAAGATTATAGTGTCCATCAAACAGCAGTGTCACGGGACACGCCCACAGAGAGGCGAGATGCTGTTTCCACAAATATATGTTCAAAAACTTTTTGAAAAACAGAGAAGATGCAATGTCATAGTTTCAATTTCAGTTTGACTTTAAGGGCTGACAAACAACACTGATAAAGTATGTAAATGAAAACCAAAACCCAGGTGTAAATTACACTCAGGGCCGTCGACAGCTCTGCAGAACAGTTTAACTCGAGCACCTTCCCTTCACGCGGCGGTTTAAGGATTTTATTAAAGCATGAAATGTTTATTTGGCCCCCCTCACTTTAACCTGCCCCCTGCGTCTATGGAGCTTTAATGTATATCCGCGTTTTGTTGTATACATTAATCTGCTGCATGTGGCGGCTGTGCTCCAGTGGCGCGGCTTAATGCGCTGTTCAATAATTGATAAAGCCGACGCCGTCAAGTGGAGCGGGAATTTGTTTTCTTAATATTGCGAGGACAGGGACGGATGGTCATCGTGGATGCAAAGAGTTTGCAGTGGAAAAATTCACACTCACAAATCACAAGCCAACACGTTTCTAATTTAAATAGCTCTGACAGGCAAACGCTTGAGCAGATCCCTTAATCTGCTAATAAATCAGTCCGCGGGGGGAGACGGGCTGCGGGAGGAGCCGGCTCTCCACGCGGGGCGAGGATCGACGACGTCTCCGAGACAAATGAACGGATAGAGAAAACATTTTAAACCGCAGGCACACAAACCAAACCTGGCTGGGGATTTACTGTCTGCATCAATGTACCGTGGTACCTTCAACATGTCATAGCCAAATCCTTGTAGTTTAGAACTCAATTATTCTGATCATTTATACCTCTTTGATTGTGAGGACAAATGTAACTTAGGATTTGGGGATGTTTGCTCTCTCTGTGCACTCACAGGAAAGGTGGGGTAGTAGGCTACTTAAGTATAGTTTTTTGCCTCTGTGACTTTACTGGAGTATTTCCATGGCTTATATTCATCCCCTCTAGGAGTTATCGTACTTGTTTGTTACTTTCTTGTCTGATTTTGCATTTGACAGGAGATAAAATCATAAGACACTGCTGTTAGGTACAAATCCTCTATCAGGATGGGTCCAACAATGCAAAACTCCTGCACATTCGATCACTTGAACTCACATTATTAATGATAAATAATAATGTGTAAATGAGTCCTGACTGCTTGATCTGTTTTCCACTCTCTTCCTGTGTGCAGGTACCTGGTCCTGGAGCACGTGTCTGGGGGAGAACTGTTTGACTACCTGGTGAAAAAGGGCCGGTTAACACCTAAAGAGGCCAGAAAGTTCTTCAGACAGATCATCTCAGCGCTGGACTTCTGCCACAGCCACTCTATATGGTCAGTTATCATTTTGTCGTTTTTAATCATTAGGTCGGCTTTTAGCAGTTGTATTGCGTACAGCTTGGTACTCAGGTCGGGTAGGATTTCTTTCTAATTATCTATATTATATTCTAAAATTCTATAGCCCAATGCTATGTTTAGAAAACACGTTGGTGAATATTCACTAAGCATTTGCAGGCCTTTTTTTAGGCATTGTCAATAGGAAAAAGGTGTCACGGGTGAAAATTGTGGGCTCATACAAAATGGACTCAGCGCCAAATATAGATGTGGGGAATGGAAATATACACAGATAGTGGTTCCACCTCATTCATCATCGCTGACTGACCACCACAACACAGGAAACCTAAAATGACCACATCCATAGTGGAAACAGTGTGAGAGACGGACACAGAGAGAGAAACTGTCATAATAGTGCAGTCCATGAAAATACTTAAATTACAACACGTAAGAATATTATCGCAAAGTAAACAGAGGTTTATGAAGCGAGTTTCCAGTATCTCTCAGCACAAGACAAAAGAGCAGCATATCATATCTGCTGCTGTTATTTTACCCACAGTTCTTCCCCTCTGTTCTGCCTCAGTGGCCTCTGGCTGGACGTTGTATTTTCCCGGACTTTTAAAGCAGCCATTGTGTTATGACTGAAGCTGCCACTAATACTTATTAAGATCACAACAATAATCCTGTCAAAGGAGTCGCAGAGTTTTACCAAAATACTTGATTTTTGATAACTTGTTCATTCGCTGACCTTTCTGCCGAGCCGACGACATCAGCTGATTATTTCCTCACACATAGCCTTGGTCCTCCTCGCTCTTACAGAACTTTTACATGAACTTCAGCTCATTTACGCCTTCTTACATCTTCTTCATCTTTCTTCTTAATAAATTCCCACTGAACTGAAAAACTGCAGTGACACGTCTCCCCCTGTCTTTAGATCCTCGATTCGGGTCGTCAAGGCAGCAAACTGTTTATTTGCTAAGAAATCTTTATGAAGTCGTATTCCTAGAAGAACTGGAGTGTTTGCTCAGCTTTAATGACTGAACAACAGGTTCCCTCCCGTGTGCCTCCTCTTCAGCCTCTTTCCTCATCAGCTGTAGCCGGGGGCGACTTTAGAGGGTCCAGCTCCTCTTGATCTCTTTTCATCTGTGAGAGCACCTTTAGTTCCTCGGTGGACGGCTGCAACGCTGTGTATCTAAGAGCAACTGCACATCAAAGACGTTCTGCCTCTGACTCTCAGCATTAGACATCAAGTGTTTAGCTTTGAAGAAGTGGATTTGTTCCGTGATGTGTGTTTCCTGGATGAACCGGGGAGAGTCAAGCTCTTATCTACCGGTTTCATTTCCCTCGCTCGTTTGGAGTAAAAAGTGTAGATACTGACTTGGATCAGTTCTTGATAATTGTAGCCTTTACAGTAGCCTTTCTAACAGAAGAAATCCTGTAGGTGTGAAGGCTTTCAGGACTAATTGTTTCCCATTTCGCCCACACCACCTCCGAATTTGAAGCATAAAAGCAAAGTGCCCACAATTGTCAGGAGGTTCTCGATTCAAATATTATTTAACATGAAATTACAGCAAAGAAGCAAAAGTAAAAATGGTCGTTGACAGTGAATGGAAAACGGCTGAGGCTGAACTGTTCCAGAAGTGAAGAAGCTTTTCAGGTGAGAGGCGTGACATTGACCTACAGCTTCGAGATATCTCATAAACCAGATATCTGAGAATTTTTCCCGACAAGTGAGACTTTGCATTTACGTTAAAAGTCTTCAGTGGTCAAAAGATTTTGACCCAAAACAAACCATATATCCAATATCCAACATCGTCAATTGGAGTAAGTAACAAAAAAAGGGAGTGACACCTTTTTCGAAAGCTTCAAGAATTAGAACTTTAATATTATCTTTTTTTCACTTTAAGCAAAAATTAAATTATAATTAAACCCTTAACAAGCTGGTGGAGGCCTCGATGAATGCAGACAGAGACAGAGGTTATAGACTGAGGGCCACACTGTTTCCTGATGTCCTACTCTGAACCAGGAGGCCAAACCAACCAGCAGCAGGCAGACAGGGATGCATGTAACACCTAAGACTGTGAAGTCTTGGTCTGACAGTAGACAGACAAGCCAAAACCAAGCTGATACCAGGTGTCAGGACCGTCATCGCTATTCAATTTAAATCAACATTTCAGTCTCTTTCTTCTGTTTCCTGTCCTGTCGTCCTGCAGCCACAGAGATTTGAAGCCTGAGAACTTGTTGTTAGACGAGAAGAACAACATCAGGATAGCAGACTTTGGCATGGCGTCTCTGCAGGTCGGGGACAGTCTGCTGGAGACCAGCTGTGGGTGAGTGTTTTCAGCAAGCCCCAGAGTCCTAAACAATGCACAATGTATTTTTTAACCCTGTATTCATCCTGTCTCTGAGCTGACACCCCTTCTTCACACATAACACTGCAGCTGACAAGCTGCCGGCACCATTTGTGACTGGATATAAAAAATCCTGAAGTTAGTAAGGGATGGAGCAGAGTCCTTGCTCTTTCCCATGATTCCCACACATCTCCTTCAGAAACAGCAACACATCTTTGCTGCTTTTGTGATTTTGAAATAAATGATGTCTTGTTGCCACGTCAGAATGTGGCGTCATGAACAGGATATTCTTAGTGCCTCAGAAAACAGAGTTTCCTGTTCTTGTCTCCTCGTGTAACAAAGTAGTTTCTGATTCTTCGCGCTGTGCAAGTATGGAAAGACGAATCCTACAGGTAATGAAGTAACGGCCCTTTTAAATAAAACTGTTGTCCAATCTTAAAGGAATGAAGAAAACAGAGCTACATTATAAAGCAACCCCCCTTCAGAAAACTATTTTATTTGAGTAAATTAATAAAATATTGGGTGTATCTGTAAAATAACACACCTGAGCCCAGCTTTAGTGAGATGGGAGTCCTGCTGATGTGGGCTGCCCTGGCTCTTGTACGGTCCTGGTTGTTTGTCCTGCAGGCTTTAGAAAGCTCTGCAAGATACAGGCTGATCCGATGTGTCCCGCTCGCCGCAGTTAACCGCAGGCCAACCTGTGCTTCATGGACTCAGTCATGTGGAACAGCTAAAGCCCGGCTCCTCCGGCTCAGAAATGTTGCACAAAGCTTGCACGAGGGAGAGAGAGAGAGAGAGAGAGAAGAACATGTTGTTACTGGGCAAAATGTTCTGCGTACAGTTACTGATTAGTCCTCATTATAATTCAGACACACAGGCACTGGTACCCCTCGAAATAAAGCGACACAGGAGGGTTTTTGTTAAAATAACTGTGTATGTTCTGATGGCCACGCTGGGAAGCTCACCTGTGACATGCTGGAAGTGTGGTCGTGGCTTTAAAAGCGAATTAATGAGGCAAAAATGACAACTGCAATCAGAACCAGTACGTTCCCAGTTAGAATTAATTTGGTGATTTAAAGGTCAAAAGATTCTGTGTTAGAACTGAACCAGTCTTGATTGAACGGTGCAGTTTTTTTTTTTCAAACATTTCATTTTTTTAAACCGCTTTTAAATTACTTATTTGTAATAATTTGAACATGTTGAAATACAGTTACATTGTGCAGTATGTGCTCATGTTTTAATATATATTTCAAACTCCTTTATTCTGAGCCCCTCTCGGACATGTTGACTTAAAAATGGATCTTTACACTTCATTCTTGACCTTAATCTGCTTCATCTCATTAAATGTGTTGATGAGGATGTGATATGGTCAAAAGTAAGTAAGTAAGGAATTATATCTTTAACATATAGAACTTTTAAAAACCAGCATTACGAAGGGCTTCACCGTTACAAAAACACAAGTAAAGGCAAAAATATTTAAACAAAGCGTCCCACATCCAGGTTTCACCCTGAGGCTCCATCCTGGGTTCATCCGGCTCTTGTCAAACTCATATTTAGCCCTGCGTCCTGCAGACGCAACATGACATAAGTGACCGGTGCAAAGAACAGCGCCGTGTCCATCTGTCAGATCACTATTTCCACACTTCGGTTGATGATGCAGACGTTTTTTATGAAGAACCTCTGATGGATGCTGTAAATATCTCGCATGAGTAACAAGATGACTCTTCCACTTCATATGACGTTAATGAAATTCATTAAATGTCACTCAGCGACGACCGCGACCGAGTCGCTTCAAGCAGGAAGGATGAAAATTTGCTCTGGTGTAATTATATTGCAGTTAGTGCATTTTGACACGTCTGTGTTTGGGTAGTTCAGATCGACTGCTTCTACATACATTAGCATAATTAAGTATGATGTTGGCAATGATGGACGGCGTGTTTACTCTGGGCTCTGTGCTCGTGTAGACTTGGAAGAGTCGAGCTCTCTTGCTTCATTTGTTGTGATTAATCCACGCTGAGGAAGGCCGGACGAGTGTTGGGTTATCCTGAAGACAGAGATGTTCAGCAAACACGCCGCAGATCTTTGACTGTTGCTCCAGCCGTGACCCGTAACTGAGTCCTTTAGCTTTTGTGTTTTTTTATTTACCTTCTCAATCTCAATCGATCTCAAAAGATCTAAAGCCATCAACATCCCCCAAAACTTCCAGTTTTACCCCACAGCAACACTTAACCGCTCTTCTTCACTATCAATAATCGTACTTTCAGTTGTTCCCACTAAGACGTCCTTGTGAAATAGCAGAATTTCCCACTGTACTTTTGTAGTTAAAGGTGCATTCCAGTCATTTTGCATGGTAGATCACACATTGCTTCTCTCCGTCGGCTCCTTGTCACTTCTAGAATTGTTTTTAAAACGTAACTTTTGACGTACAATGCATGAAGTGCACGGGGGGCCCTCTGCACTTAGAAGAGCTGCTGTGTTTGTGGCTTTTCCAAGGTCAAAGGTGATCATGCTTGTGCAACACATTCTCACTCCAGACTCATCACATATTGACGCTGAGTCAAGGCACTTTGGCGTTGCTTTTTAACACCCTGTGTATCCCTTTAGCATCATATTTAGACGTTTAAGGCTCCGTGGTCAAGTTAGCCACGCTTAGCAATAACAAATATGCAACCTCTGGTTACACTTTTCAAAATCAAACGCAAGAGTTTAAAAACATCGCCATTTTGAATGCACTTCCCATGAGTGTCTGTAATGAATTCCTACACTGTTGTGCTCCTTTTTATATAAAGCGTTTCACTACTTCGGCTGTTGTTTGCAGTGAAAAATGTGTCACATTGTGGAGACAGTGTCGGATGCTGTCATATGTTATTCAACAGGATGAGCCATCACAAGAATTTGGACTGAGGCCATTTCATGTTATGTAATACTCACTCAGCTAACTAAGGATCCACGTCAGGCAGTAAAAGTGTCATATTGTCCTGGATGATTTTGGTCAGAGTGGTTTATATGTCTTCAGAGAGCATAATGTCAGAGGCTTGTGCTGAAATTCACCTGGTCACTTTATTCCTCTGGCTGCCGGCTGAGTGCGCAGTGTTGTGTGATGTTGTATGTGGACTTTCCAGCATAACCGCCTCTTTGCCTCTTTTACAGATCTCCGCACTACGCCTGCCCAGAGGTTATCAGGGTAAGTGCTCTCTCTGTGTTTCGTTCTTTCATACAGTAAAAGCCGCTCCGACTGCACTCTGCAGAATGGCTCTTACATCTCCTCTCCATCCTCTCTGCATTCACTGGGCTCGGCCTCTTCGTCCTTCACTGGATTGAAATACACTTTGAACACACTTAAAAGATCAGATTTTTGTGACGCAGTCTTGCACGTCTTTGTCCGTTTCCTCATATTCCTGTGGACATCAGGCCAAACCCAACGATGATGCTTCCCCCCCCCCTTTATCTAATGTACACCGCAATGATGCAGACTTCCTTATTCATTCTCTATTTTGCAAACACGGGCGCACGTTTGGTTTTAACTTTGTTTGGGGCATTTTTCTGTTGGACGGCCGACACACAGTGTTATTTGTGTGTGTGTTTGCCCTCCATCCCTTTTTCTCTTTTTATGTGCACACATACACACATAAAGAGCTGCAGGGTTTTGTTCAAGATTTATTTGGTTATATAATTAGCCTGAAACAGAGCTTGTATCATGGGACGTTTTAATCTGATTTTAAACAGATGTTTTACGGTGTATTTTCTTCACGTAAACCTTGGAGTAAAATTAATATTTGAAATGGAAATATGATAGATTTTCAAAATGAGTGGTTACAAGAAAATAACAGTAACCCAACAAGGAGTTAAAATTCAGCAGCACCTTGACATAATTTCCCAACTGTCCTAAATCCACGCCTGTGTTTGTATTTGCATTTTGGGAATCATAGAAAACAACTAACTGACATGTGTTAGACCAGGTAGGTTCGGTACACCAGAAAAAGAACATTTTCATCCCAAAGTAGCTCCTGCAGTGCAGTCATTATCAAATTGCTGATGTTACATTGAAGCAGGGTGCGAACTACAGGGGAGCTTAATAAGACATCAGCTCCCCTAACAGCATGATTTGTGATATTTCTGGGGTCTTTAAAATATTTACAGCTGCTTTATTGCCATTCATTTCTACATTTCTCTATCATCATGGATCAGACTAAATCCAGCCAGAGGGAACAATCACAGACAGTCCGCAGCAGGTCGGTCTCTCCGTGATTTCCCGTCCCTGGCCCTGTACGTCCCAGCGCCCCACTCCCTCTCCGGTACGGAGCGCTGTGAACGGTTCGTGATCGTTCCCTCTGGCTGGGTGAATATTACCGTGCACTACTCCAGCTGGGGGCTCTCCGCAGCATCACACAACTTTCTGAATTCTTCCCTCTCACGGAGAAAAGAAAGGTCAGGTCGCAAAGACAGCCGGAGCTGTGGTGTCAAGAGTAGCTGCAGCAAAATGGCTACATGCCCGATACTTTCAGTCACCCCCACCCTCTCCAAAAGTGAGCTCCCCCGAAAGCTATGGTGTAGTTCGCACACTGCATTGAAGGAACATCCATAAATGGGTGCGTTTTTTTTCCATTAAGTAAAGCTGCCAACGCTCAGAGCAGTCAGGGCGATTTGCAGGTCGGGAAACAGAATAAATGTTGCGCAGAGTTTATGATGTGAATCTCATCTCTGTCTGTCTTCACCAGGGAGAGAAGTATGACGGGAGGAAAGCAGATGCATGGAGCTGTGGAGTTATCCTGTTTGCACTTTTAGTGGTGAGTGACAGCCGATGCACCACAACAGCAGCAGCAAAAGCAAATAAACGGACCTTGTTCCTTGGAGCGGAAGTGAAAGTGTAAGTCAAGTGGCACTTAGTCCTAATCTTGAATTACGGAATTAGTGGATTCACAGATTTCAATTTGGGATTCAATATCCAAAGTGATTTTATTTAGAGGTAAGGTCCTGTTATGTTATTCACTGTCTGTGGGCCCGGCTCCAGGATTTGTCTCATCAGGATGTTACATCATCTCTACAGAATAGAGTCAAAGCAACGGAGCATTTACTAGGATTAGGAGCTTAATGTAACTTAATGACTGAATTTTAAATTCTAATTCTAACTGTAACTACAGTACAACAACAATTACACTTTCTGGTGTGTTCTTGCCGAACATTAGTCAAGTTTTCATCCAACTTTAACACAAGTTTGAACATAATTTCCAAAAAATTGGCAGAAGAAAATATGAATAAATACTTGTTTCCATCCACTACTGCAAACACATGAGTTGGTTGATGGAGATAAACAGCTGATTCTCCAGTCGCTTCCATTAAACCATCGCGGAAGAAGAAGAGGGCACGACGAGGTCATTAAAAGAGCTCCAGTAGAAGGACGACATCCGCCATTTCTGTTGGTGTCGTGTGTTAATGTGAGGAAGGTTACAGCCTCCTCATCACTGCACACACATCTGATGTTTGCAGCTGTCACATGCTTCATGTACGTCAGCACGTCTGTCTTCTTTGCAGCAGCTTCTCTCCACCTCAGCCAAGTGTGAAAAAACCTTTTTTATTTGAATTTCTGGCATTTCCACTTAAAATGTATATAAAAACAGGTGGATGGAAACGAACCTGAAGGGGAGCGGGGTCTTCATGCTCTCAGGGCTTTAAAGTAAGTTACAGGCACAAATGTGAGGATTTACAGCCAATCATTTTAGCCAGGAGTTTAGCTTCCTCACTGTGGCATCCCGCGTGTCATATGACTCTGTATTCCAACTTTAATCTATTTGCTAATCTTTGCTTAAGGTTACTGGTTTGCTTCAGGTGACCCAGGCAAAAGTTTGTAGCTTGCTTAGAAGGTTAAAATGCCAACCTACGGATTATAAACTATACACTTTATGCTTCAGATAAATTTGTTTCTATAAACCTTTTTCCTCTCTGGGATTAAAAATGATATTTCTGATGTACATCTTTTTAACACAGCTGTAGGACATATAAACTGGACTCATTGCTCTTTTCGACTCTTACCCTCTAGGTGTATTAGCCTATTTGTGATTCAAAATATGCTGTCACAGGAAAAGCTGTTCGCTCTCCTGGTTTGATGCAGCGTTGCCGGAGAAGGAGAAGTTGATTTAGTTTAGTTCCTGAAGCCAAAGTATTTATGCTGAATGAACTCTTTACTCTGTAGCATTTGTTCCCAGAAGAGTGTCCAAGGTGAAGAGAGAGGTCGGCAAAGCGCAAAACAAACTACCTGACAGCAGCTTTTTTTTGCAGCGAGTTAAGGGTCAACATCTAGGAACTTTTGGCAAAGTCAATACTGAAGTCCGCTCCATGAAGGCAGTCTAACGTCTGCACGTCTTATACCAGTCGGGATTAAATAAAAGATGGATGCTGGAAACACATTGTGTACCAATAAATATTTGAGACCACATTATATATTAAATGAGCACAGAAAGGAAACCGACCGACCTCCTGAATGACACACCTTTATCATCTCTCCGGCCCCAGAGAAACATTTTCACAAGACAATCTGTAGAACTGAATTTCCCACCCAGATGAGCGGAAAACATCCATCAGAAGGCAGAACTTGTGAAAAATAGACACAATAAAGCTATGTGCACACTGCAGGCCTTAACACTCAAATTCAACTTATTGCCAAGACCTGCTGTTTATTTAATTTACTGTTCACAATATTGTTTAAAAGCGGCCCGCATCAGACTCCAGTGTGCACTGGCTACGGCCTGAAAGTGACCCTCGTGCCCAAAGGAATAATACATCATGCTCAGCACGCTGTTGTAGTTTGGTTTCCTCCCGGGGTCACGATTCTCCTGATTCATGACGAATGTTCTCAAATTTGTGTCCTTTTCAATGCCTTCATTAAAGTTTCTCGCGTTGCACAGGCTTACAACTCTCTCGCTCTACTGTTCCCACCCGGAATAAGCAGAATACCTGTGACGCAGGAGATAGCCCCAGCACACATACGTTATGGTTTTATTTTTTAGTTGATTTCAGATGGAAGAAAGCAAATTTGTGTGCAAATGATAACGAGGACGAGGAGAAACGGAGCATCATGTTCCATTATGGCGTTTTGTGGCTTTATCGCAGCTCCCGCTGACACGGAACTGTGACGATGGCTGCGTGAAATCTGATCTGACGGTACAGACTGCATTTCAAAAAATACGACACCTATATGATTTGGACCACATATGAAAGCGGCCCAGATTTAAACCGGAAAAGATCACAGTCCATGTGACAAATCAGATCTGAGTCACCTCAGAAGGGAACTGGAAATAAACTCTGAACAGATGCAGAGCATTACACTGAAGAAGAAAATGATAAGTAGATAAGCTAAATAAAAATATGTGTTAATGAGAGCGGCTACTCCCGAGAATGTACTACACGGTCCTGACTCCAACCGGCGACCTCGGATACTAGGAGTGGGAATCACTAGAGGCCCAACGATACGATATCATCACGATATTTATGTTGGAATTTGATTTTATTGTGATTTTAAATATTTTGATATATATTGCAATTTATTACCTTTTTCCAACTTCCAATCAGATCCCTAAGTCAAACTTTGTCAACATCTGTTTATCTAAAAAGGTACATTTCTCTGTTTGTTCATATCACTTCTTCAGTCCTCTATATGGTCCTGTTAAGTTTTCTAATGGACTAAAAAAGCAATAGATTTTATTTTTCTAGTACCAAAAAGTTAAAACTCCCATCTGCAATTTATAAAATAAAATATTGATACCTGGCGTCCGTGTATCGATACAGTATTGCCATGGCAAATATCACGATACTGTGCTGCATCGCCCCCCCCCACTCCTATCGGATACAGGATGCTAAAACGGGAAGCGAGGTTTACTCGCTGCACAGCCTTGCTTACTTCCTTTACACAAATAATGTTTGTATAATATTGACAATTATTTTAATAATGGATTTTAAGCAAATATGTCAAAAGCAAAGTGAAAAGCAGTCCATGTAAGGACTGACTGCTTTTCACTTTGTTCTCTTTTTAAAAGGAATAATTTTGATAATGGTTGGAATCAAAAAACATTAGCATGTTAGCATGAGCATAACAAAGGCTCTTCATACCAGCAGCAGCATTATAATGCGACAGTGACAAGTGAGCAACCAACTAAACACACACACACACCAACAACTAGATGTTTGTTGGCGTGTGTGTGTGTTCTTCTCTTGATTAAGATTGAGCACATAACACGGTCATCATGTGAAGATAAATCTCTCCTCTTGTTGTTGTTTAGATTACCCAGGCAGTGTCAGCGGCCATCTGGCTCCGTCCTGCTCGTTTTCAATGCGGAGGAAACGGTATCAGTCATCACGTCACTGAGCGCGCTTCCCCAGCTGGAGAGCAGAGGCAGAGCCGGCTGGCTGCGACACACAAACTGCTTCATCATCGCTGACGCTGATGACTGATGTCTCTCGCAGACTGCTTCCAGTCCCCTCCTCTTTGTCAGTGCACACCTGACAGGCCATTCACACGAGCATGTCAGTGCCGGTGGATTGTTCGGCCTGTTGAAGGGGCAGTTTGAAGCGTCTGTTCTGGTTTCTCTTGACACCTATTGGCCTTACTGTCACAGAAATATAAAGCCTTATTTCAGAAAAAATATGTCCGGCGGTCAATGGCGAGAGAGAACTTATCTTTTTATCCTGTTAGAATTGAACCCTCAATTACACACACGATGTTGGTCAATTTAAAATATAATTTTGCAAGTCAAGAAAGTCGCAAGTTTCTCGTCAAACATTAAAGTTTTGTGTTTTGTGTAAAACTTGTTCAATGAGCTACATCTCTCGTCTCGCACAATATACGTTGACAACATGTTTGCGACTTTCTTGACTTTAAAATTTTAATTTTAAATTGACAAACATCGTATTTGTGATTCAGGGCACAATTCAAACGGGATCAAAATATTTGTTGTCCCTTGCCGTTGACTACTGTACAATATTTTTCCGAAATAAGGTCCCATGGTGGTCCACCAGAAGGGGAGGCTGTCAATAGTAGAAGTAGATATTCATAGTCCCCGGTTGACGATTCCTAGTGATTATGGTGACCTCTTGACCTTTCCTTTAGTGCCACCATCAGGCAGGAACTCCCCTTTCACCAACACTTTGGTCTATGATGTCTTCGTCTAGCTTTGGTTATTCATGCTTCCAAGAAGATTATGTGTTTTGGGGAAACTCCGACTAGACCTGTAGCGCCACCATCAGTCTACCTTTTTAAAATCCGTACTCAAAAAATATCTCAATCTACCCTGTTGGGGACAGACGCCTTTTTCTAGAAAAAAACGCCTAAAATGAATCAGGAATAAACTCCTAAATCATTTGGCCTAGATGCATAATTCTGGTCTCCTTTGAAAAGTCAGAAGGTAAGGAATATCAATCCATTGTATATTAATATATTTATTTTACTATTACACACTACATGGAGATGCGAATGAAGAAAAAAATCTGATCTTTTCATCCTCGCTTGGTAAAAAAAAGCTATATTTTAATGCAATAAACCATCAAAACCATCATGAGGAAGATTATAATGCAACTGAATATCTTCTAATTCACCTAGAATGTAATTGTAACTGTGAATCTGATGAAAATAAACTAAAATACAACAGTTATCATGTAACATTTTCAAATATACCAGGCGAATGGCCATATTTTGGCAATATTTACTGTTAAAATGTTGACTTTTATTGGTAGATATCTTTAAAACACCTGTCCATACAACCAAGTTCCAAATGACAAAACATTGAGCATTCATCCTGTCACCACAAGCACTCACATGCTTTACAGGCCTGTAGATTGAGAACGGAACATCCCACAGTGATTGGGGGGGGGGTATCAATCGATTCCAGCATGAGCAGACTTTTCATTTGTGCATGTCTGTGTATCTCCAACAGATCATGTTTCCCCTCTGCAGAAATGTCGAGAACAGTTAGGCAGCTTGCAGGTATTGCGCAATAATCAAGATGGCACCGCTTAGACTGGGAGCAACAACATCGGCGGGTTTCAGAGTTAAAACGGCGAAAAACAAATTTTAATTAGTAATTTCGGCCAGAGCACAGTTGACCCCCGGTAACATTTCTGCATGAATTGCATCCAGCTGCACATGTTGCTGCAGAGCCCAAAGTGATAATGATGGAGAGTAGAGAAAATATTGGTCTGTAAAATCTGCTTGAACTGCCGAACTAGCATCTGGCATTCAAAATAAACCGTAATGCAGTATTTTAACTGTCTTAGCTAAACTTAAAGTACAGAGTAATTACAGGTGTAAAAATAATATCAGTCAGTACAATCTTTTTCTTAATCAATTCTTAAAACAGTTTTTAATACAGTAAAGTCTCAGTTAAAAAGTTTGTGGCACGCTGGAACAAATCCTAAGCTGAAAAAAAGTTTTAACTTGACAGACATAATAAATAAAAAACCTATGTAGGCCAAGTATGATTATATTTTACTAGTACAGTCCCTGTTCACAGGGGCCAATGTGAAGCCTCCCTGCCCTTTTTAGATCAAAATGTGCGTCTGACATTGGTTTCCCCTACAGCATTAGAAACAACACAACAATGGTGGAGATACTGCTAAATATATCAGTTTCTAACATATATTAAACCTGTACAAAGAATACACTGTATAGAAAGGCTTATTTAGGTTATTGGTGTATGTATTTGTTGTTATCTTACAATAGAAGAACTGTACAGAATATTAAATCTGTGTTGTCGTGCTACAAATACTGAGTATAAATAAAAAATGGTTTTAGTTTTTCAGTTGTTTGTTGCTGTGCGTGGTCATCATCCATGATCCTTTTCAGCGTCAGTATTACACCAAACCCAGATCCTGAATACCTTCCACACAATGTAAACACGTGTTACAGACACCAAAGTGTGAGCTGAATCTAATTGTCACGCTCCAGATCTACACTGACCAACACGCCCTGGTGTTTCCTCCTTCCCGTTTCTCCAGGGCGCCCTGCCTTTCGACGATGACAACCTGAGGAATCTTTTGGAGAAGGTGAAGCTGGGAGTTTTCCACATGCCTCACTTTATCCCTCCAGATTGTCAGAACCTTCTGCGCGGTATGATTGAGGTGGATGCCGGCAAAAGGTTCACGGTAAGCCTACCTAACATCACCTCCCCTCCCCTCACCTCACCTCACCACCCGGCCTGGCTGCAGAGCAGGAGAGGGCTGAAATCTTCAGTAGACTCATGCTCAGTTTGCATTTTCACAGTCTGGGCCGTTGCCTTAGGGGCCGCTAAGGCTAAATTTAGCAGAACTGCACCATGACTGGCCCTGCAGCTACTGTGCTGCATAACATCTTTTCATCTCAAGCCAAGGATTTGTTTTGGCTCAGAATAGAAACACTGCAAAAAAAAATAACGAAGGGTGTGTTTAGATAATGTGCTCTCACTCGCGTTTTGTCTGCATGTTATTTGAACTTTGAACAGTCAGTCTGGAATAACAACGCCTGCACATCTAATACGCGAGCAAAATCATAGCAATTCATCTTAAAGGGCCAATCCCCAGTGACTCCACACTTTACATAGTCACAAATCACTGGTTCTTTACCACAGTTTATGATTTGCATTTTGAAAGCTCTTACGTAAACTCACCTGCAGTGAGAATGCCTAACATTTCCAACAGAGGTCCTTGTTGATTCAGAGGTCCTTGTAAATCATTTTCGGCTCCTGAGAAAACAAATTGAAGGTTTTGAAGAATCGAAATGGCTCGTAGAATGAAGTGCTCCTGCAAGGAGAGATGATAAGATGCTAGATTAAAGAGTCTGTTCTTCCAAGGCCCCATTCATCTATTCAGCAAGCTGTTCACCCCAGTCAGGGTTGCAGGGGGCTGAAGCTCCAGCGTTGGACAAGAGGCAGAGTAAACCCTGGTTATTACTTTTTTTTTTTTAATTCAAATCATGCAATTGCACAAAGCACACATTTGTAGTGTGAACCTTGTGGTAACCTCTCATGTTTGATTAGAGGAATAAATTGTTGATGCTGTAATAACTTGTTGCAGTGTCACATCTCCAATCAGTATTGATGCCTCACTGTTTCAGTTCCATTCAGTTCACTTTTATTTATATAGCGCAAAACAGTTATCTCTGAGCGCTTTTCATAAAAGAGCAGGTCTAGACCGTACTCTGTGATGATATTTACAGAAAGCCAACAGTTCCCACCAAGAGCAGCACTAGGCCACAGAGGAAAGGAAAAACTTCCTTTTAAGAGGCAGAAACCTCGAGCAGAACCATGGCTCAGGGTGGGCGGCCATCTGCCTCGACCGGTTGGGGGGGTGCGAAAGAGAGGAACAGAGAGAAAGAGAGAGAGAGAGGGGAGGGAGGCGGCCTACACACTATACACACAGAGGTAAAGGTAATGTTGAATGAAAAATGGTACAGATACTTATAGTAGTGTTAATGATGATAATCATAATGTTAATGATAATAACAATAGTATGTATATATATATATATATATATATATATATATATATATATATATATATATATATATATATATATATAAATATATATAAATAGTATAATAACAATAGGACAAGTAACAATAATTGAAACAGAGGGCGTCGAGCAGGATGACGAGGGAAGCAGGTGACCCGCAACCACAAATCCAGACTCCACAGCTTCAGAGCCAGAAACACCTGCAGGAAGTGACAGGAGGAGAGAGAGAGACGAGAAAGCACACGGCAAAGGGAAGAAGTCGAGTTAGTAACATGCATTAATGGGATGAGGGAGAGAAAGAAGAGAAGAGAGGAGTTCAGTGCATCATGGGAAATCCCCCGGCAGTCTAGGCCTACAGCAGCATACCTAAGGGATGGTTCAGGACTCATCTGAGCCAGCCCTAACTATAAGCTTTATCAAAAAGGAAAGTCTTAAGCCTACTCTTAAATGTAGAGACAGTTTCTGCCTCCTGAACCCAAACTGGAACCTGGTTCCACAGGTGTTGGGGAGTATTGCAAGTGTTTTAAAGTAATGTAGCACCTTTAGTGTCTCAGAGGGACCTGTGTGAACTCAATCTGTGGATGTGGTGTTAGAAAGAGCTCACCAGACCTCTGCAGCATTAATGTTTCACACTCAGAAATCAGAATCAGCTCTAATTGCCCTCTATGTGTACACATACAGGGAATTTGACTACGGGCCATAGACTGTATATATAAGAAGTGGACGAAGTCAGGTCGACGTCACCTGTTGGTTTGTGGACTGTCGTTTTTAAGCCTCGAGTTTGGCCGACAGGGCGCCGTCATGTTGAGTTTTGCAACCAGCGACACCAGATCTGACCATATTTGGACGAGCGGAGCTAGCTAGCTCCGTTAACTGTCATTTTACTTTGTCTAGCGAACAAAACTTAAAACTAAATGTACTCAGCAGAGAAAGTGCCAACAGCCAGCTCCTAATAAGCTTTTTCAACGGCGCTGGTTAAATTTACACTGCGCCGAGGGTACGAGTCACTCTGAAGCGATTGAAAGGTCAGCCATGGTAACGACTTGTGAATCATAGATAATCCTGCCCTGAAGCATGCTCTGCTTTACGGGCTATGTTCCTCTAAATGGGACCATAATTTACTAAATGAACATCATGCTGTGTTGAAGAAACCTTGAAACCAGCGACCATGAACTCATCAGGAAAGTGTTTACTGAGGGAATAAATCAGCTGAGAAGGAGGGTCATTTTAGATGATTTCTAATGGAGCCGGACTTCTTTTTGTAACCAGAGGAGTCGCCCCCTGCAGGCCATTTGATAGAATGCAGGTTTAAGGGACTTCCGCGTTCGCCACAGTTCTCTGACCAGAAGCTTCCCGCTTGTTCTGGTCTTACATTGCTCTCAATGTGTAAATAAACAGAATAAGCAGCAAAAGAAACAGACACAGACTACAGCATATAGTGCACAGACCATAAACAAAGACAACATTTGTAAACCACAAGACAAATAATGTAAAGTAGCAGAGAGCCAACGATGCTGGAATAAATATTTGTGTGCAGATGTTATTATATTAATAATGTTTATTACCTCTTCTTCTTTTCGTTGCAGTTAGAGCAGATCCAGAAGCACACGTGGTACCTGTGAGTATCCACCTGTCCATTTCTTTCCAGTTTCTGTCTATGCTGACTGTTTGCATTTACGTTCACATTTAGGGAGGTGTAGAAGGAAACATGCAGCAGCAGGTAATGCAGAAAAACAAAACACACATCTTCGAAGGCAGGTTTTGAAATCTCTGATGGAAGCTTCTCGGAGAAGAAGCGGGTCCATTAGTCTTTAGAGTGGGAGCTCTGTTTGTTACAAAGCTGGGAGGGCAGCTCAAACATCAGTTCGCTCCATCGCTCCTAATGGACCTCTGATCTCTAATGGAGTTATTACTTCCGAGTTTCAAATGAACAATTTCAAATTACACTTAAGGTTCAACCAAAACACCAGTAACCTCATATTTAATGTTGCGTATCACTCAGCGCTGTCCACTGTTTTAGACCTCTGTCGTCCACTTGATTACAGATTGTCCATCAATCCTATTAGGAAAAAGAACATGATACCCACCAAAGTAAAAGCTGAGATCTGAGACCACAAGGATGAGTAAGAAAGAAAGCCCATTTCATGTAGACTTTAAACCGCTTTATTTAAACGTCAGCTCACCTGATGTATTAGTAAATATCCTTCAAGTACAAGTACTACAGAAAGAACAGTAAGTAAGTAAAAGTTGAAGCAGCAAGTGGGTCTGTAAACCAGCACTTAATAATTAGGGTAATAATTTACTGGAAGTTTAGTCAAATACGTTTGTCTAACCTGGAGGTGTGTTTCCAGCCTGTGTGACTGCTCATGTTTGTTAACTTGGTGAATACTAAGGGATTATTTCTGACTTAACTGAGGGCAGAAACAACAGTAATGCGACGCAAACTGATGAAAAGTGTGGCTGAGAATCACAGATTTTAATTGTGTGTTAGCATCCACAACTCACTTAATGTTTTGTATAGAAATATAACCTATTTGTATTTTAATATACTTTATTCCACATGGATTATGTTGGCTGAAGCAAAACATTTTCTTTCTACCACATTTCTCGTTTGAGCTCTGACGAGGGCACTCGTTGCCCGAACGTGGAGTTTACGCCGCATACCCGACTGCTTCCCTTTCAAGTTGTTAGACTTGTTTGTTTGCTTATCAGGAAGTCTTGTGCAGTAGAGCACGTCTCCCTTCAGGTTTGAGCTGCCCAATGTGCTCTATTAGAGGCTTTTTCCACCCTAACATGATTTGCATTTTGAGGGAATCATTTGTTCGTACAAGAAAGGTCGTCTTCAAAGGCAAAAGCTGCCAGCTATTGGCAACTTCAGTCTGAATATGTGCCTTCCAAAAAAATGCTATTACTTAAACCCTTTGCTCAGTGCCAGTCTTGGCTTGTCTTTCAGCTGTGTGTGTTGTGTTGCAGAGCTGGGAAGAATGAGCCCGAGCCCGAGCAGCCCGTCCCCAGGAAGGTGGCCATCAGGATGCTCTCTGCAACTGAGGAGATCGACCCAGACGTCCTGGAGAGCATGCACTCTCTGGGCTGCTTCCGAGACAAGGAGAAACTGACCAAAGACCTGCTGTCTGAGGAGTGAGTGAGGAGGAGGAGGAGGAATGGGGGGGAGGACGGGTGGAGGGAGCAAAGAGGAGATAAAACCACTGAGGAAGCAGATAAAGGGTGAAAGAGCTGACGGGATAAATATGAGACGGCTGAGAAACTGTCAGTTTGATGAATTCTTCTGTTTAACGTGTCTTGTGATGATGGAGCATCTTTACCGCTCCGCTCTTAACCAATGGGCACTCAGCTGACAGCGGGCTCTCTCATTCTCTCCAGTGACAACCAGGAAAAGATGATCTACTTTCTGCTGCTGGACCGCAAGGAGAGGTATCCCAGCCAGGAGGACCAGAATCTGCCGCCACGCAATGAGATCGGTATGCCAGTCCACCTGAGTGATATCCAGATACAAAATAAGAGCGTTGTGTTTAAATGAGAGGTCCTGGTTCCAAAGACATGCAGCTTAATTGGTGACTAAATTGCCCTTGGGTGTGAGTTGAATGTTTTTTTTGTCAATGTGTTGCCCCTGCGATGGACTGGCGACCTGTCCAGGGTGCACCCCGCCTTTCTCCCAATGTCAGCTGGGATTGGCTCCACCCACCCCCCAACCCCCCGCGACCCTGTATGCAGGATAAGCGGTTTGCGATGGATGGATGGAAAATAAAACAATAGGCTATGTACATACACATATAGACCCAGAAGATTTCGCAGAGCAATTTTTGAGCACCAAGCATCCAGAGTCCACTTCCTCTCATCTGGCCGGAGTCTGACAGCTCAGAAACACAGTCCGACCGCCAAGTGCTTGATCCGGGATGTTGATGGAGCAGGTCTTTGTAAAGACGTGGGCACAACAGTCTCTAATTTCTGTTGCTTTGCCAACATTTTGTCCAGTCCGGACCTTTATCAGCAGCCTTAAGTCCAAGCTGGCTGCTATCCCAGGTCTCTGTCCTGTCCTCTGAGCCATCACCCACTGTGGTCCGGGTGGATCGTCTGAGGCCTGCCGCTCTTTCAATCCAAAAACCTGTATTTCTGTCACAGACAATGTGTTTTGGCAGTAAAGCCAGAAGCTCAAAGCTGCACACGTAGACCAACCAACTCAACCCTCCAGATAAACTGAATTCATGTCAAGATTTTAAAAAAAACACTCTTTCTTTTCTTTCCTGAAAACTGATTTTGGTGATTTGGTTTCCTGACTAGTTTCTGTCCTTGTATTATGCCGTCATTGACCTTTGACCCCTGACCTGACCCCGACATCTCTCAGCAGACCCTCCAAGGAAGCGCGTGGACTCTCCCATGCTGAGCCGTCACGGCAAACGGAGGCCGGAGAGGAAGTCCATGGAGGTGCTGAGTGTCACAGAGGGAGGGTCTCCCGTACCGGTGCGACGAGCCATCGACATGGCAACCCACGGTCAGAGGTGAGCGACGGAGATCTGCACGTGTGTTCGTGAGCATGGACAAACGTGTGACACACACGCACAGGTCGATCAAGAAGGTTGTTGAACGTGTAACTGATGATTGGTTGTTATCTGTTCTGATAAAAAAATGCATTTAATCCCAGTTCAGCGAAGTACGGGAGGGACGTACAGCTCAGCTGCACTTCTTCAAATTTCTATCACACACGCCGTCTGTTTGCCCTCAGTACGACCTTACTTCACTTCTCCACTGAGCTGAGCTGTATTAACTTCACTTTGAGGTCAGTCCACAGTTTTAAACCCTCCCCTCCTTCACCAAACTGCGGTTAAATACATGACGCATCATTCTCGCTCTGCCGGTTTTAGATATGCTGTACGTATTACACGGGACCTGACATAAACTCCTGTTTCAGTGCGCTCTTAGCTCTGGTGGAAAATCATAACAAGTGTTTAACTGCATGGACAGGACTCTCAGGTGTGTGCTTCCTGTGTGTAAAGTGTGCATGGAGCATGCAGTCAAAGAGGACAAGAGGCCTCCCGGTTCATGAGGTCCTGAAATGTGTTTGGCAAGTTGGTGCATAAAGTGACTGCTGATGTTTGTATTGTTGGCACGGCCTCAAAAAAATGTGCTCTAACGCTCAGGCTTATTTCGTGAAAGAACGTATTTTGTATTCTAGGTACGACATGAGCCTGGACACATGCTCGCTCTAATCAATAAAAAATTATTACTTTATGCGATCAATAAAGCACCATTACACTGAGCTCCAGATTTACTGTCACAAGGTCATTTGTACATTTTGTGCATCTCGCATGCCGAACTTTTATTTTTCTACTTATATATGGAGCAATGTATGTAAAGCTAAACAAAACAAACATTCATCAACACCTGAAAGTGGAAACTATCTTAGGAATCCAGAGTCTCCTTCATGTTTCAGTCCAGCTACTCAAACTCATTTACTGTAGTGCTTTACATTTTTTCCGCCGTCCAGTCAGCCAGTTGTTCCAATACATTTCCTCACAGGTGCTTCATTAGGTCAGCAGTCATGGTCAGTGACCCACATGAGTATTCTCTGAAACATCGACACATTCTCACTCCCAAGTCGTCACATAAGGACGCTTGGTCAACGCCCTGGGTACTCTAAAGCATAGTCTTTGCACATGTAGGGCTCCGCGGTCAGGCTAGTGCACCGTCCGTTTAGACTTTAAAAATAAAACTAGTAGTTAACGTTGTGAAACGGAACAATTTGGTTAGGTTCAGGAAAAGATCCTGGTTAAGGTAGGTTAGGTAACTTAAAGCCTAGTTTACACCACACGATCTGAAGCGGTCCGTGGAATGTCCCCTGTCAACTATCAGTCAGTTTTTCCCCTGGGTAAAAGTCTGGTTTCCGACCCACCCGTCTACCCAAGCACCTCCTTACCTCTCTGTTACATTTACATTTATTCATTTAGATGACGCTTTTATCCAAACTTCCAAACTTACAATTGCTATACGTGTCAGAGGTCGCACGCCTCTGGAGCAACAAGGGGTTAAGTGTCTTGCTCAGGGACACAATGGTGGATGGGTCACAATGGTGGATTGAACGTGGGTCTCTCGCACCAAAGGCATGTGTCCTATCCACTGCGCCATCACCACCACTGTTAGTTATACTCGGCTCACTTTTAGTGTTCCCCCACTGCGTTACTATGTGTCGCCAAGGGGTCTTGATCATGCATCCTTATGTGTGACGACGTGGGAGATACAAACACCAGGTTGTTCTTTTTATGTTTGTAATGATGTCTGGTTATCTCCACGCAGTAACAGGACATCAGCTTTTGTTTTGAGATGCAGTTTAAAGTCTGCTGTGTATTTCAACAAACAATAATTTTACTTTACGACAGTTAAAGCGAGCACAAATGTACACTGAGATCGATTACTTTAAGTTTAGCAGCCTCTGAATGTTGGTTTTCATAGCTTACTGTAATCAATGGAAACTCACAGCTGCCTGAGATGTTCGAAAACCTTATAAAATATTTGCTTAATGCTTCTGGAAATGGTCAGTTTAGATCTAAAGTATATGTGACTGGTAGCTAATAAGCATATAAAACGCTTTGAAGAGCTCCCATCTTCACTAACTTCAGGAAGTTAGTGTTTGAGGCGCTTCCAAACTGGATCTAATAAAATCATTTTCATTAAATGTATATATCTAATGCAATGACTGAAACAGAAGGGTAGCTCTCTTTTTCTTAAAGAATTTTTACTGAATAACAAGCTGGGGTTTGTGAAGCATTTCAGAAGACGTTTTTCAAAGTACTTTGACAGACAGTGAAAACAACAGACCAGCAGGACTCAAGTAAGGCAACAAAACAATGTCAAATAAGAGTAATGGTGTATGGCAATTCAGTAAACACTAAATAAAAGATAAAACAAAAAAAGACTGAAAGAATAAAACATGAAAAAGATGAAATGTATGTCGTCACATTACATAAAAGCCAGTGGATAAAAGTTCGGTTGGCTGAGTTGAGGTTAAGCAGCTTTAACGTTGAGCTGTTTGCCCCGAATCTGCATTCATTCGGCCGTCATTTAGTATCTCAGAGACGTGGCTGTTCTGCAGTGTCCACTGTGAGCAGAAAGAAGTGTTTCCCAAAAAATAAATATTTTACCTTTCACCTGCTTTGATTCAAGTGCAGCTGGAACCTCCTGATGAAGAGAGGGGTGTTTCAGAATACGGTTTATATTTATATATCATTAAATGTTCACATGTAATGATAATCCCTTAAATATAAAAAGCAGAACTATAGATCGGCTCAGACATCCTTCATAATCTTCATGATTTAAACCCTTTAAAGTGAGAAAGAGTCATGGATCTGAAGCTCAGACTGCAGAAACGGTCATTCTCAATCCCAACTCGTCACATATGGGCGTTCGGTCAAGACCCCTTTCAACGTTTTTAGGCATGCAGGGCTCCACGGTCAAGTTAGCAAGAATAAATATGCAACATCTGGTCAGACTTTCAAAATAAAACTACTAGTTTACATTCTAAACGTTGTAAAAGATTTGTGAAATGTCCCAGGTTGGTTACGTTTAGGCACCAAAACTACTTGCTTTACTTTTTAAAAACATCATAGTTACTTGGGTGTATTAACTTAACGTCTGTTAAGTTATATGCGTAACTTACATAACCTACTTAGCATCAGTGATATTAGCTTCAGTCATGACATCACATAACATAAAACTTTCTAATTACGTATTTTCACAGTCTTACTTTACTTTAACAGTTTTACAACAAACTGCAACTTTCTTGACTTAAATAATCTTTTAAATTGACAAACATCATGTGTGTAATTTAGGACACAATTCAAAAGGGATCAAAAAATGTGCTGCCTCTCATTGTCTACTACCGTACATATTCTTTTCCCAAATAAGGTCCCATTGTGGTCTTAGACTTAGACTCTCTAAACAGGAAACAGGGGCTCCTGACTCTTTGCAACGTGATCAGCTTTAGAGGAGAGATGAGGTCTCCGCTGCTGTTGCCGTGCTTCAGTTTTACAGCAACACACCTGTTCTGTCAACATGTGTTGGACCAACAGTGGACGCCTCACAGAACTTTATCAGCCTGCTGATCATCAGACGTTCTCACAAACAGCATTACGTTTCATTTGTCCGCTCTGACAGGGCGCTCGTAGATCAGGTTCACACAGCGGGACCTGATTTGTTATCGTCACAGAAGCTGCTTTAGCTGCTGCTGTGCCGTTTTTACACTTCTGACAGTCTCTCCTCGCTGACGAATGATTCAGCAGAGATAATAAAGCTGAACATTAAAACCATGTAAACAAGTTCCAAGGAGATGGATGTATGTCGAAATAGTTTCTGTACCATGAAGAAGCCTCTTGAATGTCCCGCTGACTCGAGCATGACCCTTGAATGGGTTTTCTCCTCCTGGTGTTTGTCTTCTGATTTCTCAGTCTGTGCATGTTCTGGGGTTTTTGTTTTGCTCTTTGTTTCACGGTGATTTTTTTCTTCATTGCATAAATTTAAAGTTTGTTTGTTTTTTAGTGCTGCATGACGTGCATTAGGATTCCACTATTGTGACTGCCTTTCTGTCTTGTCTCTTGATTTTCTGTCTACCCCTCCTTTTTTAGCAAATCTGTTTTCAGTAAAAGCTTGGATATCACAAACGCTAACTGCAGCAAGGAAGAAAGGTATTGGTCGGCTCCGTTCGTCGTACTTCCTCTGTTTATATGTCGTGTTAGATCCACTGTGTTCCTTTGATTTAACCATCCATTAGTTCAGTGTTTAGTGTTAGTGCTTGCTCAAGTCCTCCACATGTCTCTGTCTTTCCCTTTTTAATGTAGCATGTCCTTTTAGCTGAAGTCTTTTACTTTCTTAACTTTGTAACAGAAATGAAACTGTAAGAAAATTCAAATTTAACTGACAGCACCACGTTACAAACAAAAGGATCTCAGACAAACACTGAAAATCTGCAGTGTCAGCGAGGAAAAAAATTGCTGCATTAGAAAAATGAAAAATGTCATTTGATTATGTCACTGCAGTTTTTCACTGGTTTAAACATATATAAAGATATAAATATGAAATAAACAGCATAATAGACTTTGTGCAATGTGTTATTTACATAGAATTATGTGCAATTGAGTTGGGTACAAATCAAAGTGCAAAACAAAACAAAGTGCACCAAACACCGAGGCAGCCATCTTGATCATCTAGATAAGTGTGGTCGTCACAGAAACTTACTTTTAGCAGCACATTCACGTTTCATTTGGATGCTCAGTGCTGACGCTTGACTCTCCAGGCACATTTTTGTCTAATACTTTTGTCTCTGAGTGGCCTGAAATGCTGCCGGCAACAGTATTTGAGCAACCTATTTGTATGCTCCTCCTTTTTTTTCTCGCCAAACACCTCTTTACACCGTATGACCTCCTTACCGCTCAGTCGCAGGGCGCTTTGCCCTACGATTACGGTATGTCGACTCAAACGCTAGGTCGTCTGGTGGACGTGTGTCCTTGGGAGTTTGTAGACACCAGAGAGAGAGAACGACACTCCCAAGAGAATAAAAAAAGGACCTTAACGCTGCACTCAAGTGGAATATGAAAAGGGTTTGATTATAGTGAGGATTGTCACCAACTCTGCAGCTCTACGGAGCGTTTTAGACTCTTTCAGCTCCTAGTTTTAGCAAATTTTCAGCTCAGGTCAGTGTTTCCAGCAGAAGCAGACCTGCCCAGCACCAAACAGCAGACAGGCACAGATCGGCTGGTGGGTCAGGAGGTGGCAGCTCCTCAGCGGTTGGTGGAGACCAAAGTAGAGCTAAAAGGAAAGCGATTATTGGACTCAACATCCAGGCGGACACAGACACGGGTTTTAAAGTTAAGCTGTGTCTGCTGGATGTGCAAATAGGCAACTGATGAACCACAGCATTTTAATAATGTGTCATATGTCAGAGGTGTGTGTTTTTTTAATGTGGCGTGTAGTTCTTCTGCCACAAAGTGAAAATAATCGGTTAACGTAGATGAAGTGTGTTAGGTTTATTTCCTCGTATGTTGTCCTAATAAACTGTGCGTGGATTTTTTAAAATCCTTTTCTGATCCACGCCACAAAAACCTGAGTTTGTTCATTTTCACCGGGCATTGAAAACGACACGGCGTGTCGAGCATCAGCATTAGATTAGATCCAGCCTGATACCGATATACTGTACATATTCTGAGGTAAATTAAAGATGGCAGAAGAGGAACACTGATACCAAACCCCTCGCTCTATCAGCGAGTTTACTGCGAGAGACGGAGCACAAAATCTTCTTCTCTGTGAAATCTGAAAAATAGCACACTCTCCTCTTTGCACCCACTTCCTCTTTGACGTTACTCCCTCAGCCCTCGGGGGGCAAAGAGAATTTTTAGGTCAACTTTTCTTTCTCCTTCTCTCGCTCCCTCCTTCCTTCCTTCCTTCCTTCCTTCCTTCCACCCATCTTCACTCCTCATTGTCAGTGTGTGTGTGTGTGTGTGTGTGTTGTGTGTGGGTGAGTTTACATTTGTTTGTGCCAGTCTGTTATGTCAGTGAAGCACAGGGGAGGGGTCGTTTTCATCATCCGTGCCGTCTCCAGCCTCCCTGTGTGGCTGACCTTGCGCCGGGGAAACACAGTTTGTCGATGTATTCACAGCCTGATGCAGATTAGCATAAATTAATTGCCAGGAATGCAGATGGAGCACAAACAGGATATGGAAATAAGGCGCTCTCTCCCTCTGAATAGTCCTTTATCTGCTCATCATCTAATTGGGGAGATCCATAAAATGAAGCATGTTGCGTTCTCCTCTCACGCTCCCTCTCTAACACACATCACCAGCGGTGAACCGTGAATTCATTTTCAGATTTCAAACGCCAGCCGGCACCAGCTTCCCGATTGTGGACTGGATGGATGTCACAGTTAATGAATTGCATGTGAATTGAGGCTCTTCTCTGAAGTGTCTGACGGTGTGGAGAGTCTCCGTACCATCATTAATGGAGCAGCGTGGTGCGTTGGCAGTCATTTGACACTTCCTCAGCATCAGTTAACACAGTAGATACTGTACGTGTGCCTGTAGGTAGCAGGCAGATCAGCACACAGAGCGATTACATGAGCGAGCAGCTCCCATCAGCGTGTTTGTTATATTTTACATTTATCTTGTCAACGAATCCCACGTGCAGACGAACAACCAAACCAACCGTGAATGTATCTGAGGTGTCGCATGCAAACACTTTATTGAAGTTTGAAGACTTTTTCTGTTGCAACACATCTGTCTCGTCACTTATTGACGCTTGGTCAAGGCCCTTTGGCGTCGCTTTTAACGCCCTGCGCACCCCTTTAGTGTCATTTTTAGACGGTCAAGTTAGCAACCGTTAGCAACAACAAATATGCAACGTCCTGTAAAGTTAGCAACAATAAATAGACATAAATAATCATCCAGTTAGACTTTCAAAATAAAACGCTAGCGTTTCAAAACATCGCCATTTCAAAACGTTATTAAAGTCGTGAAGTGTTGTAGTTTGGTTAGGTTTAGGAACAAAAACTACTTGGTCAAGGTTCGGAAAAGATCATTATTTGGGTTAAAATAACTACGTAGGTCAGTTAACACATAAGTTAACTCACGTCATTTGCGTAATTTGCGCAATTTACGTATCTTGCGTAACTAATAAATAAATAAAATAATCATCATTTTGACTTTTAGTTTCACACAGGACATGTCTGGGTTCTGGCCCTCCATCCGCCCCGACCACCTCCTTACTCAGTCTTCTCTGTTAAATATCATATATCTGCCTTTACCGTCAAAAGCTGACGCTACAGGGCTTCCCCCCACCGCATTGAACTATGACGCTACAGGGATCCCCAGTGCGTTGCCGATGGGTCTTGTCCACGCGTCCATATGTGACGAGTCGGGGAGTGAGAACGGGTTGTTTCTTGCGGTCCAGGTCTAAAGATCCCAGTATGACACAGCAATTGTTTGTCAAGTTTAAACAGACTAAACAATTGTTTTGACATTTGAGTGAGTGATTCCATCAGCCTGCTGTAGATCCTCCGGCTGAATTTTAACAAACTGTTTTTGTAGCTGTCACCACACCTGTGCTGAAGACAGACACAACAAAAACAAAGAAGGGCAGATTCTTAAGGATCACTTGCTCCATAAAATAAGAATAAAGAATCAAGAAACATTCACTGTATCTTTAAAATGGGGTTTGACAGTTTTTATTTGTCTCATTTAGCACAGACATGATTGTTTTCATCAGCCAGTCACATACATGAGCGTACAGGAAAGATACTTAGAGAAACACTTTCACAACACGCCTCATGATGGGTCATTATGAGACACGAGAGAGAAACAAAGAAAAGATGCAACAGTAGTTATAATGACAATTATATTAGACAAAATTACCACCATTGCCACCGAGCACTTTCATCGCGTTGAATAGAAAATGGTGTAAAGTTGTCTCGTACGCCGAAGACACAGCTGCCGATTTAATGGCGGTGATGTCATCCCTCCTTTGTGCGTGTGTGTGTCTTCAAGCATATTTAATTATGATTTACCGTTTTTCATTTTTCACTTCCAACAAAGCCAAATTGTCTATGGGCAATTAAATCCCAAGTCTTCAGAGACATCAGCAGGCCTGTTTGGTTTTGGTGAAACTGTGTGTGTGTGAGAGAGAGAGGGGGGTGATCTGAAACACCATTTGGGCGAAAAAGAGAAAGAGGGAGAGTAAAGTTAATGATACGTAAATGAAAAATGAAAAAAGCTCATGATGAGAAGAAAAGAGAAGCAGTGCTAATGAATTTTACAGTCTGTGTGTGTGTGTGTGTGTGTGGTATAATGCTGACATGTCCTGAACTATTTATAGATATTGACTTTAATCCAGGATGTTGCTCATGCTGGAGTGTTACTGAGTGTTAACACGCCTAATGTCATCTACAAACTGTGGATACAAAAAGCCGCTACAAGCTCTGGTCGCACTGAAAAACCCGCGAACCGTCGGTGTCGTTCAGTCGGTTCAGCATTTTGTTCCCGACTTAAATACCTCAAAAGATATCGGAGGGATGGTCATGAAATTTAAACGAAACCTTCAATACCGTGCGTTTTTTTTTGACACTTTTCCTCAATGAACGGGCAGAACGTTGTGACGTCAGAGATGCAGGTAAAACTCCAGGACTAAAACTGAGAGAGGAGAGAGAGGGATGACGGCCTTCGCTCATTGATCCGTCCTCGTTTGAGTCCCTTTTTATCTGCCTGGGAGCAAATTACCTTCAATCTGCTCTGAGTTCTAAAACTACTACACAAAGAGGTTTGGGGATGTCGTGTGCACCTGTTTTTGTGTGTGTTGTTGTGCAGTTCGCCGTACAGTGTGTGAACTAGTGTCCTGTGCATTGATTTCCCTTTCTGTTGGTGCAGATCGCGGTCGATCAGCGGCGCGTCCTCCGGTCTGTCCACCAGTCCTCTCAGCAGTCCAAGGGTAAGTGTCTGTCCTCCCCCACGCACTGATTGTTTTCCCACAATGCACCTCACTGACCGGCTCTGCTGGTATGTCGTTGCGCTCACATTCACTTCAGCCTCTCATCACATCACTGTGGACTTCATTATAAGCCTGTTTGATGTACAGCTGAGCCAGAATCAGATTTTTAAAGAGGCAAAGCTCTGAGTTACATAGCAGGTCATGGTGGCTGCAGGAAATATAAGAATATATATTTCATGAGCACAGATCTGAGATTTGTGAGAAATGTCAAAATGACTTAATAACACTGTGTTATTCTATCTTCTGTACTGTTTCTTACTGAAAGACAACATAAATGCTGATGTGTGAAGGGCTTTAGATTAGAGTAAGCAGTACATAAACACCCCAAATGTTCTTTACATAGGATTTTAAAACTAATGCGAGCATGACTGACCATCGCTGGTTTAGTAGATCCACTTATCTGACACTAATGCAGTCTAATCCCGCAGTAATGTTTCATTCATGATGGTTATAAAGTTCAGTTTATGGGGGCTGTTCAGTTATTAGGGCTGGAGTACCCTACAGTGATCCCAGCACCAAAAGAGTACTTCACCAACACCATAAAAGGCCATAATTATTATTATAATGGAAGTAAGGTGATCTATTTTTTTTAATTGTTTGAAATAACTATTTTATAAAAATAATGGAATCTTGTATCAGATCATCCTAACTAGGTCATCCACATGCGCATAATCAGAGGAAGGACGTCAGCTTGGGAGGTGTTTTTGTATTTAAATGAGAGAAAGATCTCCGTGACACTTTTTCCTTTAGCAGTGAGTTGCAAACCTCCAAATAAACGACAATGACAAGTAAAAAAAACGAGTAAGGAATCGGCCTAAACGAGTCATTAAACTACACTAAAGAAAGTGTAGGAATCGTTTTACTACTTGTTACTGGCTTATTTAGGTTGATACCTTAAAGTTATCGAGTACCAAATACCCAGCCCTGTCATCTGTTTTGTGTTATGCTGACAGGTGTCAACCATTTTGCCATTTTTATCAGTGAGGGCAGACAGAATAAACTGACAACTGACAAAATATTAATAGCTTTTTAGTTAAATAGACACATCTAATAAAGTAGTTCCATCTGTAGAGTCCAGACTCTGAATGCGTAATAAGAATTAAACACGGGTTAAGACTTTCCCACTTACAACTGCTCTTTATCATTAATCATTAAGTTTGTCTTGTCTGTGGTCAAGGCTGACAGTGTGGAGACAGATACACTGGTGGAGACACAGAGTTTATCGAGACCGAGACAAGACCAAGACTTTTAGGGGCTGAGAACAAGTCGAGACCAAAACCGAGGGAGGGTGAGACCGAGTCAAGACCGAGACCAGTTCCCCACATTACATGACACAGCGCAATAAAATGTGGAACGAGATCATGGGCACTTCTCAAACTGATCTGACCCATTAAAACACCCACATACAAACACGAAGAGTGAAAACAACGTAAGCATCTTTGTTCAACACTCCTTTTCCATCCATGTCTTGACTGGTCTTGAAATAAAATCCCGAGTCCTCAATGACCGAGACAAGACCGAGTATAAATGCAGTCGAGTCTGAGACGAGACGAGACCGAGACCATCAAAACGTGGTCTTAAGACCAGTCTCGAGACCAAGGCCAGTATTACAACAATACTATCCACAGCCTAATACTTATTCAAAAGTATTCTCATTTCTGTACGATGGCATAATGATCTCCACAGTCAGAGGCTTCATCACCATGACTTGTTATGTCAGTCTACACGAACTCTATTTTATTATAGGCTAAACTATGAACATAAAAATGAGAATTAGAAGCCGAACCATCGGCTGCTGTTCATCCTCCCGTCAAGGTCGATGTGAGCGGCTTTAAGTCAGGCTGTCCTGTACGTCACACGGCTTTAGATGAAGTGGGACCGGATCCATCGGAGGCCAAACACCAAACTCCAGATGAGATCCGGTGATTTAATGTCCACATAAGAACAGATTCTCATGCAGCCGCAGATTAGTGGAAGAATTGATCCATCACTCTCGAGAGAAAACGCCTGAAAACTGCTGCTGCAGTGACAAAGCGAAAGGTTAACCGTGCAAATCAACAGACCTGCAGCTCCTGCAGCTTCCATGTGCAGCCTCTGTGTTTTTTAGTAAAGCCATGCATCTTTTAAGCCAGCCCTCAGCAAGGACACAGGCTGTGTACCATCAAACATCCACTCTCCTGCAAGCCACGCAGAACCTTTTACTTTATATTAGATGTCATTGTTTCATTTTTCAAGGCGCGTTCTCCCGATCTGCTCATTCGTTTAGTTTGCAAAGTAATGAACAAAAGTCATCGGGCCTCATGCAAGAATGTTTTGCTAAACTACTTTCTAAACACTTTTCCTGGGAGATTTGTTTGCATGAGTGCTCCGAGTCACATCGAATAACCTCTCGTACCTGCACAAACACACCCCGGGGCTCAAAGTCAGAAAAAAGCGTAACAACATTTAGCAGTGTCAGTATTTCTATTATGAGACCCAAAGAGAGATCAAATATTACTACAGCTGTCACCGTCGTGTCACCGCAGAGCCGTACCATGACAGAAATAAAGAAATGGTTTGACGTGAAGTCAGACGTCTCGATAAAGTGCTTCTGGGTTCATCAGAGGACGCTCACATGGACAGTGACCTACATTATAACGCTAAGGCTCTCGGGAGTGTCCCAGCAGCAACTGAATTGTAGAAATCGTCATGTCAGAATACACACAAAAGAAAAATGTGATGTTGTCAAACCATGATGCCAATCACACTCAAATGGAAACTTTATATTGCACAACACAGTTGATGCAACACAGGAGCAAGTAAGGTTAAGTTTGCTCTTGAGAAACAGGAGAAACAAGCGAACAGAATAGACATTTTACATAAGTTTTATTTTCTTAGTTTGTTTTCTATGTTAGTTTTTTGGGTAACATATTTATTTTGATGTTGCGGTACATGGTTATCCCCTTAGCTACTGAGGGGTGCGCCATATGTAGAGTCTACGATAATATCTCCATTGTTGTTTTAACGATGTGTGAGCAGACATTATCAAAGAGGCGACATCACTCACTTTGCAAAAGACAGCTTGTCCGTGCATTCACTGCGTCGTGCATGCAGGCGACAAGCTGACAACTTCACGACTGACTGGAACAACCACCATCAGCCTCCCGGTCTGCGTCGTTACATTGAATCGCTAGACGTGGACCAGGCTCACTGACATAAAGCTGGTTTGGCTTTGAAAAGTAAAAGTCAGTCTGCTAACTCTGTCAGTATGTTTGATGTCAGTAATACTTGCTTGGTAATTTCAGTGTTTTTATATTGTTTTTGCTTAAATGCTTCAGTTTTCAGTAAATAAATAAGACCTAAGCAACAATTAATATGAAATTAACTAGAGCGAGCCAGGACAATATTAGACTTTTACCAAACCAATTTGGAAGGATGCCAAATTATTGTCTAATTATCGTTATCGACAAAATCCCGGAAAATATTTGGATATCGGTTTATGTTAATATCGCACACCCCTACTGTGTCTGTGGATCGGCACATCCTGACTGTTGGTGGAGAAAACCAGACATGACCTTGAAAGATGGCAGGTATGTGCACACATACGAGGAATTTAACTCAGCATTGTGCATTGCTCACGATGCGCTTGCTTATACAATATTAAAATCAGACACAGGCTGCAGTATAGAGAACACATATATAGACACTATAACCAAAAACAAAATAGACAGATTGAGACAATAGTGAATAATAATAAATTTAAACATTGGCACCTGTTGCTAAGGAAGACAATGTGTTCTTGCATGAAGCCCGTTGCGCTAAAGAAGAATTCAGAATGAATTTAAGTTTGTGTTTCTTACACACACAGACACACACTCCCCCCTCCCCCCCCCTTCCATTGAAACAACGTGAGCTTCATGAAACGCAGTGCGCTCACATGCTTTCTTATGCTGTTACAAGAGCAGACTCGACAGGTCACCTCAGGTCTGCTCTGCTGCTGCCGTTTGTTCCCACTGTTCCGACCTGCCTTATGAGGGATCTGCTCATTCATCCCACAGCGTTGTGCATCAGCACTGTGCATGAACTCTGGCCGCTTTCCCAGGTGGAGGGTGAAGCTAAATCGCTTTCGAGCTGGTTCACTCGCTGGTAATTAGGGATGCACCGAAGTATCGGACAGTAAGCATGAATGTGTTCTGTCAAAAACATTTTCTGTCAGTCGATTGAACGTGGATTTATTAGTTTGTTTCAGTTTTTCTGACACAAAAAAAAAAGTATTATGTCAGGCGGAAAAAATCTTCCACTTTCATATGAAGAAGGTGAAATTAAGGGAAATTGAATTAATCTGTATTCTGTAATTACCACTTTTGACCACAGGGGCCACTGTTCAGTAAAAGTTACGTTAAAAAAAGTGAAAAAATAAAATGATATTTAAAAAACACAGAGCACAGTACATTTTGTTTTTGTATTTAAGCAGCAAAGATGTAAATAATTCACTGATTTCCCAACTAATGACATCATATCATCGTTGCTGCAGAACTTGAATGTTGTGAAGGAACCTTTCTGATTTTATAGGCGAGTAAAACCTGTTGAGGTAGCTCCAACGTTCATCAGCACTGACCAAGTGAGGAAGTGACAGGAAATTGGTTTGATCTCGGTGCATCCCTACCGTTAATGCGTCATGAATGCTCCACTGCTGCCTTCTGATTGGCTAAATCACTTTGCTAATCGCATGTTCTGTTTTTCTTTCTTTCTTGCACTCTCACCACTTCCTGCCTGCTCCACCTCTCAACCCATCTGCCACACTCCTTTTTTTATTTCCTGATGTGTTTTTTTTTTTTATGGGAATGAACCTTTATTGGGCTGTGGCGCTCCTTTGGCCGTGGCCTCGCTTTCTCATTGGCTGACTCTGCCGTCATGTGTAACGCTGCATGACCAATCGCAGCCCAACCGGCGGTTTTTCATCCCACCCCAGTCCCCAGACCTGTGTCAGTCTCCCAACTGTAGCCCCACCCACTCCGCTGAGGTCCGCCTTAACGGGGTGGGGCCACGAACACCCAACTCCTACCATCCAAAGATGGGCTCTCCCCTCATGCACCCCCGCACACAGACCCTCCCCGCAAAGCCCAAAATGTCCGAGAAGCCCCTGCAGACCACCAGGTCCAACCCCCTCCCCAACACAGCCCAGGCCCCCTCCACCCCCAAATCCGAGCCCTCCACGCCCTGCCAGCCTCTGGCTCCCTGCATCCCCAACAGCCCCCGGGTGAGACGCCACCCTCCCCTCACAGTCCCCCCCAAGCTCTCCATCCCCCTCTCCCCCGTGCCTCCTATGTCGCCCCGCCGGCGCCACCACCACCTCCACCCTGACCACAACGGCAAATCTGTCCCCATCACGCAGGTGACCCCCACCCCTCCCCCAGAGGGAGCCCTCTCCCCAACCCCAAAGGCACCCCGGTGCACACACCCAAGGACAGCCCGGCTGGCACGCCTAGTCCGACGCCGCCACCCAGCCCCTCCATCGGGGGAATGCCCTGGAGGACACGCCTCAACTCCATCAAGAACAGCTTCCTGGGCTCGCCGCGGTTCCACCGCAGGAAAATGCAAGGTAGGGGGGAGGAGACGGGAGGCGGGGTGCGTGGGAGATTAAATGAGACTTTAGTATATTGTTTATTTAGTTCAGATCTTATCACATTGAATTGATTCAGCAGAGAGTGTGTTTATGCTTCAAACTGCATTCCTGTAGCTCAGGGGAACAAGAACAAATCATCTCTTTGCTCCTAATGGCTGTATTTAACGGTTCACCTGCTGCCAGCCTTATCATGAGAAACAGCAGCCGCTGGCCATGTCATATACGAGATAACTATCTCATTACAGGGAGTGGAAAATGGACCTTTTTCTGCCTTAGTTTAGGTAGTTTTCCAATAGCTGCTTTGATAGTGCCGTCAGATCCCTCCAGACAAACTGAGCAGAGCCATGAAGAGACCAGATAATCTCATTTACACTGACAGATTATGTATTTATCAAATGTGAAATAGCATTTAGTGGAACGACAAGACAAACAGAAGGATCGTTATGACCTCAGTTTCTACAAATGATATGCGAAGACAGAAAGAAGTCAGCGTTGATCAGAGATCGAGGGTAGAAATGACCTTTGACCTCCTATTTCCACAGTTCCCACCCAGGAGGACATGTCCAGTCTAACTCCAGACTCTTCTCCAGAGTGAGTACCAGCATGCCTCACCAGATGAAACAGTAGAAAACTGCTGCGTGCAATAGAGACATTTCTTTTACTTCATTTTGCCCACATACAATCCAGAAGAAACTTGATTATTATAGGATGCATTTTTGTAGCATGCAAGAAAGCTAATTGGTTGTAGCTTTTTTTTGTTAGGCTAGCAAGTAAATAGAATATAGCTTAATAACAGCTAAAGGATTTCAGACAGATTCTGACCCATAGGCAAGGGAGGTTTGTGTCTATAGCACATTTCAACAAAAATGCAATTTAAAGTGCTTTACATAAAACATAAAAGCAACACAGGGTGAAATAGGACCTTGTTTTCACTGCTGCTGTACGTCACCGCAGTAATAAGAAGGTTAAAATGAGCGGTTTGTTTAACTTTAAAAGACGATCCAAGGTAAAGATGGCTGGAGTTGCAGAAAAGATGCAATAATCTCGCAGAACTGGAGCTTTCTTGACTTGAAAAATTGCATTTTAAATTTACAAACCTCACTTGTCTATTTCAGGGCACTATTCAAATGGGACAAATAAAAAGTTGTCCCTCGCTGTTGACTATTGTACGTATTCTGTGTGAATGATCACCCATGGTGGTCCAGCGGAAGGGGGGGGGGGGTCTCTATATGTGGCGCCGAGAACGTACAAATGGAGACAGACTGAAATTATATCTGGTGTTTAACATGAGTTAGATTGTTTGAAAAAATAAAAGAAATGAACAAACTGCTGCAGGGCTACATGATGCATCCACAAACGTGTAACACACAGGACTGGAAGTCCCTGATCATTATGCAGACTGGCTTGTGTTGCTGTTAGACAGGATCCTCCTTCTAGATGTTTGGGTTAAATTTAGTAAAAGTGCTGCTACCAACATTTCATTTCCGCTTGTTGAAAGTTTGACTTCCTGTCTTAATGTTTAGGTACCTGCAGCAAATCATAATTTACATCTATTCTTGTGTCAGAAATTGACCAAAACCCTGTCTGTAGTTCTAATACGTCAGCGTATCGTGTTCATGAGATCTATTTTGGAGACAAACGTCACGCATGCATATGAGGATTTATCAAACAGCTGATATCACAGTTTACTTACAATGTGATTAAAACATTCATTAACTGGAAAGTGAAGAAAAGCATAAAATCTCATTTTAAGGTGGAAATATTACATCCTTGATCCTTACTCCCTAACTTTCATTTCAACGTAAAGGTCTGAACCCAGAACCAGGTCATGAGTAGTTTGTTCGCTTTGTTTAACTAAAAAGTTACTCTACTACGGTGGCCTGTAAGACTTCATTTACTTTTCTGATGCTGACTATGATTAGTAGCTGTTTCAGTAGGATAAACGACACAAACTCCTGCCACACGTCCACTTTTGGTTAAAGGTTCAGCTTTTTTTCTCACATTACGGCATGTTTTGTCAAAACGAAAAGTCCATCAGTTGTGACCTCCTCCCTGCAGACTGGCTAAGAAGTCTTGGTTCGGTAACTTCATCAACCTGGAGAAGGAGGAGCAGATCTTCATCGTGATCCGAGACAAACCTCTCAGCTCCATAAAGGCAGACATCGTCCACGCCTTCCTCTCCGTAAGTCTGTTCTTCTTTCTTCCTCTCCGTCCTTAAATCCATCGTCCGTGCTCACCTTCTGTGTCACTGTCCGATCAATCGTCACATTTCACTGTGAAACTGACTCCCAGTTAGACGCCTGTCCCTTTAACTGACCTGGTGTGGCTACAGGTTTTACCAAATAAACACAGGTCTCAAATAGAAGCCCGGTCTCATTTTTATAGAAGTTCTATGGATGTATAAAACCTCTTAAAGCCCACCGGGTCGCCTGCTTGAGCTAATTCCAAGCTGTTTAGATGCATACTTATATAAATGTTTGACCTTTTCTCAGTAAGGACGTACTATACATCGTAAGATCAATAAGTTCTCCTCGATTTAACTGTTTAGTTCATTGTACAAGACAACAACAAGTGCCAAAGTATAAATTCAGATTTACAGGCATTATAAACAGGAGTGACCTTTGAAGCGATCATAACGGCGTGTCCATTGTGTCCATTTGTTGATTATTTTTATTCATTTAGTCCGTAAGGGTCCGCCGATCAAAGGAATCAAAACTAACGAACCGGCGTTATCGACGATCCTGGCAAACGACCCCACCGAGGTTAAACAGCTTAGTTTCCCTGCCGGTCACTGAAGAAGTCTGAAGAAGTCTCTCGGATGAAGGACGAAACGTTGGAGTAACTACAGTAACCTTCAGCATTAGTCCTTTCTTCAGTTCTCTCTCTCTTCGGTAGAGTTTTGTGCCAAAGAAATTTGAAAGCCTGTCCCAAACACAGGGCCGGGTGAGTTTAGGGATTTAAGCAAATAAAAGATTTCCGGTGTGTAGAATAGCTTAAGTCCCAAAACGGAGAAATGTCGTGTTTCCCCTGGAATTCTGTGCTGTACTGCGCTTTAGAGCTCAGCGTGTTTCCTACGTTTGTTTGAGCATGAGGTGCATCGCTGCTGCTGAATGAACGCAGGGAAAAAACAGGTACATTTGATATGAATTAGCTTGGCGGCCCCCCGTGTCTGTGCATATAAAACCTTTTTATATATAGCATTTATCCAACATCACTGATCACAAACAAACATTCTGATTGGAAGTGTGCTCAGCCTGTAGCAGTCTAAACAGCTTTTTAATGTGCATAAAAATGTCAAGATGAATAAGTTAATATAAAGATAAAACGCTGTGAGTCCCTATTCTTTAACGCCACTGCTAACAAACAGTTCTCTCAGAGTCTTGAAGACTAAAGGAGAGTTTCTGATGAATATCTGGATATAAAGAATGGATTTTACCAACGTTCTGAGCGTCACGTTTTGTAACCTCACTGTGACTTTAGGTTTCAGTCAGTGCATGTGTTTTCATGTCGTGTTGAAGGGACAGCAGCTGCTGTCTGTTCACGTCTCGCTGTTGAAGTTGACTCGGACGCTGACGCTGCATTCACACGGTGACGTGTTCAGATGTGTCACATCCAACACACCGTCTCCTTCTGCTCCCGTCTCCTTCTCTCACATCTGCGCCGCCATCTTAACCGATGCAGAAGTTGTTTGTCTGTCTGCTGTTGTTATTGCTGACTCAGAGTCTGCTTACTGGGCAAACACCGCCTCCACCCGCCTCTCTTCCTTTCTCGCTCCCTCCCGCGCAGATCCCCAGCCTGAGCCACAGCGTCATCTCTCAGACCAGTTTCCGGGCGGAGTACAAGTCCACAGCCGGTCCGACGGTTTTCCAGAAGCCGGTGAAGTTCCAGGTGGACATCACCTACACCGAGAGCACCAGCGCCACCAAGGACAACGGCATCTACTCCGTCACCTTCACCCTGCTCTCAGGTAAGCAATTCAGTTCATCCATAAGTTGATGGAGCTTCTGCAATGTGAGTTTTATAATTGGATATTCTTGAGTTTTGGATTTCTATAACTCCTGACAATATATACATTCCATAATGAATTGATAAATAAAATAAATCAACAGATTAACCAGGGATGTGGGTAACTATTTTTCCAACAGCATTTAAGTAGCTTTATATTCCAGCATGTAGCAGGAAAGAAAGTGCTTCACCCTGAAACAGAGACATGTTTATTTATAGTGCACCATCACCCAGGGGATCTGTGCACACTTTACTAATTAAATACAAACATCAGTATGGGTAGCCCCTCTCACACACACATAAGCATAAAGACACTGTACCAATAATCACAGTTTGAAAGTAGTAGTAGTTCAGTCCCACGAATACTCAAGTGGGCTTGTGAGAGTGAGATCACGTCCGGCCCCCTTCGCTTAATAAACTTGTGTGACGTTTGTTTTCTGCATAACGTTAAGTGCAGAAGTGAAGTGAAGCAAACACACCATAAATTTAACCCAGTTTTTACCTGCAAATCACCAAAACAGTGCAGTTTGCGGCTGCTGTAAAAGGTAATAATGCAGAAAAAGATGCACCACAGTGTCTGAACGCCTGCTGAGAAGCCTGAAACCAGCAGAGTGTTACAGCAGCACATTAATGCCTGTGGTGTTACAGTCACACGTTACACTGTGTGGCTGCAGTGTGATGACTGAATGGCTGAACAGCATCCAGTGTGGCTCACAAGAGAGCTGAATCACAGAGATGTCCAGGTTCCTGGATCCTCCCTGAACATGGCCACGTCATGAATGTTTTATATCTTTCCAAGTAGCATAAAATCCCAACAACAACAGCAAGATGGGAGACTGAGGATCTGACGAAGCTGGACATGTAACAGGATATATGTAAAGGAGAACTGTGCAAGGTTAAATACGCAGAGAGAGTGCGTGTACTTCTTCTTCTTTCTTAAATGTTTCAATGATCATCTCGTCTATACAAAGAAATGAATGTCGCTTTAATTAGTGGCAGGAGATTTATTTCATGGTGGCAAAGCCAGCTCGTGATGCTCATTAATTAAGGCTTCGGGGCTTTTTTTTTTTCTTCATGTCATCACTTTCCAAGTCGCTGCTCGCTCTCACACTGGTGAAGCAGTAATGCTCCACATCTAAAAATGGCTTTCAGTCTCCAGCCAGCGGTTTAACAAATCCTGCTCCCTTATCAGGTCCCAGCCGACGTTTCAAGCGCGTGGTGGAGACCATCCAGGCCCAGCTGCTCAGCTCCGACCAGCCCGGCATCCAGCCCCAGATATCTGGTAAGTGAAGTCCCACCTTCGCCACCCGTCCCCGCCCACGCCTAAGCCCCCCCCAACCCTCCTCTTCCTCCACGTCCCCACAGCCTCCCCTCCCTCCCGGCATCCTGGCACTCCTCACAAGCACAGCCACACCCGCGGCCCACCTCGGCTCGGACCTGCTCAGCTCAGCACACTGCTTTAAGCACACGGCATCTCCACGTGCATGTTCCTGCCACATACCATGGCGTGCGCGCACACACACATACACACACACACACACACATACAGGACATGGTAACATTATTCAGTGAGCTGATTATGGCGACTCAAGAGCTGCACATCAAACTGTAAGTTATCCTCCGCAGACAGCAGCTCGGCTCCCATCCGGCGTCTGACTCAGCAGAAAAATCCACAGGCAAATGGACGTTTAGAACTGTACATGTGCAGATTAGCTGAATGCATTCAGAATGCGTTCACATGTTTTAGCAAAAAACACCTCCGACATGTTTGACTGGATATTTTGGGCTGCCTATAGATAGATGGATGGATTCTAAGAAATATGGAAGAAAAGAAAGAGTGACTGTGTGTTCTCCTTGTTAGTTCTGTTTGTTAGTGTGACGCTGTAGTATTGCTGTTGTCCTGTCTGTGGTTATTTACTTGATAATGGTCCCCTCTGGTGGTGAAGCAGAGTAACGTCCCATCCGCACACACAGCAGCTGCCTGCACGGTACTGACGTGTTTACTGGGAGAGAACCAGTCACCTGCACCCGCTCCCACTACAGGATACGAGATCTAAAGCCAAACAGATAGTCTGGATTTTTAGAAGTGGACTGGCTGTGATATTAATTCACAGACTTTAACTGAGACATCTGGTCTCCCAGACAGACAGACAGTGGCTCCAAAACTGCATCAGTAATTTGTCTATTTGATGTTAAAGTCTTATTATCTATATGAAAGAGCAGTGAGGTCATCTAAGCTTGAGTCTAATGCGGCTTTCAGCGACTGCTTGAAAGGGCTGTTGGGAAGGAGTCCGTTAGAAATGGATAATAACGTTTGAGCCGGCATCCCCTGCTGCATATAAGTTAATAACAGGGCTCACATTCGATAAGTCGATTAGTCTAACAACTAATTTTTGAGTATTCTAAAGGAAAAAATGTAGCCTGTTCCTTGGTAAATATAACCATTTAATAAAAATAAATATGACAAAATAATAAATCCATATTTTATTAAACCATCCTCAGAATAATGATAATAGTAGCATATCTTAAAATGAATCAAATTTCCACGTCACAGTTGTGTTATGATAATAACAGACATTAATTAGGCTACTTTACTTGAAACTTTAAATGATTCTGACATGAGTTTAGTTCTATATTCAGTAATATGTAGTACGATAATCACAGGAAAATATATTTCTGCATCAGTGTGGGGCAAAGAAATCAACTGAAACGATTCACAGACAGCCACAGATCGTCTGTAATGTTACTTTCAGCTGTTTTCTCGTGGCCATTAAATAAACAGAAAATATGAAAGGGCCGAACGTTAATTTGTAGTTAGAGACAGTGTTGTACTGCATTATATAGTGAGTGCAGGTATTGGACAATACCAATTATATCAAAATGCCAGATCCAGACCCCGCATCACTAATGCAAAATGGATACTGAGTGAATATTCCTACATGTGGCACCCTGCGTATAATAAAGGCCTATTTGTCATAATCAGAAACCTTTTATTTGCTGCACTAACCTGAAGATAATGTGTAAAGGGACTGATTATGCAATATTGAGTTTTACTAACAACTCAAACTTGTTATGTTTATTTTAAAAATAGATTTAGACACTTCTTGTCACTTAGATGATTTGAAATTTTAACATGGAAGAAAGTTATTACGTCTCTGACAGAGCATGACTGGGGTGGGGGTGAGGGGACGCATAAATGAAAAGCCACTGGCAAGCTGGGAAATCTCCAACTGCAGGACTCTTAACAGCACATTCAAAAATCCAAACTATCACGTCAACACAGTGAACCAGTAGCTCCAGTCCGGCTAGTCACTGCCACAGATGGGAACTGTTATCAGGCACTGTATGCACAACCTCACCCACCCCCCCACCATGTAGATGTGCCAATAACCCACATCTTTATCAGTCTATCTACTCCGTCTATTCTCTCTCTCTCTCTCCTCCTCTGGCCTGCCTCTCCATGCCACCCTGCTTTTTGTCATCCACAGCTTTACTCTAATGCCACTTGGATGGACTGAATGACTCGCATGCCGAATGAAACGCCAACCCAGAAACATGCACACATACTGTTCAGCAAACTGGCCCTCTGTTCTGGGTAAAACCGGTCGAGCTGAGCCAAGCTGGACGCAGCAGGGGTCGGGTTTGTTGCCAAACTCTACGTGTGCTGATGGTTCTGGGTGAGCTGCCGTTCACACACGACTGTGTGTGTTTGCCCCTTATGGGACTGATTGACTAAAAAGAAAGCATGCGCTGTACTGTTATGTTGCCGTGACAAACTCATGAGCGAGCAAACAAACACAGAGTGTGTGATTGTGTTTGCTGATCTCGACCTCAGAACCACAGAACCTGCATGTGTTGGATGAAACTTACTGAACACCTGACAGGTCTACAGACACATGAACCCGATGGCCTCCTTTGAGTGTGTGTGTGTGTGTGAGTGTTTGCTCATGCATACGTGTAAGGCCACACTTATGTGGACGCAGCAGCAGATGCATTTTAAAGGGTGAATGTTCAGCTTCCCAGTCTCCTGTCGAAAATATATTCAGGAAATTTTTCCTGCCTTTAACACAAAACAGTTACCAAGTAGCTAAAATAGACGTCTACATCCAGACTAAATGCCAGACTTGTGGTGACTGATGTGCATCATTACCATTGGCTGAGACTGGCCTAAGCTAGCCCAAACATCTCTGCTCCATAACCCAGCCAAACATCAGGACCGGCCAACATTTGGTACTTAAAGGCTACAAAGGAACTGAGTGGACAGAACCTGACCCTTTAGGCTCGTTCAAACTTTCATTATATTGTTTTAGAAGGTATATAAAATTACATTACGATTTTATCACCCTGGAAAGAAACTTCGGTTGACGCGGATCGTCACAAGTGTTCGATAGCTGGTTCCGTTTAAAATCAAAGGAAGCTGCATGAAGCTCGGACGACGAGTGTTTCTCCCTGCTCTGTCTTTTAAATAGCAACGTGCCAAACATTTAGCTAGCAGCTTACAGTCCCTGACATTCGGTTTAGCCAGGTTAACTGACTGTTGCTGTTGGCAGATTATTTCGGCTGCTACAGTAATTAATGCTAATGTAAATTAGACGATTTGGTTTAATTGCAATTTTTCTGCCAGATATTGCGATAACGATTTGATTTGCAATTTTTTTAAATTGAAGTTTTGCTGAAGTTCAATATTCGCTGCCAGCCGATTTTTGTGGTTAATGTGCTCTCTGCAAGCTAAAATCTGTATTCAGACACGATCGTTTGTGGAGGGTGACCGAAGCTTCAGCCTGCGACCCTGGATGGACAGCGTGTCTTTGTAACAATCAGCCGATCACGTCACGTCAGTTGCAGGAGTCTGAATCTCCTGTATGTAGAAGGAGTTTTTTTTTTTTACAGTTGATCTTATGACAGAACAGAATAATTCTGTGAATAATTATAGTATAAAAAAACCAACAAGGACATGAGCAGGAGGATTCTGAGAATTTAAACACGCATCTTTACCGGCTAACTTATCCACTTTCATTAAAACTATTAAACCTCTTTTTATCAAAGTTGTTTTAGTCAGATGTCCATCCTAAACCACATGGCGCTTCGACTATTTTATATATCTTACTTTGCATTATTCTTTACACATAAAGGTAGTTCAGCGGCACCTCGCCATCCATGGATCCGCACAAGGTGCACAGCTTTCATCTTTGACCTGTAGAAACACATCTGTCAGACCTACAATTGACTGAAACATTAAAAATGTAAAGTAGAACGAAGGAAAAACCAGGGAACTCTGAGCTGAACATTCACCATGTCTGGAGTTATCCTCTGAACTCATACAGAGAAGAAGTGCAGTGTGTTAACCTGAGTGCTGCTGTCTGATGAAGCGCTGGGCCTCACTGAGTCGGTCGGTCTGTCTGACACTGTCCTCTGCTCTCAGATGGCTCTCAGCGCGCTCAGCTGCTTTGCCCAGTAAATCGTCCAAGCGTGGTAAGACCCAGAGCGACCGGGAGCTCCCGGCAAAAACACCTTAACTCTGGCTTTTAACACACACTGGCAACGTCCCGGAGGCCTGTCACCAACACACCCTGTTTGCACTAACACGTACGTGTGTGTGAGTGTGTGAGCTGCAAAAATATACGTTCAACTTAACATTTAAATGCAAAAAAAACCCTTCAAATGCTCTATAAAAAATACATAATTCTACACTTTATTAGAAAACATAACCAGAACAAAACTAAAAGGCTCAAGGCACGTTAGCTGCAGCGTGCGCCTGAAGGTGGCGCCAGAGTGAAGTTCAGTAGGTTACTAAAACATTAAATTTCTAGAAAAAAATGTTAATGTAGCCCTTAAGTGAAAGGCTGCTCTGGCCAATTGACCCTTCACTAAGCCCCGCCCCCCTTAGGTACTGTTGCTAAGTCCGACAAACTGTGGGCGCTATCACCGCACTCCCCGGAGAAATATTGTCACATTTGTTGGAAAAAGCCACCTCACAAAGAAGCAGACACTTTTGCAGTTGCAGGCTGTCAAAATGACTCAGACTGACTTGAACGGATGTGAAAAAAAATGAAAGCTAGAAGCTAAAGCCTAACGATCACACCTTAGTGAACCGCCGCATCCCCCGACGATTGAGACAAAAGACGATGTTAAGGATCAGCACTGTTCCTGTAATCCCGTGTAGGCCTCTATTCATTATTCCAATCATTAAAAAGCAGAACAGCAGGGCTTTATTACGTTACATTCAGTAGGAAGTTAGCTAGCGTTAGCTAACTAACATTACATTAGGAAAGATCCACAGCAACATTTTTCTGGATTTATTTTAGGTTTTGCAAAGAAATTAAATCGTACTTCTCCTTTCAAGCTCTCACGCTCACCTACATGCAGCCCAGAGACACATTTCAGCCTTTATTCATCTATTTGAATCCATGAATCCGTTAAAAATGTATATTATATTAATGAAAATATAACATACATTTTTAACAGGATAATATAAAATATCTATATATTTATTTCAGTACACTATGTAAAAAGGAACTATTCACATATAAAACAAGAAGCTGATTATTTGAACTACAATTTCCATTAGTGGATAAAAGCTAAACAATTAGACAACATGTAATAACTGAGCGAGCTGTGGAGCAACAACTAAGCGAACTCCGTCAGCCGAGGAAGACAGAAAGCATTGAAAAAGCTAGTAAATGGAAGGGCTGCACCAGTGCATGCATCCAATACTGATATACGGTATCAGCCCGATACTGCCTGAAATAGCTGTATCGGGTATCGGTGACAAGGGGCTGACCTTTTTTTTTCTTTTTTTTTTTATCCAGTTACGCACGTACTTCGCAGTGCGTCTGTAGACCCAAATATTAACAGCTAACATCACATTTTGTTTTACAAAAGAAGCTTGATGTTGCCGTACACATAAGAGACGAATTCCCAGTCTCTTCCTCACAGTGAGGAGCTTATTTATTTTACACTGGAATCAGATCGGTTCTCAGCATCAGCCAATACCCCGAAGGCCCAGGTATCAGTAATTGATCACAGCTGAAAAAGTCAGAACGGTGCGTCCCTTGGGCCCTGTGTTAAGATGACTTTAAAAAAGAGAAAGAAAAGATAGTAGTGAATCATAACAGTCCCACCTTCCTAAACCCACCGTGAAATCTTTTAAATGCGCCTAATTCCAGCCTCTCAAATGTGAGAGTTTGCAGCTTTACTTTGTCTTATCCGAAAATAGTTGTTGGATTAATTGCTTTAGCTCTAATTCACATGTCACAGCACGACAAGACTTTTATTTTAAAATCAACTCCCGGTTGGTAAAAATGCCCCACCACCCAAAATACAGAATGTCCCCTGAGTTAGTGGCCTACTTCAACTGTGGCATTAAGAGGTTTTTAGGGTAGACTTGTTCTTTGGAGGACTAAATGACTCCATAGGATGGATATATTTCATTGTGTGAATGTGCAGCTCTGAACTGACCCGAGTAACCCTTTGCATGGTGGTGCTTGATACTTGTTGCCCCCCCCTCCGCACCTCATAAACTTTCCATATTTGAAATGACTGGAACAAAATATCAGACACCAGAAATGTACACGTCACTGTGTTGTTGAAGAGGAATAATGGTAAGTTATCACGACAATCCACATGTATTACTGTCCATCAGCAACAAAGCAAACAGGATGACACTTGTATCACTGTTTGAAGACTAACCTTGGCAATGATAAGTGTGTATTAATGTGTGCAGTGTGCTGTATTGTTGCATGTTTTTTATTCACTCATGATTGTTTAAATGCACTTAACCTAAGAGGCCTTTGTCCTAATACGGATGTTGGATGTTGTTGTGATGGATGTTGATGTGATGGAGAGTGAACAGGAGCTTTTGGAAGACGTTCTTAAGAGAAAAACAGTTCGGTAAAAACAAAAAAGTACAGTAGGCAAAATTTAGACAAACACTGAGTGTGAACCATTACATAGCAGGATATATGCACAAGGTGTACTAAAAACTAAAAGGGTTGCTGTTAGCAAGCGGCATTGCTTGTCTGAACACAGGAAGGCTGAGCCAGATTTAGATATTTCTGGCTCAAAAATCGAGAAAATACAAGGGTGGTTTCCTAACCAGCCGAAACACTTTGGGAAAAGAAAAGGTTTTATTGCTTTTTAATTAATGTAAAACTATCTTGATTAATTTCCCTCTAAGCAAAAAAAATAATCTAAAACTTACTATTTCTTCTTTCTTTTTTTCTATTTCTTTCATTTCTATTTCTTTTAAAATTTAAATTATTTCTTATTTCAGTAAAAAGCTGAAAGTAACTGAACCCAGTTGGCTGGATTTGAAGGTCGATGCTGTTTAAAATGTCACAGGGCTTTTTTAAGAAGACAATTTGCACATTTAATAACATTTAAAAAGAAAACAATGATTTGAATCTGATTCAGTGATTAAAATGCCTCCTGCTCTTCCTTAGTGAATCTCTGGTTCTGACACCTGAACTTGTCCTCCAGTGCTCCCGTTGGCTCTCCGCCCCAGCAGGGGAAACTGAGACTCTGAAGCAAACACTGACATTGATTCTCATAAATACTAATTATGTTAGTGAAAACTTGGGATTCCCTCCCCTGAAATGGCTCCTTTTGGTGCCACCTCTTTCGTCCTGAACAACCCTACAACCATTTCCCCTTTTTTTCCGGCTAAAGAGTCTCCTTTCCTCCAGCTCCACTCCTCCTCCTCCTCCTCATCCCTCCATCACCTCCTTCTCTCCTCATGTTAACCCCATTGCTCATCTGTTGTTTGTTCTCTCTCTCTCTCTTGTTGTCTCTCTTTGTTTTTTCTTTTCTTCCCGTCTGTGTAGGCAGCCCGTTGAGTAACTTCTTTGACGTAATTAAACAGCTTTTTTCAGACGAGAAGAACATCCAAGCGTCCCACTCCCCTGGCGCCCCCGCCACACCTAGCTCCCCTGCCAAGCATGCCCCCAGCAGCAAGCCCAACCAGCCCCCGCCCAATGACTCTAAATGCCCCCCTGGCAAAGACAAAACAAAGATGGCCGCCAGCAACAGGACACAGGAACAACCTTAAGGAGCGGTAGCTGTGCATGACTAGATGAAAGCAGTTATCAGGTCACTAAACAAGAGAACGACAGAGGAGAGCTGCCAACTTTAGCCCTTTAGTTCGGAGTGAAAACAAAAAAAGAAATCTACTTTTTGCCTATACATTTTGTACTCTATAATGGGAATGGCTATTTCAGTTTAAAAGTCAATCAGTATTTTACAATAAGTAGCAAATGTAGCTTTGTTGTCCCCACCTTCTGTCCCTCTCTGTGTCCTCGGGGGTCTTTCAGTGGGTGTGTGTCCTCCTCACATGTGTGATGGCTTGACTTGTCTCTGCCACCAGGGATCATCCATAATAGCTATTAACCTCGGCGGCTCTTCGAGACCGGCCGACAGCGGCCCGCTCGCGGCGTGCCGCCACCGAGAGTCCGAAACTGAAGAAAAGACAGAGGACCCCTTCCTTTTTCTTCCCTATGTCACTTCACTTCCCCCTTCCCCCCTCTTCGAGTCCTTTCTCCAGCCGCATCCGTAGAGTCCACTTCTCCCCGCCACTAGACCAAACCGACACATCTCAGAAGAGTTGTAAAAAGAAAAAAAAAGCCTTAAGACAGTGATGTTTGTCTACACATACATCCCCTCTCTTCTTTTGTCTTTCTTCTATTTCTCCCACATGTACATAAAATAAAATTTTAAAAAAAACACACATACTGTATGTATTCAACACAAACATGACTTCTTTGCGGGATGTAATGACTTGCACACGCTGACAAACATGAAGCAGGACCGGTGGAAGAAGAAGCGGAGACGGACGAGCGAACGCTGGCTGGATTGTAATTCTTTTTAATGTTGTCTTTCTTTGTGAACGGCAGGATTTCTGAGCGCTCTCTATGACGTTTCTGTAAATGGGTTCCTGCAGATTAAAGGCTGCCCATAAAAGTATGATAAAAGGGGCGGGTGGGGGAGGCGATATTAACATAAATGAATGATCTATTCTGTTGTACAGATTAAATAATGTTACGTATGTACAAAAAGTGTAGTTGTGACATTATGTTTTAGAGTTGTGTTGCCATATTTTGTTTTGTATTCCTGTAAACGGCCTGGTCACACCGGCAAGTTTGAAATCGCAAGCTTGAGACGCAGTAAATTTGTGCAAACATTTTCATTCAACTTTGGTGAACACACAAATTTGCATTGTTGACCAAAGACCAATTCTCTCGACAGTGCTGAGCTTTAAGGAAACATACAGCTTGACGGGTCCAAAATGGAGGACGCTATCATAGACTGTTAGCTGGGATGACGCCATCAACTTTTGTTTAACCTCCTTTGTTTGGAGTACAAAACAACGGGAGTTGTTTATAGGCAGGAAGCGATGGTACAAATACGTCCTTTTAAAAAACACCTCAGTCCAAAGAAAATAGAAAAGATGCTCAAAAATGTAATGCAGATAATGTGACTGAATAATGCTAACATGTTCCAGCGGGCTAGCATGTTTGTGGTTATCGCCCCAGCTTCCTCTGTGAGTTATTAAACCTAGGACAATAGTCAATATGTCCCGTAGTCAACGGCAAAATTTATTTATACTGTTGTGCCCTGAATTACACACATGATGTTTGTCAGTTTAAAAGATAATTTTGTTTGTTAAGGCAGTCTGTCGAAAAACATTAAAATTACATTTAGGTTTGTGTGAAACCGCTCAATGAATTACGTCTTGCCAAATATGTCACTGACATGTTAACGCTGTAATGCTAATCTAGCGTTCATTGCTAGCTTGCTACTAGGTAACTAGCTAGGACTCCTAGTCCTTTCATCGCATTGTTTACAGTGGAAGTTCTTGTTAGCTTCAGTAACGTTAGCTTCAGTCACGGAGAGAAACTGTTATGTCACAAACGTGACTTTTTGGTTTGTGGTCTTTGTAATTACGTATTTTCAGTTTCATGACAAACTCTTTCTTGACTTTCAAATTGATAAACATGTGAAATTCAGGGCCCAATTTAAAATTTTTTAGCTGCGACGGAAGCTAACGTCAGTGAAGCTAATGTCAGAGATTCCGTATGTAGATGATGTGATGAAAGGACCAGGAGTCATTAAAACCCATCAGGTGAGAGAAATCTGTGCGTAAGTTCCTAGCTGGTAGCAAACTAGCAATGAACGTTAGCTTAGCATTACAGAGATAGCATGTTGGTGACGTATATTTTGCGAGACGACAGATGTTTTTCACATAAAACTAAATGTTACTTTACTGTTTTACGACAAATTGAGACTTTATCTTTTAAATTGACAAACATGTAAAAATCAGAATTCAAACAAAGGGGAAAAAATGTCTCTTGCTGTTGACTACCGTACATATTTTTTCCGAAATAACGTCCCATGGTGGTAAGGGGAGGGAGGTTCACTATATATTTCGCAAAGAACTAGATTAATGTCGCCATGCCGCTTTCTGGTGTGACCAGACCGTACGATGAATTGTCTCCTTTTCCTTTTGCACTTTTGAAAAGTGAATCAGATTTGGGTTCAGTTAAACCATGTCAGGGCATTTTTTTTATTATAATTTCTACAATATTGAACTTCTGTGTATATATTTTTGTACTTATTGTATTTTGTCATTTTTTGTTATTAATTTATTCTCAGTTATTTATAAGAAAGATGTAGAGAATGTTTTCATAAGGGTCAAATTATTTAAGGATATTTTTGTCATGTTTAAGTTATTTTAACAGCAAGAAAAATCTCGTTTGTGAGCGTTCGTTCCCTTTTCCCCGGCTTTTTTGACGAGAGAAACCTTGTAATATACGTTTTTGGAAAATGATTTACCGTAATTTAAGAATGTAGACTTAGCCTCTTTCAGAGGAACAAACCCTTTTGTTGATAATTGTCGGCTCCTTCTCCCCCTCCGTGTGTATGATGACTCAGATCTCACCAAACACTCTGTAAATAAGCCGAGTTTACTGACAAGCTTATTTAAAAAACCAAGGGGACTCCTACTCTTAGCTTTGACCTCGTACGGTTGTTTGCATGTTCAGCATTCGTCTTTTCTTTGCATGTTGTCGTTGGAATTGTTCTCCTGTTCCCCTTTTCTCTCTCTCCAAACTTATTTATGTATTTATGTTCTTTATGTGCATTTGTTTTAATTTGCCTTTTGATATTTTTTTTATTTAATATTTTCCCGCCGTCCTCTTCCTCCTTTTTGATTACTGTGTACACACAGTAACCGTGCAACGCATCCTCCTTACTCATTCTCTCAAAGAGGGACCTCTCTGGCGATCGGGCCGCTCACCAGCTGGGTGGGTGTGGGGTTATCAGAGAGAAAAATTAAAGCAATACCTTTCATTGTTCGCTTTCCTCTTTTTCTACTGGGGGAATCCAGAGCACACAGAATGGACTCGGAGCACGGAGCGCTACTACTGAGCAGGATAACCACTGGCAATGTATTCCCTTGTGATGTTACTGTGAACAACTTCAGTGCTAAAGGAAATAAATCTGTTGACTTTGGAGCGGTGTGCACATTGTTTTTTGGGTACGAGATGTTTATTTACAAAAATATAGACATATTTTACATTTTCAGAGTTGATCATCTTCATGCAGCTGCACAGGATTTACAAATGTCTTCCCTTCACGCTGTCAATCATTTTCACGACAAATGTCAGTTTACTGTTTTACGGTAAAAAATAAAATAAAAACCAGAAAATATTCATATTTGAGAATCTGAAATCAGAATTTTTTAAATAACTCAAAACGGTGAATCAATTATGAAAATAATTGGCAACTAATTGACTAATTGTTGCAGCTCTAATACTGTCTTTGAGTTGTCCTTGAGCCACATTGACTTGCTTTCTGCAAAACTGCACATTTGTTAAAAAAACAGAGGGTAGTAACTGTTTCAGCGCAGTATCGGGTTCGCGAAACACATCACCTTACGTTTCAGATTTTTCCACATACTCGTGCAGCGGCCGCAGTAAAAAGATTAGATTAACTAGCCTTACATTGGGTAAACTAATGACAGACTAATAAAACTAATACTAGATTTTTATATAGCAAGTATCTAAACAAGGTTACTAAACCAGGTTACAAAGTTTAATAGCTAGTTAGCACAAGCTAACAAAATCTGCTATTAACGGCTGTAATTTCTGAAATCAAGGACCAATTACATCAAAAGTTTTTAATCTGCCCACCTTGGCTGGAGACGATGTCAGGAGTCTAAATTTCCCAGCAATCATTTAAGTGTTGCAATTTATAGACTATATAACTAATCTCGCTACATTACGTCGTATTTAAACGAAAAAACGAAAAACTCCTCCTCGTGTCCTTAAAGGAAGCTACAGTCTTGTTTTCCAAAGACATAATACGGAAACTTTTTCCCCCAAAGATAAAGTTGTGAGAGATTTGTTTGTTACTGCTTCTACTCTTTTGAAATACTTATTTGTGTGTTATGAAACAAGAATACTTAAAGGTGAAGTAAGCAATTTTGAAAAAAAAAAATTTTTAACATTAGCTGACATAAAAATCGGTGTTGTGTGGCCGCCACTTTTTGTTTCTCCTTTACAGAGGCAGCGCACAGCCGCCTGTGTGGAAATATCCACTGAATTTAACCAAAAGACGTGTATTGGATTAAAAACAGGACAAGAGAATATCTGCCTAACGCTACTCACATCGTAGCTTTAGGTCCGTGATGATATTAGGTAGGGCTGATCGATTAATCGTTTTCAAATTGAAATTGCGATTTGAAAGAACGCGATTAGCTAATCGTGAAGATGCCGATTTAAATGCAAGTTTATTAAATATTGCATCTGACCTGTTTTGAATAACAGCTCTCTGTTAGCCTGTTCTGCTTTCTGCAGGCTAACGTTATCCACATGAGCATTTCACAATAAGAGCGTTTTGCTTGTCCGATTTTACTGACTTGTTCAGATTTTGCGTATTTGTTCAGCTGTGCTTGATTTTTGTGCTTCTACCATGATTAATTAGCTACATAGTTAAACTGTGTCTTTTTTGTCTGTTTTAACTGTGTTTATTGTTGAAGTAGGATCGGGAGTCTGCAGAGGGTTTTTCTTTTGGAAAATTGACCGGATCCTCTGTGCTGTTCTGTGTCTGACTTCCTGCCTGGTTCATCTGCTCTTTGCTGCTTCACGCGCCTTCAGTGAAATAACGGCTGGCAGTGAATATTGAACTTTAGCTAAAATTGGATGGAGGAAAAAAAGAAATCGCAAATCGAATTGCAATCTCAATATCTGGCAGAAAAATAGCAGTTAGACTTTTTCCCCAAATCGTTCAGCCCTAATATGGCTGTGCAGTTCCCCAGATAGCGAGTTAACAGGGCTCTGACGCTGATCACGCTGACATGCAATAAACATACATTTAAACATAAGCTTTAGTAAGGCTTGGTTTAAATATTTTTTTTAAACACATGGCCTGAGGTAATGTCTGAGATTTTAAAGACTTGTTTCTAGAGCAGTCCTGACACAAGTGAAACCACAAAAAGATTAACAATCTATTACAGCAATGACTCATAAAAAAACCCTGACGGATTAAATTAACTTTTCATTTATGCCCGTCTCAGTTTACAAAAGTCAAAGGTGAAATCTTGAAGTTGGTTAATTTGTCCGACCATCAGTCAAGGAAACCGAAACTATATGTGATTTAGAATGACAGGAAACAGCTAATACTCAAAAGGAAGAACACGCAGCCAAAAGGTTGGTTCATTTTAGTTAAATTAATTTAAGTTTCTGCATCATCAGTTTCTACATCATTAATCTGGATAATCTCGTTGTGGTTGCAGAAATATTCACTTGTGTCAAGATTAATAAATAGAATGAATATCTTGTAAAAACACTGACTGTGTTTTCAGTCTATTCTTCTTCTACTCTAACGTGTTCTCCCTATGAGGACTAAGGTTCAAAACACATGGCTACTATTCCCAAACACACATACCAGCGTGGCTCAACACAGTCCGGTGGAATCGGAGGCTGCTGCCCTATTTCTACTCTCGACATGCGGAGTGGAGGGTGTAAAGTCTCTGGATTAGCGTGGCCTCCAAAACCCTCAGGAGAACGTGGTCCTGGGCGCCCACCCCTTGGCGGAGAAGCTCCTGACCGACGCCGCCCAGCAGTAGGTGGTGGAAGTCCTCTTGGTCCAGGAGCCGATCCATGTTCTGCAAGAAGAATCCTTCACAAAATCTGCAGAGTTCAGCTCCTCCGTGGTGCTAAAGATACAAACACACACATGACAGAGTTTGGTCAAATCACTGTGATCAACTCAGGCCAGGAAGGAAATAGGAAATGAAAAGACCGTTGATTATTTCAGCTAAGCAAACAGTAATGTCAAAAATATTAAACTGAGTTGATGCTGACAGGATTGTAAAGGCTCAGGTGTGGAACAGGGCCTGTCCTTTAATTGAAAACATAAAATTCATCTAAACCGGACGACTCACTGTGACATTTGATGCAGCTGACTTGCAGAATTATGTGACTGCTATTTTGCTCAAGTATATAATGACCCTGAAATTATATTAAAACCACGTGCTTATTCTGCATTAGTTTGGTTTCCTTTAACAATAATTAGTTTCCAGAAGCTGTTTTGATTCCCAGGTCAGTTTTGTGTTTTGAGAACTAAGTCTTAATATATCACAAACTTTGATGTTACATGTAATTTACTCATAATTGTTAAGGACGTTTCCCGTAAGAATCTTTGTAATAAACACAAACCTCTGACACTTTATCTGATTTTAGTCAGCTGTGTTGATTTATCAGCACATGTTGGAATTTCTTCTTTAAATTTGCTGTCAAAATAAAATGCGCAAAATCAATAATGCAGTTAGGAAAAGCAAAAAGTCTATATAATGTGGTGTGTAACAAGTGTCTCTATTTTCCCAGTTACTACGAAATTACTTAAAACAGAAACACATAGCACTTTTAGTAAATTACATTAAACTAGAGACCTGAAGCATTTACCAAGCTTTTCAAAAAATAATAAAAGTAGAATAAACAATTTGAATACAGAATAAAATTCACAAAAAGCAAAAAGAAAACGAAACTGGCTGCAGTGAGAGTTAAAGTCATGTGACAGTGTGGGTTTAATGTCAAAAGGAGCATGAAATATTCGCAGCTCTTATCCTCTAGCAAAGCTCTTCCCCTCTCAGTGTTCTTCGTGTGGTCATGTGTTTTTGTACCTTGGCGGTCTGGTAGATGTTGACAACGTTGTCCAGAGTCAGACTTTGCGACAGCTGAATCTCACAGCACCTCTGCAGACTTCTGAGCTGGAAGAACGTGGCCACCGGCAGCAGCTACAGAAAGAGTCACAACACGGTTTCATCCAGCAGGAAATATTTAAAAGTTCTGCTTCATAGATAGATGACAAGAAAAACTGTCAATATGTTTTGGCCTAATATAAGATCATTTTCTAAATCTTTGTTTCTGTAGTTGCCTTTTCTCTAGAACTATCATCACCATGCTTATAAGCACCTTTTATTTAATTTGCTCTTTAAAATGATTACTACAGGGCACTAAATACGTAGATTTGGCCCAATTATAATTATTTGCCCAGTTTATTTCCCAGCGATTTAGAAAATAATGGCTGTGTGATGTTATTTTGAGGGGACAGCAAATTTACACTGTTAGACCTTGTGTCCACCAAAGTGTTTTTTGCCAGCTGAAAACGGCAGCTGCTCTTCTGAAAACGCCCAGCAGGGAGCGCTAGCGGGCGTTTTTCAGGCGCAGCGATTTTTCCTACTGCTTTGGTTGCTAAGATACATTTGTTGCAAGTACTTCTACCTAACTTGTAACTAAGATGTAAACATGTGAACACAGAGTAGAGCCCTCGCTCTGTATGAAGAGAAGGCTGAAGCAGAGAGAGCGGACGGACTCGCTGTAAGTGGGTTTGTGATATTTTCTGTGTGATCAAACATCTCAGCGAGGACCACCGCTTAGTTCAAGAGCTGAGGAAGCCCGGTGCCAGGATCTCAACCCTTGCTACAGTGTGTACTTGTCCCGCCCCTCCTCTACTGTGATTGGACAGCTGGGTAAAAAGAGACATTGACAGGCGCAGCATTTTTCCCAAAGTTGAACATTTTTCAACTCTTGGTGACTGGGAAAAAAAAAAGCTCAGTGCCTCATCAGCGCTGCTGCCGTTTTAACCAGCTCGTAAAAACGAAATTAATAATTCGTGGCCACAAATTATTTTGAGGGCACAAATAATCATTTTGAGGCTTCAAAATAATAATTCATGGCCACAAATTATTAATTTGAGGCCTCAAAATAGTAATTTGTGGCCATGAATTATTATTATAATGCCTCAAATTAATAATTCATGGCCACGAAATAATTTAATGTCCTTAATAATTTGTGGCCACAAATTATTATTTTGAGGCAACAAATTAATAATTTTGAGGCCTCAAAATAATAATTCATGGCCACAAATTACTATTTTGAGGCCTCAAAATTATTATTTGTGGCCTCAAAATAATAATTTGTGGCCACGAATTATTAATTTGAGGCCTCAAATTAATATATTTTTCATCAATGTCACCAGGGGGGCTCCATACATTTCTTCAGTGTTGTCACATGAAAAGGTATAAATAAGTATTTACAAAAATGTGAAGGGCTTACTCACTTTTATGAGGTACTGTATCTCCAATATAAAAACCAAACTACGTAATTGTAACTACAGCAGGTAACAGGTGAGTGTTTTTACCTTCATGGCTTCAGCGTGGGAGACAGTCAGTCCCTCAGTTCCTCCACAGTACAGAGACTTCATCATCATCTGCAGAGAAAAACACTTCAGTATCAGCAAGTGGACCCGACAGCCATCAGTCTCATTCATACCAGAGGGCAGAAGGTAAATGTGTCCTACCTGGAATGTGCTGTAGGTCATGTGACTGATGTGGATGATATTGTCGGGGGAATCACAGAGCAGCAGGCGAAACCTGACGGGACAAAACACACATCAGTTTAATTATAAAGTACATGGTTTAATTTGATTTGTAAATCTACTCATTTGTTTAGATAAAGGAAAACATTAGAATTTTTTTAACCCTGGATGCTATTTGGGACATTTTTTGAAATAGGTCAAGTATTGAGCGAGCACGCTCAGTCAGCAGCAGCGAAACAGGGCTGCAAAATAACTCTTTGGGTAACTGCACCCTGTCAAGTACGTCCATCAAAGTGCTTGTTTTTGCCACTGAGTGGCTCCAATTATCTGACAACATTATGGAAGAGATCTCTGCAGAGTTAGACCTTTTTTTAAAGAGTAAAATCCTTTTTGTTTAACCAGAGGCAGTCTCTCTATCGCTCTCGTCAAAGCCACCAGACTCCCTCGACAAAAAAACTGGTTTTAAAATAGTTTTACTGGTAGAAATTGTTTGTCTAGTGTTATTGAGATTAACAAGTTGGGAAACCTCAATGGAAAAATTAATGAAGTCGGGTTTTAGGAACCATTAATAGTCATTATTTATTCAGAGAACAGAGATCAGACCGTTCAGAAGCCGACATCAGCAGCACCCGATGGGCGAAGAACGGACGCCCGTCCACCATGAACGTCACATCCGACATCTCCTGGTTGTTGAGGAAGTGAATATCTGACGACAGAGACAGAAACCTAATCCTTCACCTGTTCACCCACAACAAATTAACCAATTGACAGGTTGTCACATGGCAGACATGTGAGGCGTTACCTAGCTGTGTAGACTGGGTGACGTCCATGGGTGGGATGGGAGGAACAGGCGAGCGGCTGTAGCAGTGAGCAAACACAGACGCCAGACGCTTGGTGACCACGTAGTCCTGCAGAGGAAAAAACAACATGAAACGTTAGCTAACTTCTCCACACACAGACGTTTAGCTGTCAGCTCGGGCACTGAAACAACTCACGAACAGCAGCACGATAATCAGCAACGTGTTCATGTTTTCTGTTTGGAGGGGTTCGTTTACAAATCAGAGCTCACTGACAATCTGTGGCCATTTTTCTGTTGCTATTTTTCATGGCCGTCGCCGGCTAGCTACTTTTGACTTTTACTGTAAACTCCTGCAGTCAGTCTCTTTAACTCTCAGTAACACAGCAAATAAGCTTCAATGCAGGATATGCTGAACAGGGGTGGGAATCACCAGAGGCCCCATGATACGATATTTATATTACGATTCGATTTTATTGAGCTATATTGTGATTTAATACCTTTTTCCAACTTCCAATCAGGTCCCTAAAGTCAAACTTTGTTAACATCTGTTTATCTACAAAGATCCATTTTTGTTTGTTCATATCACTTTTTCAGTCCTCTACATGGTCCTGTTAAGTTTTCTAGATTTTATTATTCTAGTACCAAAAAGTTAAAACTCCCATCTGCAATTTATATAATAAGATATCGGTACTTGGTGTTAATTTATCGATACAGTATTGCGATGGCAAATATCACGATACTAATGCAGTATCGATTTTTTTTCCCCACGTTTCTAAAGCTGAAACGTGACACTGAGGGTCAAGTTAATGGGTTTCTTCTGGGCTTGACAGTTATATTTGAGGATCTGATCATATTATCAAGATAAAGTAATTATTTTTTCTACACTGAACAATTATTAAGTAAAGCTCAGATGATTCGTAGCCACAGAGCTGTAAAATAATCTGTTTTATGTTGTTTGAAGCATGAAACACACAGAGAGGCGTTCAGGCGCACCTTGCTGGTCTCTAACATGCTGAACATTCGTGGTATGCCTGTGGAGAGGAGCTCGGGGCTGTAGTCCTCCGTCCTGATGTTGGGGAACTCCGTGAGGAGGGAGACGAGGACTTTGTCCCGGCACAGCTGCTGGGCTCTGTGGAGAGACTCCAGCCAGATGTGGAGCCTCCAGGGAACACCTGCACAGAGCAGGAAGGTGGAACAAGAACATGATGGAGGTCGTGTAGTTTCAGACTGAAGCATTTCTTTCCTTTGTTAAGAAACCAAGGCTAGTTATTGGACCCACTGGTGGTGACATGCAGTACAATACTGTCCCTTAAAAGGCACACAGCAGCAGCTCAAGCAGCTTTTATACATTAGAAAACAGCAAGCTGTGACCAGACGATTGTCGTTTTGCATTTTAGCTTAAGTGTCACAGCTGCTTTCCTTTGTGACTTTTTCCCAGAACAATTTTCAGTGTGAAACCAGAGGTCCAATTTAAAAAAAATTGTTTTTACTCTTTGCACCTGTTTAAAGTAAAAGCAGGCTGGCATTTTCTGGTACATTCAAACACACTTCATCTTTCCTGTTATCAAGGTCTTGATTTAGGGTGCAGGTAATACAAGACACCGCTCTATGGTGTCCATATGAAAATATAATATATTAGTTAGAATTTAATAAATAAAAGTTCAACAAATGAGTCTAATAAACGACAAACAGAAAGCTAACTCTTTCAATGGAACAGAAATTATGTCAGAGCATCGTGAGCTCACCCATTTCTCTGAGCTCCAAGGTTACATCCAGGTAACCGTGCTCGGCGCTGTAGTACGCCGCCTGCTGCAGGGCTTTCATCCTGGCCTTACACAGCGTGGGAACAGGGCTGTGGGAGTCAGGAGCTGGAGTTTGTACATCCTCCTCCACCTCCTCTACTCCTTCAGCCAGAATTTCCTCCAGAGAGAGGACGTCCTCCTTCCTGTGCTGAGGCTGTAGCAGCAGCCTCCTCAGGATGTTCCTGTAGGAGACGAGACGACAGGTGAGGCTTTGTTTGCTCTTCTTGCACTGTTATGCATCATCCTGGGATTTTAGCTTGTGTGTGATTGTGTGTTTCACCCCCGTATACAGTATGTACATAAGTGGATAAGCGTTTCACATGATGCAGTTTCTTCTAAATACTCAGCTGTGTGGAGTCAAGCTACTGTATCCTATAGGGCCGATTCTACTGGAGCAATGAATGCAGAAGATCACAACAGGCAGCAATAACCTCAAGGCAGCACTTAGATGAATCTGTAATGTTTATTTTTCTAACCTCAAAGAACAGTTTTAATATAATTCTTGTTCTACTAAAATAAATACTACCACCCAATCTAGCAAATAAGAAAGAATAACATCAGAAAAGAAGAATCAATGTCAATTTAGACTGATTATCCACTGTTCCATTTTTAAAACCCGGGAAAAGAATGATATGTTACTGGGAAGTAATCACAGGTAACCTTCAGTCCTATTAGAGCCGATTCAACTGATTATGAGCAAATTGCAGAGCACTATTATAACACCTGATAAATTACAATTTTAAAATGAAAACCACAGAGACAGATGCTTCTCATGTTATGAGTGTTGTCATTACAACGTTTGTCCACCAGAGGGCACAGCAATCAGCTGACATGATCAGCTGTGCTTTTGTGATGGCAGAAAATTGTTTTCTTATTTATCTTTTATGCATGTACTTATAAGAGTTCTATTTTTATTATTAAGTCTTATATATTCTTTTTAATCTTTAACCTGTTCCTTTTATTATTATTATTATTATTCTTATTATTATTATTATGGTCTGTCAACATGTGTAGGGTTTAGGTCAGGCTGGAGGTGTTTATTGTTTTCCCTACTAGCTGTTCCTCTCCTGACTTGACTGGTCCCAGTCAAGGATCTTTTTGTTCCCCAAAACATAGAAGCCCAGACTGTGTAAATGATCCTGCAGCCCTTTGCTCTGGGTCAGATGTTAGCGACTGTCTTAGGACACTGACAGCCGATTTGTGTTGTAGTGCTTTTGTTAAATAATTTCTTCAAAGACAAACGGTTTGTTGTAACTCAATTATTTGCTCTTATAACCCCTCACCAGGAAACGGATTCCCACGACATGTTTAAAATGCCATTTACAAAATTTAAAAGAGTTTATTTTTAAACTTCATTATGTCGTGTTATCTCTGTGAGGCATAATCTTTATTTACGGTACGAGTTTCTGTTTCTGTTATTTGTTTAAAATCCTCAAATATCAAAATCTGTTTCGGCCATTGTGACGGCCCCTGTGTGATCCCGTGAGGCCACTCTGTGGGAGTGATACCTCGCTGTTAACCATCTTTGTGCTGATCGGGCGCACCTGGGACCTGAGCCAGCGGAGATAAAGCTCCACTTGGTCAAACTACATTCTCTCCTCTGCGATCCAGACGTCGACCCTGATCACCCAGAGACACCATTCACATTTAAATAGTTATGTTTAGTCACTCTTTTGTTAAATAAGTCACTTTTTGATCATTTATGCTGCGTCGTTCCCTCTTTTGTCACGGCCCTTGATCCAGGTTAAGACAGCCGTAAACATCTCATATCGGTCGGGCTCTAAACCCCAACAACTGTGTAATGGTCAAAGAATTCCAGCAGATAAAGAGTAAGAAAGAAATTTCCACTTTCCAAAAGGTAGTTCAAGAAACTCACAGTGTCGACTTTGAAAGAAAGCTTAATTTTTCAGTGCGAGGCAAAGAGACAATTTTCACCATCTGTATCTTGTATCGACAGAAATCTAAAGCATCAGTAGAAACAGTTCATGGCTTTGGTCTTATTTGCTTTACATTTTAGATTTTTATCTGTTAAACTGATTTCTGCCTTGTTGATTTTATTATTCTTATTATTATTATTATTATTACTTTTTTTATGTAAACCCCTCTATAGCAAAACTTTGAGAACGCACTACAACAATACTTATATACTATTAAATTGCTGTAAATAGCTGGATAAATGGCTCACCTGTGTCCGTGTGCGGCAGCATAGCTGAAGCAGTTCATGTCCTCATACAGCGGCGATGTCAGTGAATTCCCATGATGCACTCTGAGCAGAGGGTCTGCTCCATGGGCGAGCAGCAAGCTCACCATCTCGTAGTGTCCTGGGAAAATGAAACATTTTTGATTTGTTTCCACCACCTACACATACATTGCCTCACATATACACAACATGAACATCCAGAACAACGTGCTGTATATTTTATACACAAATTGCCTCCCAAAGCAAAACATACTGGCCAAACACACTGAGGTCTGCACTAAGAAGATACCTGCAGCAGCAGCCAGCTGTAGCGGCGTCTCAGATGAGCTCTCCTGACCGTCCAGCAGGGCTCCTCCCTCCACATCTGCTCCGGCCTCCAGCAGCAGCTGTCAGCGTGATGAGAGGACGCCGTTAGAGAGAAGTTTACACTGACCTGCGTTCCTCCGAGCTGAGGCCACTTTCTTTATAAAAGAGTGACTTAAGGCCTTCTCCTGTTGAAGGGTTCAAGTCAGTTTTACCGGTGATGTCACAGTACTGACACGACCTGGGGTACAGTTCCACATGATCGCAGCGAGCAGAGATGTCAGGCCAATCGAGGACAGCCAAAACAATATTTTCAGCTGCTGTCAAGTTGCTTTTTAAAAAGGAACAGTTCAGCATTAAATCATCTTACTTAGAGTCAAACGAGACAAAGACTGAGACCAGTAAGAAGTGCCAGCTTAGCTCCAACAGCTGTCTTAATCAATCAATCTCCCTATTTGACTCTGGGTTTCATCGTAAACTAGCATAATCTCTATTATAAACTTTATTCATGTTTGTATGGTGTAACACAAATGTAAGTCGCTTTGGATAAAAGCGTCAAATGAGTAAATGTAATTTACAGAATATCAGCGTGTGGTCATTAGTTTAAAAAGAAAATCTTAAATCCTGTTGAAGGTTTTTGTCCTGATATGGACAATAAATTCCTCAGAACCCAAAAAAGTGAAAAAGTAGGTTAACTGAAGTAAAAAAAAAAACGAGGCTTTACAAAAAAAAACCCAAATGTCTTTAGTTTTCATCTTTGTCAATGTATTTCCTGGGGCCAACATAAGCCTAGTACGTTGGGTGGTTATAAAATGTATCTTCCAACTTCTCAGCTGTGCCAGTTTTTAGTCCACGCCGCTCACGTGGCATCGTGGCGGCGAAAGTCGAGAGAGACAAACTCTCTTGTGCCAAACTAAAAATAAAAAAATTCAAAAACTAAACTAGAGAAGCCCTTTAAAATGAATTCAAACTAAACTGAAAATAATAGGTCAAAACAAATAAAAATGTAAACTAATGAAAAATACAAAACTATAATAACCCTGCTCAGAACAGGAAGTTAACGTCTATTTAAAATTCAAACTGCTTCCTGTTTCTAGTCGTGTTTATTTCAACCTGAAATTGTATTAAAACATTGTTCTAGTTTCAGGAAGTTTGATCAGAAAAAAAGGTGTTTGACAACATATCAAAAAAGAAAAAGACGTACGAATGTTTATGTATTTCATAAATGTTGCTGAAACCAGGTCTTACGGTTTCTCCTCAGCCCCAAACACTGTTCTCTTCCCCCAAAAGACTAAAGTGGAAGCTTTTACTTTCAGGATCAACCCACTGACATGTCTGGACCCTCACCTGAGCCACAGAGAGGTGACCGTGCAGCACAGCGAACGTCAGAGCCACCCAGCGCCGACTGCCGGGGTGAACCGACGGGTGTCTGCCGGAGCAGCCGGGGACCTGAACACCACACAGAGACGCCTCAGTCACAAAGACACTGACCAGCTGCCGACGTACAAACTGCTGTAGCTGAGTCAGCAGCTGCGTTTTTACCTGCAGGTCCAGGTTAGCGCCGGCCTCCACGAGCATCTGCACCAGAGCTTCATCTCCTGCGGCAGAGGCGTACATCAGAGGAGTCATTCCCTGCAGGAACAAACACAACGGGGTTAATCCAGACCAGTGGACGTCTTTAAGCTTTACCTGCTTTTAAAGCTAACCTCCACTCTATCTCTTTTATCCCTTCAGCAATTAGACTCATGCTATCATGAACAGTTACACGAATATAAAATATGAAGTAATGCGTTTGCCCAAAAATACAAAAGAAAATCTTTTTGCAGGCCAACAATCTTCAAAAACCTTTTGTCCAAAATTATTTTATTTAGACGGGCCACTCTTAACAGAAAGCTGGGTCAGAGAATACTCTTTTAAAATGGTTAAATAAATAAAAATTTGTTTTTTTACAGCCTCTTAACTGAAGAAAATTATGGAAAGGCTGCTAAAAGTTCTTTAAAGTGGAAAATTGGAGTGAAGTGCAGATTTTGTTTGTATTCATGTTTAGCTGCACACAAACATAATAAAGTAATGACAAAAAGACATAATCACAATATTTAACTTGAGCAGCACTGCATCCTGATGCTTCAGCCGACATTTAAACAGCTTCAGCCTCGTTCGCTCCCTTCTCACCTGGTCGTCCGTGGCGTTCACCCCTTCGGCTCCCAGAAGCCGCGTGGCCTGCCGGACCAGATCTGCTCGGCCGGACGAGAGCATCCTGAAGCCCAGATCCAGCCGGAACTTTGCTGAAGCCGCATCCGCATCTAAAGATTTGAACGACTGGAAAGAGCACTCCGACCTGCAGAGACACGCAAACGTGACCGTCCCAATCAGCAGGTTTGAATCCATGTCAGACCAGGACCCCTGAGGTCTACACCTCAACACGCACCACAGCCTCTCCTTACTTTAGCTGCCTGGGCTCACAGTCCAGTCCTGGGAGGAGCTGCCTGGCTGTCTGTCTGACATCATCGCTGTCCACCAATGGGCTTCGGCGATGCTCAGCGTGCACCACGGCGACTCTGATCCACTCCATGAGAGGAGGGAGGAGCAGGAACGGCCTGGGTGAAGGGTCAGTACAGATGGGTCTCCTTTATTTGTGGTTTTAGATAGTTTTCTCTTTTAACCTTGTTTTTTTCTCTCTTACTTTGAAATGATTTTGCACCTCACGGCCTTCCACCGACCTTCTTTGTCTGACATGTTGCAATGAATGAACCAGGTCCTCTGGAGTTTAAGGCGCTCCAAAGTGGAAGAGGAAAAACAGTGCAGCTTTAAGTGTCTTTAAATATAAACTGCTTTAGCCTTGCTTTTCATTTTTCTAATGTTTTCATGTTTTATTCCTTTTTGCATATTTTCTTTGTTTTTGTCCATTTTACTGGTTTTATTATTTCATTTTAATAAATTTTCCAATTTACTTATTTTCCTTTTTAGTTTCTGTTAGCCAAAACATGTTCTAAGCTGAATAAAATAATCATTTTTAAAAATGTATTATTTTACTTATATAATGAAAAATTCAGATCTTAAAGTCAATTTTTTTTCCCCCAGTCTTCATAACTGGATTGAGTTTCAGTTCGATCAGTGAAACTATCCGATGATGAAAACAGAGATGCAGAGTAAACCTCAGGAAAAATGTTTAAGAATGAACTGTCACATCATATTAAAGCTTTTCACTTCATCAAAAATGGAGCTTTGTTGCAGTGACATGAAAACTTTGCTTCTTCTGAGAGGCTTTAAAGGCAGTGCTGAACTTTTTTACACTGATATGATCCTTTTAAGTCACATTATATGATTCATTTTAAATTATTTTTCAAAACAAAAATCAAACCAGAGTCTGGCTGCTGCACAAACATAAACCAGCTTAAAGAAAATGTTTTATTTTATTACAATATATTGATCCCCGAGGGGATATTTGATAATTATCTGCATGTAACTCATCCTAATGGAAGATAATTAATCTAATTACTTTTAGTGGATGTGGTTCAACATAAACAACATTTGCCATCAGAAAGAGTAAATCAGATTTCTTCACAGTGGAAAAGACAAACTGAGGCTGATAACAGTCGACAGCCTGCTGCTGTTTGTTTACAGTAATTAGATTACAGGCTCTGAGATGATGACGAGAACTAAGTGATTTACTGATGTGAACAATTTTAAAGAACAAGGCCTCTGAAATCAAAACGAAAAGCTCGATGTTCAAACGGTACAAACTGTCTCACCTCTCTCTGCTCAGTGTCAGGGTCGGAGGCTCCAGGTTGGGACTTTCCAGTGACTCCATCTGTGGGCTGGACAGGAAATAGTAGAGCGTTCGGAGGGCGCCCGGGGCCCAGGATACCGATGGCTGATTGGCTGAGCGAGCCGGGCTGATGGAAGGGCCCGAGCTGCGCAGACGCTGCATGTGGTGCATCGCACGAGACACCAGGTCACCTGCATGAAGACAGGAACCACCGTGGTCACATGTGCATCCCGTCATTCCCGGATCATAAGGTAAGAAAAATGTAAGACTTTACTTAAAGGGGCTGTTGGAGTTTTTTTAATGAAATAAGTCACTTTCTTATTGCCTCTTTGAACCATTCACCCGCTTTCTCAGTTGGAACAGCCACTATGCTGCTTCCTGTGTGAAGAAACTGGGTCAGATTTTCCGTGAAAGCTAACAAAATGGAGTCCGCTAACACCAAAAAACGACCGGCTCCCAGCACAACACAGACTCCAACACAAACTCCACTTTTTATGTGCTGAAGCCCATCAGGCCAAGAGAGAGCATGTACTTGGGGAGGTTGTGGTTGCAATATGAAACCTCACTGCTGGAGGCCACATACATATTGGCCCCTGTAGGTGTGGGGACATGCTGTGATGTAAACACATTATGTAGACTGCGGGTTGGAAATTTACGAGTACCATATAACTTCAATTAAAAGCCGAGGCCCAAACAGTCGCCTGTCACTTTTACTGCCCTGGTGTGGCTGCACGTTTTAACAAATAAACGCAGGTCTCAATTAGAAGCCTGGTCTTGTTTTTGCAGGAGTTATTTGGATGTTTAAAACCTTGTGCATACAAAGGAACGGATTTAAAAATGTGATGGATATGTAATGTAAGCACTTCAAACTGCAGGAACAAAGAGCATTCTGGATGTTTCGTATTTGTTAAGAAACAGTTGTTGCACAGTTGCACTTGTAATTTAATAAATGATATTGCGAAGAATACGAACACAAGCTCTTTTTTATTAAATCCTCCCATGGATGATCCTACATTTAGTCACCAAACTACAACGATATTGTAAATGTAACTACAAGAGAAATCTGGGAGGAAAAAAAACGAAACGACTTGAATTTACGGTGAAATATGGAGAACATGGCGAGTTAAAGTGCGTCGTGGTCACATGAACATGTCAGACGGTCCATAAACTACCATGAACAGTGGGTTCTTTTATTTTCTCTCTGTAATGAGCGTTCAGATAACGAGGTACGGTGGCCTGTAGGGCGTGAAGGTGCCCTTGTTTTCTGGATACAAGCCACAAGTGTTGTGTAACTGACGAGGAGCTGGCAGAGTCTAACGATCTGTCCCCCGACGCCGGTCACAGTTTAAACAAACATCCACAAAACACAGGAGCCGACTGTGGTGGCAGTGACACACACACACACACACACACACACACACACACACACACTTACTGAGCTCTGCGATGCTGCCCACACAGGTGGCAAGTAGAGCCTGTTCCAGCGTTCGCAGCTCCAGCTGCATGTAGGCGTCCTCCCTGCTCTCCACTGAATCCCCGGGAACCTTCGTGTACGGGCTGACGTGAGCCGGCAGCGACAGCTCACCTAAACACACACACACACACACACACACAATTGCGAACCTGCATTGTCAAACCTCTTCACACACGCAGCAAAATTCTTTTACATAAAATGCATTCAGTGATTCACTTTCTCCAGAATGGAGGATCTGTTTTCTGCAAAACACTAAATATATGCAGCACCTTTTTTTTTCCCAAAACACTAACACACTGTGTGCAAAAATGATAAAAACACATTCAAAACAGAACCATGGCAAATGTCCTGCATTTCTGCAGCAACCAGACTGAAATATCTAAAAAAATCCAAGCAGAATATTTATGGAAATTTCATGTTTCTGTCTATGTGCGTAGAGAACTGTGTGAAGAGAAGAAAGGTGTTGTTCTATAATGAGAAATGCTGATTTAACTGAAAAATCATTCCAACTTCAAAGATTAAAGTTAACCCTTTATGTATGACGCTCCCTGTTAGTGTTTTTAGGTCAGTGTGTTATGAGGGACAGTTGATGCTTTCTGAGTGAGAGCTGTTGCCAGTGGTTGAACATTAGTTTATTTTGAGGCGTGTGTGCGTTTTGGTGGTTTGACTGGGTTTTGGAGGTGAGATTAACCATCAAGATTGGCCAAGAGTTTAGAAAAAGTGGATTCAGTTTTAATGGGTGCATGTTAGCAACTGAAAAAACCCTGTAATATTCAAATTTGCATTTATTTGTGACTAATCCAACATCTCAAATCAATGTAGTTTTCAGCCTGGTGTCAGTAGGTTGGCCCTCTGTTTTGGTCTGGTCTGAAATTTTGTACAGATACATTTTCATGGAGTCCACAGGATTCGGCCAACGGACTAGGGGCCCCCAGACTCTTCCTCCAGCCCCACCATGCGTTTGACATTAATGGTTCTGAGTGAAAAATGTCCCAAAAACTGTCTTGCAGAGCCGCTAACATGGACACAGATCAAAAGAAGAAGAAGTTTTATTTATACAGGGCCTTTCCAGAGCTCAAGGTCGCTTTACATGGTACATTTATAATACATTTAACACTAACACACAACTTACAATCACATAGGATACATATAGTCACATTTAAACGAAATAAATAGATATGTTTTTAACTGTGTCTTGAATGCAGTCAGATTAAATATTTCGAAGTGAAAGGGGCAGTGAATTCCATAATTTTGGCGCATTTACACTAAATGACCTTCCACCTACTGTAGACAACCGAAAACGAGGGATAGACAATAAACCAAGACCATTAAGTTCTCATTTTAGGAATCTCCAACTGCCTTGAAAGCTGGATCAGGAAAGTGTTTAGCTTTCTCCCTCACAGATGACAGTAGCTGTTGTCAGCTTGGATTCACAGCAGTTACAAAACTTTTCAAGGTTCGAAACTCCTGCAGCATTAACCACCTCATCCTTCATCCATCCAAACTGTAAGTTTATTCCTTACACTAAAATATGTCTAGCTGTTTGATAAGCAAACAAACATTATGCTGTTTAATGTTTAGAGGCGCTGTAATTGTAGTTGCTGTGAATCGAATCAGCTGCAGCTTCAGTGTTGATGCTCAAAAACATGTTCGGGTTTTCAGTGAATGAAAGTATGAAACCAAAGCTGTGTGACACTGAACGTGCCGGACACTTCCCTCACAGAACAAACCCCAACACAGAGTCTTTCTGCGTGTTATCCCGCATGATAAACCACAGAGCCCTGCGATGTGAAGCTCACCTTCACAGCACAGGGACAGATTTTGAAAACACACAGATGAGATCCCCGTCCATTGTGTGCTGCGGAATCCGGTATTCGCTGACTCTTGATCTTCCACACAATGGAAACGGCTTCTGTGACGACAGTCTGCAAAACAACTGAAGCCTCCTGCGGCCGAGACACACCCAGCGAGTCCACCTCAAAAATTCACAGTAACTATGTGTCTGTAACGACATTTCTAAGCGACGCTAACGGGTCTTGACCAAGCGTCCGTGTGTGACGAGCTGGGAGTGGGAATGTTAGACGTACAGTAGGAGGTCCTGTTGAAAATGTTTTAATAAATATCAGATATTAATTGTCAAATATTTGAAATGATCATCATAAGGAACTCCTTCAAACATGTTCCTCGACACAGTACGGCCAAAAGTATGAAGACAGCAGAGTTCTTCTAACTTTGTGGCATCAGTCGACGAAGACCCGGAGCGCACAGCAGCTCCTTAACGAATCCTTTCCCCAGTTTGGTGTGGAAGAACTGGACCGAGCCCTGACCGCAGCCCTCCGTCCGGCACCTTCGGGACGAAGTGGAGGTAAACCGTGCTGACTGGTTACTGATCAAACCGTTTAATCATCTGGAAAACAGGCCTCAGCTTTCTAGAAGTCGGGCTTTGTGAGGCGAGCGTGGCCCATAATTGATTGTGATTAGCCTGCTGTGTTTACAGACAGGAGGGAGGGAACAAGCATCCATTCATGGGTTCACAACAGGGGACCAGTCTGCAGAGGACAAAGCACAAATCACTGTTTTCTAACCCCTACCTGTGTAGTCCTGACCCTCGCTGCACACACACTCAGCTCCTGTGTGCAGCACCGCCCTGCTTCCACCCAGAATCATGACTGATTGAGTCATTTCCTTCGACTCTCCGCGTGTGTGTGGCTGAATAAAAACAGAACTGTTAACTGACGTCTGCGACCGCATCCTCAGAGAAAGAGTGTGTGTACTGTAAGAGTGTGTGTCTCTAATGAAAACACCGTCACCGCGCCTGAAAACAAAAAACAACAGCTCTTTTCTGCTGCCTCCTATAAAGCTGCCAGTGTTTGGTTGGGACAACAGCACCACAGTGCAAAGGTGTGTGTGTGTGTGTGTTGTGTGTGTTGTGTGTGTGTGTGTGTGTGTGTGTGTGTGTGTGTGTGTGTTGGAGGGCCACATCAGCAGAGTCTAAGCCGGGTCCAAAGGAGCAAACAGAGACCTGATCCAGGATCAATACTGACATCTTATACATAAACAGAGCTTCGCTGCCTTGTAAAGCTGTTTGTTTCCTGTCTTCTTAGAGCAAAAGGAACATTACTGATTCATGACCAGGCAGAATATCCTATAAAACTTTGACCCATTTAGAAACACTACAAGTAGACCGAAGCACTGTACAAAGTGTCAGAACAAACGCGTTTATAGAACAGATTCTGGGACAAAACAGGCAGGGCTGCAGGACCGAGAGCTGAACGTCCGACTCCCTGACTGAATTTTCAATTTGTTAAACGATTATATTATGTCTAGTGTAAAGCAGCAAGAGGCTCCCACTTCATGCCACTTCATTTAAACTGTTGCCATCTGGGTGATGATATATAAAAAGGTAACTTAAGCTAAAAAAACAAACAAACAAGCTAAAAAAAACAAGCTACTGATTATAAAAGGACCCAAGAACGTGCAGCACCAATCAAAACTTCTTTTTTGGCCAGTTTTCTGTTTTTTCCCTGTGAACGTGACAAAAGAGGAGGGAAGACTAAACCATACCTGCATGTGTGATATTACATGAGAAAAGTTGATCTACAGGAGAAACAGATCTGAAAGCAACACAGAATGCCTGAGAGCTGATATTTACATGTGTGCCACCTGTTTTCCTTTTACATAAATAAAAACATTTCCACCATAAATTGGTGCAGAAACGTTCACCAGAATGCAGAAAATTAAAGTGTTTCCTGGGAAGCCTATATCTCAGAGTTGAGGATATTTTTAAAACACTGTTTAAGGATGTTTTTGTCTTCTTCTCGCTAACCTGTCATCATGTGTTATGATGTTTCGCGAGCCAAGTATCTCATCACACCCCTAATCTGAGCCCCGCTTTTCAACACAAAGTGACGCCCTTGCAGCCAAATCTGTAACAAGGTGCAGGGATTTTTTTTATGCCTGTTTATTAAAAGTTGTTTCCCTGTTTGGAGGAACATCAGTCAGAGGTTAGAACGTGGGATTCAGAATGTGGACGTCATATCCTGCAAACTAGCCAGCGACATCCATGTAAAACAGCAGCAGTGAAAACATGGATGAGATGCAGCTGCACAGATTGTTGTGAGTCAACTTACAGAAGTAACTGTTAAATCAACACATGTGTTTGATAGTCATGATAAGAGTTAAGTTAAAAGTTAAAGTGAATTGCTCCTAGCGACCACTTCTTCTGTTTTAAAAAGATAAATCACATGCTTTCGACAGAAACAAAAAACAACAGAAAACTGTTAATATCAGGTGAAATCGAGCAGCAGCTCAGTCTGATTTTCAAACACTGCGTGCGCTCCACGAAAACCGCGACCGTGAAGATGCTGAAGAGGCAGGATTCAAAGCGCTCGTATCTCCTGCAGAAATGAGAAATGAAATGATCTGTTTTGCAGCTTCAGTCACGCCCGAGAGAGTCAGGTCAAACATGCCAGCAGAATTGGCGGGAAGACTTTGTTTTGGAAGAGCAATCTGGCTGAAACCTGCCGGGCCCTCAGTGTGGAGCCAGTGTGGACGGACGCTGTTGGCTCAGGCTCTCGCACAGTTGACACAAGGCTTTGCAAACACGGAGTCAGCAGCAGTGATGAGGCGGCCTTAGCGGCAGCAGCGGAGCCTGATTACGTCTCGTCAAAACATCCAAAATCCTCCTGAGAGGGAGACTCGTGTCCCGCCTGCCACAAAGACCGCAAACCTCTGATTAATCATTAAGACGGGATCGTTTCACCATCAGATGTTCGTGTTGGTTCTGTCTCTAATCTTTAAACAGAAGGACAGAATCTAAGCGTGAGAAAACACTGTCGCTTTGAAAACTTCTTCTTCCTTCTGTTTCAGTTTTGCATAAAGGCCAGATGGAGATAACATTATATGACGTTTGGTGGCACAGCGAGTGTCGGATTACTCTCTGCTCCTTCTCTGTAATCTGACTCACTATCAGACACTTTCTCCAGCTGTTTCTCTCCTTTTCCTCAACACAGAGCTGAATAACCAACCAACTACGCTGTGAACAGAAAAATTGGCCCTTTACAGCTCTGAACTCCACGTTAAAGTGGCCGTGTGTGAATTTGTGTCTTGGTGAATATCAACACACACCAGCAGCGAACAGTATGACACAAAGCCATGTGTCAGAATGTGATTTCTCACCGCCGACGTGTCGACTCTCCATAAAAACGTGCAGCGCTCTAACTGGACGCTGCATATTTATCGTTGTTAACTTGAACTCCACGTCGGAAAACACTAAAAAGCAACACGAAGGGGTTTTGACTAAGCGTCCACATGTGACGAGGTGGGAGTGAGACTACTTCTGTTTGTACGATATATCTGGTGTGACGCGATGCTGCACGACGCACTGACACCAGTATCTACTATCGATTCACTATTTTTCAAGTTAGTGGAGCCGCAACTAATCAAATCTGGATTACAGACGCAAAAACCTCCAAAAGCCTTCAGGGTCATTTTGTCCAAACCAATCAGTACCCGACTTATCCATCCTGCCAATGTCATTTCTAGTTGATGCAGACGTTTTTATCTTGGAACCAATGCATCAGATAAAACGGTGTAAATATGCACAATATATCACGAGAAGATATTTTAACACTATTTTGAAGACATATTTAATGCTGACATATATGAGTTTCACATCTGGGGGTCTCTCCCTGAAAAGTTTGAGCATCAAATACTAATGTCCTGCATTCTGGAGAAATTGCACCAATTTATGGTGAAAATGTCGTTATTTATTTAAAGGGAAAGACAAAATTCAGGTGGCAGGGCACGTTTGTTTCTTCTATATTCAGTGCATGTTTTCTTATTGTTCAAATAAACCGTGTTCAGAGAAGCATTTCATTTGTTATTTAACATTTTCTGGGTGCAAGCTATTTTTCAGAACATTTTTAACAAATACTTTTAAAAAAGTGTTGGGGACAAAATTAGCCATTTAAAAAAAAAAAAAAGTGTCCCCGGTGTACCAGACACCTGTGAGCCTTTCTCACAAGCCCCTTTTCCACCAAAGCATTCTGAGAGCCGGTTCGGAGCCGGTGCCTACTCACGAACCAGTTCTTTGTGTTTCGACAGCCAAAGAACCGGTTCTCGGCCAGGAACTGGTTCCAAAGCGGCACCAACTCTTTGCTGGACTGGAACCGTTCTTTTACCTCGTACACGGTGACGTAATGACGTCATTCGCTGGGCTCTCTAGTCAGCGGAAAAACAAACAGGTTCTGAGAAGGTTCGCAAGTTGAACCAACTTTGAACCAGCACCAGTTCCGAACCAGTTCTTTTTTGGTGGAAAAGAGGTAACAGAGTTCTGGAACCAGGATGGATTGGATGAAAAAAGACAAAAACAATAACTGTTGCAGCTTTTGCAGAAACTAAACATCACTACAATATTCAGAATAAAATGCACCATAGGGTTAAGCTCTGAAACATTTCCAGGCAGGACAGAAAAAAAGGTCAGTTTACCAATTACTCAATTAACAGAAACGGGATCCTGATAAAGATTCTATATAATTATAACTTTAACATCTTTGTGTTTTGAACCGTTCAAAATCCAGTTTGAAGACGTCACGTTGGGCTCGGGGAAATTATCAAGAGGATTTCACATTTTATAGGCGAAAGGATTCATCGAGTGGCAAAATGATGATTTGTTTAATAAAGTGAACATTGTGAATGTGATGGAACAGAAACGGACCAAAACTACAGACGTTCTAAAGGCAGGAAAAAGGTCAAAGAGAGGAAACTGAATGATTTAATCTGATCTTTGCAGACACGACTGCGCGCAGTGGGAACTTAAATCTGCTTTCAGATGGCGATCTCAGGACGATAATGACATTACAAGCTGGGTTTCTCGATGCTCTCGGCAGGATCTCTGCTGAACGGAGCGTTTCCTCACATTTCACTGCTGGGATTTACTTTCAGCTTCAGATCAGGCAGAACAGTCTGGCCCTCAAACAACGTCCTGATTAAAACCTGAATGAGGTGGCGTGTGGCGTGTGCAGCGGGATGACAGACGGCCTCTCCTGCCCGGACAGCAGCAGCTACAGCGGCTGTTTGTTCGGAGCCGTGAACCTGGTGCCCTGCAGCCCGAGCGGGAATCAGAGCTCCTTTGTGTCGTCGTCGGTGCGGGTCAGAGGCTAACAACACTCGCTCATTTACTTCACCCGCTTCTTCCTGTTCGTTCTCATGGGAGAGGGGTTTGTAAGCCTGTATCCCAGCATGCAGTGGGCAAGGAGGCAGAGAAACATGGTGCCTTTAAGGGGGGGTTGTGTTTACTGTGCTCACAGTAAGAGTCCGAGTCCAAACAGGTAATATTCACTGGGGCTGGATCAGAATTTTGTTGAAAGTTGAAGTGTGACTGTTCAAAATTTCCTTTATGTCCATGTTGGTTTGGAAATATAAAAAAAAAGGTAAAAAGTAAATAAAAATGACATAAATTCATTTTTTTAAAAGTCTTACTGCTCTGGCCTTTTGTTTTTCTGTTACAGGTCGTTATGAGACAATGACTTGTGTTTGTAAATCTGCTGTTTTCTTTGTGTTAGTTGATGTACGCTGTTCAAAATTACAGTCTATACAATAGAACACGAACACATCATGGATGTATGTTGGACACAGAGATGAGAAACTGGAGATTAGTTTCATCTGACTCTGGGTTCATCTACAAAACAAGCACATTTCCTTAAAAACATTCCAGCAGATGCCAACCGACCACGTTTTGTGTTGTGACTGGAGCTCATCTGCAGAGCGTAGTGCTCCCGACGTCATGGGTGACGCCTCGTTATTGGCAGGGTTTGTTAAACAGCCGGACGTCAGTGAGAAGAGTTGGTGCGGGTGTCTCCCTCCCGGGCTCTGAGGAAACCTGCCATCTAATCTAACCCAAGTCTTTAATATGATCTCAATGAGGCGTTACTCTGCACAGCAGCCGTCTGCTCGCTGCCATAATAGCTGATGATTAAGACTCCGAGACAGGTAAGAGCTCAAACCAAATGAATCATATGTTTGTTGTTTTATGGGTCTCCAATGCTAAAATGTTGTTGCTGCTGTTACACAATTTTATTTGTATTCTATTTCTTTTGTCATCCCTGCCTGTCACCAAGAAGGCCCTTGGCAGTGTGGAGCTGGCACGTTCTGTCCCAAAGTGCAGAGACATCCAGGTTAGGTTGACCAGCGACTCTGTAACTCCCCAGCTGTGGATGCTGTCTGTCTCTGTGGATCAGCTCTGTGACTGTCCAAGGAGATGATAACTGTCCAGCAAATGTTAGTTGTAGTTATTTGTACAGTCAAGCGGTGAAGAAGCGATTTACTCAGAGCAGAATGTGTCTTCATGTGAACCCTGTCTCTGCTTAAACTCATCGGAACACACACACACACAAAGTACACACACAAAATACCCCAGTGAGCGTCTGACCGCAGACGTTTATCAGATGGGATCTGTCACTACTGCGTCCGTTACTACCCAAAACGCTGTTTCCTGTCTGAGGGGTGTTCCCATCAAGCTCTCCACGGTGTTGGTAGACGTCTTGAACAGCCAGTAATTATCTATTACTGTTATCTAGAGTACTTTCTGAGCAATTTCATGCCACCATTTAGCTCTGTTACCACCCAGCTTTAACATAGGAAGCAGGGTTTTTCCTCCAGAGTGGGCTCAATATATAAAAGACATATCCCATGGCCTTATGGGAGCTGTAATTTAAAACGACGCTGAAGTTAGCTTCCGATTCGGCAGTTAAGGGGAAAGTTAAGGGGAACTTAAGTGAAAGTTAATTTACGTTGCTGAGCGACCGAATCTCCGTTTTTTGCTCCTCTTACTGCTGAGGAAGCTGTCTGAAACACTTTGAGATTTGAATAAACTTTATTTTATTTGTGAAAATGACAAAAGGGTGATTTCACTCTCCACATGCAGACCACATTAGACCAGGTCCAGATCCAAAACCACTATACCTAGAGCTCTCAAATCTGTACTAGATTACTCCAGAGGGACTACAGTTTGAATCAAACATAGTTTCAGATTTGTGAAACTTTTGTACAATTTGTGAAAATGCTTTAAAGGGCGATTTCAATGCTTTTCTCACGTGTAGACCGCATTAGACCAGGCCCAGATCCAAAACCACTATAGCCTACCTAGAGATCTCAAATCCGGACGAGATTACTCCAGAGAGACTAAAGTTTCAAACAAACATAGTTTCAGATTTGTTAAGTTCCCCTTAACTGCCGAATCGGAAGCTAACTTCAGCGTCGTCTGTTTAAATGCGAGTCCTTCAAGTTTAATGGCCTCGAGCCATTTCTGTCTGAATATGGGTTAAAAAAAAATCATATTTCAGAGTTTTAGAAAAAATGAATGAAGAAAGGCTGCATCATCTTTCAGAGTAACATCAGTTACAAGAGACGGAAGATTCAGGGACAACAGGAACAACCTTGTAGGATTTAACAAAATCAGTTTTAAAAATAATAATTAGGGCAGAATAATAACTTTGTTATTCATATTTATTATTAGTTCTTTTTTGAAGAATGATTCATGTAGAAAAGAAAATATTGTGCGTTTTGGGTGATCAACAGTTCAAAAACCAAACGTCAGAGTCAAACAGGCTTCTGCAGCTTGTTGTCCGATATTCAATTTAAAATGAAATAAAAAAACTGAGATGTGAGCAAATCTTCACGTGCTCAAGAAACAGAAGGTTTTATGTCAGTTTGACAACTTCTTCATTAGCAGTTGGAATCCTATTAAAGTAAATTTGTTTCTATAATGTTTTAGCCATAAACTTTGGCCTGTTGTAAAGTTATTTTAAGAGGTAAACAGATATTCTGTTATATGCGGTACTTGAACTCACCATTGGCATTTTTGCCACATATCAGATGCTCGTAGACCTGCAGCAGCCCCCACAGCTCCGCGTCGTTGTTGACGGCTCCCTCCAGCAGCTCCGCGGTCACCGGGCAGCAGGTGACCCCGCCGCCCTGCTCCTCCTCCTCGGCCAGCTTTGCTGCCTGCAGCGCCCGTCCGGCCACCTCTTCTGTCAGACTCTCCACGCAGGCTGCCAGGCAGACGGCGGCGTATTCGTGCACGCGCACCGAGACGCGTGTTTCCACCATCCACCTGAAGAAGCGACCCACGGAGAGCGTCAGCCCGCAGCGCGCCGACTTGCTCCGCTGACGCGCGGCGTCCTCGGATCTCATGCAGTGCAGGGACACGGCCTTCACCGCGGAGGAGATGCACTTCTCGGCCAGACCCCAGCCCAGCACGAGTCTAACCGCGCTCTGGATCTCCAGACGTGTGCACCGCCTGTGGAGCTCACTCAGCCGCTGCGCCTCCCGGGAGATCCGCACCAAAGCCCTCCGGAGTAGAACGGACAGGCGGTGGACCGCCTCTCCGGTGAAGGGAGCATCCGAATCTGCGATTCGACCCACGACTTGCCGAAGCTCCTGCTCGGTCCAGGGATACTCCTCCAGCTCCGGCAGACAGGGACACTTGGCCAGAATCTCAGCTGCGTCCTCCGGCAGCGTGCTCACCGTGTCCCAGCTGCCGTTCCTGCTGTACAGGGAGCCGGCGTGCTGCCACCAGGTGCCCCGATGAGGAGTGCTCGTGTGCGCCTGAGACTCTCTCGACCTGCCCGAGGACGACAGGCTGAGGGACGGGCAGGGGTCCCCGGTCACATAACCCGGATCAAGGATCAGGTCCTCCATGGTTTTTACCAACAGACTGCTGCACATGGTGTAGAGAGTTTAACGCTCACCTTTACGCACAGTGGAGAACAAACCAAACGCTTCCCATTAAATCCAAGTTTCAGTCCCAGACAGTCTGAAGGTGTAAATCTGAAAAGCCGCAGAGGAACAGGAACAGACAGCTGCACGAGACTGTCCTGCTGTGCCACAGCTGACCAAAATATGAGGGGGGGGATGAAAAGTGTTTTTACGCACATGGACCAATCAAATCCACAGTCCCGTAAAACACAGGTGAGTTTAATACTGCCCCACAGCGCCCCCCTGTGGCAGACAAATGAGACTTCTGGCTACGATTATCAAAATAAAAGCACACCAGAAACGTTGTAGCCCGTTTCATATTTATGTTGTTTTCCAATGTGAAGGTTCATTGTACAAAAAAAAAGAAAATATGCATTTAAAAGCTTTTAGGGCTCATGGCCATGTGCTTGTTTTTCATTTAAAGTATCATGTATGTTGTATAATTTAAAGCTTGTTAAATTCAATGTCATGTCACAATGCAGTGACTCCATTAATGTTTCTATAAACAGATTGCGTTTTAAATACCAGTAGCCAAGCAGCCTAGATGAGTGATCGCTGCAGTGTCATGTTTCTGTTATGCTGCCTCAGCCAAGCAAAAAGTCACTGCTCACGAGGAAACCCTCCCGTTTTTGAATGGATCATCATCTCACTCTCTACAAGAAAGCAACAAGCTTTGGTTATGTCCAAAAATGTTGAACTATCCTCCTTTATAAAATACATTTATCCAATTTTATTCAAAAAGAAACCACCCAAATCCCTGTTTTCTGACAGTTTTAGAGTCTGCTCACGTCTACCATTTACAAGTCCTATGTGATTGTGAATTTATCAACATGCTGTTTGAAAATGCAAACTATCTATGTAAACTCCCCTCGCTCCTTCATTCTGAGAGAAAACAACAGGAAACACAGAAAATCAAGGAAGATAAAAGTTATATTGTTTCATCAACATCTTCAAACTGCCAACAGAAAGTGCTGTATATCACAATGTACATCAAATCTGTAGCCGAGGATTAAAACACTTTTGTTTAACCTTGACACTCTAACAACGTCATACTTTAACTTCATCTCGTTTAAAGACACTGAAGAAAACTACCAGTTCAACTGTGGCTGACTTTGATACACAATTATTCAAAGCATGTTTAGATTAGCTGGAGTTTTAGCTTTGGAATACAGTCAAATGTCCTAAAAAACATGAACTTATTAACATAATTCAAAATAATGGCATTCAATTGCAAGACTTTGAATCTCTAACCTGATTTTTTTGTCATTTGGATAAATTCTAAATGTTCAAAACTCTTTCTACTCCTCAGGGCTACATCTAGATACAGACATGCTTAATCTAAAGCAACCACAAGGTGTCAGCCTTTTACTATTTCTAAGCACAGAACGGGGTTTTCTAGCTTCAGGTTCTCTTCCTACCTACTGGTTCTACAATACTGTACATTTCTAAGCACAACGCAAACAAAATCTGACACACCTACATCCAGATCTTCTTCTGTAAGATTAAATAACAAAGCCGCTTGCGGAAAACGCAGCAAATATTCCAGTTGATGAAAAGGATGAGCACGAGAGCGGTTAAATGACCTGGATGCCTTTTCTTCAGAGGATGAGACAATAAATTACTGAGCTAGAAAGCCACAGCTCAATACGTGTCAATGTGTACAATCAACAGTGAGCCAGCTCACCACGTCAAGGTTTCGTGTTCAGTCACCTGAAAGTCTGTCCTCCTGTCAAGTAACCTCACTTCCTCTGCTGTCCACAGAAGAGCTGAAGCTGATCCAAATAAGGCATCGAGACATTCGTACAAAAAATAAAACTGTAACTCTGCTAGCAAACATTTTACAAAGGCTGACGGAGCACGATTTTGTTCTCTGGTGAAACGTTACAAAACTACAAAAACATTTTATTTTCTTGTAAAGGGCGGCGCCTCGGAGACTCCTGAGCGCTTTCTGATTCCTTCTCTCTGCCACAAAACTCCATCAAAATGACAGGAAACGGTGTTCATGTGGTCCTAAATGCTCCAGAGTCTGATAAGGTGCGTTAACAGTCAGTCAGTCAGCGTTGCTGTGTCTCATGAGACAGCCGGGTCCCTCAAATTCTGGGAAGTGAGCACAATTTCTCTCCATGCAAATACCATGCGCCGTGCATGACAAGCAGGAGAAGTGTGTTTGAAAGATTAAATCCTTAGAAACACACTGAAGGGAGGTGGAAGGTCATGATGTCGTTTGTTCTGCATCTTTCACACCTCATGTCGGCGGTTTGTAACTCAGACGGCCTTATTTCAGATAACTGTCATAACACCGGCACGACAAAGCTCCAGAGCCACATTAGACAAACTGGGTCCACATTTATCAGGCGGCACACTGTAGGAAATCCGTCTCTATCTCTGCAGCTATTTAGGACAGCTCCGGAGGTGTTTCACCTGTTAGCGGGGCATGCTAACACGCCTGTGAACGCACAGTGACGATGAGCACCTTAAAACACTGAGTCATTTTTGTGACTGAACTTGTGTGGGATGCAAAGCACAGCTGCTGTGCATGAATACGGGTTTTATCGCGTGCAAAATTCTGCACAATATGGAGGACTGTTATGGGTTTTATAAACCAAAGCGGTTGGATAGGGAGTCGAGTGGCTTGCCTTTGTGTACTCAGGTATTATTAAATATCATTATAAGATTTAAAGTCTGTATATCTGCATGTTTTGCGTCACATTTTTGCACACGCACCCTTAGTCTTTACAAATAAAGCCTACACATACAAATTAATTCCTAAGTGCTCCTCATAGGTAGGACTGGTTTTAGTCCTTGTTTAACTTTCAGTGTGATTCCCAAGAGACACTAAATGAAAACAGTCCCTGCTGTTCAGGACCAAACACCGAGTCCTGCTGCCTCTGACCTCTACAACCTCATATCTGATGACCAAAGGAGGAAATTTGATTCTCAAGTTAGTGACTTGGTAACAAATTAGATAACCAGAGTGAATACCGGTCTTGAAAGTGACATATTTTTAAGCAAGTATTGCTTGACATTGATAATCTGATAAATCGTACTTCTGTTGTTCTTCACCAAAACTTTAACGGTAACCTCGTCCACCAAACAGTTTTAACCTTTAATGTACCCAATAACTGAAGGAGGCAGAGCGAAGTCATGCCACGGACACATTTTCCAATAAATTGTTGCTCATCTCATGAAATGTCCGGAGCCTGTTTTTCCTCTGATGCTTCACTGGAGTCCTGGTGCAGGTTCCTGTTGGTGGACAGAGCTGAGGCCTGCTCCAGCAGCCGGTGGAGATTATTGTCCTCAGCCATCTCTTCTGCTGACAGACTCTCAGACTGAGCCAGGCCAGAAGCCGGCTCGGCCAACTGGGCTACAGGAGCCGAAAGAGTCCGCGGGACCTTGCAGGAGGAGACGTCGGTGGTGACAGAGGAGTCTGGCGAGAGCTCATCTGCAACCTGTGGGTGCATTTCATCCCTCGCCTGATCTGGAGGTGAGGGTTGATCCGCTGTGACCCCTGCTTGACTCCCTGGGGGCTGGTAAGGCGGAGGTCCCATCAGCGGGGAGCCGTCGGGGGTGAGCGGGGCCTGGCTGTGGATGATGATTGGGTCTGGGGAAGGCAGCGGGGCCTCCTCCTCCTCCACACCATCAAGATCCCTGGGGTCCTTGGAGGGGCTCTGGTCTGGGGATATGGAGTCAGGCTGGTGGGAGATGATGTGGAGGCTCAAGCCGGCTTTGGGGAACCCGCTGGTGGAGGACGGCTTCCCCCTGGAGGCCTGGACTGAACTCAGCAGTACCGGCAGCTCCTGACCCAGAGGCTGACGAGGTAATTCCTCAGGCTTCCCTGAGAACGAAACAGGTGCTTAAAGAACTGACGCATATATTCGTGATATTACAGAAACTGTGGCCTTGGAAGACCTTTTAAGATTTCTTAAAATGAGCTACTACTAGCTAATACTGAGGTGCTAGCGATGCTAAACAGGACAAACCCTGGTACGTCAGACTTTCGGTGGCGTGTGCGGCTGCGTACCTGGAGGAGGAAGGTCCAGCTTCATCTTCCTCAATTCAGTCATGGAGGCCTGAAGCTGCTCGACGATCACGTCGTCGCTGTAGAAGAAAGTCTGAGCGATGCGCTCCTGCAGGAACTCTCTGAGCTCCTCCAGAGACATCTTCAGCAGACGCTCTGCACACACACAAAAACTACATGTCAGAGCCACAGAAACAATCTGTCCCGTGTACTGTAGGTGATCTGAGTCTCTCCTCCTCTCTGCTTTAAATACTTATTTTATCTTAGTGTGTTTGAAGTAGTTTGGGCAGAGCATCGAATCAAAATACCTTTTGTACAGACTGAAACGTGTCAGTGTGTCCTGTCCCTAAAACTATTTCTAACTGTAAGTAAATTCAACTAAGTTAGAAAATATGGGGTTTTTTCACAAAAATCTAAAAAGGTACAAGACTGTGAAATCAACTACCAGAGACATGCAGGAAGTTACGGCGCTAAGCTATGCTAACCTGGGAGTAGCTTGTACCATGCAAACATGAGATTGGTAGCGATCTTCTAATCCAACACAAAGCGTATTTCCCAAAATGTTGCGCTATCCCTTTAAGAAATGTTAAAAACAGCATTTTAATAATCAGGCTAAATCTAGAAGTTCAGACTTTCCACAGTTGCAGATTAGTTGACTTTAAGAAAGCAGCTGAAAATCATCCAGAATAAGTGCATATCAGTAGATTATTAAAATGCTGCAGCAGATAAAAAAAAGGAGGTTTAACAGCGTGTTTGTGTTCCTAAAAGAACAAGCTCGAGAGGCGATTCATCTTTATGTGGTGAGCGGTTTGTCTTCTCCTTACTCTTGTGTATCTTCAGGATGGTGTAAGACATGGCGGTGAGGAGCCTCTCTCCCTCCAGGATGAAAATGTCCCACAGGCGAAGGGTAAGCGTGAACGGCGTCTGCAGGAACACAAAGAGGTCACCGGGTCACCGCCAGCCTTTTAAAATCTATTAATGCCGGCGGTTTCGCGTATCTGCAGCTCTCATCCTGGCCGGAGTCAGGAGGTTTGTTTGGTTCTTTCCCAGACCTCAGAGGCCCACAGGCCCCTCCGAGCTCGGCGACTCAGCGGGACGGAGAAGTGCTGACAGGGGCCGAATCGTGCCAGACCACCACCGCAGGATTGTGGGCATTCATGAAGGAGACTAATAGCAGTTTAACTTAACGGCTCTTAATGCTCTCTTCTAATGCAAAGTCCCGGAGCTCAGATATCAGCAGGATGTTTTCTGCTGAGATCATGTAAAAGTCTCTTCAAAAAGGCCGTCTGACTAAATGTTTCTTGGAAATAACTCGCTGTTGTGTTTTTATGTTGAACTTCCCAGAGATCACCTGTCAAACAGTCTGGACAGTGATGTGATGGTTTGTGTTGATAAAGTTTGAGTTTCTGTAGCCAGAGAACTAATTCACCACAAGTCTTCTGTTGTCCAAACTAAGTGGCAACATAAAACATTTCTCCTTCTGGAGTTTTCCTTTTTCAGCAACAGCATCCTCACATGTTTTCACGGTCTAGATATTAGCTGAATCACAGCCATGTTTGATCAGATACACAGGAACAAAACTGACTGTTTTACATGCAAATGTTGCATTAATTTACTAAAATGTACATATGGAAAGCTCAAACTGAATTTAAAAGTCATATTTGCTAAGACACCAGTAAATATATCCTTAAGAAGAAATGTGTAAGTGTGTCTGTTTATTTGTCATCACCACGTCAACGCTAGCTCCTTCAGATAATTTGTGCTGCATCTGAATCCTGATGGGCTCTTAAAAACTTTATTTTCAAAATGTCTTGATTTTAAAAGAAAAAGGCATAAAAAATATTGTGTTTAAGGACAGTATATACATGTGTGCATATACTGTGTCATCTTAACAACATATATACACACACATGTATCACACTGTATTAGGGTCATTGTAGATTAAAGAAAAAATATATATATGGCGCTGCAGGAGGTGGTAAAATTCCAGGAAAAAACTTTCTGAGATTAAATTGGTAAATTTACAAGATAAAATTTGCGAGAAAAGAACTCTGAAATTCTGAAATTCTGTGAGATTAAGTCAGCTGTATAACCAGCTACAGGTCCAAAGCTAAAGAGAACTACTGCTGTTGGATTATAATTTTATTTTATTCATTTAGCTGACGCTTTTATTCAAAGCAACTTACAATCGCTGTGAGGTCACAAACCTCTGGAGCTGCTAGAAGTCTAGTGTCTTGCTCAGGGACACACTGGTGGATGTGTCACAGCGGGGAATTGAACCCCAGTCTCTCACACCAAAGGCATGTATCTTATCCACTGTCCCTTCAGCACCCCTGCCTTCACCACGCATGAAGAAGAGGGGCCCATATTCAACATTAGGGAACAGCATGGGCCCCTACGCCTGCGCACAAACTCTCTAATTTCACCATTTAACAGGACTAACAGCCACATAGCTGCGGGGTTTACAGCCAGGGGTCGGCAAACAGAGTCTGGCATCGGGCCAAATTTTTTCAAGCCGTTTATGGCGAGCCAGAACAAAGTCAAATTATTTCCAATCATGTGCACGTTTAGCTCAGCCGGTTCTGGCGTTTGATCCACATTCACAAACCTACGGACACTTATTTTCATTTCACTGAGAAAATTCTAGGGGAACCAATCGCACGTTTACTGACGGCTTTTTCAGAGGTGCGTCAAGCAGCCAGAGACTCTCCGAATGTCCTTCAGAACTCTTCAAAGTAAAAGCTCTCAATAAACTCGACATGAAGCACTGCTGCAAAAGACGTTCTCGCGCAATAGCTTAAGAGGAAGTGATTATGTGAGTAGCTGTTGCTGTCATGACTCAGATCTATTTCAGCATCAGACGCTATCAATTTATTTGTATTTTTTATTTTTCTGCTATCAGAGAAATGTGGCCGAATATTGCCGACCACTGCTCTAGTTGGAACCGGAGGATGAGCCCAAAAAAGTTAGCTTGAGGTCAGTGCCTGTATTCAATTAATCCACAACTAACAAACCTCTTTCTGCAAATGTTTGACTTTATATTCTCACAGAATATCTGCGTTTTGTTCTCGTAGATTTACCACTTTCATCTTGGGGATTTTCAGTTTTTTCTCAGAATATAAACCACTTGAAGATCTGATTTTCCTTTAATTAAAGTTACATGAAATCTAGTAAAAAGTTACTTTAATTTAAAAGTCTGCCAGGCATTAAGAAAAGGTCTCCTAGCTGTCTGTTCCACACACACACACGATTAAATTAATATCTTGGAAGTTTAGAATTGTTATCTTCAGATAATGAGATAATGAAGCCTGACGAGCTGCTCCGGGCTTCCGTCCAGTTGTTACTTTAAATGCGATGTAATTTTGTTATTAACTGGAGGGGAGATACTGAGTGTGAGATCGGAAGTGGATGAAGAAGGAACTCATCAATCAAGCATGTTCCTCACCCTGTCAATGAAACACTGTAGGAACCATTTAGTGCAGTAAATCCCTGCAGACATCTGCTCTCTGTCCTGCAGAGAGAGAGAGAGAGAGAGAGAATCAGCAAATACCTACAAGCCTTCAAACTGCAAATCACATAAACGTCACCACAAATCTGACTTCTTGCTGTAGTGCTGCTGCTTCGCCCTCATTTCTGTTCTGAAACACTTGTGAAAGAAAGCGTGAGCTCACCAGATGTTTCTTCAGCTTAGGGATGAGTTTGGAAATAATCTGATCGTGATGTGCCTGGAATCTCTGAAGTTTGGGGAACCCGGGAACAAAAAATCCTTTAAAAAAAGGAAGAGAAGGGAGAGACTTTTTTAAAATCCTGCTTAATACGAGCCCAAATCCCGTTCGACAAGCAGCGCAGCCTGTAATCAGTTACACCGCCCTGAGAGGAAAACGACTTTGACATTTATTTCCTTTTCTTAGTGGCACTTCATCTTGAAAACACGCAAAGAGGCAGATTTTATTTTCGTGCTCAGATCAGTTCACAGCGACGTCTCACCGTGCATGGCGTGCTTCTGATTGGTCAGCAGCTGTGACAGGGCCCAGAAGGCGTCTTCCTCGTTCAAGTACATCAGCAGCAGGGCGGCGATCTGACTCATCCCCTGACAGTAGCTCACCTCCTGCAGGGAACAGGGCAAAATAAAGGACAGTCACATCGCAGGTTTCCCACTGCTGCAGAACTTCAGACTGATGATTTGGCCTGGCTGGATTTTGGCACAGAGTGGCCACAACAAAGCTGTTTCTTTTTGTTGTAATTCTGCAGATTTATTCTGCATGTAAGTCCCAGTACCAACATGTAAGTAGCAGAGGTTGAGGCTAATGTTAGCCACTTTTGAAGGGGCAGTTTATAACGTTCAAGTTGTTTTTAAAAAAGCAATGATCAGTTAAAGCATAAACTAGTTCACCCTGCAAATTGCATTTCTTAGCCGTGCTAGCAGCTTGGTCCATCAGTCGGTCAGTCGATCAGCTTGTGGGTGGTGTGAGAGCCTTATATGGGTTGTTTTATGTTGGGTGCAGAAAACTAGTGGGTCCATTAGGTGTCACCTTTCTGCTCTGCATCAAACGCAAATTTAAGTAGGAACCTTTTACCGACTTACTAGAGGAAATGTTTGATTTAGTGGATGTTCATGGAGTTCTGGATTATTGCATTTACCTGGAGGCTATCACCGGTGAACAGTGAGCAGACTACGTTATTTCATTAGACACTAGTAGGCAATGGTGAACGGGTGAGAGTGTCAATTAAGATGCCCGGCTACACAACCTTCAGCTGCTACAGGTGGATTTGTCATTTTTACAGACATTAACAGACAATAATAGACGGCATTAATTGCAGTCTGATACAAAATGCTTCTACATGAATGCATGAGGAATACCAATCCAGTCATAGCGGACATTTTTCATCCTGCATTGAGTACTTTTAATACTTTAAGTAAAAGTATAAGACTCTAGTAGGCAATGGCGGAGGGGCGAGCGTGTCGATTAAGATGCCTGTCTATGCTTTTAGCTGTTAAAGGTGGATTTGTCATTTGGTTCCCAGTGAATCCCTCTGACTTTGTTAGTCGTCTGACTTTTCCCTTTAGAGCCACCATGGCTTTGACATTTTTGGTGAAATATCCCAACAACTGCTAGATGGACTGCTATGAAATCGTCCCCTTCAGAATGAGCCATCACCATCATCATCATTATCAGGTCAAAATAATTTCTCCAATACTTTGGTTTATGACAAAATACCTGCAAACTAATGAAATTCCCATCAGCCTCAGCTGTGCTTTCTTTTTAATGCTTAAAAAAAAAAACAGTATGAGCTCCAATGATGTTGCAACGGAGCAATACACTTAGATTTATTGATTTAGCTGACTCTTTTATCCACAGCGACTTACAATTGCTATATATTTGCAAAGGTCGCACACCTCTGGAGCAACTAAATGTTTTGCTCAGGGACACATTGGTAGATGGGTCATAGTGGGGAATTGAACTCAGGTCTCTCACACCAAAGGCATAGTCTTACCCATTGCGCCATCGCCACCCCCGTACATACAACATATGTTTACCCGAGTTATGAATCACCACATTTTTTGGAGAAATGCACCAATTTATTGATATTCTTATATGTTTTTGCAAATGCATAGCCAGTTTAAAGATGTGCAGTACGGCAGGGTTGCTGTGGAGGTGGACCACCTTGTTTGTACAAATACTATTGATGTTCCTGATGATAGAATTTCTTGTGAACGATGAACCTTAAACATCAACTCCGACAGAAACCCTGTTATGTAGAAACTGTTTCAACCAGCTGTGGATTTTAAACTGCAGTGATAATAAAGTCCTGCCTGCAGCCACTGAAAGCAGGCCGGTAATCAGATGCATAAAGGCGCTGTATCAGGCTTTAACTGTCGCCACTGAGCAAATACAACAGGATAACATACTCAACTGTGGCTGAATAGAATGAGCCACTAGTGGAAAAAATGCAAATTAAGTCTCCGCTCTGCTCAGGAAAAGAAAACTCAGAATAGAATCTAGATTTTTATCAGTTAAATCGAGTTAAACTGGTATTTTAGCGTTTCGTGTATTGAAGGAAAAACAGCCACTTACTGTGTTGTAGACTGAATATGCAGAAAGAACATGGAAAAGAGCCTGCTGCCTGCACAGGAGAGAGGAAGGAAAGGGGGGAAAAGGACATTTGTGACACTGATTTATGTCTAAAATGGTTGACTATTTTTATGTGGTCCTTCTGTCTTCCACAGAAGGTCTCACTCTGCACTGTTTAAACTGGACTGGACTTACAAACAAACTCACAGTGAACGCAGAAGAACGAGAAAGAAGAAAACACGAAGTACAAACAGCACAGAACGGAGAGAACACAGAGAAAACAGGATAATCAGAACTCAAAGAATACACAGAACATAGAAAACTTAGAACACAAGTAAACAGAACACATAACTGAGACTCAACATAAACCAGAAGACAGAATTCAAAGAACACATAATACAAAACAGAACACAGAGCTTGCAGCTCTGCAGCGAAGGCACTGCTCTCCGTCGCTATAAAAAGCTTCATTTTCTGCAGGGCCGCTGAACTCCTGTTAAATATTGAAGCGTTTTGCTGCCCCAGACTTTTCCACTGCCGTTTCCGAACAGGCCTGCGGTCTATTAAACTGTCAGTGACATCAGTCTGTGACAGGATCAGGTTCCACACACAGACTGTACAAAAAGAGGTTCCACACAAACCCAAAGCCGTCCAAGATGCAGCCGTGCCCGCCTCCTCCACGCTCAGGTCACGCTGAGGTCGCAAAATCAAAGCCTCTGCTACAGGTTGTGTTTTTTAAAGCTGAACTGAAAATTGCGACATGCACTACACGGCCAAAAATATTCGGACACCAGACCAAAGCCATGCACGGTAATCTGCTGCATCTTCACTTCTTCAGGACCTGAACCTCACTATTGACAAAGCAGTTGAGTAAAGTGAGTCAGAACTTTTCACCCTGATGGAAATCAGATGGAAAATCTGACTGAAAAACTGTTTATGCGTTTAATCACCGTGAAACTTACTTGACTCCAAAGCGGTCCATGAACATGATGTGGTTTCGAAAGGTCCTGTTGATGTCCAGGTCGATCTGTTTGATCTCAGGTGAGTACAGTCTGGCCTGATCCTTCATTTTCTGAGCGGAAACAAAGAGCCAACGACGGGTCGGGTGGGTGTGAGATACTTGTGACTCAGTGAAGTGGTGAAAATAAAACTAAAGAAAATGACCTGATTCAAAAATGTCTTGCAGACTTTAGGAAAAAAGGGGTTTAATAGTTTTTAAATGAAAGCAAGACACCTGGAAAGCAGTTTGTATTATGAAAGTCACTACTTTAGCAGGACCATTTGTTTTTTGTCCATATCTGAGATCAGTTTCTGGAAATATTTATCCTTCATTTTTCACCTTCTAGCCTCACATCTACCTAAATAATCAGATATAACTTAAAGTAAATAGACTATTTTAGTGATTCTAGAGTCATAAACCGACACAGTTCCAAATTAGCAGCAGCATCATATTTCAATTTTAAAGAGATTAAAATAAAAAAAATGCCAGTACCAGAACATGTCTAAAATATTAAAGCTGGTTGATTTCATCATTTCCATCTGTTTGTTTTACTTTCACTAACCCAATCCAGTCCACGTTGTTAATCTGGCTGGGAGGATGAACACATGTCAGTTCAGATGTGCGATTTAAGAGCCACATCTGCCAGGGAAGCTAATCAGACACTCCAGATCCAGGCGTACACAGCGTTAGCTTGGCCTTTTACTGGCTCATCCCACATCAAGAGTTTTATTCATGCAGAGTCTGAATGTTTGAAGCCAAAAGTTAAAAATCATTTAAAAAGGTAAATAAATAAATAAATGTTCCCCCAACACAATTTAACAAATCGCATTATTAATAGCTTGTTGGAACGTTAAAACTATTTGGTTTTAATCAAAGCAGCATTTTGGGAAACAGAGACAGATGAAGAGACTGACATCACTCTATTACAGAGTTAGGTCCAGGACATGTTTAGCTTAGCAAAGAGGCTTTCCTGTGGTGTGTCTCAATTCACACCCTTCCATATTCACACTTACTATTTTGAGTGCGTAAGTGCGTTTACACTGACAAGCATGGCAAAAAGCTGTGCACTGTGAGGAACTGGTGTATAAGAAGGAGGGGGGGGGGGGGGCACCAACATGTTTTCAAACTTGTGACTCCAGAAAGCTGCAGCGGTTGCAATTGTAAAAGTAGAAGTTTGTTCATTGTTAATAAAATTGAAGTGAAGTCATGTGCGTAAACAAGCCGGCAGATATTTTGGTGGGTGACAATCGCAGCCAAATGTTGGCGATAATGATCGGCACGGTTACACTTCACAGTGAAATAGAAGAAGAAGTGGCGAAAAATCCTTTCCTGTTAGTTCACAGCAGTGTGTTCACACAGTATGCAATTAAAGTACACAGTGTACTGCACGGAAGTGAACTAACAAAAGTCTCCAAACTGAGACACGCTACCGTTCTTATCATCCTGCCGGCATGTTGTGAATGTAGCATTAGCCTAGCTTGAAGCTAACTTGAAGCAGGGAGAAAGTGTTGGTCTAACGCCATTTAAAGTGAAAACTGGTGCAAAGCTGCTTTACCAGCAGCTAAGTTTGGAACTACAAATCTTTTTTATATTGGAGTCAAAACTACAATTCGTTGGCCTGTTTTTCTTATTTAAACACATTTTTCAATTTTTCGACCCCTTAAATTTGTCTGTCATAGAACTGTAAGCAGGACGTGTAACCGAGTGTGACCTCAAACATTTCTTTTACACAACTGTACTGATATTTATTGTTACTTATGGGCCAACATACTCTGATACAGATCTTTCATTAGATAAGTTTGGCCCAGTCAAATCTCCTGCTCTCAACATTAAGAGGCTCATTTCACAACATTTCTGCAGTCTGGACGACTCTGTGAGCGAGCACCTCATATTTGCCCTCGTTCTCCGTCTTGGCCCGCTCCACGTCCAGCATCAGCGCCCAGGCCCGGCCTCTGAGCTGCAGGGGAATGCCCTTGTACACCCGTTTTACCATCTGACAGCAGAAGAAGCAGACACAAACACTGGGTGAATAAAAAGCCAGAAGGTTTAGAGAGCTGCTGTGAGTCACCGGAAAGTTTGGCCGCCTACAACAATATTCACAGGAACAAAGCAAAAAGTTTTTTGTCCTGTGTGTGTCAGACGTGGATCAGAGATTTGATTACTTTTATACGTTGGAAGGGTTTAAAACGTTGCAACAGAACACATTTTAGAGGCAAGAGGTTGGAAATTCTTAGCTTGAAAACACAGTGAATACTCACTAAAATCCAAATTAGTGGCCGTTTTCATCCATCTGTCTCAGGATGGAGCTCCAGTGGAGACGGTTTCAAATGTTTTATTTGTTCTGTACAGTTTCTATTTGCCTCTTTCTTAAATAAAAAGAGTGTAATAAACCAACAGTAGAGTTTTAGCTGTAAAATTTGTTTAACTCTGCTGCCAATTTATGGGATAAAACCTTCACATTGACTCAAACTGTATGTATATATTTATACATTTATACATCACATTACTGCAGAGCATGCCTTGAACCAACCTGGACCTACGGTATGTTCATCCATTTACATGTGAACCTTTTTTTCCCAGACCATGTTAACGCTATGTGTTTGTGTTTGTAGCTCCACTCCTGCTTGTTCGTTTACTGTCCTTCCTTCTTCTTTCATAAGGCGGATTCGCCGGGAATTTTCTCTCACTTCCAGGCTTCCCCTGCTAACCCCCGTGTTTCATGTCAGCGCTATAAAGTGTGGGCAATTCCTTGAGACAAAGTCTGCAGAAATACAGACTTACAAAAAGGCTGCATAAAAGGTTCAAAATGTCCGCTAGAGAGCCCTCGAGCGCTTGACGATTTGACAGTGGGACAGACTCACCGGGAACGCCTCAAAAGTCTGTGAGCGATGTGATTGGGCCACACGGTAGGTCGATCTGCTAAAAAAGTTTATGCTGCTTCTTAATGTACACAGTACAGTCCATGCCTTAAAGGGTCAGGGCTGTTTTAGTGGGTGGTCATAATGTTATGGCTGAGTGGTGTATATTCAAAAGTCCCTCACAGGTAAACCCAAATAAGGAGCTCCACAAAATAAAAGCTACAAACCAAAATACACAGTGTAATGAGAAAGGAGTTAATATGAAAAATAACGGCTGAGTTTTCCTCTATCAGATTATAATTTACAACTGAAGCGATAAGACTGAATGCTTTCAGTTAGGAGTGCCGGTTGGGAATCTGGAGGTTTTCCAAATATCCATCTTCTAGTTTGACTCGTATTTCAGGGATTACGTTAAGCTGATCCAGAGTTCTTCAGAATGAGTGAGCATGTAGGAATTCAATGTCTCGCAACAGTTAACCGAGTTACTGGACTCACCACTGACAGCTGCAGTGATTCGCTGTGTGACCTCAACCCACTTTGCATGCTTGTCAGCTATTGTCTGAACTCTCCAGCAGTGAAATACTCTTAAATGAAAATAATAAAAAGGTGTTTTCCGTCTCTGCTTGACCTCCAGGTCTTGTACGTGTGGGCTCTTACTCACCCTCTCGCTATTCTTGTACTTATCCCACTTCTTCACCATCTTCAGCCACTTCTCCGCTCTCTCTATCTCCAGCTGCTTCAGCTGTGAGGGAGAACATACACACAGCTGACTACTTTTCTTACAACTAGACGTGCAGACCACTCACATCTCTGGCCGCTGCACAGTTTGGCAGCAATGTGACGGTTAGCTCTGGAGCCTTGAGAGCTTCCTTATTTACCTTTTCTTCGTGTGCAGTCGGGGCTGGCAGCTCGACCTCACTGCAGACAAAAGAAAAATAAAAGATCAGGTTAAATCTCGACGGTGATCGCCGCACAGCTCCGCCGACAACACGAGACAGGCAGGCTTACTGCATGAAGCCGAAGCGGTCGATGACTTTGTAGATACTGTAGTCAGCATCTTCCCAGGGGTCGATCTCCACCCCGGCCTGCCTGCCCTGCAGACACAAACACAAAAACTAACTCTCCATGACATAATCAGAAAAGTATGTAAGTGCATAATTTAACCTTTTTAAAGTATCACAAAAAACAGATGAAATGGGACCAAAGACACGCCTCCAAACTAACTGATGCAAAATCAGTCGCTTTCATTAGAGTTTAGTTAGTTGTTTATTAGTTTATCAGTTATTCTCTTTAACCAGGGTTGTTTACCAGAGATCACACACAGAGTTCTGCGTATTTTACCATTAAATCAGAATCGGCTTTATTGCCATGTAGGTTTTTACACATACCAGGAATTTCCTTGGGTATTTTAGTGCAGAACAATAAACATTGTGGAAAATATAAGAAAGACAAAGCGAGCGATGCAGGTCAAGAATCATAAACATAAAGTAGAAAATTGACAAAATTATTAAAGAATAATAAAGAATATGTACAAATATTGCATTTAGTAGCACTAAAGTTGGTGTTAGCAAGCTTTAACATTGTGTAAAGTTGGCACGTGTACATACAAATGTTGTCCTATTATTAGGTGATGCTGACCAATAAATCAGCTTGCTGATATCAGCCGATGTGAATTGCAGAGAAACCTGTGTCAGTGTTTATAACAGCCAATAAATGGCAGTTAAAAATATCCTTCAATCGTGTTATGATTGTTGTTGCTGCATAGTTTGTCCACCAGAGGACACTTGCAGCAATCAGCTGATATGATCAGCTCTACTGTTGTGTTTAAACTGCACTGAATCATGTTACCTTAGTGAGGTCTCATAACTGCACATGACAGATGTTAAGGATAATCTTTGTTTAGTTATGAGTCTTGGAAAAAGGGAAAATCAGAATATCGGATTTTAAAATCCTCAAATATCAAAATTGGTATCGGTCTTAAAAATTGCATACCATACAGTTAGCTTGCTAACGCTAACTTACTTGACGTTAATGGACGGCACTTTAAAGAGCCTCCCGAACAAACAAGTCAACATTCACACACAGAATCACCAGAGGCTGCCGTGCAAGGTGCTGGCCATCAGCATCTTGCCCACGGACAGTGGAGGGTCCTGGGAATCAAACCACCAAGCTTCTGGTTAGGGGACAACCCGCTCTACCTCCTGAGCCACAGTCCCTTGCGCGCAGTGAAGCTGTTAATTGGAATTTGGTCATCACGTTTAGAGCAGCAAGTCAGTGTGAATGTTGACCTGTTGGTGGCATTAGATCGCCAGAGTCATTGGAATTTATCTGGGGGATTGACCAATTTAGCAACCATCCAGGGCCAAAGTGTTGACTGACCAACCACTCAGCCTTCCATGGACCGCTAGAATTGCAAAAATAGATTAAATAACCTGTATGCATGTATCGCACAGTACACAGGTGCACACGCACTAAAATGTTTCACATAAACATCTTCATCAATAAATCAAACTGTACCAGCAGGTAAAACTCTACAGTGAAACCTTCCAGCCAAAACATGCATTCAGAATCTGCATTAACCAGCTCAAAGTTTGGGACCAATGAATTTATCATGGAAAATCCATTTAGGCTCCAATCTGGTCCCAGTGTTGACATAACAGGGAAGGAACTAATCCTCCGACAGCCTACCGGAGAATGACAACACTGCTGTGTGGTTGGCTGCAGCTCCTGCTCTCAGCTTGGTGGGGGGGGGGGGGTCACAATGTGCTCACAGAAACTGCACTCTGAGCCCTGGAGGCACCGCGAGTGATGTCAGCCTCGCGAAAGTGAGAGGACTAAAAATACCTCCTCACCGAGGGCGTCTGGGGACTGACAGCGTTACAGAAGGAGATCAGAGCCACACACATTTGAATGTGTCATGCTGATTTAGTACTACAGAAGTCCAAAAATAGAATCAAAATATAACTTCTAAGACGCCATCTGAATGTCATTTTTAATGAACTGAAGCCTGAAATCATTTCTGGTATCAAACCTAAGTATCCAAAACTGTCAATTTCCAAAAGGTTGGCAGCAACACTTCTACGAGCAGCGTGTGACGGACGTCCAAACACCTGCAACCGTGCTTTAGTCCCGTCCACAGGCAGCGTCTGAACTCATCGGGATGCACCGCTCTCTTATTTCCCAGAGCTAACGCGTCTCAAAACTTATTTTATCCTTCCCAGATCGACGCACCCCAGCTGCTGCTCCTCACCTCCTTCTGCATCTGGACGATACATCCTGTGTTTGCTGTGGCCAAATGAAGCACCAATCCACGACACGCCCGTGTGTGCGCTTCACTTTATTTTTCCATCTGAAAGTTCCTGATTTAAGTTAAAGATTTTGCAAATTTGACAAAAAAAAAAAATCTTATTACAAAGTCCCGTTACTTGGTTTGTCCACAGCTCTCAGTCATATCTCGTAACGGTGGTGAGATAACACGTGAGGCTTCACGTAAGTGGCCCTTGTGATACATTTAGACTAAACATAGACTTTATTTAGATCTTGCAAGGTCCAGACAACATGTAGAGTTAGAGAGGTTTGGCTAGTTTTCTTAAAAGAAAAAAGACATCGTAGAAAAACATGCTTATATATCTCAAAGTAGTGCATGTGAAAACATCCCTCTGGTGATTGCGCAGTGGATAAGACACATGCCTTCGGTTTGAAAGTCCTGGGTTCAAATCCCACATGTAAACAAGACACCCTTCTGACATACTGAGCATTTATGAGTCGCTTTGGATACAAGCGTCGGCTAAATGAAATTGCAATGAACGTTGCTTTGGTGTTGGCAAGCAAAGCCTCAAGTTTTTAAACACCAAAAAATAAAACTGTAGTTTGTAGAACATCAGTTTTGCTGAATTCAGCTTTTATCTGCAGTTTCAAATGAAGTGTTTTCAGTTCCCACTTTGCTTTCTGTTAATGCACCCAAGAAAAGCAAAGATCCTTTCTACACGACTAATAAATGTTTTTTAACAAAACTCCACATAAAAAGGCTCAGATTTAACTAAAGAATGTATTTTTTATTCATCCGTTTAATAGGAGTCTAACAGATTAAAACAGATGCAGATGAAACATAATATCTGCTGACTTATTCTGTTGAAACAGGTTTACAGAGAGGTGAAGCAAGGTTTGCTTGGTCTCTCTGAAACCTGCCTTAAAGACAAACCCCTGTCTGTATCTGTGGCAGGCTTTTACCCAGAGTTCTCCTGGGATGAACGCTTGTTTTTCCAGCCCTGCTCCTCCTCTCCGCACTGCGCCGTACATGTGGCCGGAAACCAGCATCCCAACGCAGAAATCCTGATGACCGGGACTTGAGCCAGCCCCCCGGAGGTCGGTGTCAAGTCAATCGCTGCACAGTGTGTCACAGCTGTTGCTATGGCTAGATGGAGCAGACCCTCCACAACCCCTCCGCCTCTCTGCTCGAAGCTGCTGAGCTAAATTTAACCTTTAACTGCCACCGCCTCCGTTGCCCCCGGTTCAACTCTGCATCAGCACATTCACCACCCTGACTCCTGTTCCCAGCAGGGATGTAGAGCTGCATAAGCATTCACACTTGTCGTGGCTTTTATTTTGAAATTTGATAACATTTGTTTATGTCGTGCATAACAACCAAATGCTGCTCAGCAGACGGGGACAAAATGAGTGTCATCGCCATAAATATATTGCCTGCATGTTGTGACTTGTCTGCATGTTAGATGCTGGGGCTGTTACACTTTACTGAAAGGCTCATATTTACAGAAATGAGACGTGTATTTGTATTTACTCTGGAGTCAAACACATTCTCAGTAGGTGCTGGACTGTGCCGAGGATGTCCATCTTCACGGATGAAATCTCGACACACGGCTGAGGTGTGAAAGTGTCCAGTACAGCAGTCTCAAAATAGCATCTCTTCTTTTTGACCGCGAGTTTGAAGCCGAGTGTTAAAGCAGCAGAGTCGTCTGAGACCGCGGCTGACTTATTCGAGTCACTGCTCCAAGTAAAGGAGTTCTTTGGGGTCTTGATCAGGATCAAAACGTAAGATCGACAGAAAGATCGGTGTCAGCAGTAATGCAGGTTGTATTAGACCTTCAGGGTGAAGAGGACTGACTTTGATTTACAGCTCGGCCTGTGTGCCAGTCTTCACCTACAAGGTGTGAGTATGGGGGGAGAAATAATGACATTATGGATACAAGCAGAGTTTCTATCAGTTTCACCCTTAGAGACAAGATAAGAAAGTCAGACATCTGGAAGGAGCTGGGATCAGAACCAGAACTATAAACTCGGTTATTAAAAGTTGGTGCATCAGTGAAGGAATACAGAGCATGGGAGGCATTCTGGAGAGAAAAGAAGAGATTTAGAGTCATTTATAACCTTCATGCCGTTAGTCTTGTCCTGTGTACAGCCTCCGCACTCTCACTAAGGACTGCTTGGATTTACTGCGGGTTTTATTTTGACCTTGGACTGAGATTTGTGGAAACGCTGCTGTTAAACACAACGTTGTTTAATCTTTGGGTTTAAAGGTTTTTTTTACACGATGACAGACTTCAAGCTACGTTAATACTGCAGAAGTCATCCAGTTCATAAAACATTAAATGATTTCTTTGCCTCCTTCTTCAAACTTCCAGCTGATTGTATCCGCTGTATCAAAGCTGTTTGCTGCCGAATTACTAAATCGTGCGCATGAATTATTGATTCGAGAGCGCAAATGATTAAATCCTGTGTACAGATTTGTTTTTTTTTCCCCACCATGACTCCTTCAGGGCTCACACAACATCTCAAACTGTTGCTCACACAAGCTCCACAGATGCCTGTGATAATTAATTGATCGTTGACCACGGTGCATTCAAGACTCACTGGGGCGACTGGCTTCAGACTGATACTGAAAACTGTTTAGTCTTATCAGTTACCCAGAATGTGTTTCATGCCTGACTTTAGAGTTAGTTTCAGCCTGATTTAATATCTCTGGTCATCGTTCTCCACAGGCACAAACATTATTACACAACGCGTTAGTAATGCACTCTGCCGGCATACTCGCATCCACCCACTCGCACACACTCAGAGTGTACAATCCCCCCCCACACATGCAGAAATGCACTTCACAACTAACCACACGGCGCACATTTGAATTCTCGTCCTCCTCAGTGTGTCTGTTGTTGGTTTCGTTCACCACAAAATCAACCACGTGTGAACTCTTCATCCTACAGAAAAAAAAACACACCACACAGGAGACGCTGCAGATACACTTCTGGCCCACACATTTATCTTCAAGAGCCTGTAGTAAAGAAAAACGCTGATTCCAGATCTGTGTTTTCACTCAACAAAACGCTGACGCCCGGGGATAATTTCATGAACAATACCTGCTAACGAGAGGCGGGATCGTCAGACACATTTCACATCTGTGTTGTCTGTTGGAGGCACAAACTCACCGTAGCATATTTCAAGATGATATCAGCGCGTTCCTCTGCTATTAGAGTCTCAATGTCTTTCTTCATGTCAATATCTGCAGAGAGAAAGAGAGAAAACCAACATGAGCTGAAGAAGAACGACAACACAACTCAAGATGACTCAGGAAAAAAAAAAGAGTGCACAGCTGATAGACGTGGGCGACTGTTTTCCTTGTAATGACTTCATCCCATAGAAGAAACGCTTATGTAATGTGTTGTTGCATGATGTATTTGCTCGTTTTGCTTAAAACAAAAACTATGTGTGAGATTTCTTCCCCTGCGGCTCCTGCTGCCACAAAAACACAAAGTCATTGGACATTTCTGCTGAAAGCTTAAAAGAAAAACCACATTATTTTAAAATCTCAACAGCAACGTGTCACCAAGGTTAAGTTAATCCGTAGAACAGCTTCCATTGGACAACAGGACCCCAGTGATGTAGGATGACCCCTAAGTTCACCAATAGTTTAGCTTCAGTGAAACAGCGACGTCAGTGGCTAACCTTTTAGCATCCTGTTCCCACCTTGAGTCGGACAAGATTTGTTGTAACACCTGACACAAAGTACTGTAGGTGGGTTGCTAGTATGAGGCCATAAATATGTTTATTTCTAATTATGCAATTAGTTACATGCTGTTTAATATCTTAGCAGCAGTCTGCGGCTAAAGGGGCCAAATAAATTAAATAAACAAGTAATGTGATAAGATAATATTACATAGAAAGATTATGTAGGTGGAAATGAATGATAACAATGAAGCTTGATGCTGAAGGCGAAAATTGCAAAGAAAAAGTCCTTCGTAGCTAAAAAAAAGTCAAGGTTTTATTGCTATAGCTGTGCGATGAATGTGCTGTGTTGAATCATGCATTGTGCCTGAGAAGTGTTTTAAATCAAAATCAAATTTATTTAAAGTGTAAATCACCAGCTGTGTGGTCCCAGTACGCTTTACAGAAAACAGAGCAGAACTGGATAAAAAACACATAAGATACAGATTAAAAAACAACAATAAAATACACAATTATAAAACTAATAATAAATAAAATGTTGTGCTCAGCATTTTTATGTGTTTCTTGGTTGCACAGGTCTAGCTAGCATGTTGTCGGCCCCCATTAGTTGCTTGTTTTTCAAATTACAGGAATTTTTGGGGCTAGTTCTGGGTGTGTGCCTTCAGGTTATGTCTGAATGGTTTTAAGTGAAGCTTTATATTTTAACAGTTTGGGGCTGACGCTTGGTTTTTAAATATGGCGGCTGGGTTTGGGTGATATACAACATGCTGCTTTATGACCAAGCAGGAATCTCCGGGTGTGAAAAGTGAAGCCAGTGCGGAAGTCCCTTAAACCTGCGTTCTCTCTGACAGCCAGCAGGGGGCGACTCCACCGGCTGCAGAAAGAAATCTAGAAATCTATGAGAAAATGTTTCTACTTCTCAGCTGAATAATTACCCCAGTAAACACTTTCCTGATGAGTTTATGGTCTCAGTCGCTAGTTTCAAGTCTTCTTCAACACAGCATGATGTTCATTTAGTAAATTATGGTCCCATTTAGAGGAACAGAGACCAGGAAGCAGGGGGGGCTTTAGGGCGGGGCTATAAGCTGATGGCGACTCGTATCCGCTGCTCTGTGTACATTTAACCATCGCTGAGCTTATTAGGAGTCGCCTGCTCATTTTTCCGGTGAGTGCGTTTTCTTTAAAGCCTGTTCTCTCACCAGGCAAAATCAGCACCTCGGTTAAAATCACAGCTGGATGGCGACGGCCAAAATGCCAAACTCAAGGCTTCAGTCCACAAACCAATGGGTGATGTCACGTCGGCTAGTCCACTTCTTTTATACAGTCTGTGTTTTTGACCACAGTCCATCTCTGCGATCAGACATTTAATACCGTAATTAACTAACTGTCTGTAATTAATATGTTTAGGATGTGTGTAACTTGCTCATGAAGTCAAAACCTTAGTTCCACCCACAAAACCTCTGATTGGCTCGGCTGATCCTCAACCACGACAACACCAGAGCTGATGGCCAATAAAATGTGAGATATGTTCATCCACCCAGAGGTCCGGATCCCGGTTGTGAGTGGGCAGCATCCTGCAGGTTTGTCCATCAGACAGGCAGAGATGGGTAATATGAGAGCGCTCTGTCTGGTTCAGGCTGCAGCCCCCCCGGGAACAATCAACCTGCCACATACGACTGTAGCTACACCACCACCACCCACCAGGCTGCTTCTACATGACATCGGCCTCACGCCAGCACTAAGGTGCTGCGGCAGGAAACCAGACTTTGTGCCTCAGTTGATCACCAAACAGGTCCCAGAATTTTTATTGCAGAGAACCACTTTCCACTAGCTAAAGGCCGACAGCATTTAAACCGCTGGTCGTACAATGCAGCACGATAGGTTTAGGTGGCGTGTGAGGTAAAATATCATAACACTGATCTGGGCCATTTGTGTGTCTTTTAAAACAATGCACATAATCCCAGCCAGAGTCGGAGCGTTGCTGCTAAATCATCCCCTGAACAAAGCTGCCAGAGGCTTAATCCCGCTTCAGCTGCATTCTCTGTATGAATCTACACCAATGGCAGGACCAGGAGTGGTAATCTGGACACGCAACAGGACAGGCAAACCATGTGGATTAGGAATATCTCCAAAGCAGGATTACGCAATGAAAGTCTGTTATTATTCCCAGAGCAAGCAACAAAGAGGAACAAAGAGGTCTGGAGCGCTAAAGACAAGTGATGGGTTCATTTTAAATTTGCATGGTCTGTTATCCAAAAGCATGAAAGGAGAGCAGCGCGGTCCCATAAAGACACAGATGGAGAGCATCTGGCTTTGGAGCCGAGGCTGTTATTAAACTTTATTATCAACGCTAAGAAGCTTCTTCTCCAATGCCAGAAATTGTTGATGCTTTGGGCAGTAAATCAGGTACCACAACCCCCAAAAACCCAAATGACAGATCTCAAATTTAAGTGCCTACAGTCTTACTAGTTCTCAGTCTGCATCAATGTCAGCTTTAAAGCGTGCCAGACTGTGCAATGAATGGAGAGGCAGCGCTCTGTCTGATGGTAATGCAAAAATTAAGAATTTCTATATATCAAAACACCTCAAATGAGGAGGAGAGCCAGAGAAAGAGGACAACTTTGCTGTAAATGCTAAATTTGATAGGTGAGTTGGAGGGTTGCTTTTAGCAGCAGCATTACACTAGCTAGCTGCCATCTCCCGTTTTTTTAGATGCAACCTGTGTTTAGCTGCTGAAGCTTCAATCGGTGTTTCACGGCGAGATCCAGGACCATTTCACCACGTTTCTCTCACGGTTGCATCTGGGACAGCCCACAATGTAAAGGGGCCTTTGGTCGGCACTGTGTCCCAGAATGTGAGCCTGAAAGTGGGTTAACCAGGCTGAATAATTCAGTAAGGTGGAAGATGGAGGTCCTGTCTGGTAGGCGGCCAGTGACACAGTTAAAGCGAAGTGGAGACGATGGTGGATTCCTTCGGTCTGCTGTTGTCCTGCTGACTGTTACACCGGGCTGGTTTTATATATCACCTGTCCCACAGCTGCAGCTGATCATTACTTTCATTATTGATTAACATGCTTATTATTTTTAAATTAACGGTTTAGTCTTTCCAGATATCCAGAAAACCCCAAAGATATTTTGTTCACAAGAATATCACACAGAGAAAAGCAGCAAAACGCTGTTGTTTTGCTTGATGCGTGACTCTTTAGTTGTCGTTATTCATAATCTTTACAGAAAGTCGATCACTTTCGCAGTCCTTGTTTTTCACCTGTGTAGTCGGTACCTCAAGTCACGAGGCCGCTACACAAAAAATTCTGTGGGCACATCTGCAGGCGGCCTTGTCGGTGTGGCCGATGTTGGCGCTCCCCCATGTGAGCTTCGGGAAAGTAGTGAAAGAGTTAGTTTGGAGCCCTAAATGTTCTCAGCCACCGTCGCTCTAATCTCACAGCATCACTAGAGTCAAATATATATATTGTTATACTGTAGAGAATAATGCAGCTGAATGACGCCACTTCTGTCAAACTGCCCCCCCCCCTCCCTCAAATCTACAGCAGAACCCAAAGTTTGTTTCTATTTCATTCATTAATGAAGCTTCCATCTAAACTAACACATGACCGGCCGAGATAACATGAATGTTAGATTGTACTCTGCATGACTTTTCTTTGTTCAGCATTTTATACCTGCGCTCTAAATGTCGGTATTGGCCACTGAAAAACTTGTTGGGTTTAAAGTAGCAAACAAAGAGATTTCCAATTTATTGTTCTGTTTATTAAAAAGGAAGCAACAGAACATCTTTGGATCCGAGGACATTTTATGAGACCAAAACATTCTATTAATAATCAGACCTCTGTCTGGTTTCCTCTTTGTTGTTGTTCATTGGGTTTCAGCAGTAATCCGCTCAGTGTCAGCTTCCTCTCATGATGCAGGTTCTTGACTGATTAACTTTGCAGCCATGATGTTGTTCTCCCATAGTTCTTCATTTAAAGTCATCATTTATCCCAGAACGTTCCCTCTCTCTTTCCCGGAGAAAGAAAGACTTTTCCACCTAAAAGCTGTGTGCATATTCTTTCTCTAAACATCGCTGGGCGACACTGGAGACCTCAGACATTTTGATCTTGACATTTTTCACTTGTTTGGATTTCATTTCTGTTTCTGTCAGTTAAGATTTAACGCTTCATACATTTGGGGGGGGGGGTGTTGAAAGTAAAACTGAACAGTGTTTCAGATGAGCTGCAGCTCTGCAGAGAGAGGTTACAGAAGCTTTAAATATGCGCCGTCATCTGAAGCATATGGCAGCGGCCGCATGTGGTCAGAGCACTAAATCACAGAGGAGCTCTGGCAGGAGGCCCGGCGAGAAGGGTGGAGGCCCGAACTGGGAAAGAGCAGAGAGACTGGACGGCAGCTCTCTACCTGACTGACGGACAGTTTCCTTTCAACGCTGCCTAATGTAAACTCAATGTCCCTAAACCTGGAGGGGAGTAATGACTTCATAAAACAAAGTAGGCTACATCACAGAGAGGAGACTTGTGGCGGTGGATGGTCAGAGGTGGGATGTAGGAAATGCGTCATATTTTTAAACTAACCTCTGTGAACTCGAGCTGCTAAGGTTGGAAAAACACCTCGGTGGTAACGTGTTTGGCTGCTCAGAAACAAGCTCAACCCGCGGAGATGACTGTGAGGATGCTGGCCGGTACAACTGAAGCTTAAAATCTTGTAAAAGGAATATTTAGTATAAGTAAAGTAAGTTCCTCACATCTTCTGAAGTTTCTATTTGACCTGGACGCGTCTTCACCTGTTCAATTAAATGAAAGATTTGGCTAAGACTTGCTGCTGTTGCAGAGACTCTTCGGATTGACTGGAATAAATTAAGTTGGAATGGGTGGTGCGAGAGGCTTCAGCCGAAGCCTCTCGCACCACCCATTAAACCCAAAACACAGGATTGGAATCTGGAGTATTTGACCACAACAGCAATACTGTTAATAATTTAGAACTGAAAACAAACAATTGATTATTCAATTAGCTGCTTTAGATCAATGTGAATATACAATATGTGCTGGTTTTCATATTCTTTGATCATAGTGAAGTGAATATATCTTTGGGTTCTGCAGAGGTCGCCTCAGGCTGTGGGGAAAACTGTCTAATAAAGTAAAACAATGTTGTATTTTCTTTTATCATTAATTCATAAAAAATATTTTTGCACAATACTTTAATGATAAATACTATCTGAAATTTAAATGTATATAAATTATTCAGTGGGACTTTTATTTCGTTAATTCCATTGCGCATGTCTATTTGCAGAAAACGTGTAAATAGGAGCTTTCTACTGACTCTTTTTATAATGAGGACGCAGCATCAGCAGCGCCTCATTCCATTTTACTTGTAAATATAGTCTCCAACAACTTCGGTGTGTTTTCACAGCAGCAGCAGCAGCAGCAGCTCTGAGCTCCAGCAGGCCTGCGCGCCGCTGCCTTCACTTCCCCTTCAGAGGGGACGTGGCTGCAGGATGCTGATCCAGCCTGCGGACGGTAAAGTCCCGTCTGACTGAGATCTGGGATCCCGCTGACGGCTCAGGGTCTATTTTGTGATGGTAAACACAAACGGACCCACAGCCTCCGGAGGGATGAGCCGCGGTGCCGTGATTTGTGACGGCGCTTCAGCCTCACGCGAGATCCTTTTATTCTAATGAGAATAACAAACAAAAGCAGGGACAATGCACGTAACTGTGTGGATGAACCGGAGCGTTAATTACCGTGATTCTCGGGGGTCTTTCTGCGCTATCCGTGCAGGAACACGGCTCCGGCTCCTCTGGGCATTCTCCGGTGAAAGTGCAGCTCCAGCAGAACAAACCACCGGGCTGACAACAATAGCCTGCCTCCGTCAATCCATAGGTTACCATCAGACGGCGCACACTCACTCACGGCGCGCAGCAGTCGGACGGACAGCGGAGCTCCTGGTCCAGGATCCGAGCAGCTGCGGCGACGCGCACTGAGCAGGCGCCGCAGCGTGGCACCAGTCAGCCGCGTGCGCGCTGAGAGATCCGGCCTTAAAGACACAGGACCTCCACACGCACGCGCGCACATACAGCAGGGCTTGCTCCTGCCGCCATCTGCTGGACAAACACAGATGGCGGCGGTGGAGAAACTCAGACAATTTAAATTTCTACTCAAAAGTCAAAGTACAAGTACCTGTTTTTAAAACTACGTGTGTGTCATTAGGATGGTTTTAGAATAGAATTTAAAAACACACTTTACTAAACAATGGCATTTATTAGAAACAGGTCGCCCTTTCTAACATAATTAAAGTTACTCGTGTGTGTCAGTATTCAGATCCTTTACTAAAGTAAAAGTATAATAATACTACAAAGTAAAAACCCTGCACTGAATGTTACTAAAGTTTGATTAAAGTACTGATTGCAGAAATAATTATATGCAACATTCTTCTTCCTCATGTTTTAATATAAAAGCAGGATTGTACAGTTTTCCTTGTTGAGCTGCAGCTCATCTTGAACTATTTTGTATTAGACTGCAACTTTCATTCTGGATCAACCAGCTGATTATTTTCTCCATTAATTGCCCAAAGTGACACCTTCACAATGCTTGTTTTTGTCCAACAGTCCAAAGCTCAACGTTATTACAAATAAATTAAAATAATTAAAAGGAAAAGCAGCAAATCTTTACGCTTGTGAATCTGGAACAATGAAATGTTTTCACAGGAAACAAATGTCTTAAACGGTCAAAGTTGTTACCAGTTATTTTAAATATCAATCTAAAAATAATAACCGGGTCACCTACTGTAGAAAAACTCCAGACTCCATCTGAGTGTTTTTAGTTGGCATTCAATCCTGAAGGACTTTTCATTGTTCTTCTGTCTCTGTAGGTGTGTAAAGTTATTCTCATCATCATCCAATAAAACCAAACTACGGGCATTTTAACCTGAGATACAAACACAATGACAAGTTTTCTTGGAAACAGGAAACTCCACTCCAATGTTTAAAAAAAAACATACAGGAAATACAAAAATCAATCATGTGGTGTCAGTTTATTCAGTGTATAAAGAGCGTTGACATTTCAATGCATCAGCACACAACAAAGTGGAATTCAAGCATAATAAAAATAAAAGTTTACAAAGCATAAAACAAAAGTAATACAGTGGTTAACAAAACACCACGTGGCGAGCTGAGACAGTTCGGTTTAAGTTTTGGCATCTGATTCACCAAACAGCTTCAGATAAACATCTGGAATAATAACAGGAAGAAAAAGTTAATAAACACACAACTTGGTTTAATCAGTGACAACTGTGACTGCAACGAAATATACACGCGATGAAACATGTTGTCAGGAAGGTGCACAGAGTCAGAGGCCGAGCACGCAGGGATCAATCAGTGCAAACAGCAGGACTTTACAGAGTTCACAAAGCTTCCTGTGAGTCGGCGGCACGTTCACAGGTTAACACAACACCGAGGTCATCTCGCTTCTGTTATTTCCCTGATTTTAGAAATCCAAGTCAACTTTACTTTTTTTACATTTACATTTATTCATTTAGCTGATGCTTTTATCCAAAGCGACTTACAATTGCTACATATGTCAGAGGTTGCACGCCTCTGGAGCAAGTAGGGGTTAAGTGTCTTGCTCAGGGACGAGAAGACACTGAATCTCAGCTTTTTCACCGACCGGTGAGCCAAAATCCCTTTAAAAAAAGGCGACTGTGGAGAAAACCAACACCAGAACAAACACTATGATACGGAGCGAACAGCCACACAGCAAGTAGTGTAGCCAACGTTAGCGGAGGTGTTTTTTAATAAATGCCAACCGGCAAGTCATTGAACGTTACCTGAAATCCCAGCTGCATTAGTTTAGTGCAGAGGGGTTCGCCACTTTGTTTTCTATGAACAGAGTCCAAACCCCAGCGCACACAGAGCCGACAGCTGGAGGACCATCAGAAGATATTCGCTGATTTTGACAAAAAGAACTGGATCAGAATCACAGACCCCACCTTTAAGTACTTAAGGCTGATTGTTGAACAGGAAGTGGCTGCATCACATGTTCGCGCACCGGGTTGGTTATTGAATGTATTTAAAAACAGATATTTATTGACTTCAACATTCACAGTTAATGATTCATTTCATCCCTTACTGGCCTAATATTTACCATTTATATTATCTTGTGACAGTCTGGAGCAGGAGAGGGAACGCTGCAGGTTTCCTGCTGCTAAAATTAAACTATTAGGGACACAAAGATAAGACGGTGAAGCTATAAAGTTTCCAGGTTTTAGCCACATCTCATGGCCTTCATGGAGACGGTTCAATTATCACGTGACCCAAGTAGGGAACTCCAGTCACGTGATCAGTGTCAGCATCTCCGTCTCAATGACTATGGAGCAAACTCCAATGAAGCGGGCCTCATGATATGTTTCATCTCTCAGGCTCAAACTTAAAGAAATGTCGGCGAAGCGACTCCAAACAATATTTTTAACGGAGAACAAACACTTTGCTTCCCAAACGCTTTCAGTGGACAGGAGACGAAGCCACATTCAAAACATCTGAGGACCCGAAGGTCCAATTTTAACGTCACTGTTCAGCTTGTTTTTGGTTCAAGAGTCTCCCAACATTGCAGCGGATCCCAAAAATAGGGTCATGGGACCGTCAGGAGGCCACGAGTCTTGTGCAGGTTGGGTAAATTCTCTAAATAGTTTCTTAAAGTCACGGTGCTTCAACAAGACCCAGATACCTACTGGATAAAACTGGCAACTGCACTGGGACCCCGGACCTGCTGGAACCTCACCAGAAGTCCCAGACTGACTGCAGGGCTTTTCATTAAAGGGGACCCTGCTGCTTATAAACAGACAGTTTAGTTTACTCATGATAAAGACAGATTGTTGAGAATTTATCTGAGAGAACATATTTGTAAGGATTAATAAGTTAAGATATGTTAACATTCATACAACTGTTAATCTGTTAAATATGTAGTTAAAAGGAGATTTCATGTAATTTCATTTGGAGTTACATTAAAAGAAGGGACTTCATTTCCCAGGAGGCTCTAGGGAAAGGAGCACGTGAGGTGATGACGTCAGTTGTCAGTTAAACTCGTTTAGCAAACGCTTTTTCCGGAAACAAACGTTGCATTTTTAGTTAAGAGCTGATTCTGCTATGATGACTCGGCTTCCCCTCTGGCATATTTGTTAAAGAACTTGCACCACTCGACCGGAGCGGGTCCTGCTTAAGTTTATTGTACTCACATGGTGCATGTCTGTGAATGAAGTTGTGTTTGATGCACAGTAAACCTGGAGCAGGTGTACAGGCTGAACCATTAAGAGATCACTTAATAGTCACAGGAGGCGCAATATTTGTTAAATGTGCATCAAAATCGCATTTTAACTATATAAATATTGTCAGGATGCAGAGACACATGATATTCCATGGATTTAAGAGAACATCTTTGATCACAACATAATCATTTTAAAATGATGCAGGTGAATCTGTCCACGAGTCACTGAGCTGAAACAAGGCAAACATGTTTTTCAGCGCTGCAGAGGGTTCAGGTGGAGGCGACTCACAGCGTTTGTCATGTCATACTGGCTGTAAAATTAAACAGCTCGCTCAAATCTTTCTTAATGTAACACAGGCTCACTTACCAAATCACCACTTCGGTCTACGTTTCCTCCAGGCTCCCTCCCTCCTCAACGTGCTGCCAGTTTAATGTGCAGTCACCTCCAGCCTGTTAAAGGGTCAGTTCACCACCAAATTACAACAACAAAAAAAAAAAACTAACCTCCAGCTTAACAGAGAAAGTTGTCGGACTGGGACGGAGACCTGGATTAATAAAACCAACATGATCAGCATGGATGGATCCACTGGAGCTTCAGTGGGAATATTAGGGTTGGGTTTTTTTTGTCATTTTGGAGCTCTGGAAATATTTCAACACAGATATGCTCTTTATATTTCACAACACAGTTAAGCTGCTGAGAACGCAAACGCAACCTCAAACTGACAAAATGTTCTACTTACGATGTGTTTTCAAACTTTAAAAAAAAAAAAAAAAGGAGTGACATTCATAAAGCCAAGTGATGAAGAACTGGGTGGTCAGTTCATCCAGCCGTAGGCGTACAGGCCGTTCTCCTTCCACAGCTTACAGTGATCAGCCGAGTAGTTCTTCTCCGCCAACAGCTTTTCTGACAGGAGAGCGGTGGCTGCTGGGTATTCTGGCCACCGTCCTCCATCTTACCTGTTAGACAGAGGAGCAGTGTCATCAATCACTGGTTGCAGGAGTTTTCCGAAGCTTAGCTTTCCTGATCCTACCTGGAGTTCTGGTTTGTGTAACATCAGAATCTCACCGCTGTCTGCTGTGTACTTGATTTATACAGTTTATTATTTTAATGTCTGACTGACTGATTGAAAATACCCCCGTGGGCTGGATCAGCGTGAGAGGTTTACAGAGATGATCTGAAAGGTCCAGTGTGGAATATTTCTGAGGATATAACTATGTTTTCAGTGGTGTGTAAAGACCTCACATAATAAACCGTTGTGTTTTTATTACCTTAGAATGAGACACTTATATCTACATAACCGCTTTAACAAATGGATTCTGCAGCGAATGTTTCTCAGATCACATCATGTGCTGCTCGGTTTTTGTTTCCGTGTTTGATCCTCATCCATCCACCTACAGACGCTTCTTCATTTCCCCCGGTGTCTCCAGGCAGAGGACATTCAGGGGAATCACGTTTTTCTGTCGGCTCTTTCAGAGGCGTGTCGAGCAGCTACAGACTCTTTTACTGCCGTGTGGTTTATAATGGAGTGTGGTGCACAAACAGTGACAGTGTTTCACACTCTCAGCTCACATTTTCCATGTTGTCTGTCAGAGGCCAAGTCACAATAACTGTTTTACTGAATAATTAAGTAAACATTATTTCTTAATAAATCTACCTAAGAATGTTCGTGGTCATTGAAACCGGCTTTCACAGGGTGGAATAATGGGAACATTTGAGTGTTTTTTTTTGCTGGGGGGGCAACAATGGCATCGTCTATCAACCCAACCCTTGTTTTACATTTGTTTTTCAGTGCTGCTCCACTCAGGTGCGCCGCATAGGCAACTACTAACAATGTAACGAGGTCACGTGCAAAACGTAACAGAGGAAAAAGTCGATATTTGGCTTTGAAATGAAGCGAAGTGAAAGAAAAAAGTTGCAACAACTAAAAATACAAAAAGTACAGATACCGAAAAAAAACCCAACTTAACTACGGTAACAAAGTATTTGTAGTTTGTTACTTTCCACCACTGAAAATGTTTCTACTTCTCAGCTGATTTATTCCCCCAGTAAACACTTTCCTGATGAGTTTATGGTCTCAGTCGCTAGTTTCAAGTCTTCTTCAACACAGCATGATGTTCATTTAGTAAATTATGGTCCCATTTAGAGGAACAGAGACCAGGAAGCAGGGGGGGCTTCAGGGCATTTAAGTACATTATCCTGTTTTAAGCTTGTTTGTCGCAAGCCAAATTTAGCATCCAAAAAAATATAAATATCACAGTTAACGTGAATTATCGAAGCACCTTGCTAACTAAGCTAGCTAGCTCAACCCTCTCAACCAAATATGGTCGCGTCCGGTGCCAGGTTGGCAAAAAACAAGATGGCGACGGCCAAAATGTTAAAACTCGAGGCTTCAAAACGGTAGTTCACAAACAACAGATGACGTCTACGCCCACTTCTTTTATACAGCCTATGGTTAAGATTTGAAAATCTTCTAGCGTGCACCGGCACTGCTGACATCTACTGACCTGCTTTCTATGTTGAATTTTTAATTATATTAAAGGATAATTATAATTTAATATAAAACGTAAAGTTAAAAGGAAATCTACTTTGCAAAAGCAGCTTTTGAATCCAGAACACAGTGGAAAACGTAACACACACCACTAGGTAAAGTGACCGTGCATCCAAAATCTAGTGAGTATCAAACACTCACAAGCCTTTACAGCTACAGGAGGAAAAGAAAACACAGAGTGGCAGGAAGCATCTGCACCTGTTTTGGCGAAGTTGGCGAGGTGGCGCGTGATGAGATCCTGGAAGCTCTTGTCTTTGTCAGAGAGCGGCTTCCCCAGGAAGAACTCCAGCCCTCCGAAGAAAGCCACGGCGTCCAGACTGTGAAAGGAGAAGCGGCTCGGGAACGACAGCAGATCGCCGGTCGCGTTGACCGGCCCCGACGGCGTGTGCGTCACCACGTATCGGTACACAGGACTGCTGAGGGCCGCTGCAGACAGGGAGAGGTTTCACAGAATCAACAGCCAGTGAAAAGCAAAATAACTCTGGAACAAACAGTTTATTTAACGCTGAAAACGGGTCCAGAATTATAAACATGTGACCGAATGATCACTGATGGGTTTTAATAGTTTCTGGACAAGCTCAGAGGAAGAAGCAACATAAGGCAGTGAGACACTCAGGACCTGTTAGTAGACGCATTCACTGCTGGTTCCAGCCATTTATGAGCTGTTCTAAGAAAAACACAGATCATCACCTGTGTTTTTTTTTGCTGCTTTGCTGAATTTGGCTTTCATTGAATATTTGAGCTAAAACGTCCTGCAGATTGAGAAGCTAAATTTAATACTAAATGGCATTAGCCCCCTATAAAACAACAACCATATTCATCTTCAATCCGGCTTCCACGAATCATGCAGAAAAGGAAAAACATCTCTCAGGATGCCTAAATGTCAGTTTACTCTGAGCTTCACCACTGAATGAGCTTAACAAACCCCGCGGGCACAAAACCTACATGAAGCACAATTCTGCTGCAGTGCAAACTCATTCAGGAGCTGCACACCAGCGGGACGCTGGGCCTAAATTTGTTATTCAGAATAAAAACAACTTGTAATGCATGCTCTGATGTACTAATGTGCTGCATGAAGGCAGACCGTTTTACTTCAGCTGTGCGCACAGAAAGCAGCTTTACTGAGACCAATAAATTGTTCCCTGTGGGCACGGCGACATTCAAAACACGGCTGTATTCAAAGCGCACAGTATTTAACATACGAGACGAAGGGCTGAGGACAGAGGACAGAGGGCGCCGTATGCTGCACAGATTGTAAAGCCCCAGAAGGCAAATTTGTATTTGGTTATATTGGGCTGTAGAAATAAAAGACCTGGCATACTGAGTCATATTTTCTTATGTTTAAAGTTCTTACTCTTGTAAAAAAAAGTGAACGAATTGAGGCATATTTTGGCTCATTTATCAGAGCTCTGATCCACAGGACCCAGAGCCCTTCTGGTTTTTATTGCAGCCCCTTTAATCATCAGCAATCACTGATCCGTTTTAATCCCAGGAAGCAAGGTAGGTTTCAATTCACTTCCTGGCAGGACAGAAAATCAGCAGGGCTGCAGGAGAAGCAGAATTTTAAAACAGAGCAGATTTAAAGAGCTTTAATATGGAAAAGAAAAAAAGCTTTTATGAGTTTACCTGCGGCCCTCGAGGCCAGCGTCGTTGTTGGGACAGGTGGCCCTGATGTCGGACACCATGGTGGTGTAGGCCCTCTCTGGACAGCGATCTTTGGTGGGGCAGGAGAGGGAGGTCGGATACTGGTCCAACGCCTTATTGGGGAGATCCTCACCGAAGGTCCGAAGTTTATCTGTGTGGAGCAGAGAGGGGACGGGACGACTGGACTGAAGACATTTACAGAGGCCACACAGAGCAGGGTCAGCGACCGCAGTCACATCATGTATGTATGGAAACACAAACACTCAGCAGACATCTTTAAAAATAAAAAAGGTGCCGTGCACAACATTCACTGCCACTAGTCGTCGCACCAGAGCTACAGCCCACCAGACTCCACTGGCAAACACAAAAATTTTACCTCGATTAGAAAGTGGACACAAACAAAATAAAACTCACCAAAACTGTCTTTCTACTGTTCCAACAATCCCCAGCTCTGGTTTGGCTGAAATAAACTCTTAATCCACCAGGTTAGACGAGAAAAGAAACAGCCGTTATATCGACAAACTGTACAAACACAGCCGTTAACAACAGAACGTTTGAACGATGGCGCCTTTTTTATGACCTCATCTGGAAATATTCGCTTCGCCGGTCGCCCTGCTGGTTTGTGGAGACGACCACGTGAACAACACAAAGGCTTCCAGGAGTCTCTGCCGAGTAAAGATTACAACTGAACGACTCTTAAGACCTTTTCATTACTTCTAAGAGGAAAAACTGTTCCCGTGGCTGAAGGCAATCTGAGACACTCTGCCACAGCAGACAGTAAATATTCAGCACCTAAACCAGCAGCAGAAAGTGCTGCCGAGTGTGTGAGAAAGTCCAGTCATTTATCTTCCTTACTCCCCGAGTGAACCTCAGCGTCGATATGAGCAGAACTTTTCTTTATGGAGCTTCTTCTGCCTGGAGCATCGACCTTTCTGGGCTCCACGTGCACGGCTGTGTTTAAAGACACGTCGCTGCTGATTTGACAAACCCTCCAAATGAGAGAAATCATACTTCAAGGTTTGTTTTCACATTTCTTATAACCTCCATTCACAGACTTCTGTCCCCCAAAACCGCCGTCATGCAGCAAATCTTAAAACCAGCAGGAAACATTGTTCATTCAGCAGTCGGCCTTTATCTTAGAGTCATCACATCTGTCATTCATGTTCCCACAGCAGCCGTTACCTTTTACAAACCACCGGTAGTCCTCCCACGTCCACACGGAGATGTTTTCGGCCGGGGGGCTGCAGAGGAAACACAGAGGGCTGAGTTTGATCCCAGATCAACACATGACAGCGATGAACCCGAACCAGGCGAGCTCTCACCTGAAGTCCGCCTCCTGCTCCGTCGTCCCGACGAGGAAAGGAACGTCGCTGTGGTCGCCTTTCTTCTCCCACACCTCAAAGGGCGGAGCTTCGAGGACGTATCCGTCCACCACAGCCACCGGGCCGATGAAGCTCCCTTTAACGGGGAGGTCCATCAACCCATCCGCAGCCCAGGAGGGGTACTTCTGCCATGGGACGGCCTGGGAAGGACAGGGGAGTTTGTGCACTTTGGTACAGAGAGAAGAAAATAGAGCTCATACCTGTGAAATTCAGACTTATACCATTAGCCTGGTGTTTTGCATTTTACATTCAAGTTCGACAAGTTCTTGTTTCAAGTCGTTTTATGTTTTGCTTTTAAGGTTTTGTCGTAATCTGTATAAATTCTGTACATTGCTTCATACTAAAATGCAGCTCTTGAACAATCAGTGTAGAATTATACAAACAATAATTACAATACCAGTAATGATTACAATAATAATGAATATTAAAATATTACTCCCACTAATAATAATACTACAATATAAGACTTTGTTGCCATGTGGCTGTATGGTTTGGGTATAAATGTGTACATGTATCATATTATTAACACTTCTCTGGCACAATAAAAGAAATTTTAAAAAAACAACTGTAGTGTTTCAGTATAATCATACAGTAAAATAAAGAACCATCTTTGTCTAACTTTACCTCTCTGTGTCGTCTCTTCTTGTTATGGAGCCACTTTATGAGCTTGTAATTTCTTTTTCATGTGCTTTGGGGTCAGTAAAAGGTTTCATTTATAAATAATACAGTCACTTAAATGAATAAAGTGGATTGTTTAAAGAAATATAAAGCTTTATTCTTTTACTTCTTATCAGTTATTTACCTTTCTTCAGGAATTAAATTTAAAATAAAAAGGTTTTCTTATTTCCCTTTCAGTTGGCAGCCACCTGCTTTGAAAAACTTCTAAAGTTCATGAGGATGAAGATCATTTTTCTGTGAATCATTCTGAAGATGTAAGTCTTTAAAAAAAAAAAAAACACCTCATATATATACAGTAGTTTCATTTTAAAAATTGCTCAGTAATTTCCTCAAACAGCTGGGAAACACTGGCTTTTAGCAAGTGTCACTCAACAGCTTATTTGTTGGGGACTATTTTCAGCAGAGGATTAATCCATATTTGGCGCTCTGCTACGTGAGATTGAGCCAAAATATGCTACAGTTCAATCTGGGGTACGTCACTGCCTTTAAACTGAGAGTTAAGCATCAAAAAAAACTTGAACCTTATTAAATCAATATTTCACTCAGGTTTTTTTTTAATGGGACAAATTAATTAAAAAATACAGTATCTCATTAGAAATCTTGCAAAAACCCATTTGAATAAAAAGTCTGGGAATCCACCTGAGTGGCAGCTGGAAAAATTTAAGGTGACATTTTAAAACCTAATAACAGTGATGACAGTACGATGACTGCTGCACTCAGAAAAGTTCAGTCATCATCCCTTTTTTCCTGACTGGGCTCGTATGTTTTTGCGTTTCATAAAATACATAATTCATAATTCACTCTAAAGTTACGGCGAGATGTTGAACAGGAGCTCTTCTTAAAAATGACTCTAATTTTGCTTCTCCGCAGAGGATCTTTGATTTTATAAATCTTAATAGGGTTTCCTGAGTGAAGATGGGGAATACCTTTGTTAATTTATGGTTGCAAAGTTTAAAAATTATTTTTTCCCCCATTAACTTTAGTGTCTAATTTCTTCATTAACTCTCACAGTATTGGTGCTCTAATACCTGCATGTGACATTATAATCCCTCAACAGCAGAGAGCAATTTTAAAAGTGAATCAAAGTGTCTCATTAAATCATAAAGATGAGCTACAATTCAGGTATTTTATGACATTCCCAAATATTAAAGGGGAAATTAAAGAGATTAACTGGTGTTGTGAGAGTCTTTTAATTACTGGTTTGCCAGAAGGAGCCCTTTGCACAGACTTTACACCAAAACCGTGTCCAACCTGCAGGATCTGCCTGACGGAGAGACGTCTGAGGCAGCTCCGGTCTCTGCAGCCCGTCTCCTTCAGGAACACCAGGTTGTCGGTCTCGGCCTGTTCAAGCGTCGCGTTGTAGACGGAGGAGCCGCTCATGTCCACCGCCGCATGGAAGAGACCCTTCGCCAGCGGAGACATCATCAGCGTCCACACTGATGTCCCACCTTCCACAGGCCACAGAATGAAAACAAGTTAAACACATCAGCCATGAAAGAGAATCAGTTTAACGCACAGGTCTGGGTCGAACTCTATAGTTTGTCATGTTGATGCATAAACAACCCTTGCATTGTTTGGTCCGGTTAAATCGGACTCTGGTTTTTTTCTTCGCCTCGGTACGATTCGTTTGGCCAGATCTGAACTTGTCAAAGGGTTCACCCCCTGCACAGAGACCCTTTAGAGGAAGTACTCTACACTGAACAAAATTATAAATGCAACCCTTTTGTTTTTGCCTCCATTCATCATGAGATGAACTCAAACATCTAAGACTTTCTCTATGTACACAAAAGGCCAGTTTCTCTCAAATATTGTCCACAAATCTGTCAAAATCTGTGTTAGTGAGCACTTCTCCTCTGCCGAGATAATCCATCCACCTCACAGGTGAGGCATATCAAGATGCTGATCAGACATCATGGGTATTAGGCTGTACACACTAAAAGCCCTTAGGCTGAACACACTTAAAGCCCTTAGGCTGAACACACTTAAAGCCCTTAGGCTGAACACACTTAAAGCCCTTAGGCTGAACACACTTAAAGCCCTTAGGCTGAACACACTTAAAGCCCTTAGGCTGAACACACTTAAAGCCCTTAGGCTGAACACACTTAAAGCCCTTAGGCTGAACACACTTAAAGCCCTTAGGCTGAACACACTAAAAGCCCTTAGGCTGGACACACTTAAAGGCCTTAGGCTGGACACACTTAAAGGCCTTAGGCTGGACACACTATAGCCTCGTTTCCACTGAGTGGTGCGGTGCGGTTACAGTTGATGCGGTGCGCCAATTATTTGCGTTTCCACTGTCAAAAGTTGTGAATGGTACCAAAAGGCGAACCGTGCCGTACCACTTTTGGGTACCTTTCGTTGGAGTACCTAGCACAGTGATGCGGTACTAAAAGGTGGAGCTAGACTCACTGCAGAGCGGTGATTGGTTGACAGAGAATCGTCACTTGCGCGTGCTACAAGGGAACTCGACAACACAAGAGGCGCCATTTTTAAAACACCGTTGACAAATCCACCACGCCTATCAAGTGACGTTATCACTACTTTCCGGCATACACCACGCCTATCAAGTATGGTACTGTTGGCAGTGGAAACGCGAGCCCCGATCATGGTTTAGCGACCCGACCCGAACCGTACTGTACTGAACCGTACCGCACCACTCAGTGGAAACGAGGCTTAAAAGCCCTTAGGCTGGACACACTTAAAGGCCTTAGGCTGGACACACTAAAAGGCCTTAGGCTGGACACGCTTAAAGGCCTTAGGCTGAACACACTTAAAGGCCTTAGGCTGGACACGCTTAAAGGCCTTAGGCTGGACACACTTAAAGGCCTTAGGCTGGACACACTTAAAGGCCTTAGGCTGGACACACTTAAAGGCCTTAGGCTGGACACAATTAAAGGCCTTAGGCTGGACACAATTAAAGGCCTTAGGCTGGACACAATTAAAGGCCTTAGGCTGGACACAATTAAAGGCCTTAGGCTGGACACAATTAAAGGCCTTAGGCTGGACACGCTTAAAGGCCTTAGGCTGGACACAATTAAAGGCCTTAGGCTGGACACAATTAAAGGCCTTAGGCTGGACACAATTAAAGGCCTTAGGCTGGACACAATTAAAGGCCTTAGGCTGGACACAATTAAAGGCCTTAGGCTGGACACAATTAAAGGCCTTAGGCTGGACACAATTAAAGGCCTTAGGCTGGACACAGTTAAAGGCCTTAGGCTGGACACAATTAAAGGCCTTAGGCTGGACACAATTAAAGGCCTTAGGCTGAACACACTAAAAGGAAAGCAAAAACAAAAGTGTTGCGTTTATAATTTTGTTCAGTGTAGGTCCGGTCACATAAATTCTGGAGCAGTTTGTTTATGACTGGAACATGATCTGACCCGTAATACTGTTACTCTTATGAATAACGTTGCTGTACATGTAATGCCTTGTTTGCACCTTGCACTTTGTGCTGTTTCACATCTTGGCCAGGACGTCCTTGTAAAAGAGATTAAAAATCTCAACGGATTTCTTTCCTGGTAAAATAAAGGTTTAATAAAATAAAATAAATTAAAAATTTACAAGACGTACTCTGCAGTTGCTTTCAGGGTCTAAGGACAGAAGGTGTTGTATTGCTGTGCAAGGTGATTTGTAATCTGATAAATACACTACTGGTCAGAAGTTTTAGCACATCCCCCTTTTTTCTAGTGTGTATTAAAATATAAGTAGTTCAAGTCCAGGGAAAAATTTTAAATGTTACCCAAGTGAGCAGAAATCAGCCAAAGCCAAAGACAATGTTTACGTCACCACAACAGACATTTTCAGATCTAAAATTAACAGTAAATGAAGGATTTTGATTATTTCACTGAAGGATCAACTGATGACCAGCGGCTCTGACTTCCTGCATTATTATAAAAAATATAGTACAAATAAAGCTTCTGAGGGTGTATTAACTGCTGCTATAATGTGTTTACTGTAGACATGTGTTTCAAGGCTTAATTTCTTTCCACTGCTGCAGGAAATTTCTTAAATGATTTAACTTTGGCAGTTAGCTGCTTACTTTGTACCACTTAAGGTTTTTAAACTGGACCTTAACTACTTATCTTTACAAACTAGAAAAATGTGGGTGTTCTAAAACTTTTCACACCCACAACTTTATATATAGTATGTATACATATAAACTAAATGGACTTGAAAATGAATCGAGATCCCACCTGGACTAACAACCAAGTACGTTGCCTTCCCTTGTTTTTGTTTTTCCTGCATGTTCCTCAGTTTTTACTACCTTCCTAGCAAGTGGTGGAGCTGCAGCAGCTTAAGAACCAGGTGTTAACTTGACTGCCTATAATCACAACAGCAGGTGAAGGAAACAAGCTCCCGGTCCTCAGGGGTAGAGCTTTGTTCACAGCCAAATCAGTGTAACAGCACAGATTTGTGTCGCTCTTAGAGCTGTTGGAAAATATCAAAACCTTCATGGCAGGACTGTATTTTTCACCGCAGGGCCCAACGGCACATTTTATGTGCACCCTTTTTACTGGCTTTGTACCTGAGCTGTGTCCAAATATGGTGACTTTCCCAGGATCTCCTCCAAACACGTGGATGTTCCTCTGGACCCACTTCAGAGCGGCGATCTGGTCCATGAAGCCATAGTTCCCTATAGAAAGAGGTGGGGGGGGGGGGATCGATTAGCAACGACAACCTGCTTTGATGTGGCCCTGTTTCCGGCGTCCCATTTTCCCAGCCCGCTGCAGCGTTCTGGCAGCTTTTACTAAATTTAACTCTTTTCAAGCTGAGGGAGCGAAGAAATGGGCCACGGAATTAGGAGAATTCAACATTAGAAATGTGGGAGAGGCGTCTCCTGGAAGATGGAGAGGACTCGTGCGCCCTGCCCATCATCTCACGCGAGGCTTTCTCTCTCGTTTAACGGGTCACTTCACATCGAGGTCACGGCATCTGATTTATGCAACAGTCCAGTCCCACAGTGTGCAGAAATGCAAACATTACCATGGAAGAGACTGAGCGCCGTTCCTCCAACTCGCATTAACATTCATTAAGAATTCACAACTTGATGGAAAAGTACGGACTTCAATCTGACCAGCACAACGTCAACACCATAAATATTTGAAGAGTCTGCTGAAGTGGTAAATAGCTCGTAAGAAAGTGGCCACTATCCCCATTATAACTTCTTTAACGTAGCACAAGCACAGCGACGGAAGAATAAAGCTATTAAAAGCTTTCTGAAGTTCAACAACAACAACTAGAGCTACTTCTTCCTAATAAGTGTTTTTAACAGAGCGTGTAAAGAATGGTTTGTGCAAACTCTGGTGCATTTTATTGTCTCTGCCGTTTGACCTCTGGTGACCCCAAACAATAACAAAGAGAGACCTGAAAATGAGTCTCAAGCTGAGGCTCAGTCCCGTCCTGTTTACAGTAAGCACCAGCTGTCACAGTTTATGCAGTTCGTGTAAGAAACAACAAATTATGTAATGTGTTTGGCAAACTGCCAATTACACTTCACAACGGCTTGTTCTGAGTCTTTTTGGTCGATGCTGACATTATGGAGTATATTTAATGTTGTCACTATCCCAGAAGCACAGTTTGTGGTCTGAATGTCAGATACAGTTTTAGTTTCCTGGCAAAGGGTGGTGTCCCTCCTCTCAGAACCACCATCAGGTTACAGTTTAACTCTTAGTTAAATAGCTCACACGTCTCCTTAAATGAACTGACACCATATTCGCTGCAGATACTCACGTTCCCCTCAGGATGAACTGTAATAACACTGTGATCCTTTAGAGGTGGGGTATGTGATTCTGGAGAACTCCAATCCCATACAGAGCGAAGGACAACACAGCTAGTAATGTTGCTGGTGAGCAAACTATGGCTACAGCGAAGCTAACCTGAAGCTAGCCTGCAGAGAGGACGAGACGTCTCCAGATTCAGCTCAGCAGATTCAGACAGCGACGCTCACAGCTCTCCTGCTGCTGCAGCTAACGTCACAACAACCGCAGGTCTCAGCTGGATGTCGGCGGGCCGGTCATTTAATGTTGCCACACGTCATGGCTGAAAAGGCTGGAATAGTGTTGTCTGGCAGGCTCCGCCTCTTTGCTAGCAGATCATCTGACCAAATGATGTGTATTAGATCAGAATCGCTGACACACCTCTAACCAATCATTTAATCTAACCAATCTAATTATATTCCCATCAGACTCAGCTGTGCTTTAATGCTAACTAGCAAATGTTAGCATGCATAACACTCTAAACTAAACTTGTCCGTCCATCCATCCATCGTCAACCGCTTATCCTGCGTGCAGGGTCGCGGGGGGGTGGAGCCTATCCCTGCGGGGTTAAACTAAACTTGTGAACATGGTAAATATTACACCTCCTGTTACATTGGCAGTGTCAGCCTCGCACATAGCAACTAGTATGGACTCAGATTCTTTGCAGGGAATTTGCTGGGAAAAAAACACCACCACAAATTACCACCAGGGGTGCAACATTTTGCGTGACAACATTTTTTAGCGGGGTAGTTTCTTTTTTTCAGACTACAGAACTAAATGCACGCAGCTGTGGACGTCATTTGCATAAAATGCAGCTAAATAAGACGTGATGTCGGGCTGTTAGGTAGGTTGGTGTCCTTTAGTAGATAAGGACAAATGTAATTTGACTTTATAAAGGTTTAACAATCTTTAGTGAAAATCCCGGCGCGTCTTCATGGTTTAATTAAGAAAGTATTCTGGCGGTTTGGTTGATGCTTGCTCATCCGACCCCTCAGATCTGTTTAGATCATGTGGCTCCAGTGAACCTGACAACGATCCTGCAGACGTGAAAGCCACCTTCAGAAACAGGTCCTCCCCAAAGCAGACTGACCTGAGGTGTTCTTTGGAGAACCTTCTCTCAGCATCTCCAGCGCCAGGAAGCCGAAGGCGTTGAGTCTGTAGTTGAAGCTGACGTAAACCATTCCCGTGTCGGCGGCGAGCTTCTCTGTGGGCGAGTAGCCCTGCTCTCCTCCACTGAGCATGTGCAGGAATCCTCCGTGGATCCAGACCATAACGGGCAGCTTGGCGTCGGCCTGCAGCGAGGGCGTCCACACGTTGATGAACAGGCAGTCCTCCTGGCCCATCACCTTCCCCGTGCTCGTCATCGGCCGCATCTGAGCGCACATGCTGCGGAAGCGGCCCGCGTCGGTGACCTCGCTCCTGCGCACCGGTTCAGCTGGCGGGGCCCATCGCAGGTCACCGACGGGCGGTGCAGCGTAGGGCATGCCCTTAAAGGAGTAAGCTCCGTGTTTCTGGAGGAAAAGAAGGATTCAAAAATGAAATAAAACAGTAAATGAGAATCTTAAAGCTTAAATCTGGATGTTTTAGCAGGAGCAGATGATTTTGGTCCCAAACTTTCTCTGTCAGTATCAAGATATTTGATACTCGTCATTCAGTATTTTCTTGCCTTTGTGCTTGTGATGTGCTGACAGCCTTTAACAGCCCTTTTCTCCGGTCTCTGCTGCCTTCACTCTGCACCCCTGCCTTTGGCTTAAACTTGAATTTTCACCCAGATCTGATGTTTTCAAGAATCACAAGGTTGCAAGTTTTCCTGCTGATGGTGGACTCACAGTTTACAGTAAACAGCAGAGGGTGGAAGGAGTGCTTAGATCTTGTACTTATTGTAGGTTAAAGCCAAGTTAAATACCTCAGAGTAGAAATACTATATATACAAGTGCTGCATTCAAATTTTTATTAGGTCAAAGTAGATAATCAATACTTAAAGTACATAAAATGTACATCAATATGCAGAATGGCCCCTTATATGGATTGATGTATTAATGGGTTCATCATTTTAATGTTGAAGCTTTTAAAGGTGAAGCTCATTTTAAATATTTTATGTACTGCTGGGCAGCTTCATCTATAATAATCCATCAGAATGTATTTGTTCATTAGAGTTTGTATTATTAATCTGAATCTGCACAGTACCAAATACATGCATGTAAAGAGTAGCAGAAAATGGGAAGTACCTCAAAATTGTACTTAAGTTCAGTACTTGGTTTGCTCCATGGTGTCTCTTCTCTGTGGTGAACATTTTGTGCAAATTCTTATAATTACAGACTGGCATGATGGTTAAAACTATGTGAAAAGTTCAGTTTTTATGTCAGCTTAGATGTTATTTTCAAACAGCTTAGTTGAGTTATAAGAAAAACTAAATGTCAACATGAGGCATGAATCTGCTTTCAGCTCATAATTACAGTGTTTCCCGCCTGTTGCAGCACTGAGCGGTGAGAATATTCATAAAAAATGTATTTTCACGGCGAGGCCCACTTGGTTATAATTTCTGCTTAATAAGCACTTAAATGCTCTGATGATAGTTACAACATCAGGAAAGTGAAACAAGAGTTCTGAGGGTTCAAACGAGGAAGTGGAGCTGAGAATAAAGTGAATTTCAGGTAAAAGACGGAGGTTTTGTTGATAAGAGACAGAAGAGATCTGAGATTTCAATCATGAGGCTGAAAGCAAACATTATTAGTAACTTTGTTGGATTTAATGGGTCAAGATTTGACCTTGTTTTAGGTAAAAACTCTTTTCATGGTTGTAATTATTTATTGTCTCACAAGGACATTTGGATATTTCTCTCAGGGTTGGGATGATTCATTCAGGGTGCAAACTACGGGGGAGCTCAGCCCCCCCTAAATGAGACATCAGCTCCCCTGAGAGCACGACTTGTGATATTTTGGGGGTCTCTAAAATATTGACAGCTGCTTTATTGTCGATTTTTATATTTTTCTATCATCATGGATCCATGCTGAAATTCAGGGGCGTCAGACTTCATCCAGCCAGAGGGAACCATCACCGACCGTCCGCGGCGGTCCAGTCGATCCACGGTATCCTGTCCCCAGTCCGCCACACTCCGTCTCCGGTACGGGTTGTGTACCTAGTTCAGCCGACCCGCTGTGAACGGGTTCGTGAACGTTCCGTCTGGCTGGATAAATATTACTCATGATCCACGCACTACTAGAGCCCGGGTCTCTGCACAGCGCCACGCAACTTTTAAACAGAAAACAAAGGTCAGGTCGCAAACAGCTGTTGTGTGAAGCTGTGAAGTGTCGCAAAATGGCTACATATGATAATATTATATCATCATACGTATTTTTATAATAATAATAATAATAATAATAATAATAATAATAATAATAATAAGACAAACATGTCTGATACTTTCACAGTCAGGCTTGCGGTTATTAATGATCCAGCAGTAAGAATCACAGCCTGCTGTACTTTATTGTAAATGTGTTTTGGACTCTGTCCCTTCTGCAGCTTCACAAAGACACAAAATACAGACAATAACCATCTCTGAACACATGCTCTCATTCCCATCAGACAGCTGGGCCTATAATGAGCTTTAAGTGTCTCTTTTTCAGGATGATTGAATAAAAACAGTGAATTATTAATGAGACAAGTTTATATTAATTTTGTTTAAATTAATTGTCATATTGATCGAGAGATAAAACAATCTTAAAACAAACAAATTGTTGTTGCATTGATCGATCGAAGAGAGTCTGAACTCACGTGTCTTCCTCTGAACTCTCCGCAGTCTGTAGACACCTGGGCGAGGCCGGGCGGCAGCGTCTGGGCGACGTAGGCCAGGTAGGCGGCGAGAGAGAGCAGCGAGAACACGCCGAGGCAGATGAGGAAGATGCAGCGTCTGGAGAGCACCAGGAGGGGGTTCACGTAGTGTCTGTGACGGACGTACTGCACCTCCTCCTCCTCCTCCTGCACCAGGTAGCGGTACTCGGTCCTGGCCGGCACCTCGTAGGCGTCCTCATTCATCTTGACTCTGGGTCAGAAGACAGACAGCAGAGAGCACTGAAGCATTTGGGACGGTTCAACTGAGGTCAAACATCTACATCTCAACACAAGAAATTCATAAGTGGACACAAGATTTGTTTAATTCAGACTTTTCTTAAAATGATGTGTCAGTTAACTTGAGAGGTTTGTTGTGTTTTTTAATATTCCCTCATAGTCATTTATGAGAGAAACTTCACTTTGCAAGGCTGCAACATCACACACAGATCTGCCCTGTAGTATGCACGCATTGGAAAGTTAGCCTATATTAAACTTTGCAATCAGATTTAGAAGAGAGGAAATACTCCTGAGTTTATCCCACAATCACTATCATGCATCTTAGAGACTTCGCCTTGGATCGGGCGTATTCAGAAGACAACATCAGTGATTTTCGATGCTTTTATGAGAATAATTTCAGTTTTTCTTCTTGTAAACTTTTCACTTTCTATCTAAATATGTGAAAACACTTAAGAATTCAGTTATAGACTACAGATGGGCTCCATCTAAGAAACTATCCCGTTAATTAATTAAGATCCTCTCTAAAATCACAGAGGCTGCAGGGCTGCTGTCTGAACTTAAAGCCTTTGTGTTCAGAACTTCATTCTAACCGCAGTGGAACAAATCAGGATGAAATCTAAACACGTATTAATATCCTGCTTCATTAACACTGAGTGCAGATGTGGTGAGTCGTCCACGTGCAGGGTGACCTCGAGTTAACCACAAACAAAACCTGCTGGGAGCAGTTTAGAGATGCTGCGTAAAAAATTGCCATGGCAACAGACCTCGGTTAACACCTGTCCACCTTTGGTGGTCCGGGTTACCCGGGAAGTTACCTGGATGAGCCAGTTAACCCGCCATTTGTCTGCAGAACTCTTATTTGTGATGGAAGTATTTTCCCCCCGTGGTCACGTTACTGCATTCACTCAGTCATCAGGTTTGAGATCATGTGTTAGTTTTTCACTTCGGTATTCTGATGGAAAACTTCCTGAGTGGACTGTGTGTGCTTTCTGATGTATTTGCCTTAACAGGAAAGTTGTATTTTGTTTAATTGTTAGGGGGGTATGGTTTTAGTTAAGGCCTCAAACACGCGTGCGCAGACTAAAAATGAAGCAAACAATAGTGGAAAAACATGTGGTGAACAATATAATAACGTACATAACGTTAACTGGAGGAGAACACAATCATAGTGGATCAGTATTCAGCAGATAAATTTAATATTCCTTTATTTCACACAGCAGGTGAATCTCATGTCCGCTAAACGTCCGTAAAGCTTTTTATAAACTTTAGTCCGGTGACAGTTAAACGTCGAGCAGCGTTTCTGTCGTTTTATCTGAAAACTATCGATTTAAACTAAACAAACCAGACTTAGTTCATAAAACGCCCATTTTTAGGGCTCAAATCAGCGTCTCTAAATTCCGTGTTGCCGTGTTTTTCTGCCCTAAATCTCAGCTTTTCCTGCTGTTTCCTCTTCGCCACAAACTTCCTGTGTCTTTATTCGGGCGGCTCGACGCTGTAAACGTTTCACACAGCTGCAAAACAAACGAGAAGAGCAGTCCGTTAACTCACCATGTCCCGTAAACACGCTTTGAAGAGTAAAAACTCCAACAACAAAAGTTGACGCATTTACTTCTTCCCTGGGGTGGAGTGCGCATGCGCTGAAGGATTGCTGCTTTTTTTTTTTAATTAAAGGGACATTGTGCTAAAAAAGTCGTTTATTTGCATATGTCACTGTCAGTGTTGCCAAGTCCGCTTATTGTGAGCGACTTTGGGCTTGTTTTTCTGTAAAGTCGCTTACAAATATTGGTAGTCGCGGGTCGCGTTTTTTGGGCTTGTTTCTAAAGTGTAGTTGCTTATTTGGGCTTGATCCCAGCTCCATAAGTTGTCAACGTAGGAGTTTCTCTAGCCTGTTCTCTCTCTGTCGCTCCCCTTTCCCCATACACACAGGAGACAGTTTTTTCTCACCCACATCATGCTTCTAATTGGCTCTGCCCGGAGCTCGCCCTGAGTAAGCAGACGTCAGACCTCGCTGCTGTAGCTGTTAACATTTTATCGCAATCTAACCGCAGCATTGTTTACGGGATTAAACTGCGGATACGCGCGGTATGTAGCGGAGTGAAAGACATGCTGGTGGTAGCTGTTAGACGTTTAAAATAAAAATAAATAAACTGTACAGTGTGTGCAGTTTTGTAAAACTGCGCACAGTTTACCAATCTGTCCACATGGATGTAAATTGACAATCTGTACCCACAGTTTCAAATCCGTCCCCAAGGATTATAAAACCGTGCACACAGTTTATTTATTTTTCTCTTCCTGGAACCTAGGGGGGGCTCCGTAGAAATAGTCGCTTGTTTTGGGCTCGTTTTCACAGGCCTGGTTGCTTATTTGTCTCGGGAGATCTGGCAACACTGGTCACTGTATGTCACCAATATACCAGCATCTGGCTCAACAATGATAAAAAATGTAGTTTTGTACATAGTCTTGATGGTATTTTATAGTTTGTTATTTCCTGGGAGAAATACACAGAGCACGAGCAGGCTGTCATAAATAAACTCCATGAATATTTCTCAGAAGAAGCTTTAAAATATTCCATAGTCCTCTTTACACATGGTGACCAGCTCCAGGAGGGAGAGACTATTGAGCAGTTTGTCCTGCGAAGTAAAGATCTGAGTGATCTGGTGAGGAAGTGTGGGGGTCGGTGCCACGTCATTGATAATAAATACTGGAACAACAACCAGCAGGATGAATACAGGAGCAACCAGGTCCAGGTGGAAGAGCTTCTCAAGACAATAGATAAAATGATGGAGGCAAACAAAGAAGGCTGCTTTACCAACAAGACGATCCAACAAGTGAATAAAAAAATAGAGGAAGAACAAGAACGCATCAGACAATTATTTCCAAATATGTCACCAGAGGAGATCAAACAAAAGGCTAAAACCAGTGCCTTTGAATGGTTTTGCCGTATATTTTCTGGTATCGCAGCAGTAGCACTGTTGGTAGCTTTCCTTGGTAGGTCAATAAAATAATTCACAAGAGCTCAGATGGGCCGGATGCAGAGTTGCAAGACGTTTGGGTGTGCCAGGTATTGCGTGACTCCTTCTTGTAGCTGGGTCCGAATCAGCCCTCAGGTCAGCCAACACAGAACTCCATTACAGCATGGCTGGAGAGGCAAAATGTGCACGTTCCTCAGTCCTGCCAAAAAAAAAATGACACGAATGAAAGAAACTTTTCTCTACGTCTTCTTTCATTACGGCTGAGTCTCCATCTCGCAATGATTACAGCAGCCATCTCTGTGCAACACCTTCCTTTCAAACATATTAAAGACAGTGCTGTTGGTAGATCACATTGCGTGTATAAATAAATGTATTAGAATGTTACCCTCCCATTACTTTGCACAATAAAGTTAAAACGCCCCACATTTTATTAAGGCAAAAACACTAAATGAACAACAGGTGCTATTTTGTCCTTTTGAAAGACATCATTCTGCATGCAGATCAGCTTACATGTTAATTTGCTGCTGAAGTTTGCACACGTTTTTGCTCACGCTAAACCTTTAGTAAATCTGGCCTTATAAGTACAAGGAGTAGCAATAGTAGCAGTACAGAGTTTTTTCACGACTGCAGTGCAGACAGCTGAGAAATATCAGGAGAAATAGGTTCATTGAAGTGATGCAGCTGACACACAACAGGTAACAGAGTCAACACTTTTGTGGAGGAAAGAGCTTTGAGACATAATACCATATTTCTGAGATTAAAATCTGTACCGTACAGTATATTCTGCTACAGCCAGCATTTGAATTATGAATGTGTGCAGCTCTGCAAGTGAGTGTGACTGTATCTTCTATCAAAAATGCTTTTGAAATTTATTATTCATCATGTCTTGTTTGTAAAAATTATGTGTGGGTTTGGTGTCAGGTCACGAACTGTCAATGACCAACTAACAGAACGTACCTGCTGACAGCTCATTCAGTTCATTTGTGCCATATATTAAAGCTAAAACACTAAATCTTTTTAGAGTTTTAATTTACGGAAACTTTTGATTCGATTTTCATGGATGTTTTCTTTGTTACATAATTAATAATTATACAACAATAAATCTGCAAATTCTTGTTTTCAAGTGTCTTTTTTTCATTGAAATATTTGCACTCATCCCACAAGCTGAGGGGCCTGATGTTAATAAAAAATAGGACAAGATATATTTTGTTACTGAATTTACATGTCATTCATTCATGTGGCAGGGTTTAATCCAGCTGAACTTTGAACTAAAATATACAAGCCTTAGCCATGCTTAAGAAGTGGTGTTGGAACAAAGAGGAAGACAAAATGAACAACAAAGAAAATGAAGGCTGGAAGATCCTGACGTCATCATGTATGAATCTGATTTCCAGACAGTCGGGATATTTTCCAAAATGCAATGAAAAACAAAACCTGTCATCATTTAATTTACATGAACCTTTATTTAACTGACAAAAGTACAAAGAAAAGATTTTCAGTAGTTTTATTGATCAGTGTAATTGTATTTTCTGAATTTTAACAAACTTACAATTATTTGCCTGCAACACACTTAAATGTTTGGACAGAGTTGAAATAGGATTGAAAAGTGCACAGAACATTCATGTAAGTCCTGTTTGAAAGACTCCACAATAAGAAATCTGACCTGGTAAGTGGTGAGGTGTCGTGATTAGATATAAAAGGAACATCCGCTAAAGGTTCAGTCTTTGCAAGTGTAATCGGGCCCAACGGAGGTCAAGTAAAGGTTGACAACGCCACTTTGGGACTTTCACTCAAAGAGTTAAAATGTGAACTTCATAACAGTTTTTATCAACACTGGGATTCCCACTGGCACAGGCAAGACCACATAAAAGATCAGAGACAAAGTTTTTCCTTTGAGCAAACTTAAAATAATTTATTACAGACACAATAAAACAGCAAACTAAACATAACTATAAAAATGAGCTATGAACATAATCAGTGCAAATAAAAGAATCAACGACCAATAACACTTAAAAACAAAATAAAAGAGGAGAGTTCTGTTTATGCGTGGAAAGCTATTGGTAAAGAGTGGTGGCTATAGTCTATAGTTCTAAGGGGATATAAAATAAACACTTCAACACACCAATGTAATAAAATAAAAACCCAAATCACACTTCAAAAGTACCTGCAATGTTAGTAAAATAAGCCACCTATTATACGTCACCACCTCTGGACCAAAATATCCTGAGCCGCTAACAGGAGATCTCCTTGGTTAAAATGTTATGTCAATAGCTATTTCTGAAATCAAAGCCAAATTAAAAATCACTAAAACGAAACACAATATTCAAAGCAATAAAATCTCCTCACACACTATAAAACAGGTCGTAACAATAAAAAAAGACAAGGATTGAATTAAAAATAAGTTTAAAATAATAAAACAAACAGGTATGCTATGTTATTGTGTTAATAACTCAGACTAGACAAAGCAGCAGTGGCAATCTGTGCTGCATGAATACAAAAAAAACAGCGGTTGGTGTTCTACGATTAGCTGAGCGTTAGGGTACCACACACACCTCTGAATCTCTGCAATCATTTACATGCTTCACAGGCCGTCCTTCCCAGAGACCTCGCAGACCTCGCAGACCTCGCCAACCCCAAACAACCCCCTTCATCCCTCCATTCTCGACCCCTCCATCCTTCTCACCTCATTCCCTCCACCCTAAATTCTGCTCTTTATCCGAATTAACTCAATCGATCAATGAATCAATCTTTATTTATGTAACACTTTTCATACAAATACGTAACACAAAGTGATTCACACTATAGAACCATTTAAAATAGTTAAAATACTAAAAAATAAAATAAAATAAAAGGTCAAGCCCAACAATCAATCCCCGCCCCACCCAAAACACAACTCAGTTGAAAGCTTGATTAAAGAGGTATGTCTTTAGTTTGACTTTAAACATTTCCTGCTGCTCTCAGCTCAACAGGAAGGGTTTTCAATTCAATTCAATTCAATTTTTTTTATATACCCCCAGTTATCTCACAGTGCTTTTCACAAAGAGCAGGTCTAGACCGTACTCTGAAGTTATTTACAGAAGCCCAACAATTCCCACCAAGAGCAGCACTAGGCGACACAGGCAAGGAAAAACTTCCTTTAAGAGCTTTGTATGTGAGAAGCGTCCACAAACGTGGGCCATAACATTGAAAGGATGCCTCATCGTAGGTTTTAGTTGAGGCTTTAGGAATAATTAGAAAGCCACTACCAGAGGACGTGAGGGTTCTGGTTCATAAGGCAAAAGCAAATCTGCTAAGTATTCTGGACCAATACCATTAAGTGACTTATAAAGTAGTAAAAGGATTTTAAAATCAATTCTAAAATTAACTGGAAACCAATGCAGAGACTTTAGGATAGGTGTAATGTGTATTCTCTTTCTGGTGTTAGTCAAAAGACGTGCAGCAGCGTTTTGAAGCAGCTGCTGTTTAGAGATTTTGTTTTTCAGAAGGCCAGTAAGCAGAGCATTACAGTGATCAATCCTGGAAGTAATAAAAGCATGGATAAGTGTCTTTGTGTTTGCTTGAGAGAGAAAGGGTCGTACGCTAGCAATGTTCTTGAGATTATAGAAAGCAGTCTTAGAAATATTTCAAAAATAACTCCCAGGTTTTTCACCTTATCACAGGGACTTAGCGCCAGCATTCGCAGTTTCATTATAAGTTTCTCTGTCTGAGATTCAGAACCAATGACCAATACTTCTGTTTTGTCCTGACTGAGCTGCAGAAAATGTTCTGCCATCCATGACTGTATGTTTAGGAAACAATTAAAAACAGTGTCTACTGGTCCTGGGTCATCAGGGGACACGGGGAAACTACCTTTTCATACCTCACATTAGCGAGTACTTCGTCAGTGAACCAGCAGTGGGCTGAACTAAAGCCAACCCAGTTTGAAATGGAGCACAAATTATCAAAGAAATACGATTATGGGTGGATGGTTTTTAGATGCTATAAATATAATGCCAATAATATTAGCAAGACTTAAGCTTTCTTCTGGGACATACAGTAGCAAGCTTTCGTTGACATCACTGAGAACTAAACAATGACGAGGCTTATGCTAGTGTGGCAGCATGGGGAGCCCCATGGCAGTGTTAATTGACTGGAGTGGGCAGGGTCAGGGTTCAGCAGAGTTTGGTTAAATGGGAAGTGGCCAGGTACAAATGGGGGCTTGGCCACTTCCTCTTCTTCTTGCTGCTGCTCACACCAAGCGCAGTGTGCGGCCCGCTTATGGTAGGTGCAAATGTGCAAATGTGCTAATGTCTGGTTGTTGAAATGCTGTTGCAAGTTGTTCATTTGGGTTGCTTGTAGTCCCAGGCTCCCTTTGTGTGTAGGCTTCCTGCAGGGTTGAACCTTCCTTCCAGAGTGTCGGGGGTGTCCAGCTTGTTGAGCTTATGAATAGTTCAGATGACATTTATTTTGGTCTGTCGCCAAGTGCGGTCAGAAGATTTGCCAACCAGTTTGCTGTGGCAAGGGGAAGTCTGTGGGCTGAAAAAAAATGGCCAGCAGAGAGTCGTTGAGAAAGCCAGAGGCAACTAGCTTTGCCAAGGTGAGCAGCTTCACCAGAGAAACTGTTAATGCTTTTTTTTTACAATGTAAAAAAAGTGTTATAGAAATGTGAGTTTGGACCAGGAGACATATTTTGATAAATCTGGGGTGACCACTGTACACAAATGTGACAAAGTGGTGGCCAGATTCATCCAAATAGGGTCACTGACCTCCGCTGAAAGGGGAACCCTTGTCACACTGGCCTGTGCTGTCTCAGCCACAGTAAGTAGGATATCTCCATATTTTATTTTTCTCTTTGTAAACTTCAGTAATCATTTCGTGATCAACAGGCAACCTGCTTGCAAATGAAGGCAAATCAATCTAGCTGGACGAAACGCTTGGTTGACTTCCTGAAACATTTCCATAAACAAAGTAAGCGCTCAAAGGTGAAGCTCTGTTTCCTCATTATGGAAAACCACAAGTCTCATCTGTCCATTGATGGACTTTATTATGCCAAAAAAAATGCTGTCATTCACACATCGGCTGCAACCATTAGTGAGTAGTCGCAGTTATGTGAAGTTGTTACAAGTGCAAACTTTGTATTCAACAGTCTAAATATGTGGCAAACAAATCCTTATTCCATTTGGTCTGAAACACATTGTGATGTAAGGTGCCCAGTAAATGTTGACAACATTGACAACATACCTTTCTTTCCCCTACTTTGAGTCTTTTAGTAAACAATTATTTTGATGCTTTTACTTGAGTAATGATTTTAGTATCCCACCAGTACAAGCGCTTACATGGGTAGACCCAAGACAGATAGCATAAATGAGGGCAAACTTTGAGCTAATAGCCATCTCGAGCTAACTTGGGCTAGCTAACAGCCATTTCAAGCTAACAGTCATTTCGAGCTAACTTTGAGCTAACAGTCGTTTCGAGCTAACTTTGCTAACTTTGAGCTAATAGTTGTTCAAGCTAAAGCTAACAGTCGTTTTGAGCAAACGTCACGTCACGCCACGTCAGTCTTGAGCAAGTTGTTTCATGTAAAGAGTCATTACTTAGCTAAGTCATTCTTAAATAAGTCTCAAATAACTGGAAGCTTTTGGTCCGTAGTTCCCGGAAGCTACGGCGGATTTCCCTATCATAGCTTCCCCACAATGCTTTTGAATGCCTATTCAGCTACTGCAAGCATATAAATCTTCTGTTTGTTTATCAATAAATTATTTAATTGTATCTGTTGATTGTGGTCCTTGCTAGTGAAAGAACCTGTGTGTCTTAGAGTCCTAAGGCTCTGAATATTCCCTTGTCTGCTTTGTAATATATTTATCCTTTTTTTTATTGAGCACGGCCTAATAACATTCCTTTCAGCTTGTATCTTCTCAACAACAGTAAACTAGACTGGACAAAATGGGACTGGCCAAGCAAAAGAAATCAGAGACTGTTGCGCCCACATAGTGCCCCGACCTTGTAACATAAACGTGTGGGCCCAATTTGGACATTTTCACTTAGGGCTGAACTCACTTTAGTTAGCAAGCGGTTTAGACATTAATGGCTGTGTGATGTGATATTTTGAGGAGACAGCAAATTTACACTGTTATACAAGCTGTACACTCACTACTTTACATTCTTCAGTGTTTTCACATGAGAAGGTATAATCAACTGTTTACAAAAATCTGTACTCACTTTGCAAAACGTATAACAGACAAATTCTGTAACTGAAAATCAAACAAATGATCCCTGGAATAGATAGAGAGGTTGTTCCTTAGTAGATCAGCTGCAATACAAAGCTAGGTAAATGTCCCAAATCAACAGCAACAAACATCTTTTTTAAATCTTTGTGTTTCTGCATAATGTATTTAATCATAAAGAGTAACAAACTGCTACTATCTTTAATAAAAGATATTGCAAAATAATTTATTTCTTATATCAGAAATTCAGAGGCTGCTTTGTTTGTGCAGTAATCTGTCTGCATATTTTAATTAAGTTGAGGTGTTTCTATTGTTTTGTAAATTACAGCAATTAGTAATAAAAAATAGATTATTAAAGTGTGTGTTTTTATGTGAGTCTGATATAACTTTTAAAGAGTAAAAAGAAAACATTAATTGCATTTTAATTTAAATGTTTATTTTGCGCATGTTTGTAATTTTTTCTTCAGCTTTGACATATTCTGTATAATTAGACCTGTTTCAGAACCTGACAGGTAAGAGTCATTCAATTGTTCAGGTCCCTCCCATCAAGTCAAACAGGCATAGAAAGTGAAAGTACAGTCAAACCACAGCAAGAGAGCCAGAGGAGAAACATCCAGCCGTCAGTCCACGTGCACACAGTGATCTCTTTTTGACAACATGGACGGTGAGTTGAGCTTGCTTCATCGCTGTAGCTGTGAAGGAAGTTTTTAGATTCTTTAAGTAGTAAAAGCAAGAACATTATACTGTAAAAATACTTTATTACAGGTGTCATACATTGAAAATGTTACTAAATTAAAGCATGAAATAATTATCAGAAAAATATAATTATTGCATTAAAAGTGTGCCTGAATGTGTAAGAACAATTTTACTGTGGTAGCTGGTTAAGGTGGAACAAACTGCGTTGAATAGTTTAATCTTCAACAAGGCATCATCTTTTCATTCTAGGTTTTTTATTAACAACCTGCCAGACAGATGTAGTGTAGTCAAAGTACAATATTTTCCTCAGATGTAGTAGTAGTAGAATGACACAGAAATAATTAACTCATAATTGAGTTTAACTTAGAGCAGGATGCTACATTGGTACATTTTCATTTAAAAAGCTATTTTAGGTCTTTTGCCTTCTTAAATCTGTTTAAAATTTGGTCATATCCGAAGTACATATCACTTAAGATCTAGTGACGGACCACTTTGTAAGGTGCAAAGAATGAGGAACGAAGCAGGAAAGAGGAGTCTGTCTTACTATGGCCCTTCGTCCTGGAATGAACTATAGTCTAGGCTAAAGATTGGTGCGCTAATTTCCTTAGCTGCTTTTAAAAAAAGAATATTTGACATTCTGACACTTGCACTTAGATCTCTAGGTAGATCTCTATATTTAATCCTTATTTCGTTTGTTTATATATTTTAATCTAATTGCATCTTTGTCTATGTAAATATTTTATAAACTTTGTGTAAATCTGTATTGTATTTTAATTTACGTAATGTATTGTTTTTCCACTTATGGTTGAAAAATCGTGTTTTATTTGTGTTATACTGGACTCCCTTGTAAAAGAGACTCAAGTGTCTCAATGGGACATTCCTGTTTAAATAAAGGTTTACATATATATGTGTACTTAAAATGTGTTTTACAGAACAGTACAGTACATTTTAATTTAAAATGTGTTCTGCAGTACAGTTGTGAGGGACTTGCTGTTCAGGACTCTCCCAACTTTATCTATCCATCTAAAATTCACTCACTGCTATGACACAACTGACATTTTCCACAATTGTTTTCCATGACATTAATTTGTGATCACTTGATCCCTTAACTTTTCATCTGTTGCCATCATCAGGCCAACATACTACAGTATGTGTTCAGTACTTTGGTTTATGATGAAATACTTTGCAAAACAAATTATTTCAGCCTCAGGTGTGCAATGGAAGATTTAAATGCCTAAATAAAAAACAGTCAACAAAAAACAAGTGCAATATATTACTTAACACATAATGTATGTGAATGTCCTTGCCTGTATGTGCTGTATAAAGACATACAGAGAAATATATTTAATAACTTAGCCTAATATACACCACAGTCACACAAACTAAAGACCTTTTTGCAAAATGTAGTTTTATGAAAGCTGAATTTTGCTCTCTCAAAATTAGATCTACAGTCGGAGAAGTTATAATCAGTAAGTTAAAATGTGACAGGGAAATCTTGGTATGCTAAAGATTTAAGTCATGGAACCCAGTAACTTTGTTCAGACTGTGCACCTTTTGACTGTAAAAAGGAGATAATTTCAGCCCTCAGCTTCATGAGGGTGAACTGTGAAAGAAATGACACAGTAAAATGTGTCTAAAATATAAACCCAATTACAAGTATAAAATCACTGGACTGTCCTTTTGGAATGACATGGCAAACTACATAATGGGCACTATAATTTCTATATGGCAACATAAAATAAGTGCAGCACGTTAGTGCTGAATGCAGAGGATGCTCTGGTGCTCTCATTACAACATTATGTGACATCAGCAGCTGTTTGCAATCATTTTGTTACGATTCAACCAGTTGAATTAGTGTAATGCAGCATATCAGCTTTGACATCATCTGAATCCTCATGTAGGTTACACATACATCATCCACCCACCCACCCCTGCCTTTACCTGACCTTTAATGGTTCCTGTAGCTTTACAGGTGATTTTTTTTATTTTGTTGTATTGATGAGTGAGTGTTTTTCTTTAACATTGACTTCAGTGAGTTGAGAGGCTGTCAGTTATGCTGCATACATGTGCACAGTGTTTCTCTTAATGGGGACTTCACCCTGTTTCACCCACCCCTAATTTTACATAACATATTTGATCCCAAAGACTTTTTAGTAGGTTTGGAAACGTTTTTTTTGTAACAGTATTTTACTGTGATAAAACAAACTCTGACATTTGTCATGTTGACTTTCTGATCCTTGGATTTGTAGATTATCTTGTCTTCTTCCTGTGACACATGACTTGAACTGTCGTATCACAACGTAATTAAATTTATGTTTCTTTGAAAAAAGTATTTATGATACTTTTCCACCACCATTCATTGTAACAAATCATTTTTTCTGTTCATGTTTTTAAGTATCATGTTTCAGGATTGTTGTTAGTGCACAAAGCAGGCTGAGGAACCAAACGCAGTATCCAAACAGGATCAGCTTTAGTTTGCAGGCTTTTTAATTTATAAAACTCAAAAGATCAAACAGTCATGGCTAACAAAGTCCAAACAGAAGAAAAAAACAAAGAACTGGCAGAACCGACAGAGACAGAGGGAACAAGCAAACATTTAAAGACCTAAATGCAGAAAGACAAATGAAACAACCGCAAAAATAAAAACTAAACAGAACAGGAAACAGGCAGACTGAACCCAAGACATCATACAGGAACTGGACTCAAAACACAGGAAAAAAGGAGAATAGATAATTGAATAACCCAGGAAAACTCCACATCAAGACACAGAACAGACAAGACCAGACCAAAATGCATAAACACAACTGATAGATATACCAAGATTCATAACCAGCACAGACAGACAAGGACATGCATGCAGATACAGACACCACAGACAGAGCAGAGTAGGATAACGAAAACAGAACAGACTGAAGAGGAATGCTTTAAGAGCTTCACTGATACAAAGTTATTATTCTCTTATAGTGCCAAACACATGGAGGATCATCATTCTGGGAAAAACTGGAGTTGGAAAGAGCAGCCTGGCTAACACCATATTTGGAGAAACCAAATTCCAAATAAACAATTTCACTGATTGCAAAAAGCATTGTTCTCAAGCAGAAACCAAATCTGTCAATGGAAGAAGCATCACTTTGATCGACACTCCTGGTTTGTTTGACACAGGCAGGTCTGAGGACGACATGAAGCCGGAGATAGAGAGGTGTTTCACAGAGTGCGCTCCTGGGCCTCATGCTTTTCTCATTGTGCTTAAAGTGGAGAAATTCACCGAGCATGAGGAGGCTGTCATCACAAAAATATGTAAATGTTTCTCTGAAAATGCTCTAAAATATTCTGTGATTGTCTTCACTCGTGGTGACCAGCTCCAGGAAGGAACGAAAATCCAGGAGTACGTCGATCAAAGTGATGGTCTGAGGGATCTGGTGAAGAAGTGCGGAGGTCGGTGCCACGTGGTTGATAATAAATACTGGAAGAAACAGCAACAGGATGAATACAGGAGCAACCAGGTCCAGGTGGAAGAGCTGCTCAACAGCATAGACAAGATAATAAAGGGAAACAATGGAGGCTACTTCACCAATAAAAAGCTACGAGAAGTGGAAAGAGACATTCAGAAAGAGGAAGAGCGCATTAGACAGTCAGCAGGAAACATGTCACAGGAAGAGATCAGACAGCAGGCTAAAAGCAACGTCTTTAAGAAGAAGGTGCACAAGGCATCTGGAACATGGAATAAACGGTTTGTGTCTTTCACAATCATAGCGGGATTATTTGCATTTGTCTCAGCTGTGTTGATTAATTACAAATTTGGGAAAGTAATAAAGGGGCCGCCACAATAAAGAGGAATCAGCACCAGCACTGGCCGAGGTGGTAAAAGAACAAATAGCTGAGACACCCTGTGAACGAGAGGCAGCTGAGGAAGCTATCACACCAGTGAAGACAATACAGAAGACTTTAGAAGCTGTCTGGAACAAGCTTCATGCTTTATATGAAAGTATATACAATCCTTGGAATCCATTTGAGTGAACACTGATGAAGCTGAAGTCTACAGAGCGATTTACACTGACATAATGTGATTGGTTCTGAGTAAATTCAAAGAAAGGGGAGAGGAAGAAAATGCTATCAAAAATGGAAATACTTATGTGTCACTGGCAGATTCAAAATGATTGATCTTATGTTTAGAAGTGTTCTTTGGGTCATGGACTCTCGATGACTGTGTTTTGTTTTAAGGGAGGATGCCACCAGTTTTAAACATGCAGTTACTTGTTTTCAGAAGTAAACCTGTTGTAGTCCTAGTAATCAGGAGGAGACCTATGTTGGCTGAGCTAAGACTTGTAAAGCGTACAAACTGGAGATAGCTTTAAAGCGGACATTTACTGAAAGACGCTTCTGATTCATACTAGACACTAAACTCTGAATATCTTGGCTAATGCTTTTTTTAATTCACTGTCTTTCTCTTGTGAGTCAACTAACTAAATAGCGAATCACTGCTGTGCTCTTTGAAGGTGATGAGTTTCTTTTTTCTGAACATGTATTGTTTTGTTATGAATTATGCCACAATAAAACTGTTGATTATTCACAGGTCTTTCCAGTTGTTTCTTTTTTATCACATCCTGTTAAAGGAAAAGGTCGATGATACTCATGTTTTCTTATGGTCAGTCAATTTGATCAAAATACCAACAATGACCCCTTGACATTAATGAGCATTTTTATGAATGTTTTTACATCTTCAACAGGAAAAAATGACTGAAGGACTGAATATTGTGAGTTTTGTTTTTTTAATTGGGTTTGTTAATGCGCCAGCTTTGACCTTTAAGACTTCTCTTCCAAACCACAGAGAGGGAATTGTGCCAGATATCCTTTCAAACGTCCACATTATCTCTTACAATGGTAATTTATACGTTTGTACATCTACCAATGTGCTAAAGTTCTGGATAAAGCAACAGCTAAGTAATTAATTCCACACAGAGTAAGTAAGTAATTACAACTATTGGCATCTTCAGTTATTTTCAGTTCATACAGTCATTCATTTAGAGTAGTGTTGCATTGTGGCAACAAGGATAGTAGATGTAACAAGCATTTTATTTGTAATGAGGAAAAAGTGTTTTTGAAGAAAGAAAAGAAGGAAGGAAAGAAATGCAGGAAGGAAGAGGGTTTGTCTCAACAAACGACAGAGTGTGGCAGGACACCACCTGACATAAAGGCAGTCAGGCAGGTGAAGTTGCAGAACAAATCAATCAGGATTTTGACACAAATGACCAGACTCTGACTCTCTAACACAGAAGATTACTTCACCTGATTTGAAGAAGCAGCTTTTTGAGTATCTTACTAGGTCAGCTGACATTTATTTTGGTCTGTTGCCAAGTGAGAACATTTGCCTACCAGTTTGCTGGGACACACCAGGTGAAGTCTGCGCCTATGTGGACAGAAAATAAAAAGGCCAGCAGAGAGAGCCAGAGGCAACAAGCTTTGCCTGGGTAAGCAGGGTTAGTAAGGTTAATTCTTTATTTGACAATGAATGAGTGAATCAAAGCTTTTATCAAGGACACACACCCCGGTCCAAAAACATACCACAAAAACAGTCAAACACACAAAAAAAATATAGAGCACAAAATTACATAGTTCCATTTGCATTTAGGTTAAAATGGTTCCACATTCTGGAAAATAACCAGACTGAACTTGGTACCTAGTTTGCCAAACCTGATAACCTACACATGCATCTGTACATTAGATTGCACTGCACAGCAGAGCAGGCGGCCATGCTGACAAACGTGGCTTGCACGGCTCCGCTGTGGTATCATTATATGGTACGTTGTGTTTCTGCATTCTGCTCTTTCTGTAGCACCACCACAAACAGGCTGTATGCATAGGCGTACAATATTCTATAAATTTGCAAATCAACATATTAGCGTGTGCATACCAAACTGCCTGCAAATATCCTTGTCATCAGTTATATAATGTCCCAAATATTCAGCCTCACCACACACTTTAAAGGTATATGGACAAAGAATGACTAAATTGTCTGGGTACATGTGGTTGATGAAAGTGTTACCAATCTGTTCCACAGCTGTTTAACAGCTTTGATATATCATCCATATAAACACTGAAGAGAAGGGAGACAAAATGCTTCCCCTGCCTCCCTACATTGCATACACTGAATGGGGGAGACACAGAGTTAACCAATTTTACATGTTTTCAAAGGTCAGGACAAACAGGTCCAGCTTATTCAAATTTTACCCATGAGAGTAACCAACAATGCCCTGCCTGTCAAAACTCTCATTGATGTTCATCTGGGAGGGAGAGAAGCAAGATACCCACCTTTCGTCTGTTTATAAAAGCCCACTTCATGGAGCCAGGGACTGTGAAATGCGTGCTGACTTGGACTGGAGACTCATAGTTCCACCCAAGATCATGACTACCAACCTGAGACCAGATCCTTCCTTGTTGACTGTCCCCTGGGAGGACTGCTGTGGAAGAGGCCTCAGAACGTAAGACGCTGAGCTATGCAGACGTGGCAGCTAAAGCTGCAAAGAGAGGTTGGAAGGTGGAGGTACATCCAGTGGAGGTGGGGTGCAGCCCAGTTCCCCTCTTCAGCCACAACCAGAGAGTGCATTTCTCTGCTGTGTCGGGCAGGACTTTGATTGGCTCTACCTGGTGGTCATATCAAAGACTGACTCCATGCTGTTAAAGTGCAGAAT